>CAMQGK010000147.1:2582500-3182500 GCA_947000775.1 Pterois miles | reverse complement strand
GACTCTATTAGTACAGAACAATGTTCCAGGGACGTCTGAAACAACCTTACCTAGCTGTAGGTAGGCAGGCTGGTTATCAAAAGAAGCCGTGGCCTTTGAAATGATACAGTGGGCTTTAAAATGGTCTCATAAATTTTTCCCAGCACATAGTGGGCCACGTAAACCTTCAGTCAACATAAAAGTGAAAACAAAAGTTTGGAATCACAACAGTTCAGAGGTGTGTAGCCCAGCAGACATCAGATTGTTTTATTTAGGATTCCTCTAAATGATCAATTAATCTATTACATATTTAGTTATACCCCTGCGACAACATAGTTGAGGAGGTTTTTTTTTTTTTGCCTTTTGGGGATAAAAAGTCCAGGATGCCCGTAATTTTTTTAAATTTTAGCCCAAACTGTTTTTTTTCCAACTTCAATTTTGTTTCTGGATCAGAACTTGAAAACTATTTAATGTAGGAACTTTAGATTTGGTGTGACGGTTGACGGTGTGGTCGACTTCTGCCTTTTTGGGGTTAGAAGTCCAGGGTGCCCAAAATTGTTGAAACTTAGGCCAAAAACTGTGACTTTTTCAACTTCTATTTTTTATCCGGAGCAGAACTTGAAAAGTGTTTAACCTTTGAGGTTAATTTGGTGTGATTGTTGACGGCGTGGTCTAGTTGTGTCTTACGTAGGTTGGAAGTCCAGGCGTATGTACGCCATGCGCACGTCTGCCTTGTTTTGGTTGTGCTGGAACTCCATACTAACATCCTAGTTAGTATGCTGAAACAGTGAATGAGAAAACCTTAGTATTAAAGAAATAGCATGTGAATTACATTCTGTTTCCAGTGAAATATTACAGTATGCAAACACTGGACTCTATACCAGCATAAATATCCCACAATGCAATGTGGTAGCAATGGCAACATTCATACCAGGCAATGGCTGACAACACTGTAACACCAATGATGCTTTGAGAGTAGAAGTATAAGGCTCCAGTTTGCTATGGGTGTAATATAGTTTGGAAATTAGTTCACACTTTATGATTGTCTCCTAAATCATCATTCGGTCACATGAAGATGGTGCAGGGCAAAGCAAACATGTGAAATTCGCAGCATTCACATATTCACGGGAGTCAAAATATTTCAACTCAATCAAGAAATTCGTCTGACGCTGTGTTGATTGTCCTCCTGTCGTCACTGACGTCCTGATGTTGTTTAATCAGAAATGGAGGTAATAAATGTTGTAGCTGTCTGTGGTCACCCTGAGCTACGATAGTATATCAAATCTGTACAGAGACCAGATATAACTCTGTAGAAACCACAGACTGTCTGCGGTAGAAACGACGACGTCGCTGCCGTATTTATACCTAGATGACTTTATCTTGAGCCTGGCGCTGATCTGCCCAATCTCCACTCAGAAAACAAGCATTTTTAAAGTTGTTTGGATTTGACCTGACATAGCATCACTTCAGACTTTTTACAAATCTGCATTATTATATAGTGATTTCGGCATCACTTTATAATAAAGCAGCAACAGTGGTTATTTCTTCCATGCTTGATGGTGGACATGGTGGAAAGAGAAGTTTTTGGTACCTATGGAGACAAGCGCCTCTTCGCCGGCATATTTAGCATCAATAAACACAATTGACAGCGTGTGATTAAAGCAAGGCAAATATTAGCTTCACTCTCGGTGTGAACACAGCATTATGAAATGACGCATGCCCATCAGACGTTACTGGAGCTCAGTCATACGTACAAATTGCTATTTTGGTCAACTTAAAAAGTTCAATCCCATCCTATGATGAAAACCATAAGATGCTCCTGGAAAATGCTAGTGAGAGGACCTTGAGGTAAGATTTGTTAAACTAAAAAGCATTTAGTTTGCAGGGAAACGGAAAGAGAAAATGTATTTGTGTCCAAAAAGCCAGTAAATATTTGGTATTTTTAACTTGATAAATAACGTATCATCATAACATTTTTTGCTGTCATTGTTGTTACCAGATGGAGCTACTGGTAACCATGTTATCCCGTTAAAGTGTCTCTTATTGTCATTTACAGACATGTTGCCTCAGTAGAGCAGTATTTTTACACACTGCCTATCATGTGTCTTCTTACCATGACGCTTCCTGTTGTTTCACACTCCCACAGGGGTCAGGGGTCACGGGGCTCTGTTATCCTTGCATTGACACACAACACTCCCCGAACTGGATGTTTTTCCCCTCCGGAGTTTTTAGCAGCACAGAGGTACTTGGACTCATGTTGAAATGTTTGTATGACTGCATCTGTGTGTGAATGTGAACGCCCTGCGAGCCCTCAGTGTTTCCTGGCAACCTTTACCACTTGCTGGTAAGCTGAGTTGCGGCACATAGCATCGCAGTATACAGGCGGCACTGTTGGCCCCACCGGGCTGGATTTACAAGGCTTTGATTTTGACGTCTCTTAAGCTGATCTGAAATTTTGGTTCCGTTCCTCGTGTACTGTACTGTAATCCTGGTGAATAAAACCAGAACCACACTGTGCCACCAGTTCACCATCCGGAGTGTATGTGCGCTGGGCTGGTGTCGCTGTGAAAGTTGTGAAGTAATAACTTATGACATACTAGACTTCTGTGAGTGTACCAATGAGCCTTGAGGCCGCTTGCATAAATAACACTCTCTTCATGTTATTAATGGAGAGCTTAAGGGTTTTTTTTCTTGCTTACTAGGAATAATCTTTTCCACCCGCTCCACCTCAGTATCTTTAATCTGGCTGCAAATGAACCAGGCCTCTGTTTCCAGGGTTATTGGGGGAGGATGTGGGTGTGTATTTGTTGGTGTGTAACTCAATTCAGTACTGGTATTTCTACTTGATCCACGAGTGCAAATACGCAAAATAATGTATGTCCAGTTTCCAGCGTCCACATCAAACTGTTGTAAACACTCTTCTTGCTGCTTCACCTAACTTAAAAAAGGTGAAATTCACTTCGAAATTGATGGCAGTTAGTTTTTAAATTAGGGCTGATGATCGATTAAAATGTTTAATTAATTGCATGATTGTCCAAAGTTAATCACATAGTTTTTTTTTATTTGTTCAGAATGTACCTTAAAGGGACAAGTATTGTCCAGAACCTCTCACATGTACTGCCTTTAGCATAAAAATACGCTCAAAATTATTTATCCCTTGTCTTGTTGGTTTTTCTCCTCCTGAGCTGTCCTGTTGACGGGTAGTCAGTAGACTGTCTCAGGTCGTCAGCCATTAACATTCCTTCCATTGAAACGTCAACACAAGCCAAGTCCTGGCACCTGCACAGTGGTCTGTTCTGGTTTTTGATATGGTTCTATGTAGGGATGTTAATAATTAACCCTTTAATTGATAACCGACATTAAGCATTTTAACCGATTAATGCTATTGGTTAAACGGTTAAAAAGAAATGGTAATAATTAATTGAAAAGCTGAGAAGTTGTCTCTGGACTTCCAGCTGAGGAGTTGTAGCTTGTAGCCTCGTAGCATTTATTCACCGACAAATAAACTCAACACACTGTCTGCTACAGCTACGTTCACAGCTATAACACCACCAACAAACGTACACTCACCGCTGCCACACACACACACACACACACACACACACACACACACACACACACACACACACATACATACGGTCTGTCAGAAACTTGCTGAAGTTAAGCTACAGCGGGCATGAAGTCAACGCAAGCAGCTAGCAGCTGCTTATGTAGCACAAACACACACACTGATTGTCGGACAATCGCTACCATTAGTGTGGCAGACACACAGCTGACAATCTGCATTTCAGGTGATCTATTAGCTGAAATGTAATATAATATTCATAACTATGTTTTCTGTAGTGTATAATCACCCGAAACTAAGAGCTGTAGTGTTTTTGTTAGCTTAGAATGAGCCCTTCATATCTACATATGGTGCGTGTCATCTTCATGGACTCCGCCATCTTTCTACAGTAGCCCAGACCAGACAAACCAAACAGTGGCTCTACAGAGAGACTTTCACGTATTTACGTTACCTGAAGGCCATGGTAGTTCTCTGACACGCTTGTGAAACTACGCTAACGTGAGCCGCAGAGCGCAACACCGACATGTTAGTGGAAAGGGAGGAGTGAACGGAGGGGTAATCGGTTGGTTTCAATATGCAACCACACCACTAGATGCTGCCAAATCCTACACACTGTCCCTTTAACCTGAGTCAGCGGTTTGATATCGTCCGGCAAAGATTCCAAACATCCACTGGCTTCTGCCAAAATAACAATAATTATAATGCCATTTTATGTTATTTGTCTGCATTTCCCTCAGTTGTTGCAGACATTTGGGAACCAAACACATGGTGCGTCTGCAATGATATTGAAAATATATTTATTATTGGGTGAAATAAATATAAATAGCTCTTTTGCATCCCTCAAACCTAGCCAGCTTGGCTTCCCCTCACATGGTCTTTGTCTTGTAGGGCAGTAAAGTGTTGGTGGTTTACCTCATGCGTTACCCAGCAGGAGCGCCGATCAGCGAAGGGAGCTGTAAAAGTTTTACAGCACAAACTACCCCTCCTTTTTAAACATTACTGCTGTTTTACAGAAACACGTTAGGCATTGTTTCCACTGGAGTAGTTCAGCCTGATTGTTAATTATCATGTGTGTGTTAAGTCGTGGTTTATGTTAAAATCGTCTGCACACTGTCTATTGTTATCTCAGAGTTGTACAGGACTTTTTTTAACTCAGTGGTGAACATGGATAGGATATGTGGTCTTCTGTAGTCTTGCTGTGCGTAATATTTTTGATATCATATGAAAGTTTGCATAGGTTACAGTTATTTTAGGGCTGCCCCTAATTGGTCGTTTTGGTCTCAGTCAACTAAGATTTCTTTAGTTGATTAGTCAGGTTTTTTTTTTTTTTTTTTTGCTTTTTGCCAGCACACCTCTGGTAAACACAAGACTTGAAGTGGTGCTTTTGTGTGATGCTTTGTGGAAACTCAGTTGTCGAGTCGTCGAGTAACAGTTTCTAATTTGTATGGTCCTGAGAAGAGGTCTTATCTGCCAAAAATACCCACAACCCCAGAGCAGCTATGTACCTTTGTAATCTGTTAAACTTCCCCTCTCACAACAATCCTAAACTTGTCTTTATTGGGTATTAAACAGGTGTGATTTAATTGATGCTGGTAGTGAGCATGTGGCTGCACAACATTTTCCAAACCAGTTTGTTCCCAAAATTTAGCGTTTCCCTATTTATCACACAGATTCTGGGCAGTCAGACGTGTACATGTGATCCCAGTGGGATCCAGCTGGAGTGGATTTCAGTAGCAGGAACACGGTGTCAGGACCTCCATGTGCAACACATCAAACACACAGACTTCTACCATCCAGGCACACAGGGTGATGGTTCTGGTACCGCTCATTCCTCTGTGTCAGGGGTTAACCCAGAATATATTAAAGTGACTACGATGAGGTTTTGAGGTTGGCGGCTCCTGAGGACAAAAGCGAGCACCACTGTACAAAGCTGCATGCAACCAAAGAAGGAAATGTAAGTGTTAATGTTCAGTTAGATGTTAAATGTAAACGTTAATGTTAAGTTAAATGTTAAGTTTTGTTAATGGAAACATTCTTACCCTACACAGTCAGTCCTGTACGGTTCAAAGACTCCTGTATATCATTTTCTTAATAATCTGCTGTTTGGAGGGATTTTCATTAGAATAAATGCTGAACAATAAGAATAACAGTATGTTTCCTATAGTGATAAATAGAGGTCACGTCTGACAGTATTTGTTTGGCCCCTGGCAACGATCTGGGTTTCTTATGTGCCCCCCCCCGGTCTATATCATACTGATGACATCATCGGAGCACAGCGACCCCGTCCTCCCCCAGGCCCTTATCGACTGCACATGTTCAGTCTGCTGCCTATTGATCATGGACTACAAACTGATTACTATAACGACCCCATGACCCGATGTCCCGTATCGTAGGAGGCGATCAAGAGGCGATGGCCTCATTTAGATCTCATACCCGTTAGTGTTTCTGCTCCATCTCATTGTTTGCTTTTGAAACCGTTTTAATGGAATCTGATGTTTCAAGAAGTCTTTTTTAAGCCAGATGCTTTACTTTAAATCAAATCCATTTTCATAGCTGGAGTTACAGCATTAGCAGCTCATGAAGCAAACAGTTCCCGCATAGATTTACTTGGCGGGAAAAGCAGATTACAGGTATGAACGGCTAAAGAAATGAGCAATCCTCTCAGAAAGTGGACCATAATCTCACCGTGAGCCTCTGCACCTGCTGTTGGTCTTTATCTATAATAGTGAAAATTCTGCAACACCCTTTTTCTTTTCACTTTTCAAACTTTGTGTTATACTGAATCAGCGGTCGTGGAGATATTTATCGATATTGTGTTATTGTTTCTGTAATTGCTCCTTGGATCACTCTTTCTCTTAAGGCGGCGTGGAGTTTCACTTAAGCTCTAAGCGTCTTGTACGTGTGTGTGAGTGGCATTTCATCCAATGTGAAATGTTGAAGTCCTACGGGAGAGCTGGTGGCGGTCTCACAGTCTTGGCAGCCACCGCTGATTGAATGTTGTGGAAATGCTGCATAGACGTGATGTGATTTTCCTCCCATAATTCAGAAGAAATTAAAATTAAACAACCATGCCCTGCAGTGAATTGGGCGTCCAAATCAGACAGATTAAGATGTCAGTCATGTGTGGGTGGATTTACAGAACAGGAACAGTTTTATATTTTCAGCTTGTTTTATTTTATAAATGAATTGCATTTTATATTATAAAAGTCACTGACACTGCTCTGTCGGACGGGTTTGTCCTGATTTTGTTGAATAACTGTACAAGCTACTGCAGGCCTCGGTGGTTTGGCACAGTGACAGTGGGGGATATCCTCATTGATTACCCCTGGGCCTCTCCTGCTGCTGCATATCCGATTCATTATCGAGCGTCATCTGAAAGCAAAAGAACAAGTTCACATTTAATCCTCAATCTGCTTTGAATGAATGTGAGTAGGATTTTTTTTTTTTTTTTTTTTCAACACAGCTTTTGGTGCTGCACGTGAAGTTTTGTCTGCCATGCTGTTGTTCAGGGGATGTCACGAGAAGCAAGGCGATGCCAAAACTCTGAACACATGACGCTACTCTTTTCTAGGAACCGTATGATGCCTATAATATGAAATCATGAGGACATCTTCCACTTTGGCAGGGAGGGAAAATGCATGTAGTCGTCAGCTTTCTTGGCATCTCATGCCTCTGTGACTATTGATTATTGATGTTCACCGACAGATACTCATGCACAACGGCGCATGCGCACGCTGTATTGTGTTTTAGTTTGATTTTGAGCTGCGACACGGCAGAGAAAAAAGCGCTCAACAGCGGGATGCTGCTAAACCTGAGGGGACGCCCCCTGTTTCCCTGATAATTTGACACTGTAAACAACAAATCCGTGTTGAAATCAACAGGAGGAGAGTTCGTAACATTCGCTGTTGGCAGCCCTTAGCATCACAGTCCTGACTGGATAAATAGCAGCAATGCTAACATTAACTGAGGTGCCACTGAGTTATTTAACCATCAGACAGGCGTTTCTGACAAGGAGCTGAAGTTGTTATATCAGAGTGTCACCAGACTTCATTCACAAAAATAATAATTTTACGTCGCAGAATACAAACGACCCTTTCAGTTATTAACGTAGTGTTCACGTCATTCATAACCGTATTGATTAGCTTACTGTGGTAACCTATGTCACTGCTTTTTGCTAACGGCTGAGTGGACGTTTCTATTTGAACATAAAAAATGAAAAGGAACCCAAATGGATCAGTCCTTCATAGTCATTCATACAAAACTGCTTTCACAGATTAAACTCTTAACACAACTCCAGTCTGCAACTGTAGTTCTGATTTAAACATTCAATTACAAAAAAAATTAATCACACAAATAGCCAATACAGTTTTAATTTCAGCTTTTTGCCCGACCAAACATCTTCTCTTTTGAAAATCTTCCTCTGAGTAAGGAAGTTAAATACCATTACATACAATTCCCATTTCAAAAAGCAAAGCCCGTTCACCAAAAGTCAAATAACAAAGGATGTTTGAGGGCCAGGTCAGGTGATGTGCATTGACCCATTCAGTGTGGGGTTAACCTGTGTCACCATGTTAGTTTAAAAGGTTTGTTAGTGTTACTGGGTTACAACCCCCTGGATTTAAACTTTAGAAAAAAATACATTTCTAAATTAAGATAAATAAGGTCAGAACTGGAAACTTTTTTTAAAGCAAGATTTTAACATCTGTATTACCAGTTGTGTCTTATTTTAGACGGCAGTGTTGGATGGTCCAGACTGAAATATCACAACAACAATGATTCAAAGAGTTAAACCCCGCACTACATTTAAAGGACCCTTTGCTCATTTTCAGGTTCATACTTGTATTTTGTGTTTCTACTAGAACATGTCAACAAACGCGTCACAAGTCGTGAACTCTGAGCTTTCAGACACTTTCCACTGACGAGGTCGTGAATACGACATGAGGGAGGTGTTCATATGGACCCGGCTCGTAAACACAGTAAACACCACATCTGAGGGCACCAGTAGACACTTGTGTATTTGTGACATCACAAATGGACAGAAATTCAGACGGCTTGTTTCAAATGCAATTTCTTAACACGTAGATATCCGTATTTCCCTGTGGACTGAGTGTTTTGATACTTTCACAGTATTTATACAGGACTTGACCCTGTTTTATAGTAAAAAAACATGAAAATCTTTTTATAATATGGGACCTTTAAGGTATATTGAAGAAAACAGTGTTTCAGGCTTGCAAAATGAAACTCTGGCAAATTCTGATGTGGATGAGTGTGTGTGTAGATAAGAGATAATTAAAACATCTGAAGCTTTCTTCCTTAGAGGAATGTTTGTCTCAGTAAAAAAGCGTTGGTAATTAAAGCAGCAGGCAGACGAGGCGTAGCTGATGACCCTTTGTGTGTCTGTTTCCTCCGCTGACTTTAAAAAATCAATCATGGCTAGTACGAGTTGGGGAACTGGCACCCGTACCATGTGTTGTTGTCAGATTACCATGATGTGCTTATCGGTTCCTGCGTGGTAAAAACATGCTACCGCAGATGAACGAATTGGCCATAGAGGCGGTACGCTGCCTGTCACGTTCAATGTGAGAACACAATTAAACTTAATGACCAAGCTGTCGCAGGAAAGCGCTCATCCTCTGTCTCATTAAGGCTTAGAGATGGACGGCCAGTCTCTCATTAGTTCCCTCTAAAGTTTAAAGATTACTTCCAAGACAGATTTCTGCTGTGTGGATTCAGTGACACATTTGGCTCTGGCTCTAAGGAATTCAACCACAACACTATTTCAGTTTCAGTCTGACCCTGAGGCTGCATTTTTTTTGCCTTCGTTCTGGTGGGATTTTGTTGGTGTGACCTTTCTTCATTCTGAGGTCCAGATGTGAGCTGAGGAATGAAGCAGGATGGCATCAACCTGATGCCAACAAGCCTGAGAGGGCAGGGCAGCAGTTGTATTTAGACCCTGTATATATTTTCCAAGGAACAGAAAGGGGGGAAAAAAAGATGAAATTTCTGGTATTTAATTACAGAGCGGCCGCAGCCAAGGGCACACTGTCGATGGTAGTTTTAAGGCCAACGGCTTAACAACCTCAGGAATGGTGGCACTGTTGGTTTTGGTAATGCTGTGTCATTTCCTCCTGTGAAGTGTTTTTGATGTGTTTGGGATATGTGCGTGTTCCAGCTCTAAAACCAAAAAGAACATTATGGTGCTAGCATGTGTACCAAATTTCAACACCGTTCCCAAGTTCAGGGGTGAAAGCTGGCACTAATTTTAGGTCTTTATAATGCCTGGAAACGGCCTCTTTTTGAAGTCTGTTTTCTCACAAGAATCCTTTTGGTGACAGTTTTAGTTGCTTTGAAGGACGTTCTCCTGTTTACAGAAAATATGCCCCCTGCCACCACTGTGCCGTGGCACTGATATTTTCTTTTCTCTTGTTGATTCGACCGGATTTAAGTCGAGTCTGTTCCCTCTCTGGCAAAGACTACTGAAGCAAAGAGACAAAACTTTGCTCTTTGACAACAGCGCTGCTGCAATTTTGGACTGAAAACACCAATGATCCTGCATCCATGGACGTAAATCAGAGCATTTTTTTACTTAAAACTTTACATAAAAATACCCCTCATTTAAATCTGTCTCTCTCTCTCTCTCTCTCTCTCTCTCTCTCTCCACACACATATATATATATATGACATCAACAGGATTTAATGGAGTTGTAGGTTATTTACGAACACGCAGGGTAGCACAGGACAGTACCTCTTTTACATTTATGGCCTGAGCTCTACTGGACTCCATTTTGGATCCTTGACACGAAAAACTTTGAGATTGCTCTCAAAATCAGATTTTTTTTCTATGATCCATTTATGTCCATCGCTCACTTTATGCTCCTCTGGAAAGCAGCTGGGCAAAAAATATAATAAATAAGTAAAATAGCTATTATAGTATGCATATTTATAATATTTTTATTGATCAGCACATGACATTTTGGTAGAGACAACAAATATAGGATAATGGCATGGAAATAATTTTGTTTTACTTCTGCACGGCGCTTTGTCAGCAGATGTTTTCTCTGTGTCACTTTCAGTCCAAAATGGCGGAAGCGTAGCTCTGCTGCTTGGCGCTTGACTTTCTCTCTTTATCAGTATATGTTCTTTACGTTACGGTCTCCTCATGTCTTTGCTGTGTATTTGGTGCTGTGGACATGTTTGAGAGGACTCCTGGGTGGGAAGTCCCTCCGTCTGGAGTTGGTGGGTTGGCGGGGGGATGTTTGCCAGTCTTTTTTGACCGGTAACTCACTGGATTTGGCATGGCTGAGCAAACACGCCGTGTCACCAGTTGAGTCACTGTACATTTCCAAACAATGGGAAGCCTGGCTGAAATTGGCACAGTCCCCTTTTCATGGCCACAAAGGGAGCCATTAAGGCCTAAATGCATCCGGATTCAAGTCGCCCCCTTAACGTGAGAGTGGCTGTTGTTGTGTGAGTGCTCTTACATAAGGTTTCTTCATTTTGCCTGGCGTCAAAAGAGCTGTTGGCTGAAGGACGCACCCCCCTGCTGCTAGTCTCAGAATGCTGAACACTAAAGGTGCTCCAGACTTTCAGCTATCTGTCCTCTGTTTGCTCAGCTTGATGAAACACTGTGTGATACAAGTCGGCTTAAATCTGTGAATAGGAAACCCACATCAGAGCAGAGGCTGCAGTTCTTCCTGTTCCTGTCATGTCAATCCTATCAGCCCATCAGTCTCACCCACCAAACGGCTTTCTGCGTTTTTCAACTTCAAACTTGTCGGCTTAGCTTCAGGCCCCACCTTTGCGGTCTGGGTCAAAGATGAAAAGGGAACGATATATAAGTCAGTTAGTTCAGCTTCTCACCTGAGGGATTCTCCACAAAACAAGACTCAACACATCCCGGCCGGAGGGCAGAGGTAGGATCAGCTGGCAGAGGCCGCCACAGTTTAAAACCGCTCTTTTTCTTTCCTCTTTTACGACCATGAGCATGGATTGGAGAAACTCCAAGTCTGACCAGAAAGTTTCATCCAAGTTAAGGCAGCATTCCTTGGCAGTGACATTTTGGATCTCCTGTGGTAAAGGCATGATACTGCTTTACAGCTCCAGGACACCTGTGGTGAAGGACAAGCATAAAATGAAAATTTACTGGGCTGCAGGAGGAGCCGAGTTTCATTTCATTCCTTGTGTTTTTCAGAAATAGGCCCATGCAGCTCGGTTGTTTTATACTCAGCAGTAGTAGTTCAGTAGTATACAGTGTGATTGACTACTGATATATAACGCTGTGAATCTGATAGGGGTCATGTAAACACCATATCCTGTTTATTCTTAAACAGGATTTATGCTGGATGGAGCATTTTCCAATGAAGATATGTTGATATGATTCAAGTTTAAGGAGCATTCTTTGGACATGTAGACAATGTCAATTGTCAATTGTTGGTTTTACGGCAGTTCATGACACACGGCCTCTTGCCTGTTTACAATCAGCCCGGTGTTGAACACAAACCAGCTAGCCGAGAAGGAGAATCACACCTACTGTTAGATTTGATTTGGATATCAACCGGTTTTTGGATATGAACAAATATCTCAACATCGATCTTTTCTAGCAGGTGGTTGAAGGAATGAAAGAGGGAGGCTGTGTTCACATGGACCAGTCCACCAATTAATCAGAGTATGCACTTTACTTTACTACTTAGTCCTTGTTAAGACATTGGCTGTTATGGACCACAATGGGACTGCTTCGGGAAAATGAGTGGTGGCTCACATGATGGTGACTACGTACTGATTTCCACCCTTTTGTCGAGCAAAGGCCCAACTCAGTCCACTATTACCTGCTCGAATGGCTCTCCTATGGCCGGTATAGGGTGTAAGGGAGCTGGAGGAATCCTTTGGTTTGGTTTGATAGCAATCTGACAAATGTGACAACTGCAGCAATATCTGGCGATGTCGGTTTTCAATGCTGGCCAAAAGAAATGTTTGAGGATGAGCCGATATGTCTGTCCTACTGCTAAGTGTCCTACCCACTGACTCTGCTCCAGCTGTATCCTCTCGCCTTTGTTTCTCCTTCGATGGTTCGCCTCCAGCTTGTTTTGGGTCTCCCTCTTTTGCGTTTTCCCCTCTGTTGTCATATCATCAGATGGTTTCCTTAACACCCGTCCTAGCCATCTCCATCTTCTTCTTATCAATATAGTTTCCACATCCAAGCACCTTGTTGTTTTGTGTAGTTCAGGTTTGTAATCTGGGAGTATGTAAAATGGGAGTATTCATTTTCATGAGCCGTGTAAACAGCTTAGCGGGAATACTTTCTTTTCTGGGAGAAGAGGGGAAACGTTCCCACTATGTTCAACATTTTGTGTATTAAATTTCATCAACAATAGCTTTTTTCCACTTGTGCAATTGTGTAAATAGTCTGTTTAGAGTCAATACATTGTTCCTGTTTTTAATATTTCACCTTGTTTATATTGTTCCTATTTTTTTTTATATTTCCTTCTATTTAAATTGTCATTTTATGTCAGTTTATCTCCTTTGCTGCTGTACACTGCAAATTTCCCCACTGTGGACAAATAAAGGAATATCTTATCTTATCTAGTCCAGACTATGGCTGTCACTTTTTGTAATTTGCGTGATACTGTTCAAACATGGAAATAAGATGTTAAACCTGTAACGATCTTCATCCAGATTTAAAACTCTGAACGCTGTTGTACACTTAATGCCTTGTTGGTAAACTAAAAAAGTTGTTATTATAAAAAAAAAAAAAAGAAGAAGAAGAAGAAGATATTCCTTTATTTGTCCCACAATGGGGAAATTGAATTTTTACACTCTGTTGTTCTTAAACAGGGTACATGCAGACCCGAGACACACACATGCACAAACCCCAAATAATTAATTTAATTAAAAGAAGTTATAATGAGGGGGGGGCCCCCTCCAAACCCCCCCCCCACTTTGGGGGTTTTTTCCCCTCCCCCGGGGCCCCCCCCCACCCCCCCAAAGAGAAAACCGCCCCCCCCCCCCCCCCCCTTCCCACTCAATTTTTTTTCCATTTCGGGACTTGAACCCGTGACCCCCCCCTTCCCAAGCCAACTCCCTACAGACTGAGCTACTAGAGGAAACTAACAAACTATGAACCGTCATGACCCGAAACTGTGATCCGTCTTTTCCATGCTTCGCTTTCATTGTGGAAGCAGCCGTGCAGTGCATTCTGGTACTTCTATTTCCGCATAAACCACCATTGTAAAAGAGTCTGTAAAACTGTTGACGGGACAAACAAAGTTCAATTATGACTTTTTTTTCCCAGAAATTGCTGCAGGTCGGATTCAAACTCGGGCCGCCACGGTTAGGACTCAGCCTTCTTATATGGCTGCCCGCTCTACCAACTGAGCTATTGGGATGCCCAGTTATGACTCTTTCTGTTATGAATTTTTGATCCTCTGAAGTTTTATATTTATAAAACTTTCCTCAAGCCACAGAAAAGCAATTCAAAAATCTGAGACATTATCACGATGTAAAGTCTATGGGCTGAGTGGGAGAAACATTACTGTATATGAGCAGTGGGCCGCGAGGACAACTGGAAAGTTTGAAAACTTTTTTGGCGTCTGCACCAAGCTAGTAATAGTCATTTGAATGAACCGGCACCATCTTCAGGTCTGGTACCCAGTTCTTTATATAAATCCATGGGCCATGAAAGTGCCACAGACGGGGCCACGTCATGCCAGGCTCTCCTCTCAGTGGCAGCCATTTATTTTTGTAGTTGCACTGAACAATAGTTTCCCAACAGAGGCCCTCATATATATACAGTACGTATCCTATATTTAACCAGGTGACCTGGCCCAGAGGACAACATGAACATTGTTACAACAATAAAAACAAACTACAAGCAGACAAATACAACAGTCACACACCACAAGTGAACAAGCATGATATGCAGTTTGTATGCAACACAAAAACAGCTATAATGAACAAATAGGTCAGTATCAAAAATCAAAAGCAGTGACATCGAGCTATAGAGCCATTTTCTTGATCCTTTAAAATGGACTTAAATTCCCCCCATACAGTAGTAATCAGCTCTGACAAGTTCAGGTCCTTCTGCACGTCATGCCACGAAGACGGAGCAGCATATTTAAAAGCTTCTCTGCTGAGCTTCGTTCGTATTTGGGACCGACACCTGTAGAACCATATTGATTGTGGTTAGTGCACATGTATGCACACAGATATGAAGGAACCAGTCCAAGGAGCCATTTATATATAATAGCCGACCAATGTGACAGTCTGCGGACGTACAGCGATGGCCATCTATCTGCAGCATGCAGGGTACAGTGGTGTACCAGATTTCCACATCCAGTAATAAAACGTAACGCACAGTGGTAACCAGTATCCAGCCTCTTTAGTAACTTTAGTTAGTTCAGTAACTTTTAGCCTTGAGTATCTTATTCATATAGAGCAGATCACCGTAATCCAATCAAGGTAAAAATGTTGCTGTAAACAAACGTTTCTCCATCTGGAGGGAGAAACAGGATTTGTTTCTAAAAAAAGGAAGAACCCCAATTTAATTTTCAGTTTGGAAACCTGGTTTTCAATGTGTGATTTGAGGGACAATTTCTGATCAATAAGGATACCTGAATACTTAATGTTGGACCTGCGTAGCGTGAATTAAGACGACACGGCAGGTGTTGCAAATGGTTTAAGCTCCTGTTGTGGAGGGGTATTTTTCAGCCACTGACTCCTGCTATTATCATCATCTGTTTCCACATTATGGTTCCTCACAGACTGTTTTTGTCACACGTTTGGCTTTTAGGTAGGAAAAACTGTAAAATGTTCTCTGTGGATTTTGTAACTGCTCGTCTTCCTCCAGGTTCGGACAAATCCTCATGGGAGTCGTGGAAAGATTGGAAATGGCAGGAAAAGAGCACTAAACTTCCACAGGTAGGGAGTTTAAATTTTTCTTGTGGTAGCCATATATTCAGATGATTTTTCTTTTTGCCCATTGCTGATGCTGTACACTGAAATATCCAGATGTGTCTAGGGAACGATCACTCAAGCTTTTTTTAACTATTTCCCTCCATTCATCTCAATTGCACAATGGCTCATGGGATTTGTTTCCTCCTCCTGCGGTGTCAAGTCCACTTCCCCCCAAACCGCATCCCACCACACTCAGCAGCTATTTAAAGTGTCAGCGGCTGCTCCCAATTACTCCTCCCCATGCCAAACCAGAAGCTCAGGCCACGCAAACGGAGGCCGGCCTCCCCACTGCGACTTTTATCTGTTTGTTTTCATATTTCCCTTCCCTCGCTCAGCCCTCCTCCCTTGTGCTCTTACTGGTTTTGCCTCAGCCAAGGATTATTGTGTTTTTCCTCCAGCTGACCTTGGTTACATAAACTAAGGACTGATCCCCCTTCCTTGATTCTCCTCCCTGTCCAAGTCTTCCTCCTCCTCCTCCCCGTCCCAACTCTTTGCCCAGCTCCTATCCTCTGGGCGCTCCCACAAAGCCCAGTGTTTTGATTACATTGTGAAATTGGAGCCAGGACTATTTATTCCCAGGCTGGGGTAGAGCGGAGGACCTGGTTGGAGGAGAAGCCAGAGACGGGGGGAAGCCAGGAAGCTGTTGTGGTTGAATCAGGCGGATGGTGTTGGTGGGTGAACTGTTTATGTCTTCTCATAACCTTTCTTTGTGGGCCGTGCATCCAGCCAGCTGTTTCAAATAAGCAGAGCGCCCGGGGTCACATCTCACTGTCAGCAGTTTCTGCACACAACCCGAACCCATCATTCAGCTGGGCCCGTTTCAGGGTGGCAGGTTGGCCGAGCGCTTTGAGACACCGTCCAACTGTCCTCCAGCTGGAGGACCCTTTTAGGAAGTGTGACACCAAGTCCTCACTCTCTGAGCTTAACTGTGCAGTTAGCAGACTTGATGACAACAGTGGCTGAAGAATCACATTTACAGTCTGCTGTTCACCGAAATAACTTTGGCTCAGGTATCCCTGTCCCCTCCGCTAGTACTCCTCTTTATTATATATACAGTATATACTGTTTCAGTACAACATGCGGGTATTGTTGGCATACTGGAGTTTGCTGTTGTTCACATCTACATACTACATTTTGGCCAAATCAGTACGTACTACTAGTATAGTATGAGGTTGTACTGCTAGTATAGTGTGAGGCTGTACTACTAGTACAGTGTGAGGTTGTACTGTTAGTATAGTAGGAGGTTTAGAACACAGTCTGTATTGCTCCTACTTACTAAACTTGTCAGGTTATCAGTGAGTCTTGGTTTACGCTGCCTGTTTTCAGCTCTCAGCTGAGTCTGTGATTTGAGTGTCAAACACTGATTTGCTCTACAAGACCCCGGGGCACATTTCACCGATCTCTAACTCTGGAGCTGTGTTGTTTCAGTTTGTCTGCAGAAACACAGTAGCTCAGCTAACACAGTATATTATCTTAACACACACACCTCATTTGCTTCAACAGGTGATATACTTGACCTGGTGTTACATTCAAATCATTCAAATATAATAAAGCCCTCACGCTTACACACATTTCCATACTTGTGATTTTGAGGTCAGTTTGGGGATAGGGTGAAGTTCGGTGGTGCCTGTTGCCATCATCGTTGTTGAATTACTGGTTGGATGAAATGGTGACACACACACACACACACACACACACACACACACACACACACAGCTAAGGCCAACCGGAGATGAGCAGTCGAGCATTAGATTACAGGGAAATGATCAGCCAGGGTAGACAGGAAACACTGCAGGAGAGCAAAGTGTGTGTTTGGACAACTGTGTGTTTCATGGTGTGTGTGCCTCCTTACCACGGAGAGCCTCATACCAAAAACAACCAGAGCATGTCCATGGTGTCATTTTAAAATACACGTTTTGGATTGATAGAACACAAATATGTCATTAGCAATTTATAGACTGAGCGCTAAAGAAAGCAGTAAAGATAAGACTACAGACGACCACACTGGAACCAGCTGTGATCTGATTAAAGGAAACGGATACACAAAGCAGGGAGGGACGTCCAAATGGACCTTTTGTTTGGCTTCATCCAGCCATGATTTATTTTGGTTTTATTTGCAGTCTGGTTGCAGGCCAGAGTCCATTATGGTAACTGTGCTGTTTCTGTCGGACTGAGGCTCAGAGCTGGTCCTCATTCAGACCTTCTAAGTAAGATGCTTGACGGTTTCAGTACTGATACTTAACTGATTATGCTGAGCATTAACATATAGAGTTTTTCATTTCCTCATAACATCAGCATTAGTTTTTAGTCTTAACAACAGTACAAGAGCCGTGCCGAAATGAAAAGCAAAAAAGATGAAATAAACAACCGTCTGAGACATTTGAAGCATCTTCATTTGCAACCAGAGCACAGTGACCACCTTGTAAAGTGTTCTACAAATTACAGCTTGCTTGGTAAATTTTATGTAGTTCACATCACATAAAAAAACAGAGCCATAGAAAACTTTACAGTAACTTCCATCTGGTTTCAGCTTGAAAAGATCTCAAACTTGGGACACTTGAAAGCATCGAGTCCACGGAGCAGACTCGTGTTTGCAACAGTAATAAACCTCAGTGTGACATACAGCATGCTGTATACAGATGTATGGATTTAACAAATGTGATTTCTAGTAATCGAATTATTTGAGGATTGCTTCAGCCCTATAGTGAAGGCAACATTAAACAAGTTGAAGATCTTTTCATTTTCAGTAAAGGCCCAGACACACCAACACAATGTCAAAGAAGTAACGGCGACAAACGCTGACTGATGCGTCGCCTCACATCGATGGGAAGAGGGAAAGTGGCTGTACAAGCTGTTATTATGATACGTACATGAAACAAAGTGGCGTCTGCTTCACACCACTCTCACTCACCGCTTAGCTTCATTCCAGATTTTTGTGTAGCTGTGAAAATATCTGCACTGATTGGTTTAAGCCAAACAGTCAATCAGAGTGACTCTCTCTTACCGATGAGGTCCATCGTGTTTCAATGTGCTGAATCGGCTGAGAAACCTCCGACAGGCAGACTAGAGCTGACGGTTCGGGACACAACAGTAAAACTAGACCGACAGATGCACCACCGCTTAGCTTCATTCCAGATATTCATAACGCCGTAAAAATATCAGTGTTGGAATGATCAGATGAGATGAAGATGAAAAATGGGAAGAGTCCTCTGTGTTTTTCCTCTTGCCTTTACTCGTTGGCTTGCTTTCCTCAATTCCGCCTCTCTTCTCGTGCACCGATTCGTTGAAGCTGAACAGCCAATCAGAGTGATTTCCCTCACCGACGTGGTTGGCTTGGTGGATCAGGGCCTTAACACACACCTTAAAAAGTTTGTGGTTTTTGCATATCATAATAGTAATCTAGTGGACACAGCAACACACTGTACCGATTCATCCACCATCACACAGTCTGTAAGCTTTGCCAGCTACCATCTCATTTCACCAGATGATCTGAGACCCGACTGTACAGACAACATTCCCGCACATGCATACTGTTACATGCATTAACAGCTGTTGCGGTATGCTATGGCTCAAGAGACAATGGCTCTTCTGCCTGCACCGTGACCATGTGTTACAACACAACTGCTGCAGGTCTCCCAGAACCAGTGGTCTGGCACAGACCCCAGCCGGGAGGGACGGGCAGGGGGGCTGCAGATTAGTGTGCTTTTAAGCGTATCAGACGTCTTAACTAACATTAGGGGGTTTCATAAAGAATCTGGAGTGATACCAAGTAAACCTGCTTAAATGAGCCCATACTGCGTCCACAGATTAACTGAAGCTTCATCAGAGGACTCTGCAGGACTGCCGAGCCGCTGAAATACTGCTCGCTATGTTTGGCCTGGAGGCTGGTTTCTCACTTCCTGTTGTACAGTGTTTGGTGGGTCATGTCTTGACCAACCCTTGTTTTTTACCTCGTATGTAGTGGTGCACCAGCTGGAGTATATGAGCAGCACAGAGTCAACGGTTCACCGTCAGGAGAGTTACTGTAGCAGCCACGGTGCTGCGTTCACTGTCTCCAGTTCACCGTCAGGAGAGTTACTGTAGCAGCCACGGTGCTGCGTTCACTGTCTCCAGTTCACCGTCAGGAGAGTTACTGTAGCAGCCACGGTGCTGCGTTCACTGTCTCCGGTTCACCGTCAGGAGAGTTACTGTAGCAGCCACGGTGCTGCGTTCACTGTCTCCAGTTCACCGTCAGGAGAGTTACTGTAGCAGCCACGGTGCTGCGTTCACTGTCTCCGGTTCACCGTCAGGAGAGTTACTGTAGCAGCCACGGTGCTGCGTTCACTGTCTCCAGTTCACCGCCAGGAGAGTTACTGTAGCAGCCACGGTGCTGCGTTCAGTGGTCAGCGGTGAGTATGTGTGTGTTGTGGTGTTATAGCTGTGAGCGTAGCTGTAGCAGACAGTGTGTGTTCAGTTTATCTGTCGGTGAATAAATGCTACGAGGCTACAAGCTACAACTCCTCAGCTGGAAGTCCAGAGCTACTTCCTGTATCTGCTCCGGCTCTCTCTTAAGGTGGACTCTTAAGGTGGACCAGCTTTTCCCAGCTTTTCTCCTTTATGTGACGAGACACTCCTGAGTTTTTCTCTGTTTTTTAAATTAAATATAAATATTTCTTTTAACCATTTTAACTGATTGTGTTAATTGGTTAAAATGCATAATGTCGTTATCTGTTATCAGACCCTGATTCCTCATGACTCTGTCACATGACACAATCAGCTGTGATTACCATGTGACTACCACGTTAAGTCAACACATATCAGGAAGTACAGCTGCTGCTGACTGTTGTTTATGTTCACAGCTGTAAAAATACATTTTATAATGATACTACTTCGTGCATGCACAGGAGGAAAGCTATTTGAGCGACTGGAGCGGACATTTGAAGGCTCGGCTTTGGGCTTTGAGGGGGACGATGGACAAAAAACTGAGGATTTTTCTTTTGTTATCTATGCTTATTATGTTCTGCACAACTATTGTGAAGTTCACAAAGAAACTCTAAACGAACAAAGCATAAATGCTGCTCTCCAGTATGACAGGGACAGAACAGACAACAGCGAAACCAAGGGGAATGAGCTTGATGTGTGTTGTCCATAATGTAGTAAAACCTGGATTTGTAAGTGTTCAATTTTGAAGTAAATGGTGTGTGTGAGAGAGCGAGAGAGGTAGCCTATAGTAACTGTCTTTGTTTTGTTAGTATTTAGATTATTTCTAAAACTGTGGTAAACATTTGTGTGTATGGAGGTCTTTTTGTTTTAAAATGCTGTTTTACAGTTGGGATGCAGTCTAAAGAAGGTAGGTTTTATAAAATCAGATCAGTATGTAGTAGACAGTTTGGCTGCTGCTCGAGGTTCGTCTGCTGCTCCGAATGAAACACAACAAAGAGGAAACGTCCTCTCAGACTGATGTCAAACAGTGCTGTCAGACTGCGACTCAAACAAGGTGACACTTGCTGATGACGACAGTGATGACGACGGCGTCCCCGTCTCACATCAGTGCAAGTTCCCAAAAGTCTGTATCCTGTTGTAAACAGGGTGTTGGTTGTTTTTCACTCTTTCCACCATCTGTTGTTGTTGGGCTGTTAAAGCTTTACTCAGCTTCTTTGGGAAGATCAGAACGCTGCAGATGTGCTGTTACTTCTTCTAATTATTCTTTCTGCATAAAATATATATATATTTTTGAAATAACCTGAATAGGTCATTTAATCCTCATTACGTCCATTTCAGCCCAGTGCCACCTTGTGAAATGAGGTTGCTGGTTGTTAACATCAGTGGTTCGTCTCAGTGCTCTGTGGATTCGACATGTTCATCAGAGGACATGACAACGGGGTGTGGTGCAACTAATGCTAACTGCTCTGTAGCGGCATGCTAAAGTGTGATAGTCTGGCAACCTGTCCAGAGTGTACCCGACCTTCGCCTTCAGTGGGGGATCGACTCCAGCCCCCCGCGACCTTGAACTGGATAAGCGGTTACAGATAATGGATGAGTGGGTGTTAACATTATAATTTACCTTAGCAAAGTACTCATTTTTACTGAACAGATCCTGAACACATCACAGTGTAAACCCATGTCACCTCCTGTGTTGAAATCAGCAGAATGAGAGCTAGGTAATGTTAGCTGTTAGCTGTATCGTACCCAGGATGATGGGACAACGTTCTCGTCGACTTGATACCGAAGTATCGGTTTCCGCGACATCTCTCGTTGACTGTTGAATGATGGGAAACGGTTTCATTCAGATGAGAAAAAGTTGATGCTTTTGCAAGAGGAGACAATAATGATGTTCCAACTAGAGCTGCAGCGATTAATTGATGAGTTGTCAACGTTTTCATAATCAGTTAATTGGTTTAAGTCATTTTTTAAAAAAAAAGTCTAAATTCTCTGATTCCAGCTGGTTTCTTTCCTCCTCTCTGACAGTAAACTGAGTATCTTTGTTTTGGACAAAACAAGACGTTATCTTGGGCTTTTGGGAAACACTGATCCACATTTTTCACCATTTCTGACATTTTATAGCCCAAACAAACTCATTGATTATTCAAGAAAATTTTCGACAGGTTAATCGACAATGAAAATAATGGTTAGTTGCAGCCCAGGTTCCAAACAGACCATATGTTGCTCTCTATGGTTTGTGTGATGAACAGATCATGGTATAAATAAACAGCATGAGAGGATTAATAAATGGACAGTCTGTTTAGCCCCTTGAGGAGCTAAAAGCAAAACAACAAATAGCAGCATTTCCCTCCGGAGGTGACCATGTGGGATGTAATGGCGTTTGTAATCGGTGCTTTAGTGAGTTTAAGTCCGTCATCCATTATCACTGTGTGTGTGTGTGTGTGTGTGTGTGTGTGTGTGTGTGTGTTGTGGGTATGCTAGAAGGATGTGGTCATCTCAGAAAGTGGCTGCTAATCATAAATCCATTCCCCGGAGGACCGTAAATCACTGGCAGGCCATTTGTTCCCTGGGACTTAATGTTCCTGATGACAAAGATGCTGTTTTTTGTAGGAGTCCGGCTCCAGCTGGTCAGCCACGCATTACTAAAGAAACTCTCACGCCCTCTCTGGTAAACCTCTGCTCAGGTAAACGCCTGAGTCTTTTTTAATCCATTTAGGCGGTATGTTCTCAGGGTGTCTGTCTGTGTGTGCGCACCATCATCTCAGGAACGCCGGGAGGCAAACGTCCACCCGGAGTCAAGGATGACCTGATACAGGTCACTGGGACTCCACGTCTGTCCCATTCTTGTGAACCAGAGGACGACATCCGGGTATAAAAAGTGAATATTTTAAACTTTCTTTCTAGCAGCCAGTAGGGTGCAACTCCTCTGGTTGCCAAGTCTGATTGTATAGAAGTCTATGGGAAAATGAGCCTACTTCTCACCTGATTTATCACCTCAGCAAACATCATGGTCCCATTTAGAGTCAACTAGACCATAAAGCAGGAGATACTTTAGGGCGGGGCTACCTTGATTGATTGACAGGTCGCTACCATGGCGGTCTGGAAGTTGCCTGTGTTTGCGTCATAGAACTTTAACCCTTTCACTCAATGTGTTTTCAGTTCATCAAAGTTAATTATTACCTTTTTGGTCGCCCAAAAATGTTTTAGTATAGTGTTCGGTTGAACTTACAGTAGCTCCACCCTCTTGCGTCACTTCTGGCTGCAAAACACCAAGATGTCGACGGCCAAAAACCAAGATGGCTGTGGCCAAAATGCTGAACTGAAGGCTTCAAAATGACAGTCCAAAAACCAGTGGGTGACAACATGGAGATTACGTCCACTTCTTATATATGCCTGTTTTTTGCATCGCCATTAATGGGAATTATGGATGCACCTTGTTAACCAAGCTAGCTCGCTGTTAATGGCTGCTAGGGCTCCGTTCCTCTCCACTTCCACCCTCACATCCAGTCACTTCTGGTTCCAAAAAACAAGATGACGTCGGCCAAAATGCTGAACTGGAGGATTTGAAACCATAGTTCACAAACCAGTGGGTGGCATCACAGTGACTACATCCAATTCTTGTAAGTAGTCTTTGGTCCGTACATACTGTACAGCTGTCCCATTCTCCTGAACTCAGTATCTCAGGAAGCTGGGAGGGAATTTAATCATATTTGGTACAAACATCCACTTGGACTCCACTGATCACATGTTGGTCAAAGGTCAATGTGACCCTTCAAAACACATTTTTGGCCGTGACTCAAGAATTAATATGCTAAGTATGACAGTTTCACACAAATGCCAAAAAGGATAACAGGATGAAGTTGACATTTTAGACAGACATGGATGTAACTTCACTGGTTGGCAGAGGCGTACGACTACAAGGCGGTAATCCTAGTCTTCGTTTCTGTCTGTCTGACAGTACACAAAAGCGTTAAACAAACAAGTGATGTAATACCAAGCACAATCAACCCTGCTTATCTCCGCACCCTCAGCGAGACAAGGTGACTTTCCTGAGCGAGGCAGCAAACACAACAATATAATCAAATCATGTCATTTAGTCGTCCTCTCTTCTTTTTTTTTTTTTTTTTTTTTTTAGTCGTCTGCATTTTCAACATGACTTCCACAATCGAGACACAGGAATGAAGAGTAGCGGCCACTCACTCATTTCACTGATTGTGTCCTTCATTTTTGTAAAGTCACCTACAGTCTTCTTGGGCTTCCCGGACGAGCAGAGCAGGGTGCAGAATCTCAATCACTGCTTGACCATTTTCAGGACATTCAATCACTCTGTCGAGCTTTTCAGCAGCCTGAAGCTTTTTTCCATTTAGCTCTTCGGTATATTCCCCTTTCTAATGCTTGAAGACGCTCCAGACCTTAAGGATATTAGAGCCAAGCAGGGTTGAGTGCTTTTACTGGGCGGTGTACCACTTTTGATGTTCTGCACTGTCAAACATGGGGGAGGCTGTGAAAAGGTGAAAAAAAGTGGGTCATCCGCGGGTTTCCCTTCCATATTGTGGCCGACTTTGAAAGGAAAATGCTCAAACAAGGAGGTTTGGAGAGGAAGAGCTTTAGCCTTTGTTTATATCTTCAACACCCCCCTCACTTCAAAGAAGTTTAATCTTTTTAATCCACTACCCAAATTTGTGGATGCAAATTTGTAAACCCCCGAGAAAAAAGAAGTAGACAAAAACAACAAAAAACCCATTTTAGATTCAGCCCTAATGAGGCGTCCTCGGCCGGCCGCGGCCTGCTTGCATCACACTCTGCTGCTTTTTGCTATTCAAATGCATTAAAATGAGCGGATCTGCTGCTCTGCTGAGGTTTTCTTGTTTGGTTTTGATTATTTGCTTGTTCGTTGCTGAGGTTTTGCAGCTGTGTGAACTTCAGCGCTCTCCCATCTGTTACAAGACTTGTTTATATCAGAACAATAAATGTGTGCCGTCTCTTTTTCTAGTTGATGGATTGACACGACTGTGTCGTTTTAAAGCGTTTTAGGGCCGTTTCAGAATTAATCTCCCTCAATATTACGACGCCTGAAAACACATCATGGCCATTATCATACACATGACCGTTCACATACACCGGGCATTAAACAGAAAACAGCGCTAGACACGGGAATCGATGGAAACTGCTCGGATAACGGCTTCCCTCCTGCACATGTAGGCAGTAGTATCAGAAAATGCGGAAATTAACTGTTTTCTTTCATAAAAGGTACAGGTGACAGGGTGTGATTAATTAGGGAAGGAAGACCCAAGAAACAAACGTGGGTATCTGCGTCATTGTTTTCTTTCTTCCTCTTCTTTTTTTTTACTTACAGGTCATTTATTTTGCCGTTTTTGCTTTTATTTTATCGCGAGAGAAGGTACGACATGCAGCAAACGGCCGCGGGTCAGATTCAAACCCCGGGTCACTGCGATAAGGACTCGGCTCGTTGAAGTAAAAGAGCTACCGTGGTGCCACTGCGTCATCGTATTTAAAGGTCTCTGTTTCTGTCCATCCGATTAAAACGTAACCTCGAAGTTTTAAAATTAAAACAGGGTCAGTAGAGTTTTCAAACGTCTCTATTTTACAGGCATGAAAATGGGGAGTAGTGTGGCCACTAGGCATAAATGTATTAGTGTGGATGTAGTTTTAGACCGGTCAGTGTGTGATGGAGTCTAAACATGTCTTAACCATGTGGAGTGTCTGTTATTTCTCACTCTCTCAATAACTCCCATCCTCCACCTTGTCTGGTACCCTCACCTCTCTCCTCATTTAACCAGCCGTCCTCTGTCTCCGTCCTCCCTTCCCCCTCCATCCATCCAAGACGGACTAAATTAATCCACAGACTGAGAAAGAGCAAAGAGACAGAAAGCTGAATTAGAGACACAAAGAAGGGCAGTGACGAGGAAATGGAGTGATGACATGAAAAGAGAGAATGGATTGGAAGAGACAATGGCCAGATTATGGATGGAGGCCAGATGAGACCCAGAGGGGTACAGTTAAACACACATGACGCTGATCAATAAGGTGAGCTCGCCCCGAGGGAGCAGGCCTGACCCTCCGACACACTCACATACCTCAGGGGATGACAATACGAAACACACCCCATTTTACACCCTCCCCCCACCTCACCACATGCACATTTAAACTGAGACCCCATCAGCAGTCTCTGGGAGGGGCGAGGTAGCTGACAAAGTGGAGCCCGTCCTCCCTGTTTCCCTTTGCTTTAAACCACCAACCAATTAAGTGTTGAACAGAGAAACACAAGAAAGGAAAAGCTGCAGTCGGGTCAAAATGACAGAATGTGTATTTTTAGAAACCATTAGTGAGGCCCAGCACTGAACAAGAAGTAGCACAACACTGAAAGGGGGTCCATCAATTTTATTTATTAACGTTTACACTATCCATCTATTATCTGTAACCACTTATCCCATTCGGGGTGGCAGGGGACATTAGGCGAAGGTGGGGTTCATCTTGGACAGGTCGCAGCCGATCACAGGGCTGACACATAGACACTTACAACCATTCACACTCACATTTACACCTACAGGACATTTGGTTGTCAACTAACCTGCATGTCTTTGGATTGTGGGAGGAAAACGGAGAACCCGAAGAAAATCCACCTTAAAACGGGGAGAACATGCAAACTCCGCACAGGAAAGCCCCAAGCTGGGTTTGAACCTGTGACCCTCGTACTGTGCTGCCCAGTTTTACACTATATTTTCACTAAAAAGAACTTGAAGCACCAATATCATTTCTAAATATTTGTCCAAACCTACCCCGACCCGTCAGCTGCTGTCGGACTCGCGTATCCATACTCTATACTACAGTACAGCTGCACAATTACTCAAAACTTTGTTGAAATCACAACTGACCTTTCACTAAGTCCTTGGAGTGTGACGATACACTCGACTCACGATACACAATATTGGGTTCACAAACTCGAATGTGATCCAATAATAACAATAATTTTAACAAAACTTGAATGATATTTATGAATGGAAAAGTACTCTCCGATCTGTTGTTTTGCTATTCAAGTTAGCTTTATGACGCTCTGCTTTATCTCACGTACTTTCTGTGTCGGGACATTTTGACTCATTGACTAATTGCAGTACACGACAACTATGAAACTACTAAACATGTTTCATACCAAATAGGACATACCGATTTGGTTAGGAGCATGGATGGGCAATTAAACCAGGGTGTGTGAGTGGACCCTCTCACAGCGGGGGGTCGCTGAGTCTCCATAATGACCTTGCCAAAGTACAGAGAACGGACCGGCCAATGTCAAACACGTGGCCTGAAGGAAGCTGATTAGCAAAGCAGATTTTATGTGGAGTGGCTCCTCTGTAGATGTAGAAGAGCTTTGATTGTAGTGGTAGAGCTGGGAGGACCGGCCCAACTGGAGAGCACCCGCTGCTCCGACGAAGAATTAATGAAGACGTCTGGGAATTGAAGCAGCACTGCAGTGTGACTGCGCGTTTGTGCTAACATGTTGATATTGTGTGTGTGTGTGTGTGTGTGTGTGTGTGTGTGTGTGTGTGAGTGTGTAATTACTGGTCTCTAATTTACTGCCAGCTTGTACATCTGTTACCTGACTCCTTCAAAGCCCACAGATCCAAAGGAGTGGCGACCAGCAGCCTGCAAAACTAAATCCACTTTATATCCTCATCTGCTGTTTACTAGTCGTGGAAACGCATCCACGACATAAAATCCAAACTCACTGACACTGAAGCTGCAGCTCCACTGCTGAATATAGCCTCAGTGTAAACAGAGTATTGTATTAATGGAGTTTAAAGTCTGTGTAATGTGTAATTACATGTGTGGTGCTTCTCTGGTGTCAACATTTGTGCAGCATCCGTCATGGTGGCGATACGTGGAGCTGCTGCTGGGAGTCTGGCTCTATCTGAGCCGGCCAGCAGGGAGGACAGAGTAATGACTAGTATTTAGGCTGCTGTCGGGCCACTGTGCTGATAACAGTGTGTGGGAGAGACTGTGGAAATAGACTGTCAATCCTTCAATGTGACTTCCATAAACCACTGCAGCACCCCAAGCACACCCACACTTAGACAAGATTGGGTAGGACAAAGTACAGGGGAGTTTCAGAGGAGCTTCAAACAGGCAGTCCAAATATTTTCTGCCCCTCAAGGGATTCAGACAAAGAAGAAATAAACATTTTGTTTTCATTTGTGGTGTTTGACTGAAGCACACCAACACAATGAAGTGCTACTGTGAGAAGTCACTCCCTTTAATTAGGTCTTTCAGATTTGGGACACTGAGATTAAAAAAAAAATCTCTGCAGAGATACTAAGGATGGGGAAAAAGGATTCACCTCCTGTATGTATTACATACAATTTTGAAGTTTGTTTTTTATTGCCAGGATCAATATATTTCCTCCTTTTGAGTCTATGCAGAGTTAGAAGAAAGTTACCGCTTTTATCATTGTAGTCTTAGTCACAAGTAAAATCCATCCAGCAGAAAAAAGTATTTTAGTCACCTAAAAAAATCTACATCAGTTTAAATGTCCGCTATATTTAGATTGTTTCCATCGTTTTGCCACCAGACAGGCCTTTCTAACAGAGACTGAAGCTGTTCTATTGCTGTCTTCAAAGCCACCAGACTCCATTCACGTAAACAGTAATTTAACAGAATACAGGAGTTGCTGGTCTATCGCTGCATCGATTGGCTAATTTGTTTGTGTTTCCCCTTGTGGCTCCTGGTGAGGCTGCAAATATGCGTTGTAGTGGTGACGCCCCTTCCAGAGGCAGCTGGTAAGTCCAGAGTCAGACTACACAAACCTAGCCTTTCTTACCTCAGCAGGGCCCAAGAGGCAAACTGTCACAGTTACCAGTTCACACACACACATATTTGGTCCATGTGGGACTTGAACTGGCGACCCTCCGGACTGACATACTGCAGCCCCCTAAAACAACAACTGGGCGTCTCTACTTGTGTAGTTTGACATGCTAAACGACCTGTTATGCAGAATCTGGGATGACATCCTTAACACCCCAAAGAAAAGCCTGTCAGAGTTTTTTTGTTTTGACACTCAGTGTTACGTTTCCAACAACGCGTTCCCTGTGTCGGTAAATGTATGCCGTCATTTCAGAGGCCGCTGGTGGCAAATGGAAACAGGAGCTGTATTGACAAAACCCCCTGATTAAAAAAAAATACATCTTCATTTACCAGTCGTTTACCACGTTGTTTTTCCTTCATGAGATTTTTCACCATACAGCAGCAACATCATGTATAGGAAACTACATAGCTTGCTGGGCACTTATTCCAGGTAATGTTCAAATTTTCATTACCTCCAGTTCTGTTTGAAGCCTGTACCGTCCTCCGTTCCACCCAGCAGTGCACGCACAACCATTTTTTCTTCCCACCAGCATCACACACAACACCTTTGTCGCCATGACTGACAGCTGCTACACCCGCTTCCCTTATGACGTCCGACCTTGTGAAGTACGACATCCCACGATTGGTCATGGTCATATGTGTAGTCAGTCACCCGACCAAAACACTGCAAGACTTTATGGCGCCGTGATCGATAGATCTGATGTGGTGACGATTGTCAAGGACTAAAATATCATGTGGCCTGATCCCAGCATAAGAAGGACTTTAATGAATAAAATACAGTTTAAGTTATAGAAATAACACGTTTGAATGACAAAATGAGACAAAAGACTAAGAATGAGAGCAGTAATGTGACTTTAAGTGAGCAGACAACCCCTGCCACGGTAGACAAGAGCGAACAGAGATGTGCTTGTTCTTAGTGTATGGCAGAGTCAGGGTGTGGTTATATTCGGTGGCTAGGGGTCTATTG
Organism: Pterois miles; assembly: GCA_947000775.1. Lineage (NCBI taxonomy): Eukaryota > Metazoa > Chordata > Actinopteri > Perciformes > Scorpaenidae > Pterois > Pterois miles. The sequence continues at coordinate 3,152,741 of CAMQGK010000147.1, read as the reverse complement.
TTGTCTGATCGTGTATTTGTTGGCCAGAAGCACACACACATCTGTGTAGTGATTATTATCCTGTTTCAACCTGCAGAGTGGTAGCTCTACCCGTGTGGCTGGTTGTATAGTGAAGGCTGATGCTACAGTAGCCTCTTTTACGCCGCCTGTTATTCTGCAGTGCTGTTATGTAAAGTTTTCTCAAAGTCTTCTAGTGGATGGTAATAAGATGAATGGAAAATCTGAGGGAGCCCACAAGAACTATATGTTAAGTACTCTAATTTTCATGTGGGTCTACTGAATGCATCATTTACAGTGACTCATTTCTCACACACACACACACACACACACACACACACACACACACACACACACACACACACACACACACACACACATGATCGCTGCAACCAGCAGGAGTCTGATGGGGGTTGGGAGGGTGCCTATTGTGTTTTAATGGAGCTCCTCATCCCTTGTATTGGAACAGGAGGGGTGAGATGAGAGACCCCCAACACATGCACACACATCGTTTTTTTTTCCCAGCCTCCCTTGCTCCGCCACTGGGGGGAGGAGGAAGTGGATGCAGAACGGGACCAGTGGTGCGTTTTGATTGCACCAGGGCGGTCAGGATGAGTCATAAATCAACCTGTCCCAGCTCCTAATCATCCCCCACATACACAGAAATGCATGCTCTTGTCTTTATTTTGGTTCGGACTGGTCGCGGTGGGACCGACATTACATTCAGATGGAGGGGTGAGGTGCAGCGGCGGCTCCTCCACCTTATGGATTTTTCTCTCAGAGTGGAGAAGGAGATCTCTGGTTTTACCTCCGGGGCTGGGAGGAGGAGGAGGAGGAGGAGGAGGAGGAGGAGGAGGAGGAGGAGGAGGCCGCCTGTCATAACATTGTGTGTGTGTGTGTGTGTGTGTGTGTGTGTGTGTGTGTGTGTGTGTGTGTGTGTGTGTGTGTGTGTGTGTGTGTGTGTGTGTTTTTATCAGTGCCCAGCCAGCTGTGTACCTGACGCTGTGTTATCTCATTGATCCCATTAACAACAGTGTTGAACCAGTGCTCAGTGTCGCTGTGTGTTCAGTCCTCAGAGCTGCCTGCTCTGGTGTCACAGCAGCTGAATGTGGAGTTAGATGGTAGACGGACAGCTTGTCACTTCAGTACTTGGCTGTGCTCGGAGGGTAGAGCGGGTCGGCCACCAACCGGGAGGTCACATTCGGTCTTGTGAAGGGCTCATTGCATGGGTGGAAAGCCATCTTGGTAGCAAAGCGTTGGTCGTTTTAATTATTGCCATGTAACATAAAGGCATTTTAAATTTGTTCAAACACTACAAAGTTGTAGATGGATGGATGGATGCTTTATTCAATTCCCTCTGTACGACTCTAATACGTCAACAAAATGAAACACGAATTTTGCAACTGGCTTTATCCAATGTTCAGATTTCGGTTCTGGAAATGCCTCATTTCCATATTTAAACATACATTTTCAAAAAACTCGCAATACAAAAAATAACAGTCTTAATGTCAGTGAACAGGGCAAGTTTCATGGTGATATCTATGAGGTAAATGTTTGACCCTATTTACCTGTGTTACCCTTGTAAGGGATTAATCATTTGGTCCTTACAATGTCAGAAAATGAGAAATATCCCAGTTCCTCAAGTCCAGGGTGTCTTTAAATATCTTGTTTTGTCCATAAACCCAAAGATGTTCAGTTTAATATGATATAAAACAGAGAAAAGTAGGAAATCTCCATATTTGAGAGGCTGAAAACGGCAGCTTCTGCCATTTTTGCATGAAAAATAACTTTAATTGGTGTTTGCGCTTCATAGTTGTGACGCCGATGATGAAAATGTTTTGTCTTCCTTTCGTCTGTGTAGATAGTCTCCACTGAGTGCCAGCCTCTCCGACCACCACACCTGGGAAGTCCACCTGTTGTAGCCGTGGCCACTCAGGACTAACCTCATCCCATCAGCGGTGGATCAGGTCAGGTTTGTTTCTATCCAACACTGAAATATTTTGGGCGATATCAGTGAAGTAGCTGTCCTCTGCTCTGTTGTTTATCTACAGCCGGATGAAAGCCGAGTGCTGGCTGCTGCCTGCCCTCCAAGGTCGGGTCACCCAGACCTCGTTTAGATGTGAATGATGCTTTGGGTGATTTCAGAGCAGATCCTGGGTGCTGTTGTCCCCTGCCTTTCCAGATAATGAGTTGTGTGTTGTGTGGAGGTTGGTGACCCTTGTGCTGTCTGGAGCACGATGATGAATGAGACTGTTAGTGGAGGTGTGAGACTTGACCGTGGATTTCTAGTCCTGTATGAACGTGCACATGTCGGTCTGGCTTTCTTTCTCCTCCTGAAGTCTCATTTACAGCCAACACATTAGTTTTATTCTTCCATTTTTTGCCCACTGGGTCCAGGACTGGGTGTCATATGAAGGTTGTTGGATGCTGAAGCCGGTATGATGCACAAGTACTGATGCTCAAACGATGCGTTTTCACTATGTAGTAGTAGTATTTTTATTTAGTCATCACACATAGTACCTATAATACATATGTTCTTATCACATTAGATAGCTCTTAATCAGACTTTTCATGTCATTGATTCTTTAAAAAATGTTTACTATTTTTCTATATATAAATATATTTATTAACACACACGTATATTTTATTTATTATTTAGGTTTTATTTGATTTTTATATTTGTAATATATATGTATATTACATACAATGTATACAATGTATATTACATACATTTATTTATTTATTTATTTATTTAGTAGCCCGTTCACCACTGAGTATTTCTGACGTTATGTTGTACAGTTTTTTAAGCATGGATGATTTTTCTTTGTTGGGTCCTTTTCTCAGTTTAGACTACAGAAAATGTTTATGAATGTCACCATTCTTATATTTCTTGGTCTTGGGCTTTCTCGATGTCTTATCGTATTGCTGGTTATTTCTGATGCCTCCGTAGTTGTGAGGCTTTATCTGGACGTCGCATCCACAGATGTCTCCTGTCATGTGATCTTCCATCTCTTCCCTGATTGGTGGAAGCGTCTCACCTGAGTATTTAAAACTGGCTTTACGTTTTGATTGTTCACGCTGACGAAGGCTTTTGGTCGAAACACGTACGGTTGTTTGTCCCGTAAATAACTTTATCTGAGAGTGCCAGAGATTTTGTTTCTATTGCTCACGCTGCTGACTGGCATGTGATACATTTTTCAAGATTTGGAGTCGTGCTCGCTGTTATTTTCTTTTTCATACATTTTAAACCTGTCAATGTCATTAGCTCCCTTCAAAAGAGTGTGAAGGCACTTCTTGCTCTGTAAAATGAAAGCCTTTCAGTCCCTCTAACCTCCCATTTGATGAATGCCCAATGAACAGCCACCACACAGCTGAAAATACCCACCAAAATATGGCTCAACTTCTACCCAGAACACTGCAAGAACCACCAAAGTCCAAACAATATCACCACGCAACGAGCAGCACACACAGTGACGTTATCCTGTATATATTCAGCCACAGCTAAAACAGACCGGGTGCTTCTCAGAGGAGCTAAAGTCCTGCTCTTTGCAAACGTAGATAAATTTTCAAGACCTTTTTAAATTTTTACATTCCCTATTGTCTAGTGTAACAGAAATAATTTAAAGCCCATTCCTTCTGGTTCACCTTTAACAGCCTGCTGTGCCGTGCAGATTTTACTGTATATTCCCAGTAGGAGGTGAAGCCGGAGCTGAAAGGAAAATGTTCCCTGTGTGAGCATTTAACTCGGAATGCCGAGTCGCTTCGGAGATGCTGCACTATTTATGGTGAGGGAGTGAAGGGAGAACGGCATTCCTGCATCTGTACCGCCAGCAGAGCACAGGGAGAAATTTAGAGGAGTGAACACTACTCACTTGTTTTTCCGTGGTATTGGCAGGTAGATGATGTTATTGTGCAATATAATCAGTGATTCCTAACAAGTCCGATTGTGTCATAGTTAACACAGAAATACAGTGGAAGCAGTGAGTCATGGGCCTGGCCTCGAAAGTAAGGGAAAATGTTAGGACCAAGTTTTTATTTAAGAGAGTTAAAGGGATAGTTTGGGTGTTTTGAAGTGGGGTTGTATGAGGTACTACAGTAGATGACGCTCGGCACACCCTGAGTTACGACAGGAAGCAAAGCAATGGACAGCAAAATGTATTTTAATATCAATATCAGCTTAAGTGTATGCTATATTTAGAGTATTTTCTCCAGTTTATCTCGCCATCAGACAACTGTACAGTTTCTGACAGGAAACTGACGCTGTTGTCTATGCTCTCACCAAAGCCACCAGACTCTATTTAAAAAATCTGTAATTTTACCTCACAGAGCACTGGGGTTGCTGTTCTGCCGCCGCCTCGATCGGCTGGTTTCTTTCTGTTACTATGTCAATTTGTAAGTCACACAATTTAATTTTCCTAATTCATAAAATGCAAGCATTTCAGTGTGATATTGTTAGTAAAAAGTAGTATACAAGCCCTGGCAGCCCAAATTACTACTACACTGCATTCTCAATTAAGTTTTGAGGGAAATGTAATTTGTCCTGGATTACGTTTGTCTTTGACGTATCACTGTCGTTGGTAAGCTGCAGCAAGTGACGTAGTGCAAAGAGCGATGTGCAGAGCAGGTGTGTAGTACATGGAGCAACCGTTATTGAAAGTTAAGGGGTATAATATTGAGGATAACAAGTGAAAAAGTTCCCTGTGGGAAGGTGGGCAGGGTGGTGGATGGGTCAAACAAACAGGACTTTCCCCCAGGAAACCGCTGTCCATGACCTGGGTGAAACTAAAGTCATCTTTCATTTCATCATCCTAACAGGATAAATGGTTGTAGATGGATGGATTTAAAACTGTTTAAAACTGCGACTGTAATTCAGGAGAAAATATGTTTCCCTCGAATTGTAATTTAGAATCAAGTTCCTAATTAAACTTAAGGAATCCATCGGTACCAACTATGTTAGACTAGCTTGTCCATAAAGAGGCTAACGCTCCAAACTAACACCAAATTTTGGCGAGAAAAAACTGTCATATCCATCTTCAATGGGGTCCGTTGACCTCCGACCTCCAGATGTGTGGATGTAAATGGGTTCTCTGGGTCCCCACCAGTCTCCCCATTACAGACATGCCCACTTTCTGATAGTCCCAGTCAGTCTGGATCAAGTCCTAGTCAAGTCAGCACTCTGACACACTGACAGCTGTTGTTGCCTGTTGGGCTGCAGTTTGCCATGTTCTGATTGGAGCAGATTGTTGATGCTAAAGTCAGAACCTGGGAGGGTTTCTGGTCAATATCTGTCATTGATTTGTGTTGTTATACAGACATTTGCATAAAGCAGCATATTTGTCCACTCCCATGTTGATAAGAGGATTAAATGCTTGACAAATCTCCCTATAAGGCACATTTTGAACAGATCAGAAAATGTGCGATTAACTATTTTGATTGATAGACAGCCCTAATGGGAATGTAATTTTGTAAGAGATAGTAGTGACTCTGGATGGTACTTTATTTGGTGTATTGTGGGAAGTTCTGAGGGAGCTGTATACACTAAGTAAGTCAGTATTTTCATACTAACATTCAGATGGAGGGTGAATCTAGTGAGCTATATGGTAAATAGGGAGTGAGTTCAGACATTTCAAATGTCAGTAACTGGTGCTCAGGAGAGCCACACAGTTTTCTGACAGTATGAGGGATGATGAAGAGGAGGCGTTACTCCTCTCTCCTCCCTTCACCCATCCCTCCATCCCTCTGCATCCTAATAACCAGACTGATGCTCGTGTCCTTCAGCACCTTACTGTAAACCTTGTTCTTGTAAAAGAGGCGGAGGTGGGCGAAGGACACCGTGATGATATCTCCTCCTCTCTCTGCTGCACCCTCGCTGTCAGTTGGGAAGTAAACAGCATTTATATGCAGCCTCCATTCAGACAGCAATGTGCAGAGATCTTATCTATTTTTCTCTTTTAATTCACACCTCGTTTCCTCTGCGTGTCAGCTCTGTCGGACCAGCATGCTTTGCTCCAGCCGTCAGCGGCTTCACACGGGCGCGCTCACCGAGGGTGGTCCAGACCGCGATGGCAAGTCCACCTTCAGGGTGGTCTGCTGTGGCAGAGCAGGTTTGTGGTGAGAGACTCCTCATAGCTTCAGACATGAAGCTATGAGTGTTACAGTGAAAGGTAACTCGCTGCTGTTGCCACGCTGTTACATTAGATTATGTGACACACTGTGGCCCACTACCACAAACACACACATGCGTTTCTCTCCACAGGCCGCCCTGCGAGGTGTTTCCTAACAGTATGAACTTGCACAGATAACTTAGAAATGCATCCACAGAGACACTCAGACTGTCTGCCCTCCCCCGTCACATATCCAGCATTATTAACTACATTTGCATTGTGAGCAGCTCTTAACTTCCCCCTCTTGAGCTCCATAATTGGGTGTTGGGCTGTTTTCTTCTCCCAACTTGGAGCATTAAAGCAGCAGCAGTGTGGGGTGAATTACTTTCAAGATGTAATATATTACTAGTTACATTCATTTGAAAGCAATTAGTTTACAATATTACTGTCTGTGTAGAGTAATGTGTTACTGAGTACACTACTTTTGCATTACTTTCACCAAAATAACCACAGAAGTATTAAAGAGGAGGGTAGAGGCTTTCATAGCGACTATTCAAAGCACAGAAGCTCAAGTTTACTGCAGTCGGTGAGCGTCTGTCGGTCTAGTTTTAGCGGTATGTCTCACACCGTCAGCTCTAGTCTGCCCTCGTCTGAGGTTTTTTGGCCGATTCAGCATGTTGAATCGTGGTGGGGCTCATCAGTGAGAGAAATCATCCTTTATTATTCCATTACTGATAACAGTAATATGTTATTGCAACACATTATTTTTACCCCTTTATTTATAACACTGTAAAGCAGGGGTATTTAACTAAAATTTAAAGAGGTACAGTCAGAGAAAATTACTTGAGGGAAAGGTCCAGAAGATCATGATGTCGAACTATTTAGTGTGATATATATTTAAGTAGCCTAGTAGTTGTATTAACATCTGCATGTAATCAATACCTGACTGTGAAATCAAATCAGTATGATTCAAAAATATTTAACGTAACAGAGAACTGAACATATATGTATAATGTCCTCTCATTAACTAAATAAAAGTAGGGCAGCATTTCAAAATAAGAGAAACCAAATAAAATGTGAAAATTGAGCATGGTCCAATAATCTCTATCTCACTCCTCTTTCTCAACTTTCTCCAGTGCAGTTGTCTGTTTCTCTCCCTTTGTTTTCTGACCTGTATCTCTATCTCTCTTTTTCTTTCTACCATCTCTTCATGTGTAACCTGCCTCTAACTCTCATCCGTCTGCACTGTATAGTCGCCATGTTTACCGCCTGGAATGCACAGACGTGATTGGCTGAGCAGCATCACGTGGGACGGCTTAACTCATGGTAGTCAGTGCGTTTCCTCATCTGCTAAACCACTACCGTAAAGACGACAAAAGCTGCGTCGGTTAAAATAGAAGCTCCCCGTCAGGTTTTAAATCATAACCTCCTGTTTTGGCTGCAGGTCCGGGTCCGTACGGGACGGCTCCTGGGTCCGGACTCGGACCGCAGCCCGCCTGTTGGTGACCTATGGTGTAAAGCAACAGCAGGTCCAGCACAGCGATGCTCACCTCCAAGAGGAATCCACGGCATCTAACAGAGCCTGGTGAAGAGAGGTGTCCAGCTGTGGAAGTCAGCAGGAATGTGTTTAGGACAGATTATCCCCCAAAGAGCCCTCAGTGGATGCTCGTTGAATGACTGGCAGGAGCTTCTCGCTTCTTTTCTTGAAGGTTTTGCATATTGATGGGCTGCCGGTCAGACAAAGATTCATCGTGGCTAGATCTTATTGTCTTTCTAGGAAACCTCCAGTAGATCTGTGACAGCTTTGCTTTTAGAGCGAATCAGTGGCGAGAGCAATTTCTAGCTGAACAGATTTGTTCACAAATAATTAATCATATTTGTTTGAGCCCTCCAACGACTGGCTGTGTGGGTGCTTGATTGTGTTTGTCTTTGGCTATCAACCCGTGTATCATCCCATTATCTGACTCGCAGCTGTGGGAACGCCCGGGGCTCTTTATGGTTTCATGGCTTGTCAAAACTGTGCCGTGTGCTGGCAGCACTTCTGGTTTCCAACTTCTTAGGATAAGGTTTTTTTTTTTTGTTTTACTGCAGTCTGGTGAAAAGAGCTCCAGCAGTGGTGCTCAAACTGTTTTACAACTTCATGCTCACCTTTTATGTCTTATGCAACAAGCCTGGCTTCATAAGCAACACACACACACACACACACACCCTAATGTTTTATTAAGGCAACACTATGGAAAAGCAGCATTAGCCGCATGGGACCACAAAGAGGCTCTTTGTGCAGCGGTGTGTTTTATACACACCCACACACACGGCATTCAGAGAGGACCAGACAACACAGCAGTCACACTAACATTTACCCTTCACTCTCTCTGCGCTGCCTTGTTACTGCCCAGACGGCCACAGAAAGGAGTCTTTATTTATGTGTGAGCGCAGGTCTGCCCTTCCCCTCCCCTCCCGACAGCATGCTATCCATGCTCTGCAGAATCACCTCCACGGCCCTCTTCTGCAGGAACGCTGCCTTTAATATTATACTCAGGTTGCCACTTTAACAGCAGCTCACAACAAAGAGCCGTGTTGTAAAGGAAAGAGGATTATGGTTTCTGGAGAGAAAGAAAGAGAGAGGGTGCATTGTGTGTTTGAGGGTGTGGAGGTGAGTACCATGTCGGTAGTTAGTCAAATGGTTCAGACGACTGTTGGAGGCTAATCCTTTACTGAGCGTCTGGTTTACAGAAGCTGAAAGCGTCCGGTTAGGTTTGGTGTGGATGTTTCTGTGCTGTGAGGTACGTTAAGAGTGTTTTTACATCCCACGATTGGCTCTGAAGTCCATCCTGGCCGCACCAATTTCAAATTGTAAAAATTAAACATATTCTGTATTTCTGATGGGATATCGTGTTGTGTGCAGGGAACCCAGAGGACAGCCGATGAGGCAGTCACATGGGAAAGAACGATAACCAATAGAGAACCAAGCGTACTAAAGAAGGAAGGACAACCACCACCGTCTTGGCGGCTGCAGCCAATGCCTGAGCTAATGCTAAACATGAAGCATAAAGTCGTAGTAAGATGGAGCCCAGAGATGGATGATTAGTGTTTATTTAACGTGTCTCCATGACTTCATCCATCCATCCTTTGCAAATTTTCTATATAAAGTAAAAACTAACATCACTAATTCTGCACAGTGGTGCCTCACAGCAAGAGGGTCGCAGGTTCGAATCCGTCTTGGGGTCCTTCTGTTTGGAGTTTGCTTGTTCTCCCTGTGTTAGCGTTGGTTTTCTCCAGGTTCTCTGGCTTCCTCCCACAGTCACTGAGCTACAGCAGCACCCTGGAAATGGCAAAATCTGATCAAAATTTCCCAGTTGAGCAAAAAAAAATGTTTGAGTGGTTTGTGCTTTTGTAAATAATGCACTGTAATTCATATACATCCCATGAAATCATTTTATATTTAATCCCCATAATAGTTGAAGCAAGAAGGATAAAATGAACAAACTCAGCACAGGGAGGAGGTGTAGAGGTCCACTGATGGGTTTTTATGGGCGATCGCTGATATATGATGCTGTTTTTTTTGTTTTGTTTTGCCCATATCTTTGTTTTTTTTCCCTCCATCTGATAAAATATAACAGCTTAATAATAACAAATGATACACAAAATGTCTTAACTTCAGTAAACATTTATTGAACAACACTTCTGTCTCTCCCATCTGCTTTTAGTGTCTATAAATACTTAGATACCTACTGAAGGTATACCTCACGCAACTTGTCACGCAACTTAAGTAACGCCACTTTCGTAGTTATTTTAACCCAAACCGTGATCTTTTCCTAATCCTAAGGCAACTTGTTTCCTGTGAAGATTATTTTGCAAGACTGTATGCATGTAATGATCAGAAATTGATGCATTACTGGACATTCATAGATTATCATATGAACTATTGTATGAAGATAAAATGACGGTTTATATCCCTTTTATTTACTGTCTTTAGTGCCTCGTGATAATATTTAAGTGAGAAACTACAACTGCAGTTGGGTGCATTCACACTGAATATGAAGCAGATTTTTGGATATATTACAGTGAATTTGAAAACCAAACTGTACTGTTTTTAGTTGTTTTTAGTTGTAGACATTTTGGAGGAAAATCAGAGGATCCGATTTATCAGGAAATTAATCCAATTGACCCCAAACTTGTGTGTTCCGTTAAGCTTCCAGACTCACACAGTTAGTGAGTGGGATATTCAGGAAGTCGGCGACTGAGGCGAGGCCTCCCATTGGCTGGTGCGTTGGTGTTCATATGTGCCATTGTGGTCAGTTCTTCCATTATATTCTCTCTCTACAGCTTGTCCGAAATTTCCACCTCTCCCCTGAGAGAGCCCGTCCTTCCTCATCTCCCCGAACATCCATCTGTCGGTCTGTGGCTGCCTGGCTGATGTCCCTCTCCCGCTACTAAGTCCAATAATAGCCTGTTTTTGTGCTGTGATGCTGCCAGTCGGGGTGTTTCTGCTCCAGCAGCGTCCAAGTGTTTTTTTGGAAACCTGTTTCTCTCATCGCTCAAGATTTTGTGGACTGAAGGTCTTTACACACCAGGGACATTTTTTCATAGTGAAGTAATGTGTGAAGTAATTTGCACGTCAATATATTTTTAGGAACTGTTGTTTTTGTCATGAGTACTCAGTAGTGGGCAATTTCCAGGTCTGAGAGGAGAAGTCAATGATGAAGAGCCTTAAACCTGCATTATGTCTACCAGCCAGCAGGGGGCGACTCCTCTGATTGTATAGTAGTTTATGAGAAAATGAGCTGACTTCTCTCTGATTTATTACCTCAGTAATCATTGTAAACGTCAGTTTATGGTCTCAGTCATTAGTTTCAAGTCTCCTTCAATACAGCCTGATGTTCATTTAGTAAATAAATATAGTAAATGTAGAGTCAGATAGGGCCAGGGGATGCTGTAGGGCGGGGCTACCTTGATTGATTGACAGGTTGCTACCATGGCGCTGTCCTTGTTTCATCTTAAAGTTTTAACTTTTTTGTGTTTTCACTTCATCAAAGTTTATTATAACATGTTTGGTTGCCTGAAAATGTCTTATTCAACATTCAGCTGTGCGTAGCCTCATCCTCTAGTGTTACATCTGGTTGCAAGAAACCAAGATGGCGACGGCCAAAATGCTTAACTTAAGGCTTCAAAACGACAGTCAGGATTTAGAACATCTTCCTGTCATATCACCAGCTCAGTGTCTGTGTATTGTTTTATTCTTATTAACAACAATTAAAAAACTCTCAAAGCTTTTCAGTAACTTATGACATCAAACAGTTTGGGACGCTAAAATCAGTAAATAATCTGTTGGTTTTATTCTGTTGACTGAAGAACTGACTGATCAATGTTTTAACAGCCATGAAGTGCAGACGACCAGAGTCTCTGAGCATCTTTCAGCTGTCGGTTTGTTGAGTCCTGCATCTTAAATATTAATGCCACAGTGACAGGCTGTATACTGACTGATAACAGGAGACTCTCTGGTGTCTGCAGATCTATTTCAGAGTTGTTCTCCACCTGAAACAGAATTAGAAAATATATTGTTTTGCATTTATGAGCGAATGAAAGAGTAATGAAAATGCAGCTTTTAGTAGCAGACTGTGGATAATCCATCCCCAGATAATTGTCAAGTTAAAATCTCCTTTTAAAAATGATAATTAAAGCACAGAATAAGTTAGAATAGTTATAATGGATCCAGTAATGTTGCCAGAAAAGATAATCCCCGACACACTGCCTTTTGACCTTACTCTCTTGCACTCCACTTCACTCAGTATTACGTTGTCTGCATTTTGGTGTATTTGTGGTATTAAGCTTTTCTTTTTACTTAATGTCTTGTTGAATAATCCCAGAACTGTCACCATATATGGAGAGAGGACTAGACTGCTTTTAGCATTATCCCAGAAAACCATGATAATTCAGTGATGAAGCCCCTTTGCTTCATTTCCACCGTTTAATTTCAGTGAAATGTAAATCAGCAGGACTTGACAGGATCTGATCATCATATAGGGATCAGCTGCATTTGTAATTACATATTGCAATAATGATATACAGCGTGTAAGGGATAATGTACACTGAGCCAGTCATTGTGAAGGGGTTTATTTCACAACAATGACCTGCTAGCTGTACATTATCCCATTTATCACACAGCTACTTAAGTCTAGCCCACAATGAAAGATTTTTAAAATCTTAACCGATTTGTAAAATGTGGGAGAGCCCACATAACCACATGTTGTGCTAAATTTAACAGCTTAATTCCTATAGTGTGTGGAGAGCAACGATTTGACCAAAACAGCCAAAACACACTAACAGAGGTGCATCCTTACCAGATGCTAAACCACCTCAACTGGCTCACAGATGGCTGAGCCTCTCACCCTGTCTCTAAGGGAGACGCCAGCCTCCCTTCTGAGAAAACCCATTCTGGCTGCTTGTACCCGCGATCTAGTTCTTTGGGTCCTGACCACAGGTGAGAGTAGGAACGAAGACTGACCAGTAGATCCAGAGCTTTGCCTTCTGGCTCAGCTCGGTGCAGTAAAGTGAATGCAGTACCAGCCCTGCTGCTGAGATTCAGAACATCCAATATTGACCGTGTTTCCAAGCTTGCTCAACTCTTATTGGAGCACAGAGTGAAAATGGGCGGGACTTAGAAAGGGTCAAGTGCAATCAATACAGCCATGCATGGCTATAAATAATTATAGTGCCATCTACACTATGTCTAGTAAAGTATCCTGATATGAGATGATAAAACATCCGGGACAGGATTACATGTTTGCATGATTTTGTCCCATAAATACCTATTAGGTCTGGAGTGGCCCGTCTGAGCAGCCATCTTTGATATGTCGTAGTTACAAGCATCCAGAGAGACAGAGAGAGGCTGAATGGTTTTAGGAGTTCACAAGGCAAAATAGAAACAGCCAGGAATTCAGCTTAGATGAATAGCTGTTATAATGAGACTTTAACACTGACCTAGTGAGCATCATTACAGCTGAACTGAGAGCGTTTGGATCGGTGTTTGGATTGTCTGCTGACTGGCTCCACACACACAGGAAGAGACAGGAAAGTGAAGTTTTAATGTTGATGTTACTGTGGATACGGTCTTCCTCTCTGTTGCTAGGAAACTTGGACCAATCGCGCTTCATTTCGCAGCTTTTGGTTCGATTCTCGGAGTCAGCATTGTGCCGATGGCATGAAATCCTGTACTGCGAGGCCAAGTAGCATTAACAAGCTGTCAAGGCCCGGAGGGGGGAGGGATGGTGTCAGGTCCCGTCTCCTCTGCTGTGACTGGAGTCATGAATATGGAGCAGCTTCTGGCTTTATTCAGTCACTCATGCGCCGCATCAAACAACAGATGAGACTGTCAGAGTGAGTGTGCCTTCAGAGCAGGTTAGACCAGCTGAATTACAAGCCCCGAACCAGTACTTTATCTGGTGAGGCGGAGAGAGACGCAGGTGGAGGTGAACCAGGGCTGGCTGGAGGACCTGGTGGGAGTGTTTGGACCAGGTGTGCTCCAAATGATGCTTTATAAAACACAGTTAATCATAGAAAAAATTACCTTGAACGGGTGTTGTAAACATCCATTATGATGTTGTACAGCTAGTTCCTGTTTGTTTTTGTACTTCCTTGCTTATTTATGTGTTCACTGACTGAAATGTGAATCTGAAACAGTCTGTCTGGTTGTGCCTAAAGGCCTCAGCATGCTTCAAACAAAGTGTTCACACAACTAAGATAAGAGAAGATAAGATAAGATGAACCTTTATTAATCCCCTTTGGGAAATTCAGTTTTACACTCTGTTGTAAATTTCATACAGTACATATACATGCGTCAATGGAGAGATGTCAGAGTGAGGGGGCTGCTCCTGACAAGCGCCCAGAGCAGTTGGGGGTTTGATGCCTTGCTCAGGGGCACCTCGGCAGTGCCCAAGAGGTAAACTGGCACCTCTCCAGCAACCAATTGGTCTTGGTCCATGGGGGACTTGAACCGGTGACCTCCGCCTCCTAACCCAAGTCCTTATGGACTGAGCTACTGCCGCCCAACTACCTCTGTGACTTCTCTCGTGCACAGCAGTGACACCATGAATGCCTTTGAGGAGAGACTGATGTTATCCCCATTTCCTCCAGTTCATTGTGTGGAGACTACTAAAGCATGCAAAAGACACAGAATCCTGTAAGAGAGGTAGGGCTGCACGATACTGGAAAAAAACACTGACTAAAATATTTTTTCTTTATATTGTGATAAGAAAAAATGCAGAAATATTTGAATCTATTTAACATAAATGTCAGTATATGGCGCTCTACAGTTGTAGCGTCGGCCCATTGGACCACGGAGACGAGAGCGACAGCCGGCCGGACCGCACGTTACCGCCGTACGATAACGTTTCCTGTCCATGAGTTAGCGTGCAGCTTTAGCCGTGATGTCTAGCTCTGCTTTTCCAAAGTGTTTCCCTCCTTTACTGGATGTGTAGTGTTTACCAGGCTGGATTTAACATGGAGGGTGGAGGTCGGATCCACGCCGACCCTCCGATGTTTTCTACTTTTGATTTGGCTCGCTGCGGTTTGTTCTGGTTAACGGATATGACATCATGTTACTCAGACTACCACAATAAAAGTGGTAACTTCCTTCTACCTCCGCATAGACTCTAATGAAGCAAATATATCAATTCTGGCATTAAAAAATTTAATTCAAAAATCCTAAGAAAAAATAGGTGAATCTATTTATTTTCCTACCCTGACTTGGTCTGGATATCTGCTGGCTACACCGCCTCCAGAGGCTTATCTGTCGACTTGCTGGATAATGTAGTCTAATGTTGCCGGACTCAAACTTTTCTCCCGTTAAACATCACAACTTGGCGTCTTGTGTATCAGAAACCTCCTGCTCACCACATTTTCATTCACGTTTTCACTCCCAAGTGCTGCTTTTCCAACCGTACTTCCGAGGCAGCGGTAGCTCTCTTTTCCAGCTGCCTATATGCCCGTTACTGCTGCTGTGTAACTTGTAGATAAAAAGTAAAAATAGCTCTTGTCCTTCCTACTTTTCGTCTCTGTCAGAGGAGTTTCTGCATTCTTTCTGATAATGTCTGCATAGTTCTCCCCGCCATAATCAGCATGTCAAAACACAAGCTGTAATTTGCCTGTGTAGGCATTGCCTCATGAAAACTCACCAACACAAGCGTGTGCACACACACACACACACACACACACATGCACTCTTGCATATTTTTTTTTTTTTACTCTGCCCAGCAAGTCAGTGCTAGACAGTGACTTTGTACTGTTGATATGAGCGTGATAACAGCTGACGACACAGTCCAGTGGAGCAGACACGCAGCTTCATAGCTACATAGCCTCTGTTTGCTTCTTAGAGCAATAAAGTTATTTTTTTACTTAAAAATAAAATAATAAAGGCAGGCTGTAGCCAGGCGCTTGTGTCCATAATAAGCCCAGGATCTGCTGTGGGCGGAGCCGGAGCAGACCAGTGTCAAAGGTTGTGTTTGGTTAATTTGCCTCTGGATAACTGCTGTCTGCCCAGTGGAGCTGCTGGCAGAACAGCAGAGTTATTCACTGCAGTGACTTCACCGATTTTAACTCTTCAGGCTTCAGCTGCTCAAATGCTTCGTGCCTCCTGTTGGAGTGTGAGGAATGCTTATTCTCACAGTTCGATCGATATGAGGCACAAACTGCAGTTCCTCAAATGACCATGTGAGGCTGGTTCCAAAAGTGAGTCAGACCCTATGGACCCCCATGTTAAAGTGTCTGATTTTACAGCAGAAATAAACCCGTTTACAGCCTGGTTCCAAAAACAGTTTTGGTCTCTAAAGATAATACCCATTCATGACAATAACTCAAGGCCATTAAGGCTTAAAGAGCAGTTTGTAGGATCCAAGATGGCCAGGGCCAAAAACCAAGATGACGAGGGACCAAAACCCAAGATGGTGAGTGCCGAAACCCAAGATGATGAGGGCCAAAACCCAAGATGGCGAGTGCCGAAACCCAAGATGACGAGGGCCAAAACCCAAGATGGCGAGGGCCAAAACCCAAGATGGCGAGGGCCAAAACCCAAGATGGCAACGGTCGAAACCCAAGATGGCAACATGCCAAAAACCAAGAAGGCAACATGCCAAAACCCAAGACAGTGATAGGCAAGAAGGTGACGTCCAAAATGCCGAACTCGAGGCTTTAAAACGAGGGTCTACAAACCAATGGTGACGTCACTGTGACTACGTCCACTTCCTCTTACAGTCTACGCCTCTGAGCCCACTGACTCTTAGACTGCCACCTCTGGCTAATGACCTCCTCACCTGGTCAAGTGTGTCTTCCTGCTGTCTGTAGGAGGGACTGTTGTCATCTTTGACCTCTATGAACCACTCAGACCTCTAAGCAGTTAAATGCAGAGTCCCAGAGTGTGTCTCAGTGTGTTAAGTTGGTAATGATAACCTGTGGGAGTAGGTGTCTCTCTCGGTGTGTCCCCACCCTTCTGTTCTGTGTGAATGAGAGTGTCCCATTGGACAGCTGCCCTCCACACTGACTGCCAGAACAATGGAATAATACAGCAGGACTCAACACACACATCCCACTCTATACTTTGTCTTACCCACTGTGATGCAGAGGTTACACCAGGCGCTGTACACTACACATCTGCTGCTACAGTACGTCCAACACCCTACAGAAACACCCACACACACATTAGTCCTCTGATTAGAAACAGAACTGATATTTCAAATGTTTTGTGTACAGCACAGTTTATTGTTAACATGACCTCCTGATGGGGCCAAACAAATACTGTCAGACGTGACCTCTATTTTATCACTATAGGAAACTTACTGTTATTTTGCAGCATTTATTCTAGTGAAAATCCCTCCAAACAGCATATTAACACATTAACACTTACATTTAACATTAACACCTACATTTAACTTAACATTAACCCTTCTCTCTCCTCCTGTGGTTCCTCTCTGCTTTAGTATCTCAGCCAGCAGCCCCTCGGCTGTCCTCTCCTCGTCATCTCCAGACAGCTTTCTGGATTTTTCTGCATGTTTTGTCTCAAAGTGACTGTATTCCTTGAATTCAGCCACGTTTGGTGCAAACTAAGCTCACAGCTTTACCGCCAATCCCCGCAAAAAAATACTTATTAGTCCATGACTTATTATAGACGTATCGCCTCAACAGGTGACGCTACTTCACTCATGTCAGTTTATATCAATGTGAAGTGTGACAGGAAGAAGCGAGCACGAGCATTTCCAAACAAAAGCTATTTTTTTTAGCTTTGTTAATAAAATTGTGTGGTTTGTCTGAGACCTCCCGGGCCGGACAGAACCATCACGAGGGCCGGTTCTGTCCCGTGGGCCGTATAATGCCCAGGTCTGCTCTATTCTGTCTTTCAGAGGTTGTATGTTGGGGCTCGGTCTTAAAGCCAGACTGAATAATCCACCAAACTTGTGCTAAATTCAAGGAAAATCTGGCATGGCCATTTTCAAAGTAGTCCCTCGACCTCTGACCTCAAGATATCTAGATGAAAACTCTGAGATGAACAGAGTGAAAACTGTATCTTGTTGGAGAAAACAAATGTTGACAAACTGCATAATTTGCAGTTGATAAAAGGTAATAAATCACACTATATGTTATCACAATAAGACTGTATTGTGGTAATATCATATTGCAGGGCCTCTGGTGCTTGGTATTTACTCAACAGTTCTCAACATGGTCACAAACTTTTTCATTTTATATCTTAACAGTAACAAGACGAGAAATAGTCATTACAGTTACAGAATATTGATTCACATGTGCTGCTTAGTTCGACCATTTGATCGGAGTTCATGAGTTTTGAAAGCAGTGATTGACAGCTGCCCAGAGACTGCTCGGCTCTGATTATACATAATATATTATACATAAATTAACAAAATAAAATGCTAAACATTGCCTAAAAAACAACCAGCAATGTAGTCAGCCAATCACTGATAGCTGATATATTTGTCCAATAACCCAACTGCAGCTTTATGACATACAGTGAAGATGACACAGGTGACATGCAACTGGTGTCCAAGGCCGAATCTGATCATGAGGTGCAGTTGTATAGTATACATTTTACCGGTAAGGCGGCACCAACACTTATGTCAGAGTGGAAGATGTGTTATGACTTACCGTGAAGCATTATTGCTTCTCTGCTTGAATGCAGTCAAATGTTATTGCTTGCGCCGCTGTCGATGGTTTATGGTGTGTGTGCTGCCTGCCGCACCTGTCGGCATCTGAGTTACGATCCAGATAAAGTCCGCAGACTTTAATAGCTTCCTGTCTGGCAGCTGTGACTGTTTATGGCCCTGATGACCCGCTACTTGCTCTCATTTATGCCCCGTAAGATCTAATTCCACCACAGACGAGCCCGTTATCATGTGGACGTGACTCCAAGGACTACTGCAGCGTGATGGGTTTGTTGCTCATTTCTAATCTGACTGAATTGAAAAATCTGAATTTTTTTTTTCTTTGTTTGCTCAAGTGAATATTTTGACAGTGCTGTTATAATTTAAACTGTAATTGGGATTGTGTTATTGTGTTTACATTCTGGCATCAGTCGATTAAAATATTTAATCATGATTTATTGCATGATTGTCCACGGTTAATCATGATTAATCGCAAAGTAACCGCTCTTTTCTTCCAAAATAAGGATGCTAATTTTGAAAAAGGTTCTTAACCGTTAATTAACCCTTGTTAACCGATTATTAACCGTTAACCGACAAGATTTGTCTCACATGCAGCGGTATATGAGCCCAACAAACACCTGAGTCTCCAGTTCACCGTCAGGAGAGTTACTGTAGCAGCCACGGTGCTGCGTTCACTGTCTCCAGTTCACCATCAGGAGAGTTACTGTAGCAGCCGCGGTGTTGCATTCACTGTCTCCAGTTCACCGTCAGGAGAGTTACTGTAGCAGCCACGGTGCTGCGTTCACTGTCTCCAGTTCATAATCAGGGGAGGTACTGTAGCAGCCACGGTGCTGCGTTCACT
The DNA here is from genome assembly GCA_947000775.1 of Pterois miles. Classification (NCBI taxonomy): domain Eukaryota; kingdom Metazoa; phylum Chordata; class Actinopteri; order Perciformes; family Scorpaenidae; genus Pterois; species Pterois miles. Next base: position 3,133,635 of record CAMQGK010000147.1, on the reverse strand, counting down.
GTCTCCAGTTCATAATCAGGGGAGGTACTGTAGCAGCCAAGGTGCTGCATTCACTGTCTCCAGTTCACCATCAGGAGAGTTACTGTAGCAGCCACGGTGCTGCGTTCACTGTCTCCAGTTCAACATCAAGAGAGTTACTGTAGCAGCCGCGGTGCTGCATTCACTGTCTCCAGTTCACCATCAGGAGAGTTACTGTAGCAGCCACGGTGCTGCGTTCACTGTCTCCAGTTCAACATCAAGAGAGTTACTGTAGCAGCCGCGGTGTTGCATTCACTGTCTCCAGTTCACCATCAGGAGAGTTACTGTAGCAGCCGCGGTGCTGCATTCACTGTCTCCAGTTCACCATCAGGAGAGTTACTGTAGCAGCCGCGGTGCTGCATTCACTGTCTCCAGTTCACCATCAGGACAGTTACTGTAGCAGCCACGGTGCTGCGTTCACTGTCTCCAGTTCATAATCAGGGAGGTACTGTAGCAGCCACGGTGCTGCATTCACTTCTCCAGTTCACCATCAGGAGAGTTACTGTAGCAGCCGCATGCTGCGTTCACTGTCTCCAGTTCACAATCAGGGGAGGACTGTAGCAGCCACGGTGCTGCGTCACTTCTCCAGTTCACCGTCAGGAGAGTTACTGTAGCAGCCACGGTGCTGCGTTCACTGTCTCCAGTTCACCGTCAGGAGAGTTACTGTAGCAGCCACGGTGCTGCGTTCACTGTCTCCAGTTCACCGTCAGGAGAGTTACTGTAGCAGCCACGGTGCTGCGTTCACTGTCTCCAGTTCACAATCAGGAGAGTTACTGTAGCAGCCACGGTGCTGCGTTCACTGTCTCCAGTTCATAATCAGGGGAGGTACTGTAGCAGCCACGGTGCTGCGTTCACTGTCTCCAGTTCACCATCAGGAGAGTTACTGTAGCAGCCGCGATGCTGCGTTCACTGTCTCCAGTTCACAATCAGGGGAGGTACTGTAGCAGCCACGGTGCTGCGTTCACTGTCTCCAGTTCACCGTCAGGAGAGTTACTGTAGCAGCCACGGTGCTGCGTTCACTGTCTCCAGTTCACCGTCAGGAGAGTTACTGTAGCAGCCACGGTGCTGCGTTCACTGTCTCCAGTTCACCGTCAGGAGAGTTACTGTAGCAGCCACGGTGCTGCGTTCACTGTCTCCAGTTCACAATCAGGAGAGTTACTGTAGCAGCCACGGTGCTGCGTTCACTGTCTCCAGTTCATAATCAGGGGAGGTACTGTAGCAGCCACGGTGCTGCATTCACTGTCTCCAGTTCTCTGTCAGTTGTTTGACCTCAGTGAACAGAGAGCAGTGCTGATTGACGATGAGGATGAAGGAGATGTGTGGACACTCAAACGTAGAGGTGATCCCTGAGACCCGGATATCCGTTCTGTCTTGTATCTAGACTCAACCTCTATCACCCCAGGGTGATTTCTTCAGGGCCATAAAATTTAACAGCCATGGGAACTTCCTTTACCCACCCAGCTCTGCTGAGGGACGAGTGGCTCTCCTCTGACCACTGAAACATGTCCAGGAAAGCCCACTGTCCTGTCATTGAGGGACTTTATCCCTTAAAAGGACCTGAATAGGGAAACTGAGGGACTTTTATGTCTTAATTTCTGGAGGAACATTTTCCGGAAGAGAGCGCAGGATGATGATCTCCCCTTTCCTCCTCCTCCTCCTCTTCCTCCTCCTCCTCCTCCTCCTCCTCCTCCTCCTCCTCTTCGCCCTCTGTCTGAAGTTCATCAGCCGAGGAGGAATGTGTTCTTGTAGATGGACGGCAATTGTTGGGGGTTTCTCTATAAATAACTTCTTGTCAGTCGGCCAGCCGGTCTGTCCAGCTCCAGCACCAGCAGGCAGACTAATGCAGCGACTGTTCTGACACAGTACATTAACAACTGCTACTTCTGCACATGCTTATTAAAGGGATAGTTCTGGTGTTTTGAAGTGGGGTTGTATGAGATACCCATAGTCAGTGTATTACCTACAGTAGTTGAGTCGGTACACCTCCAGTTTGGAGAAACAGACAGTTTACGGCACAGAGGTAAAGCAATACACCGAGGTGGACGGGGGCAGCAGCTAGACGGAGTTTAGACACCTAAAAGAATCAATATCTGTTCAAGTGAACGCTATATTTAGAGTGTTTTCCCTTTTTTGCTTTAATGTGAGACAGACAATTTGAACTTTAGTGGAAACAAACATGGTGGACAACAGGCAGGAAGAATTTGTGATAGTTTTTGCTAACATGCACACTACACACAGAAGAGCCCCAAGCCGGATTCAAACCTGCAACCCTCTTGCTTTGAGGCAGCAGTGCTAACCACTGCACCACCAAGCAGAATTAACGTTGTTAGTTTTTACTCTGTGCTGAAAGTGTGTGCTCGAAGTATGGATGGATGAAGTGATGGAGATGCATTAAATAAACACTAATCAACAAGTTGATCCTCCATTTCTGTGCTCCATTTTACTTTATGCTTCATGATTAGCATTAGCCACAGCCGCCATGATGGTGGTGGTAGTCCTTCCTTCTTCAGTCAACATGTTTAATATTTACTATTTAGTGTCTCGGTGTATAAAAACCGTGAACAACCACAGTACATTAATTTCTTTTTTGTCCCTTAAACCCATATGGTAACTCCAAACTGGGGATATTGTTTTTCTTAGGAGGCCTTTGTTTGAGGTGTATAAAACGCAACAACAATTCATTTTTTTCCCCCCTTTTGTTACCCCCAACTGGGGTGGGGCGTGCTGACCATCATCTGCTGTAGTAATACACTGACCATGGATAAGAACCTCATACAACACCACTGAGAAACACCAGAACTAGCCCTTTAAGACGATGAAAAAACTTGGATGAACAAACTTTGTCTTGTTGTCTCATATATTGCAATACTGACTCACATAATGCTTTCTTTTGTGAAGCAGAAGGTCTGACAGATTTACAGTCCATGTGCCAGCAATCTGTTTTGATTTGATAAGAAATGCGATTAGTGTGCAGCTAGAACATCTCTGTTGAAGTTATGACTGAGTCTGCTATTCGTGGTGACTAAGAGCTGACCGGAGCAGATGACGGTTCTTATTACTCGTTGGCTTTCTGTCCTTCACTTCCATTTTCGTTCACTTATTTGTTTAAGCTGAACAGCCAATCAGAGTGATTTCTCTCACAGACAGGCACTGCTGCCAATTCAGCAAAATACTTCAGATATGGTCAGACTAGAGCAGACGGTGCAGGACGCTCTGCAGAAAGTAGACGCTCAGCGATGGCCCCAAACTGGCTTTAGAAACCATATTACACCACATACTGGGTTCATGGGGGGGGTGTTCCAAACCGGGCGACACTGATTTCAGATTTCAGTTATTGAAAAATGTCATTAACGATTTCAAATGGCTCGTATAATATATTTCTTTCGGACAGTGTCAACCTTATTGATTAGATTGTGATCTATTTTGACTTGTGTTTTCTTATGATGCCTTCAAATGTAGTGGTGTTTACCGTGTTTACAAGTCAGGCCCAGATGATCTTGGCATTGTGAGAAATGGTGGAGCCCATGGCAGTTAATTTATCGGTGCATAATTAGTTAAAATTGTACAATATAATGTTATTTTAGTCATATTTTGTTTTTCTCTGTGATTTTATAATGTCTGAGGAAAATGTTGATATTCTCAACGACCTCATCTTTCTCCTTATCCATCATGTTCCCCACTAGCTAGCTTGCTAACTTGTTAGCCGTTGCTTAGCAGCGGTGTTCTTCACGACTTAACCACTTGAATACAACGGACGTTGTGTTCAAGGTAACGTTGGTGAAAGTAGCCGCTAGGAACGTCCCTATCCTGAACCACTCTTAGCTTTCTGTAGCCTGATTTGTTCTTTCTGTGGACAAACATGAACGTTTTCAGCGCCTCGGTGACCTCCTGCTACGTGTTACAGCTTAGCCGTAAAGGTTTACTCGGCTCGTATATCGCAGCAGTAACAGTTGTGCTGTGCAGAAGCAGGAGGATGCTGACGGTCGGTGTTTGTGTAATCAAACACTGCGGGCTCTAAAGCATCCTTTGTAAACACTGTTTGTTGATGTAAGAGCAGTGACTGATTGCAGATGGCTGCTTCCTCGCTGATTTTTAGGGTGTGTTTATTTGTGTAAAGTGTGCAGAGGAGGGACTTCTCATTACAGGCATGTGTGTGCTTGTGCACAATCACGTCACTAATTAGAAACATGCTTTTTATTTCCCCTCCCCCTCATACAGCAAATGAGGGTGTTGAATGAGGCATTATGGGTAGACACTGGAATTAATACCCCCCAACTCTCTCTTATTATCATTAGTCACATTCCATCAGTGCTCGGCGAGCACTGAGGCTTGTAGCGCTTGTTTGTGGCGATTTCGCTGGTCGTCTCCCCCCTTCGCCCCTCACCCCCGTCTTCCCCTCTCACCATTGTCTTCCTGTAACCCCGTTTCTGTCCGCTAACGTAACTCTGCCAGCTTTTTCACTTCAGAAAGCTCCGTCCCCTCCCTGCTGCTGTCCTTCTGTCTCCTCCAGAGTTTAGGCTGGTTGAATTGAAAATGAATGAAAGGCTGAGCTCAATGAAGCGGATGATGGCTCAATTGAATGTGCCTCTCAGGAATGCTGGGTTGTGTTGTGGAGTCCTTTGGCTGCAGCTCAGTTTGTGGTGGGTTGAGGCGAGTAGACTGTCGTAGAGGGATTCAACCCTGTTGGTCCAGATCCACCTGCTACAGGCAGCACAACTACCTGTCCTCTTAACAGTACATTAGCAAAGTTAGGAAGATGAGTCTGTATGTATATATGGAAATGCTGGGATTATGGCCTGATGAAGATTGAACAGAACAAAATGTTGTAATTAGTAAATAAAATAAATGAAATATTTAATCACCATTAATCACATAATTGTCCATCTGTATGTACCTTAAAGGGAGATTTGAGAAGTATTTAATACTCTTATCAACATGGGAGTGGACAAATATGCTGCTTTATGAAAATGTAAGTATATATTTATTATTGTAAATCAGTAACAACACTAATCAATAAGATAAGATATTGTCCAGAAACCCTCCCAGGTTCTGACTTTAGCATCAACAATCTGCTCCAATCAGAACATGGCAAACTGCAGCCCAACAGGCAACAACAGCTGTCAGTGTGTTGGAGTGCTGACTTGACTAGGACTTGATCCAGACTGACTGGGACTATCATAAAGTGGGCATGTCTGTAAAGGGGAGACTGGTGGGGACCCAGAGAACCCATTTACATCCACACATCTGGAGGTCAGAGGTCAAGGGACCAGAAGTTAGTGTGTTTGGAGCATTTTTAACCACCAACGGGTTCATTAGATAAATAAGTGGTAAATGGACTTTTCTAGTCTTCTGACCACTCAAAGCTCTTTACACTACATGTCAACATTCACACACACATTCATACAGTGATGGCAGAGGCTGCTAAGGTGCCGACTTTGCCCATCAAGATCTAATCTAAATACTCATTCATCTCATTCACACACCGATGGTTCAGCCTTCAGGAGCAATTTGGGGTTAAGTGTCTTGCTCAAGGACACATCGACGTGACCAGAGCAACCGGGGATCAAACCACCGACCTTCCGATTGGTGGATGACCTGCTCTACCCTCTGAGCCACCCCCCAAAACAAATTAGTGGTGTTAAAACAAACTTACCCTTTTTTTCTATTTTTACACCCTATGAATAACGTAAACAGTAAATGTACATAAGTGAATGAGCTGTGCTTTGTTTAAAATGGCAGTATTGTGCAGAAATGTGCAAACTTGTCCAAGGAATGTGCAAAATACTGATAGCTGCAGTTCATTACTGCATAATAAAGTGAATTCATGGCACATTGGAGGTTGGGCTGATGCTCTCATTCAGGAGTTGCCACATGTACCAGGTTTACCAGGTTTATTTCGTGTTTTCTAAGTCAAACTGTCCTGGGTGTTTTGTTGGAATACCTCCTGCTTGTTATGAGCTGAGTTAACTCACTGTCTCTGCAGACAGGGCTGGAGCAAGGTGGAGTCCATTAACTAAAAGTAGGAACATTTAGATAAAGCAGTTACAGGGCAGACACCTATTTCCTCCTCTCTTCTCCATCAGACGGATACCTTTTGGCTTGCTGAAGTCACCAAAAAAAGACTTCCACCCGGAGGCGAAATGTGATTTTTTATGTTGGAGAATTGAATCAGAAGTCCATTCGCTGGTTCTCATGTGTCTGAAACTCTGAACGAAGTTGAGCCTGATTGGATTATTCACTGCAGGACAGGAAACCTCTTCCAGTTGAGGCTGGCTCACAGCGATGGCAGGTTTAGTTTTTGGGTTATCTGATTTGCAGCTTTCAGCAAATGGCAAACTAAGATAGACGAGCGGAGTGACAGCTTGCACATTTTGAGGGTTGTTGGCAAAGACGACCCTGCGCTCAAACCTGACAATGTTCAGAGAGGAGGAAACAGGAGACGCTCTGTATTTGTTGAACTAGTTCTGCTATGAGTTAGCATGCCTGTCATTCCTGTCTCTGCTCCGCTGGGCTCCGGACCGCTGCTTTCTCAGGATTATCTGCACACAGCCGTAAAAAGCTCCTGTCCACCACAGAGTTCAGGAGTTGCAGCTTTTTTACAAAGCACTGAGAACTGGCTCCCTTCACCCCCAGGGGGTCAAAGGAGCAAGTCTGTCTTTTGGTTTAGATGTGATGATTTGGGGGTTCGGTCTCTGCCTGACCTCTGAGCCTCTGCTTGTACTGGAGGTAGTTCAACATGAACGTGCCATCGAGCGGAAAAGCAAACATTTGCAAGGAAGTGCCAGCTGGAGTTTGAATTTAAAGCAGCAGTAGGTAGAAACGGAGTGAATATGATTTAAAAAAAAAAAAAAAAAAAAAAAAAGTCACTATATCCTGTATCCTATACCAGACATGTGCAGAACTGGCCCTCCTGATGGTTCGGCCCGGCCCGGGAGGTCTCAGACAAACAAACAAACAGACAAATTTTACTTACGAAGCTAAAATAACAAAAGAAACAGCTTTTATTTTGAAATACTTGTGTATTATTAGTATGCTTCTTCCTGTCACACTTGACATTGATGTAAATTGATGATGTCTGATGTAGCGTCACCTGCTGAGGCGGCAGTTTGAGAGTCTTCCGGAGTCCTCCGGTGTCCTCTGGTGTCCTCCGGAGTCCTCTGGTGTCCTCCGGTGTCCTCTGGTGTCCTCCGGAGTCCTCTGGTGTCCTCCGATATCACAGACCAAAGGAAAACAACCAATCAGAGTCTGTCGTCTCACAGCCAAATGAGTAAAATGAGGTTTTCTAAAGAGACTGTGGTGCTCAGAGCCACTACCACTTTCATCCACAGAGACCACTAAAATCAACACAAAATGAAATTTCCTCGCAGTGACTTTGACTACATACAATGTTATGTGACTTTCATAGTAATGTGACCTTTGAACAGACGCAGCAGATCTAAGTATAACAGAAAAGAGGAAGGCTGACCAGGGCTCTGCCGTGTTCGGAGCAGGCTCAACTGTGGGACTTAGGAAGGGTCAATTATATAGATAGCAATGATCTTAATTATTGTGCTCTAGTAAATTGTTGGGGTTTGTGTGTCCTTTCTCTCCATGTTTGGCCTGTTGCCAGGCCTTTACCCTCATTCCCACATACAGGAGATTTCCTCCAACAAAGAGGCTTTCTGATGCTCCTAGTGTGGCAGCTAAAGAGGTGTGTGTATGCACTTGGTGAGGATCGGCCTGTTCGGAGGGGTGAATAGTGTCTTTTTCAGTTTGTGTCTGTCTTTTTTTCCCCCAAGCCTCCCCTTTGGATAAGCCCTCTGGAGATCCGCCTGAACTCACAGGAGATAATCCTGCTGCTTTGCCAGAGAGTTGGGAGGCGATGGAGAAGGAGAGGTGGATAGAAAGAAGAGGGAGATAATGAGCAGCTTTACTGTATATGGGCTGAATCTACTGTCATGACTGACGGCTAAATATTGCAGTATTCTCACAGAGTAAGCCACAGATTCAGGTACTCTAGCGCGCCCCTCTCAAGGATCTTCTTTTACCTCACAGCAGCTTATTTTTCTGGCAGGGACTCGGATGGTTTTGTACCTTGTATCCTAGCAATGAGGGAGGGTTGAATACTGGGACCGAGTATGTGGCACTGAAAGCCCTCTTGGACTGACACTACTTGACTTGGCCTCTACTGAGGGCTTTTCAGCACGCAGAAACGGATGTAGCCCGTCAGACACAGGTCTGACGGGAATTTCAATGTGTCTGAGCTTCCCACGACTCTTAGTGGACGGCAGCAATGCCAAAAACACACAAGGTGTTTATAGAAAACAGGCAGGCTTGTGCTATAATGTCCTTTAGGGTGAGGTTTGTCATCTCTGCATTTGCTTCAGTAAATCACACTGGGCTTCTTAGCATAATAGTCTTTGGCACTACAATGTATTACCGTATACTAACTTGGGTATTTAGATATCTTAAAGTGAACTTGTAAAAAGCTCCTGGCCGCATGGCCACTCGTGGCACCTTGCGAGTATCACGTTCCGTCATCGTCAATGTTAGAGCCAGTTAGCATGATAGCTAAAGTTTGCAATCTCAATTTCACAACTGCATTTATTTGTGTTTCCTTCAACCATGTGCTGCCTCCATAAAGTGGCACACAGTTGTAAAAACTGTGAGAGCGTGGTATAAAGTACACTGATGTATGTTCCCTTTCCTCTGTGTTGCAGGTTGTGTCCTGAAGGATGTGTTTTTAAACCCGAGCTGCTGGGAGGTCAAGAGGTGACATGCCTCTGTAAAACACCACTGGAAACAAATGGTGAGGAGCCGATGACTCGGTTGTCTCAGATAATTTGTTAGGCTGATTTAGGTGTCCTCCAGAAGTTGTTTAAAAAGTTGAATGCCGCTCGGTATAGCCATAGATACTAAAAATAGAAAAGCTTTTCTTACATACGGTGTCAAACTCAAGGCTCACAGGTCAAATCCGACCCCCTTGCAGACTTTGATCAGGCCCACATATCAATTTAGGTTGTCAATAAAATTTTGGCCCACCTAGTTGTGGTCTTCACAGAAACATGTGCCCCATATACCAAACACACAGGCCTGCCTCCACTGTCTGCAAGCTAGTTAACACGATCAGCACAACAAAGGCGCATAGATGCTGAAGGCTGCATGTGAGTCTGGCTTGACTGTAAAAGTTTATTTGTCATTTCAGGTTTTTATGTGCAGATGGTGTCATACCAGAAAGCTAGTCTGTTTGGGACATGTAAACTACATGATCCAGGATCTTTTACTTTTATTTTATTTATTAAAATCCCACACAACCACCTGCTCTGTGAAACAGGTTATGAGTTGGCTGTATGGAGGCCAACTTATAGAAATGTATTAAGAATACAAATCTGTCACGCTAAATAAAAAATAGAAAAACCCTCTCCAAAAAAAATTATAGATTAAAAAAAAAACAATCATATTGTGCAGAACGGGTTGATATCCTGAAATCTGAATTGGAAACTGCATTTAAATAGGGCTGCAACTAAAGATTATTTTCATTATTGATTAATCTGTAGTTTATTATCTAGATTAATAGATTGGTCTATAAAATGGTGGGAAATGTCCACCCCAGTTTCTCAGTGTCCCTGGTGATGTCTTTAAATGTCTTATTTTGTTAGTCCAAAACCCAAAGATATTTATTTTAAAATTATATAAAACAGAGTAAAGCAGGAAATTTTCTGCCATTTTTTCAACAGAATATCAAAGTAGTTGGCGATTATTTTTCTGTTGCCTAATAGTCGACTAATTGATGGAGATCTACATTTAAATGACCTCAGTGAATCAACTTCATACAATACAGACAGTAATCCTAATCAATACTAAATTAACAGTGGAACTACACGTGATCATGTGATCCATGGCGTAATTATTCTGTTTAGGTCTTTGATATGAAAGCATGTGACAGCTCCTGTTCTTGTGAATTCGGACTTTCTGTCTAACTACCCGTCCTGTCTCGTGTCCCTCAGCTCTGCCGCCATGCCTCCGGGGATGGTGCGTCGTCTTTCAGTGTTAGCGGTCCAACCGCTGCTGTCGCTCCTGCTGCTAGCTGTCGGCTGGACCTTCACCTCATCACCTAGTGGTGTTGTCCAAGGATCAGACCCGTCCCTCTCCAGTCTTTACCCCACCTTTATCCGGAATGACACTCTGTTCGAGCACCTGGCCCTGCATCCCGACCCCAGCGTGAGTCGAGTCTACATTGGGGCCCGAGATCACCTGTTTCAGTTGGATCGATTCCTCCAACCCGAACTTCAGGATGACACCGGACCCGTCACAGACAGTCGGGAGTGCTTACCTCCCGTAACGGAGAGCAACTGTCCTCAGGCTAGGGCCACCAGCAACCACAACAAGCTCCTGCTGGTTGACCCGTACTCCATGGAGCTCATCACTTGTGGGAGCGTCAACCAAGGAATCTGCCAGAAACGTAGTCTGGATTCTGTGGATGTAGTCCTTTTCTCTACCGAGCGGCCGGTAGATACTCAATACGTAGCAGCTAACCACCCCAACGTTAGCACGGTGGGCCTCGTGGTTCGCTCTCATCCTGACAGGCAGCCAGTCCTGTTTGTGGGGCGCGGTTACACCAGCAGCCACCCTCCTATCTCCACCCGAAACCTCGCCCAGGAACCCGTGTTTTCTTACGAGGAGACGGCCAAGTTGGCGGTGGCTGGACGTCTATCGGAGTACGACCATCATTTTGTAGCATCGTTCGCCCACCGTCAGCACGTGTACTTCCTCTTCTACAGGCGGGACCTAAAGTCACAGTCACGCGAGTACCGTACCTACGTGTCTCGCGTCTGTTTGGACGACCAGGCCTATTACTCCTACGTGGAAGTGCCATTGACCTGTCGCTCCAGAGCGGGAAAAATTTACAACCTCCTGCAAGCTGTCCAGCTCGGGCTCACGGAGGACAGCCTAGCAAGTCAGGGCTCAGAGGTTCTTCTTGGTGTCTTCTCCACTCGTTTGGCTTCATCGACTCGGCCCAGCGAGGACTCGGCACTGTGCATGTTTAACCTGAAAGATGTGGACCGCAGGATTAACTCCACCAGAGACCTGTGCTACACACAGATGGGTAAAGAAGCAGGACTGGAGGCAGCCTACATAGAGTATGAAGTCAAATCCAACTGTGCCAACCTGCCAGAGGTGAGTTCAACATGTAGTTATTAGGGCTGTTTCTTTTACTGACAATCGAGTGTGAACGAATGAGCACTAATTGATTCAAATCAATCAGAACGCAGCCCATGATCCTACTACAGCTACGTCCCTGGAGATACACTTGAGCAAGGCACTTAAAGGGATAGTCTGGTGTTTTTCAGTGGGGTTGTCAGTATATTGCCTACAGTAGATGACGGTCGGCACGTCCCCGGTTTGGTGAAACGGACAGGAGTCACCACACGGAAGCAAAACAGCGAACGGCTGTAGACGGGGGCAGCAAAACAGGTTTTAGACACCTTAAAAAGGCAATATCAGCTTACGTTTATGCTATATTTAGAATATCTTCACTGCTTTACTTTGCTGTCAGACAGCTGTTAGTACAGCTGTTAGTACCATGTTCCTTTACATGTATTTTGTTTATGTTGTAGCAGACATCCATCTTCAGCCACTTATCCTGTTAGGGCTGACACATAGAGACAGACAGCCGCCACGCTCACATTCACACCTACGGGCCATTTAGAGTCATCAATTAACCTGCATGTCTTTGGACTGTGGGAGGAAACCGGAGCACCTGGAGAAAACCCACACTAACACGGGGAGAACATGCAGACTCCAGGTTTTAACCTGTGAGGCGACAGTTATAACCACTGCACCTTTCTTACATTTGTTATGTTTACACAAGAGCTACTGTAATGCTTCAGTTACCCCCCCCTCAGGATCAAGTATTTTATAGTCAGCCAGTATCAAGTATTTCTGATTCTGATTCAGTTACCTTTCGGAAACATATACTGTATGACTGTCTCACGGCAAGATAAACATCAATAATATTATAAATATAGCGTCCAGTTAAACTGATAGTGATTCTTTTAGGTGTACATCACTTTGCTTCTGTCTGTTTCTCCAAACTGGATGCATGTCGACTGTCATCTACTGTAGTTAATACACTGACTATGGGTAAGTACCTCATACAACCCCACTTCAAAACACCCAGACTATCCCTTTAACCATCACTTTCTCTGGTGAAACCGCACGGTGGTGAACATGCTTTACCAGATAGCTCCACTCCCATGTGTCACTGTGCATAATTGTATGTTTGTGTGACAGGTTGTCACTGAAAAACAGCATACATGCTAAGAATGACTGCCTACAAGAATAAAGCTCCTTTTCTACTGGACAAAAAAACCAAAACAACCACCCGCTAACATCTGGCTTTTGTCTTCCGTGGTAAAGGTTATAATCAGCATTTATTCAGGGACAAAGCAGTCTCAGGTGTTTGTCGGCTCCAGCTCCGATGGGCGGTGATGGACTCGAGAATCCAGCTGGACACGCTTATTTTCAGCCCTTTTCCGGTGTGATGCTATGTGATGCGCCTTAAAGTGAATATATAATGCATAAATCAACAGGGATTTGGACACTTATTATAAGTTATTAACAGTTGGACAGCCTCCAGGTCTGAGAAGTGACGCCAGTGCTGAAGTGCTTTAAACCTGCTAAAAACTACTAATGTAAAACTCCTATGAGAAAAAGTCTATGAGACAATGATCCAACTTCTCACTGGATTTATTACCTCAGTAAACATTGTAAACATGAGTTTATGGTCTCAATCTCTAGTTTCAAGTCTTCTTCAATACAGCATGATGTTCATTTAGTAAATTATGGTCCCATTTCTAGACAAACAGACCATAAAGCAGGGGATGCTTTAGGGCGGGGCTACCTTGTCATTGATAGGTTGCTAGCACAGCTTCGCCCTCTTGTGTGGTTGCAAGAAACAAAAGCCGAACTCGAGTGGATGGCATCACAGTGATTATATCCACATCTCATATACAGTCTATGTTATTAATATACAAAACCTACAATTAATATGCTCTCCTCAAAGCTCCAGTCAGACAACAGTCATTTTACCTCACTGATCATCAAAACAGACGGAGGCAAAATTAAACCATCCGAGTTTTTTCTCTGATCCAACAATCACCAGCTCTGGTTTGGTCAAAATAAACTTTTAATTCACAAAGTTAAATGTGAAAAAAAGCTGCCGTTATGTGCGTTCCTCAAAGCCACCAGACTCCACCAACAGAAACAGTTATTTGACTTTGCTGATCGTCATAAAACATTTAGATCAAACTCTTCCAACAATCACCAACTGTAGTTTGAAAGAGAGACTGAATAACAGATATTAAAAAACACAGAAGAGAATCAGTCATGAAATAACTTCACTTTCCCTTTTTTCATTCAGTCTGTCTACAGAAGAACAATTTGTTTTCTTTTTATTATTATTTTTATTTAATAAAGGCAAAATACACATGGCTATTAAAGTATAATCTCAAAAAGTAAAGAAAACACTATAATGAATAAATAATGAATAAATACCTAAATATCAAGAGACAAAAATAAAATTAATAGGATCTCTTCATTAATTCAAATAATTAGGTTGACAGTACTGATACATTTAGAAATATGAAATATGTATATATGACAGATACTAGAGCTTATTAATATTTGATGTAGTCCCAAATTTCACTAAAACAAACTTGAAAATTTTCCAAAATGTCTGAAAAATATCAAACAAAAAAAAAATGCCCAGAAAATGCTGAAAGAAAAGGCTGAAGAAAAGTCTGGAAATGTAAAAAATAAAATAAAAAAAGACAAACATTTCCAAAAACTATTAAAAAAAATGTTGTGCTACACTTTGTTGGTTTGTACTATTTTTTTTTTCCAAAAGAAAATTGACTTTACAATTTATTTTTCAGGAAACTTTGATTCAGATTAGATCTTGATTGAGCGCAGAATTAAATTAATTATAATTATATTAATTATCTGGGGACAATCTGTTTTTTCTTTGACTATACAGAGTCCACCTGCTGACGTCTTCAGCAGAGCGTCATTCGTATCAGACAGGATGAAATTTAATTTGACGTTTTGTGACACACAAATGTGATGCAGTGGAGGAGCGATTTAATGTGATTGACCCTCTCTGGACTCCATGCGCTGCATCCATGTGCGTGCACTAAGGTGTTTACTGCATGTAAACACTGCGTTTGTATTGACGTCGTGGGCTCGTCTGACATCCCCTCCATTATCACGTCCTCCTGTATTGAGGACGTGGAGCGGCGCCGACCCCTCGACCTGTGCAGCCGCATACAGCCGATTGGCTGGCAGGGAGAAGGTGGTGCAGCGTAATTTAATAGATCAGGGAGAGATCGATCGGCGGCATTAGCCTTACTTAGCGGGGGTGGGGTTGAGGGTAATGTTTAACAAGGCCTGACAAGGACGGATAAAGACACACCAGGCACGGACGACAAGAAAGAGAAAAAGACATTAAGGGATAGAAATTACAGTGGAGCAGAAAATCAGAGGCAAAATGAAAGAGAGGGAAAATGGTGGGCTGGGAAGTGGACTCGACAGAACCTGCTAAAACCACAAATAAATAATCCCATAGATAGATCATTAAATGTAGAAAAAAATATAAAAAAAATAAATGTTGACATTAATTTATTGATAAAATGTGACAAATTGATATTTCTGTGTGCATCTTTTTATATTAATCTTTGTATTAATTCCCTTATTATTATTTTTATTATTATTATTTACTCTTCATTTTTTTCTTTTATTTATTTATTCATGTTTTTTTATGTAGTTTTGGTTAATTGTTTTTGCATTTATCTTCTATTTATTTATTGCATTTATTTTATATTACGTAATCTTTTATTGTTCATTTATCGTATTATTTTTAAATTGGTTAATTAATTTATTTATGTATTTATTTATTTACACGTCTTTTTACATTTCTGCTTCACTATACAAATGAGGGGGCTGTGAATCAGCGTGTGTCATGATAAACAAATCGAGGCAATTTAGAACAGAAATATCAATTTATGTCACATTTTATCAATTGATAAATGGCTACATTTATTTTTAATATTTTGCTGCATTTAATGACATTTATGTATTTTTTGAGTTATTTGTTTATTGCTTATTTTTTATTTTGGCAGGTTTCGTCCTCCGTAAGATGTGAATATATGTTTTTTTTGTTTTTTTTGTTTTTTTTAAGGTAAAAGGGGAATCAAATGAAACCATATGGCTGAGAGAGGAACAGTGATGAGAGACTTGGAACTGAAAAGAGGTTTACGGTGTCATTAAGATGTCAAATCTCAGTTGGGTCGCTGTACAAAAACTACACCAAAGCAGCTTCGTCCCTGTTCTTCCCGAATTTCCCTTCGGGGATTAATAAAGGTTCATCTTATCTTATCTTATCTTATCTTTACCAGGACGGTCCATCTGCACCAGGGACAGACTCTCAATGTCTAAACTGCTTTGTTATTGATGATACAGACTTCAAATAATAAATACTAGCGTCCGAAATGCAACTTTAGCAAGATTTTCTCATTATCTTACTCCTCGGTTATTACTGCCCTCAGTGATTGAGGCCTGAATGTCATTAGTGTAATCAAAGGCTCTCATCAGTCTTTAATTGGAGACGCTAAAAAGGTGTATAGGGTTTTAAAAACACAACAGTGCAAACCATATTTTTCGCACTATAAGGCGCACCATATTTTTTCTCTTTTTTTTTATCTTTCCTTTTATTTTTCTTTTTAAATATTATATTTAAACCCCATTTTTTAATTTAATTTTATATTTTTATTAATTTTCTTAATTTAATTTAAATTAGCTTATATTAAATTATTTAATTCATAAATGGCCGTTCAGGCTGCTACAACCTTTTAAAGAGGTTATTTAAAAATCGTTAGTTGCATTAATGCATTAAAAAAAAATTGTGGCATTAAATAATAATTTGTGTTAACACGTTATCACATTAACTTTGCCATCCCTAGTTTAAATGTGCAAATGAGGCATTATATGATGCTAACTTTAATTTAGGAGAAATCTACAGATGCAAACAGACAAAGTAGTGCAATAAACACTTAAATACGTATTTTGGATGTTTTCTTTCCACTTGTCTGAAAAAAAGACATGTAATGGGAGCAAAACAGCCCAAAATCTCAACACAGACCACTTGAATGGTGTCTCCGTTAAGCTTCCAGGCCATGTTCCTGGACCGGACGTCATAACTTCATAACTATTTCAGTAGTCATAATGTAGTTTGGGGGCTATTCTTAGCATGCAGTCACCCGTGCTTGTTTTCCTCTAATGGTTGGGTTCATTATGTGGCCGTCTAAACCGTCCCTCACTCTTCATGGTTAACTTCATCATCAGTACTCACTGAGCCTTACATATAGCTGTTTGCACACTTAAGCTGTGTTGTAACAACCCAGTGTACTGTGCTGTATACCAGCAGTCTCTATGTCTCAAGAGCAGGCCAAATAAGGAGTCCATTCGTAGCAACACACCAGCCAACTACATGCAATCCATCAAAAACAAGGAGCAGAGCTCTCAGGTTCATTGCCTTTACTTCCTATTGTTGAGATGACCGATAATATAGCAGTGACCCCACTTTAAAAACATTGTTTTGGAAAAATAAATTGCCCAGAACAAAGAACAGCAGCCCTGCCGGCGGAGCAAAGACTCCCTACTGCCAAACTGTGGAAGCAACAACAAATTGTCTGGAAGCTTTAAAGCAGCGAGCGTACAAGTCGCTGGAAGCCAGTTTGTTCCCAAACCTCAGCCACGCCACAATAAACTCTGCTGGGATTTCACTAACCACAATAGGAACTCTGCTGTTTTATTTTTGGTAACTGGCTTCCATGCTGAGAAATGAACAACAAATCCCTTGAAGGGCTTCTTTTTACACAAAACATGCAGTTATAGTTTACATTTCACATGCGATATAACGTATGTCATCTAATCTTCATGTTACCCGGCGACAAGACAGGTTCAGCCCCGTTTCCTACAAGAAGTTCCTGGTTATTTTGAACTACTTTTGTGAAGATCAGGAAAAATTAGTCTGCTGATGAATGAAAAGGCAACATGACGTTTCTGGTGGTCACAGCAGTAAACTCTCTCGACTTTCAGTTTGTCGCCTGTTTCCTCTAAAAAACATGCTAAAAAATAAATGTTTTGTCTCA
Organism: Pterois miles; assembly: GCA_947000775.1. NCBI lineage: Eukaryota > Metazoa > Chordata > Actinopteri > Perciformes > Scorpaenidae > Pterois > Pterois miles. The sequence goes on along the minus strand of CAMQGK010000147.1, from coordinate 3,116,428 downwards.
CTGTGACGACATTTACTGCTGCATATATTTACTGGCTGTAATGAATGAAATGAGACTAAGAGTAAATCATCTGTTTGATGTTTAATTATTTTTGCTTTAGAAGGTAACCACCATGAAACCCATTCATTCATTCATTCACAGCATCGCCATGCTGTCTCTGCTACGGCTCGCCCTCTCAGCTCGTCTGTCTTTTTTAACATGAGTTGGGAAGCCGACAGCAGAGGCTAACTTTTCTTTTAATGTAACCAAGAAGAAATGCTCTCCCCTCGTCCTAAAATGGCCCTAAATCAATACTGGAGTATTTCTTTATTTTATGAATGAAGCAGCAGCGCTGTGTATGTGTTTGACTGACGGTTATCGCTGCAAACTCTACCACTAAAGTTTCTGTACTTTCAGAAAGTACTACCCCCGACCAGGACCTTTCTGGGGTAAAAGCCTAGTAACACCAAATCAGCATCAGAGAACTAGCATCGCCTGTTGTGTTGCATCACGTCACCTGTTTCCTGCCTGACAAGTTGTACTTGAACACACAGCAAAGACTACAGCCAACACCTGCGTGAGATGAAATAAATCTTCCTACCAGCAGGTGGCGGTAGTCTGTCTTCATGATTCAACATGGGACACCAGAACACGAGGACGGCGGATATACAATGTCTATCTTTGTTACATGTACATTAAATAAAGCGACGTTTACTGACCATTTTCACACCACTCTACTCACCGCTTAGCTTCATTCCAGATATCGTCATGAAAATATGTGTGTTGAAATGATCAGATGAAAAATGAGAAGAGCCTTCTGGGTTTTTCCTCTTGACTTTACTCGTTGGCTTCCTCACTTCAGTTTGTCTCCTCGTGCACTGATTTATTTCAGATTCTACGTGCCGAATTGGCCAAAAAACGTCAGACATGGGCAGACTAGTGCGGGAGACACCGCAAAAACTAGACCGACAGACGCTCACCGACGACCCCAAACGTAGACAGTCCAAAATATTACTAAACTTGATCAACTCTCTCCCAAATCCACAAACAAGAGGGTATAAAGTGTGGAGCTGCTCCATAGACGGGGATAGATGTTATAGAGGACACCGACAGCATCCAGGGAGATGTTCTGAGTATGTTGGAACATTTTCAATTTCACGATTGAGCATACGATAATAGCATAAAGCTCATCTGTGTATAAAAACCAAAATCAGTCTCCAACAACTCCAGACTTTATTAGCGCTGGAATGATCCGCCTGTCTCATGATACTTGGGTGCTGATTTGATATGTATGAGCTTTTTTACCTCTGAACCATGGGGAAATGTTGACTCATACACTTCTAGGGGTTTTACTTGGGAAAATCTCTAAATTAATACAGTAACATTTTCAGCATGTCTGTAGTCAGAGATGTCCTGAAGTCAGTTATATCAGGATCATTGTCAGAAATTACTCATTACAGTTTTTATCCAGCAACCTAAAAATCAAAGAAAAAGACATTTCCCTCACAGATTAGTGGGATTTTTCTATTTAATTTAAAAGGGACATGTAATGTTTTATCCTTCTGCTGAATATAATCCATCAATCTGATTTCTATACATGTATTTTGTATATACAGTTTTCTTTGTTAACACCTTATTTTGAAAGTCAGACGTTGTCCCAGGTTTCTACTTCCTGTAACTTCTCCAAGGTGGTCTCTAGCTCTCCGTCAGCTCCGTTCTCTTTATCCATCCATGGTCAGCTCCATCGGGGCCGTCTGAATGCATTTAACATAAATATCAGTATATGGCGCTCTACAGTCGTAGCGTCGGCCCGTCGGACCACGGAGACGAGAGCGACGGCCGGCCAGACCGCACGTTACCGCCGTACAATAACGTTTCCCGTCGGTGATGGAGTTAGCGTGCAGCTTTAGCCGTGATGTCTAGCTCTGCTTTTCCAAAGTGTTTCCCTCCTTTACTGGATGTGTAGTGTTTACCAGGCTGGATTTAACATGGAGGGTGGAGGTCGGATCCACGCCCACCCTCCAACCTTTAATACTTTCTGAGGTTTGTTCTGGTTGACGGATACCAAACGGGTTTGACGTCACGTTACTCAGACTACCACAATAAAAGCGATAACTTCCTTCAACCTCCACATAGACTCAAATGATGCAAATACATTGATCCTGTCATTAAAAAAAATTGTTTTCAAGATCATAGAAATCATTTTTTTCCCACCTCTAGACTTTATATCCTATGACATCACAAGTTCGAGACTTACCTCTCTGGTTTCTGGCTTTGAGAGGAAGTAGCTCATGTCCCTGGTCCCTGCAGTCGAAATACAGTGCGTTCCTTAAAAGGTTCCTGGCACTGAGGTGAAAGTTCCTACGGTGGAAAAAAGGGTCTTTTTAATCACCACCCACTGACTTTCATCTCCTTTGTCCCCACTATCAGAACACTCTGGCTGCGTACCCATGCGGCTCTGACCACACCCCCAGCCCGATGGCCAGCAGGATGGCCGTCGAAGCGGAGACCATATTGGACAGCCCGTCCGCCCGGCTCACCGCCGTGGCCGTCAGCGTGAGGGCCGGACACACCATCGCCTTCCTGGGAGACTCCAAGGGGAACCTGCACAAGGTAACATGAGTCCCAGGTTTGAAGGCATGCACAGACGTGTCATCAGCTTGCATTCACACACACACACACACACACACACACACACACACACACTAACAAGGTGTACTTTGTATATGTGCTAACTGTGATGTTATGCAGAGATTGTGCTGTTATTGCTGGAATTATGAAGTAATCATCTGGCATGCTCAACAACTGTTGTCGTCATTCTGAGTTCAGACCCTATTTGGTTAACATGTGCTGGGTATTTCTCATATAACCGTGATGTCCATCCCTGCACAGATATGGTAGTCGACCCAGCAGACGTCCAACTCAACTCTTTTCTCTGTACATGCCTGCTGCTCTCTGTTCATGTGCCAACCAGTGGAGGTCTAATATGGTCTCAGTGTGCAGAGGCAGACGGACTGAACTACACCTGGAGTTATGTTTGCATCTTGTTATAAAAGGAATGCATTGATTTTGGTAGATTGCCCTGTACTAACTAATCTTATCCAGTAAATGATGAGAACCTCCAAAAACATCAGTGCCTCTGGTGTCTGCTCTTTCTGCTGGGTGCTACTCACTAGAAATGTCCGAACCGAGTCTGTGAGCGTTCAGCTCGATAGTCGAAGCTCCTCTGAACGAGGCTGTCGGTTTGATTTCCAAGGTGCTGCAGTTGAATCCAGGCGTCCCAGTTGAGTCACAGTGTGATGAAGTGGCATCGGAGAGAGAGGAGATATGAGGAACATCCTGATGTGGAAGAACAATCCAAGAGTGTAACAGGCATATGTGTGTTGAATAGATCATGTCAGATAAAAGCACACAAGTGTTGGGCTTGTTGATGACAGATAATAGAGTATCTATGAAATATATTTCTATGTGGACTGAGCTTGGTGGTCAGTGGAGCAGGGAGTTTGTAGGGAGGCCCCTCGGTAATCAGGAGTTTACAGATCGTGAGCTGGCCTCGGCACAGCCGGCTCTTTGTGTCATGTTTTTTCTCAATGGTGGCTTGTGGTTGAGGCCCCCTTGCACATGCAGAAATAGCACAATGACAGCCATTAACGTATTTTTGTACAGTTGCGTCACTCCGAGCCAGAGTCAGCTTAAACACATCGCTGTGAGCAGATAGCGGAGCTTCGTACTTTCTGATGTGCACAGTCATCGCTGACTGGCGGACACATGCACTTCCTAACAGAGAGACTCATTCAGAGCTGCAGAGTTATCGGTCATAACAGACAGCGTCCGTGTCAATGTCACCCTCATTAATGGATGTGTTGTCAGTCTGATGGCGTCCACCAACAATGAACGCTTCAACTCAGCCTGTGGTCGCTCCCTTAACTGTTCACCTAACGGTCACGCAATGCTGTGCAGAGAAGTGATCCAACTTTTTAAGAAAACTTTCCTTCTTTCTTTCCTTGTGGAGCAGAGAAAACGTCATTGTTTCCTCTTTTTTCATTCATTCATTCATTCATTCATTCATTCATTCATTCATTTCCAGTCAGCCTGTGCCCTCTAGTGGCCGTCATAATTAGAGTGAAACCAAAAATAAACCTTGACATTATTCAAACGTCTGTATGTTGACATCTTGTATGAAGGTTATGTTCAGTTAGAAGGAAAAGCAGATTTTTGTGTATTTTGTGCCAATGTGCTCACCGCCATCGGATTGTTTGCGCTCCGTGTTGATTCGTCGGGAACAACCAGAGAACCAGCTGTGCAGACGTTATCTGTAGGCCAGCCAGGAAACAGAGGTGTCACTCCACCACCATATTCACGTCTCCATTATCTGCCAACCGGCAGGCCATCATTTTGTTCAGGCTGAATTTGAAAATTAGACCTTGTTCCCTGCATTCTGGTGACTTTGAAAATAAATGAAAATAAAAACTAATAATTACAAATGATAATGATAAATATTAAGTACTGCAGCAGCGGTTTGTACTGCTTTTATTTTTACTTTTAATTCCCAGGAAAGAAAACTGAATAATAAATCTCTGGCATAAACTAATAATCATCAGTTTTTATTCATTCATTCATTCATTTTTTGCCCCGGCTTGAGTGTTTCTGTTTTATTCCTCCATTACTGTCTCACTAAAGATGTTTTCAGACAAAACACATCCACTGTGCTCTGAAACCTGTTATTTCTAATAGCGAGTGCTACACCTCAATGGCTTTTCGCTGTGTCGAGTAAAGCCCAGCTTTGGGTGCTGTGCCCTGGCACCATCGTTTCCTCCAAACCACATTTGGTGGGACTGTGTAGCATAGTAGAGCTTATACACACTGTACAGCGCCAGGAACAGGTTGAGATAAGGAAGAGGATAAAATAAGGTGAACATTTGGCATAAATCAGGAGGAATGAGGGATAACTGAGATCACGGAAGATAACATGAGTCGGCAACACTACTAGCCCTACCTTTAATATCCCAGACAGGGTTGAGGGGTTAATAATTAAAAACAACAACAGTATGGATTATAACTAGTTGATACTGAGTTGAGGAGATATCAGCTTGATGTTTGCTGATGGACTGAAACTGCTGTAAATGTGATCAGAATGGACACATACTTGACTTTTTGGATATGTGATTCATTCATTCATTCATTCATTACAGATTATTTATTTTCCTGTCTCATCTGCAATTATGCAGATAGAGCCAGAGCAGCACGACCTCCTGTCCACCCTGGAACCTTGAGAGGGGACCAGATTTTTGTTTTTATTTCACAGTTGCTTAGAAATGTAAATGTATGTTATGTTGTTGTTTCACAGCAACGACCAGATTGTTGTACATTACATGATCCCCAAACCGTGAGCATTAATGAGTTGCTACAACAGCCCCCACTCATCTGGTTTCAGACTCTGATCTGGTCTCAGACTCTGATCTGATTTCAGACCCTGATCTGGTTTCAGACTCTCCACCAGATGTTGAACCTGCTCCAGAGGTTTGCTTGCATTCATTGTCATGTTGGAACAGGAAAGGGCCTTCCCCTGACTGTTGCCACACAATTGGAGTGAAGACATATTTATGTCAAAACATTGAAATGATAAACCAGGATTTGTGTGTTTAGTTTATATACATCTAGTGATTTATTATCTGTTGTTATTCCTGCCACACAGTAGTTCTTGGGAACTGAACCCCATCAGACCGGATCACCAGTGATCCCAGCTGACTTTAGGAGGTTGTAGTGAACTCAGTTTTAAAGCTAGAGTGAAAATACTGGTATCATATGAAACTAGACAACCAAATGCATCCATTGGTACCAAAATGTAATGCTAGCTTGTCGGGAAGGAGGTTAAATAACACTCCACATTTTGGTGAGGGAAAAACTGGAATGGCCTTATTCACAGGGGTCCGTTGACCTCTGACCTCAAGATATGTGAATGAAAATGGGTTCTGCCTATAGTAGAATGGTGTATCTGAATGTTTCAGCATATTGGGGTCCCTAAACAGTGTTGAATCCCATAAACTGGGTCTCAGTGTAAAGCTGGGACTCTGGTGGATCCAATGAGCCCTACTGGATTCACATGTGATGATGTTAGTCCCCATAGGAGCCATTTCATTGTAGTGAAACTTGACCTCCCTGTGTAAAATGACCTGTGGTGACCTCTAGGACAACCACAGCCTCATGAAACTTTACAGCCAAAAACTAGAGACCTGGAGCATTCAGAGGATGGATGGCTTTCTAGCTACTCTGGAAATAAGGGTTTGTCTGAGCAGTTTACACAACACAAGTGATCAACATCCAATTGCCGAAAAATGCAATTCTTGCAGAAATATGGAAACCAGTCAAATCACAGCATGTCTTTTTCTGTGGTGTACCTTGAGGTCTTGCTGTCAATGTGGTATTTTGGACAGATACTTGATCATTTTTATCAATTCCCTAGTGGGAAAAACAAGGAAGGATGAGCAATCAGAACATCTTCACTGACTTCGTATTACATTCCCTGTCATTTATTTGCTGTTTATATACATTTAGACATGAAAATCTAATGTTTTGACCCCCCCCCAGGTCAGGTAAACATGCTCTAGAGTGATTGGCTAATTGCAGCCACTGGGAATAACAAGCCAGCTAAATGAATTTAAGCTGGGGTTCAAGACACAGGAGCCAGTATGTCTTTAGGGGAAGTCTCATAAACGGTTGCATGAAGACGACGACTGCTGACCAGTTAGGATTCCACCTCTAAGTGTTTGTTTTGTTGAGGTCAGCTCAGTGCGTCATGGTGGAAGAAAGAGGAGGTTTGTGTGGCAAGCATGCAATGGTTGTTATGCAGCTTCCAGTTCAACTTTCTGTTTTACATTTCCCTCTCCTCCTTTAACAGCTATGGTTGTGTTGTGTCCTGTTTTTAGGGCTTTCAATCGATTAAAATATGTAACTGCGATTAATTACAAATTCCAAGTCCGTTCAAAATGTACCTTAACGGGAGATTTGTCAGGTATTTAATCCTCTTATCAACAAAAATGTTGCTTTTTGTAAATGTATGTATATATTTATTATTGTAAATCAATGAACAACACTAATCAATGGCAGATATTGTCCAGAAACCCTCCCAGGTTCTGACTTTAGCATCAACAATCTGCTCCAATCAGAACATGGCAAACTGCAGCCCAACAGGCAACAACAGCTGTCAGTGTGTCAGAGTGCTGACTTGACTAGGACTTGATCCAGACTGACTGGGACTATCATAAAGTGGGCATGTCTGTAAAGGGGAGACTGGTGGGGACCCAGAGAACCCATTTACATTCACACATCTGGAGGTCAGAGGTCAACGGACCCCTTTGAATATTGATATGACAGTTTTTCCTCACCTCAATTTAGAGCATGTTTGGAGCGTTATTTACCCTCCTTGGGTTGGTAGCAGGTTTCTCAGGTTTTCTAGCTGTAATACTGAGCCGTTACAACCTAAAAACCCAAAGTTGTGTTAATATGTTAAAGAAATTATTGGTGTTAAAATAAATGTGTTAACTTGTTATCGTGTTAACTTTGAGAACCGTAGATCAGGATTTTACCTGGTGTGTGTCTCACTCCCGTCCACTCGTCTTTTCCAGTTTGAAGAGTCATTTAGTCACTCGTCTCTGTTTCTCTGTTGTGTAGTTTCAGTAATTTGCTCCAGTCTGGATGGACAGGTATTAAATCCTGGACAGTCTGTCATTGAGGAGCTCTGGGATCAAAGAGGGTCAGACTTCATAGCTGACCTCAAATCCTCCACATACCTGGAGGATTGGATTAGCCTGGCATCGTCCTGGCCCGCGTCTTCGTCCGTATCATATTCATCACAGCCTCCAGTGTCTGCTATCACACACACACACACACACACACACACACACACACACACACACCTCATAGTGAAATCCAAGCCTGAACTCACAGGGCAGATCAGGGAACCCACACTTCCTCCTGACCTGTGCTGGATTTTCCCATTAGGATGATTGCTGTCTTAGTTCCAGCAGAGCTACGCTCACAGTGGAACAGCTCAGTAATGACATTAGATGGAATGAAGCTGATGTTCAGACGCCTGTAAATAACATCAAAAGGCTGATGTGGAGTTGGTCGGCCTGCCCTCTCGTATTAACCCACATTACAGCAGCTCTAGACTTTTAACGGCCAGCACAATGTCAGACGGCTCACAGAGGCCTCCTAATGCTGTCTGGTTCTATCTTCATACTGGCACACCGTTTATGCATCAACAGGCTTTTTGCTCCTCTTATAGCTCCATCAGAACCCTCCGTTCAGCGCCAAAATGTCGTCTGTGCTCCACAATTTTAATTCTAATAGCCTGAGACAAGCAACATGATGTGATAGACTGATTATACAGCTTCAAAACTAAAGCTGAAAAATAATTTCCGTAGTACCAGACAAGGAAAACTCTCTGCAACTACAATATGTATAATTACATGTAACTTTGCACTAAAATGTCAAGATTTGGACCTGAATCCATCAACTCTACTCCTAAATATCCATATTGCTGTGGCTCAGACGGTAGAGCCGGGCGTCCACCAATCAGAAGGCTGGTGGTTCGATGTCCACCTGTTCTGAAGGAAGACACTTAACCCCAAATGTGACTGAGTATTTAGATTAGATCCTGATGGGCAAGAGTTGGCACCTTGCATGGCAGCCTCTACCATCAGTGTAGAGTGTGTGTGCGTTTTGTGTGTGTGTGTGTGCGTTTGTGTGTGTATGAATGCAAGTTTATTAACCATTTACCTTTCCATGTACATAGGTTTTCAGCTGAAAAAAAAAAGTGGTTTGGGGTTTTAGTTACCCTTTAAAATATGCCACCACCATAACGGTGTTATGATTTTCATTTAAAATGAAGGCACAACAGAAGTACATTTTAAATAGATTCCCATTTTGAGTTGCAGCTCAGACCCTTATAAAAATCCCAACGTTCCTGTGTCTTTGTACATTTCCTCAGGTGTTCCTGGGGCCAAACGGCGAAGTGGAGGAGTACTCCGTCATCTCTATTCAGCAGAACTCAGCCATCAGTTCAGACCTCATCCTGGATCAGAAAGAGGAGCATCTCTTCATCATGACTCACCACATGGTATATATGCACGCAAACACAGAGCGAGACGCAGTAATTACGTTCCTGTAGCCTCGTTTCATTTAGTGTTTTTTTTTTTTTTTTTCTGGATGCGTCCTTGCTTTGTTGTAGTAATGAAGCTAAAGAGAGATAATTTCGACTCTTGTTTCTGCCCCAGTTCTTTCTCTTCAGTAGCAGCAGCCTGTAGTTCGGATTATTCTAATGACCATATTTTCATTTTGCATTGTTCCACTGGAAAATGTGGGCCACCTATTCTTTTTAATCAGATTTGTTGGAGCTTAGCGTGCACAGTTTGCACGACTGAACATGATTGTGTTGTCCTGGTTCCAGCTGCAGAAGAGGCCTGTGGCCGAATGCCAGCAGCACCCAGACTGCCACTCCTGCCTGCTGGCCCACGACCCCTACTGTGGCTGGTGTGTCCTGGAGGGAAGGTGAGACAAAACCCAGCACGTCCACTTCTGGCATCCCAGAAAGTCTGGCTGAAATTGAATTTAATTAAAGTTTGAAGCTGTTGTGTGAGGAACTTTAAATCTTTGCAGATGAGTAATTAACATTTTCATGTTTATTCGTCACAGCCTCAGTAAGGCCCAGTATGTAAAGGCCTTTATCGTTGAAGTCATGCTGGTAAATGCTAAGACGCAGCAGCTAACAGTAGAACAAGTAGAAAAGAGTCACAAAGTCAGTGAACTGATGGTTACACAGCAATATTTGCCTAAAGTTTGCTGAAACTAGCTAGCATTAGCCACTGTAAGCTACTTGTCAGACCAGACAAAGTAAAGCTGTAGCTGCTAAATTAAAATAAGTTAAGACGCTCTCTTTTTTAAATTCTTAGCATTGGGAGCGCTGTGTATTTACACTATGCTGAAAACGGCAACATCGTGACAAGGCTGAGCATCTAATCTAAGCTTCGCAATGCACGTTTGACTTTTTCTGGTCACAGAGAGTTTAAATATGTTCTCACTAAAACGCTGCGTTTGTCACGGTCACTTTTTTAACCCAGTCGTCCAATCATGGTGGAGGAGGGGCGGGATGGATAGCCTACCACAAAGATGTGATCAATTGTCTTTATTATTATGAGTATCTTGTGGTCTTATTTATGTTATGCTATTGTTTTTATGGTGGACTTTACATTGTCATCATATCTGGAGCACTGGTCCAAACAAATTTATCTGGTTACGATGGTACTTGCCCACAAAATCTCATGAACTCACATATATCGGCAGGTCTGTCCTCTCCATCCAGAGCTACTAGCTAGCTACAAGGTACTCTACCTTGTGCTCGTCTTCTCTATCAAAGCAACCGGATGCAACCAGTGCTTCAAAAGAGCTCTCAAGTGCTCCCAGCCGAGCGTTGTCAGAGGAGCGACTGGCGTTTTCAGCTTGAAAAAAAAAACGCTTCGGTGGACACAGCGTCTCAAGCTTCGTTTCTACCTGTGTGATACACTGTGGCGTGGGCCTCTGTAGATGTCATGTGTGCTGCGAGCGTTTACAGAGGCGTTTTGTTCGTTACAATATGCTCCAAAACACCAGGAGGCTTACAAACAACATATGTGGATATATGTGGATTCTGTGGATAAGCAAGAAGTCAGAGAGTGGTACCGGAAATGAAAGTAGGCCGCCTGGCAACAGTAGTGAACACTAAACGCTGACATACAGTACGTACCGCCAGACATTTACATATGTGCACTGTAATTATTTCTGTCATTTACCTCCAAGTCAAAATTACTTTCCATCTCTCTGTGCTTCCCCTCAGGTCGCCAGTGTTTCCATGACATGATTTTACAAAACGATCTCATATTATTTCACATCCTGCAGCAGAAAGCCTCTTCTCTCTCTCCAGTGTGTTGCGTATTTCTCTCCAAATATTTAAAGTCATGTGACCTGTGGTCTGTCAGTAAACAGCCGTGGAGATGTCTGTTCAGGCCAACTGCTCGACCAGTCTCTCAAAGACGTCCATGTTGAAATGAAAGACGCACATTTGGTGTGTAGTTACAAATATTCAGAGGTGCACAACAAACCAAGACAACTTGAGGAGCCTTCGCTTCGACATGTTTATTTTCAGAGATGAATGTTCACACAAGTTGAGTTCAAAGATTATTATACTGAAAAGTTGAGCGCTGACATGTAGCTGCTGGCACTCCTGCTAGTTTCTGAAGTGTTTTTGCCAAGTCATCCCCGAGTGTGCTCTGCTGGGGTCGTGTTTGAGTCGGATGAAAGAAATCCACCTCTTCATCCCATCTGTGTCTCCTCCCTGCTCTGCCTCAACACCTGGCCTCCCTCCTCCCTCTCACCTGGATGTTTTCCTTTCTGCTCCTCTCTCTCCATCATTGCTCTTTCTCCCATTTCCTTTCATTCTGTCCTGCCGTCATTACAGTTTTTACATTTCCCACTTCACATAGACTTGTTTCGCACAGTGACTCCTTACATCACATAGTTGTAGGAGAAGAAACCTCTCAACTATTTAAAAAACCTGTTAACGGTTCAGGAGGGAACCGGTGCAGTTGTACAGTCACAGTGTGATTTATGGATTTTCAAGTCTTATATCCTACTACGTCCACTTGTCATTTTCATACTTGAAGCGTAAGTGTGTGTTTTATAGAGTTGGAGAGACAGCGAACCTGACATTAGCTCACACCACGCAGTGAAAACAGTGTACATGATGTGCGTGTTTTCGTCGCAGGTGTGTGTTGCAGTCGGAGTGTGATCGTGGGAAGCAGCCGGGTCAGTGGCTGTGGAGCTTTGACATGGAGCAGCAGTGTCTGGCCGTCCAGGACCTCCACCCCTCCAACGTCAGCAGGGAGGAGAGCAGGACGGTGAGTCTGCACTACTGAACTCAAACAGCAAAGGAGCAAAACACAAGTTTGGACGTACACCTACCCATCTGCAGGTTTCATTTTTGCAGATATTTTTAGGAAGAAAATGCTTATTAGTTTTAGTCACATTTTAGTCATCCTTGATAGTTTTAGTCACCAAAAAGTAATTTAATTTTAGTCATGCTGTTTTCTTTCTTAATTTTGTTGCTATTTTTAAATTTAATCTTAGTCCTGTTAATTGTACTGAACATTTCTGTCAATTTAGTCAATCATCTTTCACATTAAAGTTTATATCATTGTTGTATGATGAAAAACGCAGGTTGAATGATTAAGAATGCAGCTTTGAGCTCATGAATGATGGTTCAGTCGCAGTCATCAGTCCTCTATGAGAGCCAATCTGCCCAACGTAAACATAAGTGTTACTCAACCACCCAAACCGGACTCATAAATGTCAGGACTGAGGGGTGAAGTGAGAAGGACAGAGACGGACCGAACGCCGCCGCCGCCTCCTCACATTGTGTGTCTGCAAAGAACCAAAAATAAAAAGAAAACAAAAAAAAAAAGAGATTTTAGTAAAGTTTTTATGTTTTTAAACTACATCTCAGTCTTTTTTCATCAACCATATTGCCTGTTTGATATCGTCATTGTTTGTGTTTAATGATGTCGGTACCGTTTCGTCATCGTCTCGTCTTAGTCATGAAAAAAAGTTCAATAACAAACATATTTTGTCATAGCTTTTGTGAACGAAATTAATACTGTCCGTCTGTACACGTCCCTACAAAGGATTTAAAGCTGAGATCAAGTGGCGCCCCTTGTGCATAGGAAGTGCTGCAACACATCGTAAAAGAGTGACTACTTCTTCCACCTCTGTGTGTGTGGACGCCCACTACTACTACTCACCCAGAAGAGCAGATCTCTAGAGGTTTCTTTTCTTTTCTCAACCTTACAGCTAGTCTGTCCTCCTCCTTTAATTGAAACGCTTGAGAGACAGCGACAGCAAGAGGTGATTGAGGAGATCAGAAGTCAAGCTGCTACTGGATCAGAGGAGGAGCTGGTAGAGGTTTCAGGACGTGTAATGCACGGAGCAAGAAGGAAAAAGGGTTTTTCAGGGGCGGTGAGGCTGGAAATAGGAGAGTGAGATGAACTGTCTAGCTGCCACCGGCGTGGGGTATATATAAAAAGTAATAGTGGCAGCTGTTTTGACACATGCCATTCGGCGGCGGTGTGTTTTGGCCTCCAGGGAGGTTTAAGATACTCATCTTTACCGGTTTCTGTTGACTGCAGATAAAGAGCATCCACCTGCAGGCCTTTCTCAAGAGTATCTTGCAATACAGAATGCACTGATACCTGTACTGTGGGTACACGGTCATACTCTGCCTGTAGAGGTCCCAACAGTCTCCTCGCATACCTAAACATCATAACTCTCAGGCCCACATATTACCTCGCCATCCAAGAACCCCCTATCAGCTGAGTGGGGAGATCTACTGTATGCTGGCTGAAAATACTGTGTATGTGTGTGTTGGTTGTGTGACTTTAAGTGTTAGGATGTCAAGAGAAGATAGTGATCAGAGTCCTGTCCCGTCATGTCCTGGTACAAGAGAAGAAGAAGAGAAAGCGTCAGTCATCTATGTGGAAGATGGTGCCTGTGGATAGCAGCAGAGGCAAATATACAGTATAAACACAGTGCTGTGGAGCCAAAATGAAAATAACAGGATGATAGGAAACGGAGGAGTTAGATCAGTATGATTCATGTTCCTACAGCAGAGCAATCAAGTTTAGTTTTCAAATCAAATTATTCCACATTGACATTTACAAGTGAGCACATCAGGTTTATGCGTTCAGACACTTGAATCACTTACTGTCATTGTGACCCTCGGCGTCCTCTGTAACACACAGGTGTGGACTCAGTAATGAGGAGGCTTCTGTCCACAGTCTGCTGCTGGATGCTGGTTGTCCTTCCTGTCACATGTGATGTCACATTGCATTGGGTAAAGGACAAAAACAGACTCTAGATATATAGTCGTTGAGCAACCTTTTCATTTTTTTTGTTCTCTTCTTCTTTTTGCCCGTATTGTTTTTTATTAGCTTCTTGTCTTTTGATTCATAGGGTTTTTCTGCTTGTTTTATGTGCTGCTTGTTGTCATTCATGTTTGTTGGTTATGTTTTCTGATGAGGATCAGCACCTCTAAATCTGAGGCCTTGGTTCTCAGGAGGAAACCGATGCTCCAGGTAGGGTAGGGGTCTTTAGCCCCAGTGAAGGAGTTCGAGTACCTCTGGGTCGCGAGTGAGAGGACGATGGAGCGTGGGATTGGCCGGAGAATCGGAGCAGTGGGGCGGTATTGCAGTTGCTTTACCGCACTGTTGTGACAAAGAGATGAGCCTGAAGGCAGCAAAAATGGGTTTTCTCAGGAGGGTGGCTGGCGTCTCCTTTAGAGATAAGGTGAGAAGCTCAGCCATCTGTGAGGGACGTGGAGTAGAGCCGCTGCCCTGTTGTGTTGAAAGGAGCCAGTTGAGCTGGTTCAGCATCTGCTAAGGATGCTCCTCTGGGTGCCTCCCTAGGGAGGTGTTCCAGGTACGGCCAGCTGGGAGGAGACCCCCAGGAAGACCCAGGAATAGGTGGAGAGATTATAACTCCACACTGGCCTGGGAACGCCTCAGGATCCCCCAGTCAGAGCTGGTTAATGTGGCCCAGGAAAGGGAAGTTTGGGGTCCCTGCTGGAGCTGTTGCCCCCGAGGCCTGACCCCTGATGAGAGGATGACGATGAATGAATGAATGTTTGCTTGGTTTCTTTTTTGGTATTGTTTGTTTTTCTCCATGAAGGGATACTTCAGGTGGTTCTCAGTGGGGCTGTATGAGGTTCTTATCCATAGTCAGTGTATTACTACAGTAGATGATGGTCGGCACGCCCCAGTTTACAGAAACAGACAGGAGTTACAGCACAGAACCAAAGCAATGTACTGCTGTGGACGGAGGCAGAAAACACCTTAAAAAATCTATATTTTTACTATAGTTTAAGTGTTTACTATATTTAGGATATCAGTTATATCGGTTTATATTACAATCGGTTGACTGTTTGCGTTATTGTGTGAATGTGAACCAACTAAAGTCACAATAACAGTTTTTTTTCAATGTAATCTGGTGGCTCTGTCGGGTTCAGTCCCCCATTTTAAAGAGCTGTGTTACAGCAAGGTAAAGCAGTGAAAATATTATATAATATGAGCTTATATTAGACGTTAATCCACCACAGCACATTTCTTTGTGGTAACTCCTGTTTCTCTAAACTGGAGGCGTGTTGACCGTCACCTACTGTAGGTAATACACTGACTATGGAGAAATACATCATACAACCCCACTGAGAAACAGCTGAACTATTCCTTTAAGTAGAGGGGCGGTCCATTGTGTAACACATTATGTTTGAATCTTAATATTTTGTCTTTCATCAGGTGTCTCTGACGGTTCCCGGACTTCCAGTGTTGGAGAAAGACGAGTCCTACTCCTGCTTCTTCCAGGACAGCCACAGTCCCGCCATCGTCACCGACACCGGGGTCACCTGCCATTCTCCAGGACACCGGCCGAGTACCCAGGGTGCCTCCGGGACAGGGTGAGTGCCGTTAACCTGACCATCGGCCGTTTCTGGAACAAACGCTGATGGAGCCAGAGTTTAATTACTGGTTTGAACTTTTCAACTTTGCAACTGGAGGATTTGGCTGCATCCTGTAATGAGATTAATCTCTGTGCATGTGTATCTGCATGCACAGACATACCATACAGTTCAATACCTGTGTCCATGAATCTAGGCTAACCCAATCCATTTTTCCTAAACCAGCTTACACAGCGGGGAGTAATCTGTATTTTAAAGTGTGCCATGCCCTGTACATGTATTTCATCTAGAGATTGTATGCTCTGATATGTGCTTTGGTTTCTCTAGTTTTTGGTTGATTGTTTAGTGTGATGAGAGGGCTGTTTGTCATAGTCAGTGGCAATGATGAAAGAAGATTTAAAGGGCTTGTAAATATAAATTGAAACCTCTACAGAGGTCACACTCGACCAAACATTCACATGATTTGTGTGTGTGCACACACACTGGTTCCCATGGCTGCATTCCTGAGTCTTGCAGCTTGTTGTAGTTCTCAGGGCTCAGGGAGAATCAGCCTTGGGGGGTTTACTGAGATATGGACACACAGGCTGCATTTAAGGATCTAGCTGTGGCTTAGCTTTACTTAAAGAGGGTTAGTGCCAGCGCTCACTTAATAACAAAAAAAGACTGAAGGGCTGTTTGGGCAACTGTTGATTTAAAGTTGAAGATCAGATTCTCACCTGACTGCTGACTATTATAGGGGAGCTGTTTTGTGCTGCTTTGTGCTTTTTCCCGTTTCCTTGACTGTAGAGACACTCCTCCTGAAACACCTTGATTGAAACCCAGCCTTTAACCAAATAACGGCTGGTCTGGCACGCCCTCAAACAAAGCTAGTTAGAGCAGAGTCCAAAGAGTTGGGTTTGTTTGAAAGAGGTCTTGAAGTCACAGAAAGAAGTAATTAATCTGAGTAAATCTGGCAAATTATTCCAGTCTGATGGAGCTTTGACCTTAAAATCACGTCTCTCAACTTCTTTAAAAATTGTAGGAATGTTAAATAAAAGGTTGTTGAATATGTCTTAATGGATCTGATGATCTGATCGGGACTAAAAGCTGTTGTAAGTATAAAGGATAATTAAAGTAAATGCATTTGAAAACAAAGAGCGACCAATGAAAATGTCCTCTAGAGCGAAGCTGTCGGCAGTTAAATGAATCATACGTGAAACAATGATGTGTGTGATAACGACATCTCGGAACAGATCTTCAAATATTACTGTAAAATACATTGAAGACATTAAGATGAGATTCAGAGGTGTTCTGGTATCTGATGTCACTGTAATCAATGATAGGAAATAAAAGCTGTTAGACACGTTGTTTTCTTGGAGAGTAAAGCAATTAATTTAGTATAGATATATAGTATTCTGAGACTGGCTTTTGTTTTATTTCTAATAAAATCAATATGAGACCTAAAAGAAAATTCAGAATCGATCCAAACTCACAAGTATTTAAATGCATCAGTATTTTTAAGTGAAGACCCATCAGTGAAATTAATAACCAGTTCAGCAGATGAATCATTAAATATACATATTGATATAAGTATGTCATTCAAATTCATTTTTGAACAAGAGAAAAGTCTGAGTGCAAAGAGCTTTGACCTTTAGTCATACCAGAGTCAGATATGTAAATAATCATGTCATCTGCATATAACTGAATAGAACAATAACAACAAACTTTTGGAAGATCATTAATAAAAACAGAGAAAAGCAAAACTCAAAAAAAAAAAAATATCCTTGATTTTATTGGGGGCTATGTTGAAATAAATAATTGTAGTAAACAATATTATTGTCATTTTGAGACCTTCTATGTCACTATAATACTACATTCAGATTATGTGTGATGACTGAATAAAAATACTACTACTTGTTAATTTAGGTGGTGAAAATATCTGTTTTTCTGCTGTTCCCATCCACAGTAGCTTTTCTGACAGCCTTTATGACGGAGAATTGAGGCTGTTGTACCGCTCTCTTCAAAGCCACCAGACTTCATTCACAAAAACAGTAATTTTCCTTCACAGGACACAGGAGTATACATACAACCCCACTTCAAACTAACCCACAGCTAACTGACTCAGCTAGCGCTAGCCTTCACATTATTCATAACCTTATTGATTAGCTACTGTGGTCACCTTTGTCACTGCTTCTATGCTAACAGCTGAGTGGCCGTTTAAATTTGAAAAACCCACAAAACAATGCAGATGGGCTCGCTCATTTAAAGAGACAGGCGCTAAAATGGAGCGTTTCAGACAGAGGGTGTATACAGGTAAAGGTAAAATGAGCATATGTCTCGTAAATAGCAATGTTGGCCTCCTCCCTGACCTCAGAAACTACATTAAGTGAGTATACTGTTATTGTAACTGATGGTCAAACCCATAAAAACAAGATCCACGTTTAGTCGTCCATCATTTTGTGTGTACCCGTGTAGCCTCATGCAGCTTTAAAACCTGTTCAGTGTTGAGTTTGATCGGAGCGAGACCTCCGAGCCCTGTTTATGTCTGCGCTCACGGAGCTGAGGATGGAGGAGGAGGAGGAGGAGGAGGAGGCGGCACATGGTTTCCATTAGGGCCTCTGTGTTTTGGCTGTCTGGACCGAACCTTCTCCCACGTTCTCTCACTGTTTTGAAAAGCATCACACTCATCCCAGACTTTCTACATCAGACGATAAGCCTGGCCAAATATTTTCAGAGCCCTGTTCGCCCAGCGCTGTGCTCAGATGAGACACTGTGTTATTTTCAGCTCTTCCTCACGTCTTCCTCTCTGTGTTTCGTCCTCCTCAGACTTCGTCACAGTCACCCTGTCACTTCGTTTCGGCGATGTCACCGTGACGGCGAGGGATTTCACCTTCTATGACTGCACGGCTGTGAAGCAGCTGTCTGGCAGCATGCCGTGAGTTAACTGTGATTTATCAGCTCTGCGCTCCACACCTTATAATCAATCAGTCTTATTCTGTCTGAGGCTGTTGTTTTCCATGTTGCACCCTGTTCATTCTTTGTCCCATCTGTTTTATGTCCACTTAATCTCCTGCTTTTAATACTTTGAATACTCTGTTATACTTCAGCCAGACTTTCTTTCACATCCATGTATCCTATGCCAACCTATCATCCGATCATCAGCCCATGAAGGCTCCAGCTCCTCTCGCTGTCTCAGCAGTCTTTACATCTCTACACCTGCTCCTCACACAGCTCCAGCTCCTGACAGGTGGAAGACACTGGGCCTCATGCTTTTTATATTTTTATCCTAAACATTTTTCAGTGACCGTTTCTCGTTCCAAGTTGGGATTCACTAAACCATGGGTCAACAATAGGCGGACCGCGGTCCGAGTCCGGACCCAGGAGCTGTCCCATACGGACCCGGACCTACAGCCAGAACAGAAAGTTATGATTTAAAACCTGACGGGGAGCTTCTGTTTTAACCGACGCAGCTTTTGTAGTCTTTACAGTAGTGGTTTAGCAGAAGAGGAAATGCACAGACCACCATGCGAGTGAAGCCATCCCACGTGATGCTACTCAGCCAATCAAGTCTGTGCATTCCAGGCGGTAAACATGGCGACTATACAATGCAGACAGATGAGAGTTAGATGCAGGTTACACACGAAAAGACGATAGAAAGTAAAAAAAAAAAGATAGAGATACAGGTAGAGAAAACAAAGGGGGAGAAACAGCTGACTGAGACAGAGATTATTATTTCAACATGCACAATTTAACATTTTATTTATCTTCTCTTATTTTGAAATGCAGTCCATTACAACATTATACATATCTCCAGTCAAACATACATGTTCAGTTCTCTGTTACGTAACAAATATTTGTCCAAAAGTTTTTGAATCGTACTGAATTCATTTGATTTGACAGGTATTGATGACATGCAGATGTTAATACAACTACTAGGCTACTTAAATATATATCACACTAAATCGTTCGACATTATGATCTTCTCGACCTTTGCTTCGAGACATTTTCTCTAACTGGACCTTGTTAAATTCATTTGAATACCCCTGGACTGAACCCTTGTGTCTGCTCAGTCTTCAGGCTGATAAACGCCACCTGTTGATGAGCTTGACCGTAAGATTTGAGCATTGGCACAATTGACTTCACTAAATTGCTAGCAGGCAAATTGCATGTACTGAAATATTAATCTGTTGTCAGGCATCAGAAAAAAACAACATAACGTAATGTAGCATGGTCAGTAGTCGTATTAAGCTACGTTCACACTACATGTGACTCTCACTGCTCTCGCTACGCAACCTGATCAGGAGTCCTTAAGTCATCGTGGTTTTCACACTACACGACTGACCGAGACAAAAGGACCCAGATGAGGTCCAAACCATGTTTTGTTACGAAAAGATGTGAGAAATACACGGTAAATGACGTGATACCATACGCAAGAAACATTCCTGATGTTTTTGTTGGCACATGTGTTTATTAAACAGCATGTTTCCACTAGTTCCCACCCTCTTGGTGGATTGGACGGGGCCCAAATGACAGGGCCGATTTTTTTTTTTTGTCCCAGTCCAGCCCTGCCTCAACCGGTGTCTCACGCTCTCATTGGCTGTAGCTCATGTCCAGAGTCCCCGATAGGTCCAGATATTTAGCGTATGTCTGAATGTGAGTGTCTCGGCTCACATCTTTGAACAAAGTCGTGTAGTGTGAACTGGGCATTAAGGACCTGAAACATTTAGAAAATCTGACGAAAACCAGCACCATGTCATCAGGGCACCATAAATATTTTATATATAAAACCTGTACATAAATATTTTCAAATTTAGCTTTTGAAATCGCAGATCCAGAAGTGTCATATTTTAATGTCAAGTAGGTGATGAATTCAGATACACAGCTACAACACAGTTTTCAAAGAGAAATATTTCAAAACTATGAATTCAGTGGTGTTTAAATTTCAGTATTAACGTGGCTGTTAAAATTCAAATGCTTATGTCTCTTATTTGTGGGCTGCGTGGTGGTGCATCGGTTAGCACTATCGCCTCACAGCAAGAAGGTCGCAGCTTGTTTGCCTTCTGTGTGGAGTTTGCAGTCTCCCCGTGTTAATGTGGGTTTTCTCCAGGTTCTCCAGTTTCCTCCCACAGTCCAGACATGCAGGTTAATTGATGACTCTAAATTGCCTGTGGCAACCTGTCCAGGGTGAAAACCGCGTTCACCCAATGCCAGCTGGGATCAGCTCCAGCCCCCGAGACTCCTAACTGGATAAGCGGTTGAAGATGGATGGATGTCTCTTATTTGTTTCCATTCTCCTCTCCCTTCTCCCACGTTCACATTAAAAGCCTGCACTACTTCTAGTAGACCTATCTCCACCTTTCTCCTCATATCTTCATACTCACGTCAACTCACGTATTATTATTTTTTTATTATTATTATTATTATTATTATTATTATTATTATTATTATTATTTCCTGTCTGTAATCTGTACTTGGCGGTATTTGTGTGTGCAGTTGCCGTGGTTGTGTTCTGAGCCGGTGGGGATGTAACTGGTGTGTCCACCAGCACTTGTGTACCCACAAACCCACCTGTGAGGAGGGCGTGATCATCTACAACCAACATGTAAGTTACTCAGACAATAAAATGCACACAATCACAGCTGATGCACCGTGTTATAGAAAGTGGAGACTTGTTCTCTTCATGTCTTCAAGTTCTCTGGGGAAGGTGTTTTACTGGAAGTTGATCACACACCAGCCAGCGGCGTAAATCCCCTCCACACCCAACATAGCTTTCAGTAAAACATCAATTACATCATGAATACACATTTACTCCTCTTTATTCAACAGCTGCACAACACAGTCACTCACTTAAAGGGCCAGTCCGTTATTTTTATATCATTCTGTATCTTCCCAGTGACGCTCCTCTTGTATTCAGATCCAAACATTAAAGTTTTTTACCATCAAAATGCTGTTTTACCTTCAAGACCTTCTAAAAACCCTCCTCCCCCCATGACCTGACGTAGGTTTCTGCATGATGACACTGATGATCCTTATAGTCGGAGTAATAACGTCACATATAGTAACTTAGATGGTGGTCGGCGTGCTCCCAGTTTGGAGAAGCAGACAGGAAGCTGTGGACGCCGCGTTAGTTCAGATCAGAAAGTCCCACAATAACACTAACTAACTGACTGATTGATCGATGCAGCAGAACAGAGGAGTATACATACAACCCCACTTCAAAAAATCTGAACTAACCCTTTCAGTTATTTCCAAACTTAGCACAGCTAACGTTGGCTCAGCTAGTGCTAGCGTTCACATTATTCATAACCTCATTGATTAACTTACTGTGCTAACCTACAGCTGGTTTTTCCATTTGTAAAAACATGGTCAATAACACAGATGGACCCGCCCTTTAAGTTTAAGTGGGTACCAAACAAAAAATGCTTCAGTTATGATGTTTTTTCAAACTAAAAGCTCTTGAAGTTGTTGGTCGGCTTGCACTGACTACTTTTTGATTCAGAAGAAACCTGGTAAGTAAATAAATGGTCAAAGTTTTCCTTTTTAGATATTATGTATGTTGACATACATTCACGGTGCCCATACATGTTTTGTTGTGCCTCATAAGCCGACATTAACAGAAGTCATTGCTGTGCATGTGTCATAAGCAAGTGTTTAACATCACATTTAAGTTCAGTTACTTCCATTTCCCTTTGTCCATTTGTTTTATTTCTATCTCGCCCTCTCCTCATGTCCTCCCCTCCTCCTCCCTCTCCCAGTTTAAACTCCCCACCTCAGCTCCTCCCACAACCAAACCTGTTAAAGTCATCACAACAGCCACGACCACAACGGCTACCCCGACAACCACAACCATGACAACCACAACCACAACAACAACTGTCGCTACAACAGTAACAACAACGACAACAACAGCCCCAGTCACTGTGGCAACCACTCAGGAGCCAACCACCGCTCCTGCACCCACTACGCCACCCGTGACCACCACCAGCCTGGAGCCAACCACCCCGCCCACCACCGTGCCCCCTCAGCCTGCCAGCACCCGACCTTCCACCACGCCAGCACCCACTCCACCTCCGCCCCCAGAGGTCACCACCAGGAAGGAGGAAGAGGCGGAAGAGCTTTTGGTTGTCACCCAAAGTGTCGCTGAAGGTGCCGCGGTAACGCCCACCGTCGCCGCCGAGTTGGTGCCGGTCACCATGGCTGACGGTGGAGATCTGGACCCTGTGGTGCCTTTGATCATCCCACCACATGAACCGGATACCTCCCCCCTGGAGGTGGTGACGACGTCGCCCCCCAGCGAAGCACAGGAAGCTGAGGGAACGTTGAGCCTGGCGGAGCCTCCCACTCCGGCCTCGTCTGGCTTCCCGCTGCCAACACCCTTCTCCGTAGGCGACCCTGACGACTCTGAGCCCTCCATCTACCTGGACCCGACCCAGACTCCCACCCTGATGCCCACTCAAGACTCTCAGACTGAGGCAGGAAGCCCGGACCCTGAGGTGCTCCTCTGGCCAAAAGAGGAAGTAGACCTCCCCGCTGAGAGCGCCATCCAGTCAGAAAACGACACTGCCACATTTTCCGCTGCCACTGTGCTGTCAGGTGACGGTGAGGTCGATCACGCCCCCCCATCCTACCCCCACCTGCTGGATACTGACTCAGAGCTGGACTACCAGTATGATCCAGCTGATGCCTTCCTCCCGGTGAGTTCAGCCGCCTCCCTCCTCTTCCTCCTCCTTCTTCCTCTTCTACTACTTATTCCTGTCAGAGCTTCAGCAGCCTCCCAGTGCTCCCAGCGTTCCCAGCTCCTCACTAGGCTTCCCTGCTCCTCCTCTACCGTCTGACATCTGTCTTCCTGTTGTTGTTTTGCTCCCAAGAAAAACAGCTGCTCTAGTTGTTTTTTTGAGTCAATAATGTTCCTTTTTACCTGATTTTTTTCACATTTGCAGCTCAGTATTACTTTTAAAACTCATTTTCTGCTGTGTGTGTTTGCAGTGAATGAAAGCGAGCTGACGGTTACATTCACACTTTTTCCCCACACTGGGTCATATCCTTGTCCGAATGACTCTGCAGATACAAACACACTTCTAGTGACGATTGAGAGGGATTTCTTCTGTATGAGTCTATGTATTTTGGACATTCCTGCACAGTATACCTTCTAAAAAGACTCTCTGCCAGAAAATGCTTGTTAACAGCGACATCTGTGGCTGTTAAGTCAAGAGTCAGCGTCCTGTTGCTCGCACTACCGATGTGGACGTGAAATGGGTCTTAAATTTGACTTGTTGAAACCTGCAGATACCATGTCAAAGTTATCAATCAGAGAAACGCTCTCCCTCATCCTAAAATGGTCCTAAATTGATTCTAGATTACTTCCTCGTTTATGAATGAAGCAGCACAGTTGAAACCGTGATGGTCATCCCTGCAAACTCCACCCTGAAAGTTCCTGTACTTTTAGAAAGTAGGACCCCCCAACCAGGGTCTTTTGGGGGGGTGTCCCTGTAACTTAATTTACACCATGGTCTCTGCAGTCAAAACGCAAAGAGTTCCACAAAAGGTTCCTGGTTCCTGGGGAAAGTTCCTGTGCTGGGACTTTGGTGCTGCCATGTGACGCTATCAAAAAAGAAACTCTGGCAGACGACTGTGCTCGCCGGGATTGACTCACTTTTTGACAAAAACATTATAATCACATAAACAGTAAAGGGTTAGTTTCACTCACTGCGTCACCTCACACTATGTGTGCATGTGAACAAGGCTGGCCTCGTGCGTTCATGCGTTGTTTGTATGTGTGTGTGTGTGTGTGTGTGTTGGATGACAGGGGGACGAGGGCTCCTACGTCAGCTGGGGTTCCTCAGCTTGTCCCTGTGTGGAGAAGGTCCAGGGTTCATCACTGCTGCCCGTCCGAGTGGAGAGGAAGATCACCTTATTGGCCCGCAACCTGCACCTCTACCAGGTACACACACACACACACACACACACACACACACACACACACACACACAAACACTCATACTCTGGTGATCCCTTCACTAAACTATGTGTGTGTGTGTGTGTGTGTGTGTGTGTGTGTGTTCAGGACACAGAGCTGGACTACGAGTGTGTGTTGGTCATCGAGGGGCAGACGGTGGTGGTGGACGCCTACGTGGAGACCGATGACATGAATCCGTCAAACTTTGACATCACCTGCCAACTACACCAGGTCAGTAAATACACAGCCACTCACTTAAAGGGTAACATGGGTATTTTTCAACCCTATTTTCACATGTTTTTGTGTCTGAGTGAGTCATGGGAAGAACAATTTTTAAAACCAGTCGCTGCACCCGGAAGCCGCTAAATGAGCCGTGAGGGCAAGTGAGCAGCGTCATCGTAACGTGGCGTCTGTTTGTTTTTGCCACTGACAGGCTCAGATTATTATAAGTCTCTGATAACATTATGAAAGGACCCTACAGAGAAATAAAACCTGTTTTTCATCTTTCTCTTGATCCTGTCTGTTTGTTATTGTGTCCAAGTCCCACACAGGGAGAAGTGATTATTTTCAACTTCTGTAACTCGGAAGCTATTTGACCGAAGAACTTCATATTTGGTATGATGGTTGACAGTGTTGCTGACTTGTTAACCTTGTTAATATGCTGACCTTGTTAATATACAAGTGACACACCACTTCAGGGGTGAACTATTCCTTTAACAGACATTTATTCGAATAATATCTTCTGGGGCTCAGTTATAGCTCATTTGGTAGAGCAGGCACCCCACGTACCAGGGCTGAGTCCTTGTCGCTGCAGCCCCGGGTTCGAATCTGGAGGCTTTTGCTGCATGTCGTCCACTCTGTCTCCCGCTTTCAATACTGTCACTCTAAATAAAAACTGGAAAAACTCTCACCAAAAATAATAATATTTAAATAAGTCATAATTTCTTCTGAGATCGCCACTTTAACAAAATGTTATCCAGACAAGACAAGAGACAGGGATGCATTAACAATGATAAAGTAGTGTTTTCTGAGGCAGGTGTAGCAGATGGGTGTATTTCGATAAATAAAATGAATCCCTTGTTTGTCCAGTACACCTATTCTGCCCCAGTGGAGGAGTACAATGCCATGGTGTATGTGAAGAGGAGGGACACCTTCCACGTGGACAGCTCTCCTGATCTATACGGTGAGGCTGTTTTCCTCAGAGAGTCTTTCCTTGTCGACTCACGTGAACAGTGACTGATGCTCGTGTCTGTCCGTCGCTCCCTCAGTGACGCTGTATAACTGCTCTGTGGGCCGATCCGACTGTAGCCGCTGCCACACAGCCGACCATAAGTACGGCTGTGTGTGGTGTGGCGGCGCTCAGGCCAGCTGCTTGTATTCAGACTCCTGCAGCGAGCCGGTGCAGCAGACGTGCCCCGCCCCCGTCATCCACTCTGTGAGTACTGACCTTTCACCTCCTCACTCTTTATTTTTGGGGTATTTTAGGTGTTTTGGGAAACATGCATGATGTTTATAGTCACGATTTGCCTTCTTAATTAAAGGGATAGTTCTGGTGTTTCTCGGGGCGTTGTATGAGGTACTTATCCATAGTCAGTGTGTTACAGACAGGAGTTACTACATGGAAGTAAAGTAATGTACAGCTTTGGATGGGGCAGCAAAACAGATTTAGACGACTGAAACAGTCAATGTCAGTTTAAGCGTACGCTATACAGTATTTAGAACATTTTCTTATATTAATTATTGATTATTAAATTATTAATATTTACCTCGCCGTGAGACAGCTAAACAGTCTTTTGCTGTGTCTCAAATAGAGTACTTTCGTTAGTACACTTCCACATAGTGTATACTGTGTATACTATGAAATTATTTGCGTAGTTCGTGGATTTCAGCAGGGTAGTGTTGTATTAAGGGCTGCACGGTGGTGCAGTGGTTAACACTGTCTCATAACAGGAGGGTCGCAGGTCCGAATCCAGCTCTTCTGTGTGGAGTTTGCATGTTCTCCCCGTGTTAGCGTGGGTTTTCTCCAGGTTCTCCAGCTTCCTCCCACAGTCCGAAGACATGCAGGTTAATTGTTGACTCTAAATGTCCTGTAGGTGTGAATGTGAGTGTGAATGGTTGTCTGTCTCTATGTGCCCTGTGGTGCACTGGCGACCTGTCCAGTGTGAACCCACCTTTACCCAATGCCGGCTGGGATCGGCTCCAGATGGATGGATGGATGATGGTATCTTAAATAACACACGGCTGTTGTGTTACTTGGTGAACAAAGAACACTTGTGTAACTTAAATTTGTATAGTTTGGTGTTTGCTGTTTCAGTTGCAACAGTTTCAGCTTCCTCACAATCCATTTTCATGAGTTTTAAATAGGTCGGTGGCCCCTTTCCCGCCGCTGTGTAGCAAAGATGGCGACGGTTTAGGGTGATTTTCCACATTCAACATTTTGAGTGGTTTGAGGATAACATCCAGGTACTTATCGCACTGCATTTTGCCATACTTTTTGCTGTTTCCCCGTCCACAGCAGTACATTAATTTGCTTCCGTGCTGTAACTCCTGTCTGTTTCTCCAAACTAGGAGCATGCTGACCATCAGCTACTGTAGGTAATACATTGACTTTGGATAAGCACCTCATTCAGCCTCACTGAGAAACACCGGCTCTAATGTAGTAGTTTAATAGAAAGACATGCATCCAGAAAGTCTCTTATTAAATGACTTCCATCAGATCGAGCCGCTCTCTGGCCTGTTGGAAGGCGGCACCATGGTGACCATCTCAGGCTCCAACCTGGGCCAGAAGGCTGAAGACATCCTGCACTCGGTGTCAGTCGCCGGGATTCCCTGCGCTGTCATCCCCAGCCTCTACGAGGTCTCCTCCAGGTACAGACCAGCCGCTGCTGCAGAAGATTTCTGTCTTTATTTTCAGGTTTTTAACGAAATCCTTTATGAACTGAGCAGATTTCTAAAAGGTAAAGACTGCAAAACACACTCAGCAAGCACTGCCTTTTTGTTTTCAAAGGAACAATAAAAAATTAAATAAAGATGAGACAAATATTTTTAGTTCAAGTTATTAATGTTTAGTTGTCATAGGACCTGCTAAGAAAAAGCTGCAACAGTAATCCAGTTAATTGATTTGTTGATCCACAGAAAATGCTAAAGGCAACTGAGTGAGTCTATATTTGATCACCAGGGGTCTCATGTATAAAACGTCCTTTTGTAAATCCCAAATCAACTTTGAGTTGTCCTCATGTGGATCAGCCTCATATCCTCCTCTACACACCCACAGTCAGCCATAAATAACACCCCATGAATGTAACTAACTAATTATAGCATGCTAGCATACTGTTTATTTTTGTTTATGGTCCTCACAGTTATTATTGTTTCTTGCATTGTGTATGTTTGTTTTTTTCACCTTATTGATAATCGTAATTGTTTATATTTTCTTCTAGCTGCACTCTTTTTCTACTTTGTTCTGCAACTGCTGCTGGTAATTTCTTATCGAACAAAAAAAAGAAAGCACACAGGTCTTTGCAAACGTGTCACCACATATGGGCTCAATGACAGATTGCCACGGTGCACGTCTGACCCTCAACAACTGTGGTTGACGTCTGTCTTTCAGGATCGTGTGCAGGACCAAAGCCAGCGGAGGAGAGAAGACCGGCCACGTTTCTGTCAAAGTGAGCGGAGGAGAGTTCGGTCTGTCCAGCCAGACCTTCAGCTACCAGGTACTCCAGATCAGTTTCAATTATAGTCCGTTAGATGACTAGAAGCGAATAGCTAGGACTGTCAAGCGATTCAGATGTTTGTCTCATAATTAATCGCAAATTAATTGCACATTTTTATCTGCTCAAAATGCTAGTTTTTCCTCGCCAAAATTTTGCAAGATTGGAGCGTTTTGTATTCTCCTTCCTTACAAGCTAGTCTGACCTGGTTGGTACCGATGGATTCATCAGGTTTTCTAGTTTCACATGATGCCAGTATCTTCACTCCAGCTTTAAAATGAGACACTACAACCTAAAAATCAGAAGTTGTGTTAATGTGTTAAAGAAATTAGTGGCATTAAAATTAATTTGCCTTAACACGTAATTATCATGTCAACTCTGACACCCCAAGAAACATCTAAACCATTCAACAACAGAAACATCAGTGTAATAAATCAGAAATTTGATGATTCTTGTAATTTTTTTAAATGAATGTTGATTTAATTGATTTATTTAGGTTGAAGCAGTTCTGAAGCTACATGGTACGGCTCCACTCGACTCAGTTTTGGTACTAGCTCCATTTGTTTTCACAACCCCGTCATCATAGGCGGGGTTCTCCGCTGATCGCCGTAGCGGCGCCACGTCAAACTGCCGTGACATCATCTTCAACAGGACACAATCATTTCAACGGCAGCCAAACAGGATCTGCACTTCGCCAAATGCACGGCATAGTTTTGCAAGCTGCCATTTTTAAAAATCTGTGAAAGTGAATTAAAAATTACGGTCGCTATTTTACAGTCGCTATTACACTATTTAAAAATCGCAGGTTTGTGCAGAATGACCCGTGTCACACTAGTGACGGTTCTCTCTGACCAATCAGCGGTCTGCAGTGTTTTAACTCCTCCCTCTGGTGTCGGCTCAGCTCGCTTGTAACCCTGACTGAGGTACCAGGAATGGAGCTTTTTTTTTCGTTGATGGAAACACAAAAATAACCGTTCTAATGCGTAATGAAGTGGACTAAACTGAACTGGACAGCTTGGTGGAAATGTGCCATCACCGTCCATCCTCTTGTCCCCCCCAGGACCCGTTTGTGATGGGGGTGTCTCCTGAAAGGGGGCCCAAAGCCGGAGGAACGTCCCTGACGATCGTTGGCCGAAACCTGCTGACTGGACGTCCCTCCGACCTCACCGTCACTGTGGGAGGGGTGTCCTGTAACATGTAAGACTCACGCACACACACACACACACAGAGGTCGACATTATTTATTGGTTGACGGTGTGTTGATGACTCATTTAACATTCCCTCTGTCAGTCTGACCTTTGACCTCCATGTGAGACAGAGGGGGGAGTCATTGAAGCATCACATGGTGCATTAATGTGTCTCTCCTCAGTGTGTCCGAGGTGCAGAAGTCCAGCGTTCAGTGCGTGACAGGCAGCAGTAATAAGACGGGAGATCATCGGGTCACACTGCATTACGGCAGCAGCCAGCGCCACCTCCACACGTCAGGCTACCGCTACACCCACAACCCCAACATCACCCGCGCCAAGCCCGCAAAGAGCTTCCTGAAGTGAGTCTGGAATCCGACTTCTTGTCCCGTCCTTGGAAAGGTGTCAGCAGTAAAACTGAAGAGTTTTTTTGTTTGTTTTTTTAGTGGCGGTCGGCTGATTTACGTGTCAGGACACAACCTGGATGTGGTGCAGGAGCCTCGCATGGTGGTGACCGCCGTTCCCTCCGAATCAGTCAGCCAGAATAAAAGGAGGAAGCGAAGGAGGAGGAGTGAACCTATTTGTCCTGGAGGCCGTCTCTGCTCTGTCAAACAGGTCTGTGTGTGAGTGCTGCTTTTTTATCTCGACCAACTGTCTTTCTGAACTAAACGTCTTCTCCTCTTCCTCCCGTCTCTTCAGTTCACGGAGCGCTGTGAGGTCAACTCCTCCTCCCTGATCCTGTGCCGCTCTCCTATGGTGGACTCCTCAGTCTGGGGGTCAAAGGTCACCGCAGAGTTTCTGCTGGACAACCTGCGCTTTGACTTCAGCAGTCTGAGCCTCGAGACCTTCAGCTACGAGCCCAACCCCGTCCTGCGGCCCCTGAACCAGCAGGACCCCCTGAAGGCCTACCGCTACAACCCCGGCAGCTTCATCCAGCTGGAGGTCAGAGGAGAGGCAGAGATTGAATGATGGCTCTGCCTCTTTGTCTAATGTCATCATATGAAACTGTAAAACCAGAGGAATCCATCGGGACCAGCAAGGTCAGACTAGATTGTCCTGAAGGAGGTTAAATAACACTCCAAAATTACACTAAATTTTGTTTAGGAAACCTGTTATGTCCATCTTCAAAGGGGTCTCTTGACTTCTGACCTCCAGGTATGTGAATGTAAATGGGTTCTCTGAGTCCCCACCAGTCTCCCCTTTACAGACATGCCCACTTTATGATAATCACATGCAGTTTGGGGCAAGTCATAAGCCATGTTTACATGCGCCAAATTTCTCCATTCCGATCTGAACCTCGGTTGATCGGATATTCCAAATCAACTGTTTACATGGACACTAAATAAATTGATCCAATCATGACGTGCGTATACGTGCACCAAGCGTTTAATCAAAATAAATCCTTTGGGCATGCAGAGAGAAACAACGATCGGCATAAAACCACCTCTCTCATTCGGACTGAAATTTCTTTCTGATTGGGTCGTATTGGATCGAATCTTTCGATTGACGTGTTTACATGAAGCAGTTTTAATCTGATTGGGCCTTTATTCCGATTATTTGTGTCCATGTAAACGCAGCTACAGTGAAGTCACTTGATTTGTGCCGTTTATTGATTTCCAATAATAAGAATATGTATACATTTGCATAAAGCAAATGCCCACTCCCATCTTGAAGAGAGTATTAAATACTTGACGAATCTCCCTTGAAGGTTCATTTTGAATATAAAACTGTGTGCAATTAGTTTTTGATTGACAGCCCTAGTTACAACCCTCCATTGTCATGATTCTTTATTTAAAGAAGCCACGGATAATGTTTCATTGACAATGACAAAGATTGCCAAAATCAGATTAGCTGTCTGAAAAAAGTCAGGGAAAGCTCTTGTTATGGCTCCCTGACTACAACCTAAGGTGTTGGTGGTTGTTGTAGTGGGACAAAACAGCAGCATGAATCATGCTTCAGCAGCTATTAATATAGTATTTAAAGCTATTATATAAACTAGGTGTTGAACAGTCATCACAGAGGAAAACAACTGAAACTATTTTGTATATTTTTAAATCTAACAATAAGATTAAAAAAGATATTTTTGCTTTTTGTACAGCCCAAAAAACTGGAAGTGAGAATAGAGCTAAACCGTCTCATGATGTGTTGTCAGGGGGAGAACCTGGACCTGGCCATCACTAAGGACGAGGTGGTGGTGTTGGTCGGGGAGGGTGTGTGTGCCGTCAAGACCCTGACCAGAAACCATCTGTACTGCGAGCCGCCGCCTCAGCAGCCGGCGCCAGCACCCAACGGCAAGAAACGAGAGGGCTCCGACAATCTGCCTGAATTCACAGTGAGTCACTTTAAAACCGCAGAAAAAACGATTAGTGTTTTCAGCAGAGGGCGGGACTGTGTGAGCACCTGACTGTGTGTTTCAGGTCCAAATGGGCAAACCTGAACTTCTCCCTGGGTAAGGTCCAGTATGACAACCTCAGCCTGTCCACCTTCCCCCTGGAGGCTCAGATTGGAGTCGGGGTCGGGGCGTCCATCGTAGCCCTCATCGTCCTCATCATCGTGCTCATTTACAGGTCAGTGTGTTTCTGTGTATGTTTACCGCTGGCCAACCTCCGGGTCTGAAAAGTGACGTGAACGCGGAAGTGTATTGAACCTGCATTCAAACAGTATGTTTCCTATAGTGATTAAATAGAGGTTACGTCTGACAGCATTTGTTTGGCCTCTGGCAGTAATCTGGGGTTCTCATGTGGCCCCCAGGAAAAATAATTTTGTTTGTTTGCGGTACAAAGTGCGGTGCAAAGCAAGGTGCAAGGGGCAGAGGTTGTATTCAGTCTATTAATTCTAGGTGTGTTTTAGGTTTTAACAGGAATCAAACATCAGTCGTCTCCTATTCCCTTTAAACGCCAGGTGGACCTGCATGTTGAGAAGCGAGCATTTTTCTGAGGACATGAAAGTGTGCGATCAGATGTATGTGGTCGTTGGTTGGTAGACTCTCTGACTCCGCTGTCTACAGTCCTCCAACAACATCTGACCGACAACCTGCCTAACAGCTGAAGGCGGGAAAAATTCAATATATGATGGTAATCTCATCCTCAACCTGTTATCCAGGGTCGGGTCTCAGGGGCAACAGCTTCATCAGGGACCCCAAACTTCCCTCTCCTGGGCCACATTAACCAGGTCTGACTGGGGGATCCAGAGGCGTTCCCTGGCCAGTGTGGAGATATGATCTCTCCACCTAGTCCTGGGTCTTCTCCTGGGTCTCCTCCCAGCTGGTCGTGCCTGGAACACCTCCCTAGGGAGGCACCCAGGGGGGCATCCTTACCAGATACCTGAACCACCTCAACTGGCTCCTTTCAACGCAAAGGAGCAGCGGCTCTACTTTGAGTCCCTTATGGATGGCTGAGCTTCTCACCCTACCTCTAAGGGAGATGCCAGCCTCCCTTCCGAGGAAACCCATTTCAACCCATTGAACCAGTGATCTAGTTCTTTGGGTCATGATCAGCCCTCATGACCACAGGTCAGGAGTTGGATCAAAGACTGACCGGTAGATCCGGAGCTTTGCCTTCAGCCTCAGCTGAAGGGGGGGCGTTTAGAGGGCGAGAGGACCTGCAAACTCTGAAATAGCCGATGCCTAGACTCTCGCACACACACAGATGACAGAGGATGCCACAGATGCCACAGAGGCGCATGACCACTGTCACCTGTTGCCTGAATTGAGTGTTTTTCTTAACCTAAATAAAAACAAGTGTTGGCGTGTTGTGAACCCTCCTGTGTCGACTCGTCTTGCTGAATACTGTGGCAGACTTTAGACCAGGTTTTTGTTCATGGTGCAGTCGCTTTCTACTGCCTCAAGATACAAGAACAAAGCACCGACCACACCTCATTCTAAGACCAGCAACGTCGGCGCTGGGCGTGAAAATAATAATAGCGTCGGTCTGATACGATCGACAACAGTGTCGCTGCGCTGTGAGGACTGTAGGATCAGGAGAGTCACCTTTGGGTGCTACCAAATCAGGCAGTGTTTTCACGCTGACCTAACATGACTCTGTGATTAAGCCTGATCCTCACTGGTGGGAGGTTTCCTGGGTCAAATTGCTTGAGTCAACCTTTTCACAATCTCTCTGGATCTCCTATAATCCAGTGTGAAACTGGTATTACTTGTTCTTCTCTCCTTCGTCCCGGCCTGACCCTCTGTTCCTGTCTTTGTCTGACAGGAGAAAGAGTAAGCAGGCTCTGAGAGACTACAAGAAGGTCCAGATCCAACTGGAGAACCTGGAAACCAGCGTGAGAGACCGCTGCAAGAAGGAGTTCACAGGTAAGAGAGTAAGGAAAGGGAGGAAGGAGGTTTGGAGAGGAGCGCCAAAGACGGAAGAAGAATAAAGTTTATTTTAGTTTATGGAGGCCAACAGATCCTCTTTGTTTTCACTCTGGGCTCATGAGCTTCTCCCATTACATCACACCTCCTGGATGAAATTAGTTTAATTTTAGCCTGCCAACACTGTCCAGTGTCAATATTTACCAGCTCCAGCACTGTTCCCAGAACATACTTTGAATATGATGTATAGTAGAAGCTGATCTTTCCCTCCTCCTCCTCCTCCTCCTCCACTGTGCTTCAGACCTGATGACGGAGATGATGGACATGTCCAGCGACCTGGTGGGCTCTGGCATCCCCTTCCTGGACTACCGGAGGTACGCCGAGCGCATCTTCTTCCCCGGCCACCGGGAGTCTCCGCTGAGGAGAGACCTGGACGTTCAGGAGTGTCGGAGGCAGACGGTGGAGCAGGGTCTGGTGCAGCTGTCCAACCTGCTCAACAGTAAACTCTTCCTCACCAAGGTAGTCATCATCACCACCATCAGTGTCACGAGCTGAGCAAGGCTTTAAAGGGATAGTTTGTGGTTGTATGAGGTACTTGTCCATAGTCAGTGTATTAACTCCAGTAGATGACGGTCGGTTTGCCTCCAGTTTGGAGAAACAGCCCAAAGTTATCATATGAAAGCAGAGTAATCTGCAAAACGGATTTTAGATACCTAAAAGAATCTAAATCAGTTTAAATGTGCATATATGTAGAATATTTTCACAGACAGCCCTTTCTGACGGGGAACTGAAGCCATTATCTATAATCCCGCCAAATCCACCAGACTCCATTGGGGGAAAAAAAAAAACAAAACAGAAATTGGGTTGGTGAGAGCATAGATAATGGCTTCAGTTCCCCGTCAGAAAGGCTGACAGCGAGGTAAAGCAGTAAAAATATTGTAAATGTACTAAAATGCGTTTCGCGTCCACAGCAGGACAAACAGTAGCTTCTGCTCCCATGCAACTTTCAGACCGTCATCTACTGTAGGTAACACACTGACTATGGAGAAGTACCTCCCCACTGAGAAGCACCTGAGCTCTCCCTTTGAGACAATGCCTTTATTGTGAAGAGAGAGATAATCTGACACTCTTGTCTTCCTCTCAGTTCATTCACACTCTGGAGAGCCAGCGGACTTTCTCCCCCAGAGACCGGGCCTACGTGGCCTCGCTGCTGACGGTGTCGCTGCACGGCAAGCTGGAGTATTTCACCGACATCCTCAAAACTCTCCTCAACGACCTGGTGGAGCAGTATGTAGCCAAGAACCCCAAACTGATGCTGCGGCGGTAAGAAGACGTGCGAGTGAGCGAGGTTAAAGGTGTTTTAAAGATGCTTGTCTGTGATTCAGACTGTTGGTTCTCTGCAGAACGGAGACGGTGGTGGAGAAGCTGCTGACCAACTGGATGTCCATCTGCCTCTACGCTTTCCTCAGGGTCAGTCGTCTTTCTGCTACGTATGCACAATCAAACGGCAGCTCAGTCAGAAACGTTAGGACCGCCTAAAGTGGCAGTAATAAGGAACATTTTAAAGGGTTTGATCTGTTTGTGAATAGAGGTTTGCCAGTTTGAGTCAGGCAATAGCAGTTAAATATACAGTCCAAAGGTCGAAGTACTGATATCTGTGAAGAGGGAAGCTTCATCAGAAATGTTCCCATGCAGAGGGAATGGTGTTATAAAAATAGCCTGTGTCCACCGATGTTAAAGGGCAGGTCCATTATTTTTATTTATTTTTATCATTCTGGAGCTTCCCAGTGGTAGTCCTTATGTATTCAAGTCCTAGCATTCATATTTTAGCTCAAGTATGTATGTTTTAGTGTCAAAATGCTGTTTTCACTTCAAGCCCTTCTTTCCCATGTGACCTGATGTAGGTTTCTGCATGATGACGGTGCTACATGTACAGTCTACATCAGGGGTGGACAGTTATTGTTCCTGGGGGCCACATGAGAAACCCAGATTGTTGCAGGGGGCCAAACAAATACTGTCAGACGTGACCTCTATTTTATCACTATAGGAAACAGACTCTTATTTTTATATTTCAGCATTTATTCTCCTGAAAATCCCTCCAAACAGCAGATTATTAAGAAAATGACATTATATACAGGAGATGTTGTAACATACAGGACTGACTGACAAAATTTAACATTTAACTTAACATTTGTCTTAACATTAACACTTAAATTTAACATTTACAGTAACTTAATGTTTACACTTACATTTAATCAATCAGTCATCAGTTAACCTGCATGTCCTTGGACTGTGGGAGGAAGCCAGAGCACCTGGAAAAACAACACGCTAACACAGGGAGAACATGCAGACTCCACACAGAAGGACCCCACGCAGGATTCGAACCTGTGACCATCTTGGCGGCGGTGCTAACCACTACACCACCGTGCAGCCCCGAGTGGATGCATCCATTTAAAAAAAAAAAAAAAAACTCAGATGGACTCACACTTAAGTTTCAAGTCACTGACTCAAAGGAGGTAAAAGAGTGACCTTGTCGTTCTCTGCAGTCTTAATAGACTACGTTGTGTTGTTGCAGGACTCGGCGGGGGAGTCTCTCTACATGCTGTTCAGGGCCATAAAGCACCAGGTAGATAAAGGACCGGTGGACGCCGTGACCGGCAAGGCCAAGTACACCCTCAACGACAACCGCCTGCTGCGAGAGGACGTGGAGTACAAGACCCTGGTGAGCACAACTCTGACTTAATATCTAATGATCGTCTAATTCAAGAACCTCGGACACCCACCACGACCTTCAGGGAGTTGTTGTCTCACCCCTCTTTCTTTCTGTCGTTCTTTGTCTTTCTGCAGACTCTGAATGTGCTGGTTCAGGGTGGAGGAGTGAACGAGAGCCAGCCGCTGCCCTCCAAAGTGCTGGACTGTGACACCATCACACAGGTGAAAGAGAAGCTCCTGGACCAGGTCTACAAGGGGACCTCCTTCTCCCACCGACCCCACGCAGACTCACTGGATCTCGGTGAGGATCCACATCACACCACATCGCACACTGAAAGCTTCCTGGCTGCTCATACTTCCATCTGTGGCAGTGAAGTGAGATAAACGAGCTGGTACCTTCGAGGGTTTTCTGTTACATGTGTTGAGCTGTGGCGCCCCCTACTGCCAGACAAAAATAAATACAAGAAAAGTCCATTAAATGGTCGATGCCTCACCCAACTTATCATGGTGTTAAAATGACTGTTAATACTGACAACTATAACATAACTAACCAAAACACCAGCTGAAACTACTACTGGAAAGCACCTGGAAGTGTGTATGAACAAATCCCATTGTAAAGATATTAACACACTGTGAAAACTAAAACTAAACTCTAAACTAAATTTAAATGTCTAAAATAAACTAAAACTAGCAAACGCAAGCTGAAAACTAACTAAAACTAAACTCAGATTAAATTTAAATGTATAAACTAAACTAAAACTATAAGCTGAAAACTAAACTAAAACTATCAAACACAAGCTGAAAACTAAACTAAAACTATCAAACACAAGCTGAAAAAAAAAACTAAACTGAACTCCACGCTGTGCTGACTGTCTGCCGTCTCTCGCTCAGAGTGGCGGTCTGGCGTCGCCGGTCATCTCATCCTGTCAGACGAGGACTTGACGTCGGTGGTTCAGGGCAACTGGAAACGTCTCAACACGCTGCAGCACTATAAGGTCAGAGGTCACCGCTCCATTGACTCACTTTGACTCTCTAACAGTTAAAAATAAATGAAATAATGCTGACTGCATGTTTTGTGTTGTTCATCAGGTCCCGGACGGAGCAACGGTAGCGCTGGTCCCTCGCCACACCAAACACATTCACCATGACAACCACGACTATGTGGCAGGAGAGAGTGAGTTAACACCAGAGCAGCGTTACTGTGATAATAAACCTCGTCATGGTGATCAAACTGCCAACTAAAAACTAATTAACCACCCGTGTGTGTCCGCCTGCAGCAGTAACACCACCGTACTGCTGTGTGATAGTCTGTAGTCAGTAGATCTAGGCAGCAGACATGACTGAACAGGTCTTGTGTGGACTGTTTGATGTTTCTAACTATGGCTCCTTGTTACTGATTTCAACCACTCTTCATAAAGTAACCCCGGAGGTTCCAGCTGGATTTTCAACAACAATAAACAGTAAAACAACAAAGTGATTGAGCTGACAATAGTGTTTTTATAATCCAGTTTTCTTTATTACATTGATCCCAGGTTTTTTTTATATTCAACCTGATAGGTTCCCATGATAGTTTTTGATAAGTAAATGGAAATGACGTGATGGTGACGGTCAGTGGGTTGTACTGAGTAAAGCGTTTGAACCTGTGCAGAGACTCCGATGCTTGAGGATGCAGATGAAGGTGGAGTGAGGTTGTGGCATCTGGTGAAAGCCAGCGAGGAGCCGGAGCTGCCCAAACACCGCCGAGGAAGCCTGAGGGAGAGAGAGAGGGCCAAGGCCATCCCTGAGATCTACCTGACCCGCCTGCTGTCCATGAAGGTACCAACACACACCTTAGGCTTCCACACAGCCTGTTCGGAGAGGGGTCCTCCCCTCTTTATCTGTTAACAGTCGAACATCCACTGAGAGATTCGGATGACGTGATTCGTCCAAGTTGGAATCCAGCTTGGATCTCTTCTGTGAGGAGTTTGCGTGTTCTCCAGCTTCGTCCCACAGTCCAAAGACATGCAGGTTAACTGAGGACTCTAAATGTCCCGTAGGTGGGAATGGTTGTCTGACTCTATGTGCCCTGTGATGGACTGGCGACCGATGCTGATTCCACTACAGTCAGGCCTTAGATGTTCACCGTCAGATTTAAAGACAGGATAGATTCTTTTATGGCTTCGTCAGACCCAGTTCTGGTGAGGCAATGGCTAAGACAAACTTAAAGTTGCACCAGATTCTGTAGTTATGTTCAAATCCTGCCAACAACGCCAACATCGTTAGACTGAAGAAGTGGACCGGAGACCCAGAATGACACCGGAGGTTTATTTCATGTCTTGAATTGAAGGAGAATCGAGTCAGCAAGTGCATCGCCAACTCTATTGTGAACAGGCAGCTGGCTCAATGTGCGCTGGCAGTGATAACCCAAACAACACATTCCTCGAGATATAACCGAGAAGAAACGACTGAGGTGTGGGTAAATGCTTCAAGTCCACGTGAGTGTGAAGATGTTTTGCACCGACTTTGGGAGATGGGGAGAGAAAAAGAAATCAGGTTGGCCGATTATCAGAGGCCTTTGACCTCCACTGGCGTAGAGTTGGAGGGAGCTCTTCATCTCTAAATGAAAATGTAACTGGGGTATCCAATTACTCTTAATATACTGTATATATGACACAGAAAAGGGGAAGGCCCCTCTCCTGCAGTTTTCCCACAGCTGCTCCATGGCCCACTTGGTGGCGACCTGAGGCCCATCAGTGGTTGACGATTGCTGTGGTAAACAACTACTTGTCCTCTTCCTCCTCCTCCTCCTCCTCCTCCTCCTCTTCCTCCTCCATTCTTCAGGGGACGCTGCAGAAGTTCGTAGACGACCTTTTCACAGTGATCCTCAGCACCAGCCGTCCCGTCCCGCTGGCTGTCAAATACTTCTTTGACCTGCTGGACGACCAGGCGGGACAACACGGCATCTCCGACCCAGAGACCATACACATCTGGAAGACCAACAGGTACACCGTCGACTCTCAGAGAGCCGGGCGGCCACGTGAGGATGACTTTGACGTGCTCTCTTTCATTCATATGTAATATTTGTGGTCATAACGTTCCCTCTGCTTGTCCAGTCTCCCTCTGCGTTTCTGGATCAACATTGTGAAGAACCCTCAGTTCATCTTTGACGTCCAGGCGTCGGACCACGTGGACGCCGTCCTCTCCGTCATCGCCCAGACCTTCATGGACTCCTGCACCATCGCCGAGCACAAGCTGGGACGGGTGAGGCTGGACGGGGAGGGAGCAAGGACAGGATTCATGCACATTAGAGATATTTCTCTGTTGTTTTCAGTCTGCAGCATTCAAAGATACTCAAATGATGAAAGACGAGAAGGAGGCAGCAGTCAGCTTCCTGTCCGTCCTCCTCTCGTTGGTTCTCATCCCCTCTTTTCTGTTGAACAGGACTCTCCCATCAACAAGCTGCTGTATGCCAGAGACATCCCCCGCTACAAACAGATGGTAGAAAGGTGGGTTCAGATCGAATTAAACATTATTCTGATGTATTTATTTTTCCCCTCACATAAAAATATTTCCTATTGATTTACATATGATGTTATTACAGGGTTTCTCAGCCTGTTGTAACCTGATGTCGACTTCTGATTGTTGAAATAATTCCACCTTCCCACATAAATAAACTGAGCTATAAATATGTGTTATGCTGCTGTCAACAGTGTACTCTGGCTCATATTTCCTCACCACATGCTTTGGAGCTTTTCCTGGCGCAGGGTTGTCTCCAACATCACTTTTACATTTCAGAAATCACTCCATTTTGTGTCGCTGCATCTGAGACACACAGGTCTGTAAAGGGGAGACTGGTGGGTACCCACAGAACCCATTTTCATTCATGTCAGAGGTCAACGGACCCCTTTGAAAATGGACATGACGGGTTTTCCTTAACTTTGCAGCATTATTTAACTTCTGTCCTGTTAGTTTCATGTGATACCAGTATCTTCCCTCTAGCTCTAAAACTGAGCCCACTACGACCTCTGAAAGACAGAGTAGCAGCCGTGGGATTTTTCACAGGTTGATCTAACCGTCCAGCAGTACCGCCGTGGCCCACTAAGTGGCGCTCTGAGGCCCACTAGGTGGAGAGTCGCTGTGTTGTAGTATGTTCTGTTTTACTCATTGACGGTGTGCCATGTAGTGATTTTTGTGTAGAACAAAGTATTTGTATGGTTTCATTGAGTCAATAAATAAAAAGTATTTAAAACAGCTCCTGGGATCAGATTTCCTACATTTCCACACCAGATCGAATTTATGCATTTTGGAACATAATTGTTCTGCGATATAATAAAATGAATTTAGCTAAAGCTGCTTCTAAAACTGTGTATTACTGCAGGTACTATGCTGACATCAGGCAGACCATCTCAGCCAGCGACCAGGAGATGAACTCTGCTCTGGCTGAGCTGTCCAGGGTGAGTGAGGGCACAGAAATACTGTAGTTATAGTTATATGTAATACTCTGTTATACTACAGTACATTATGATATGAGTAACACTCTGTTATACTACAGCACATTATGATATGAGTAATACTCTGTTATACTACAGTACATTATGATATGAGTAATACTCTGTTATACTACAGTACATTATGATATGAGTAATACTCTGTTATACTACAGTACATTGTTAAGTACAGACTCAGGGCAGAACACTTTGTGTTTCAGAACTACTCCGGAGAGCTGAACTACCTGGTGGCACTGCACGAGCTTTACAAGTACATCAACAAGTACTACGACCAGGTACGCGTTCACCACTCCTGCCCTCTGGAGGCTGTTGCTGATGGCACTTTGTTTTTATCAATTTATGGCTTTGTAGTTTCAGACGAATTCATTTTAATTCTCATTAATTTTATGGTAAATTTAAGATTTAAATCTAAAAAAACTGTTTTTTTCCCCTAAATATTCCCCCAACTCTGTTATTTATATTTATCCCTCTCTCGCTCTTTCTCTCCCCTCTCCCCCTCCATCTCTCCCCCTCCACCCCCATCTCTCTCTCTCTCTCCATCCCTCTCTCCCCTCCATCTCTCCCCCTCCATCCACCCCTCTCTCTCCATCCCTCTCTCTCCATCCCTCCCCCTCCATCCCTCTCTCTCCATCCCTCTCTCTCCATCCCTCCCCCTCCATCCCTCTCTCCCCTCCATCTCTCCCCCTCCATCCCTCTCTCTCCATCCCTCTCTCTCCATCCCTCCCCCTCCATCCCTCTCTCTCCATCCCTCTCTCTCCATCCCTCCCCCTCCATCCCTCTCTCCCCTCCATCCCTCCCCCTCCATCCCTCTCTCTCCATCCCTCTCTCCCCCTCCATCCCTCTCTCCCCTCCATCCCTCTCTCCCCCTCCATCCCTCTCTCCCCCCCCCCCCCCCCCCCCCCCTCCATCCCTCTCTCTTGATCCCTCTCTCCCCCTCCATCTCTCTCTCTATCTCTTCTCCCCTCTCCCTCTCTCTTTCTCTCTCCCTCCATCCCTCTCTCTCTCCATCCCTCTCCCGCCTCCATGCCTCTCCCCACTCCACCCCTATCTTCCCCTCCATCTCTCTCTCCATCCCTCTCCCCCCTCTACCCCTCTCTCCCCTCCATCTCTCTCTCTCTCCATCCCTCTCCCCCCTCTCCCCCTCCATCTCTCCCCCATCTCTCCCTCTCTCCCCCCTCCATCTCTCCCCCCCATCTCTTTCTCTCTCCATCTCTCTCCCCTATCTCTCTCTCTCCCTCATCTCTCTCCCCTCCATCCCCCCCCCCTCATCTCTCTCCCTCATCTCTCTCCCCTCCCTCATCTCTCTCTCCCCCTCCATCCCTCCCCCCATCTCTCTCTCCCCCCACCCCTCTCTCCCCTCCATCTCTCTCTCTCTCTCTCTCTCTCTCTCTCTCATCCCTCTCCCCTCCCTCATCTCTCTCTCCTCCTCCATCCCTCTCGCCCTCATCTCTCTCCCCCCCTCCACCCCTCTCTCCCCTCCATCCCTCCATCTCTCTCTCTCTCTCATCCCTCCCCCTCCCTCCATCTCTCTCTCCCCCTCCATCCCTCTCTCTCTCATCCCTCTCCCCTCCCTCATCTCTCTCTCCCCCTCCATCCCTCTCGCCCTCATCTCTCTCTCCCCCTCCATCCCTCTCGCCCTCATCTCTCTCTCCCCCTCCATCCCTCTCACCCTCATCCCTCCCCCTCCCTCCATCCCTCTCCCCCCCTCCACCCCTCTCTCCCCTCCATCTCTCCCTGTCATCAGATCATCACAGCTCTGGAGGAGGACACCACGGCCCAGAAGATGCAGCTGGGCTACAGACTGCAGCAGATCGCTGCTGCCGTGGAGAATAAAGTCACTGACTTGTGACAGAGGAACCGACCACAGACAGAACCGACCTTCGTCTCGGGAGGGAGAGACGGACTCGACGAGGTTTTCAAGAAGCTTTCATTGTGCAGCGCTATGGACCAGAAGCTTCAGGTGGGCATTGAAGTCCACATCCCAGCACCTTCTGTCCTTTAGATGGTGCTGGCTGAGGAGGCATCAGACAGCAGACACTGTGGACGCTGAACAAAGACAGACGACACCAGTCAGGCCTGATTTCCCTCCGTTTACTTTACGAAGAGACATTTGGAGGACAATGGGTCTCAACACAGCAGCTCTAAAAGAAAGCAGCTGGTCTCCAGTCAGCTGATCTGAAGACTGATCTCAGTGGGATTTTATGTCACTGTTTCCCCTTTGGAGTACGTTTAATGAAGCGGTACCTCTTTTGCCTTGTGTGCTTCTCGCTGCTGTATGGTCAGAAGTTATTTCTTAGTGTGTGTGTGTGTGTGTGTGTGTGTGTGTGTATGTATGTATGTGTGTGTGTGTGTTTATCCATATTGCCCTGGTTGTCAATCTACACCTTGTATTGTCACATTTCTGGTTTCAAGTACACAGTATTGAAGCAACTGTTTTTTTAAAATATATTTTAGATGTTAGTTCAGGTGTTTCTCACTGGGGCTGTAAGAGGTACTTATCCATAATCAGTGTATTACCTACAGTAGATGACGGTCGGCATGTTTTTAGAAACAGACAAAAGTTGCAGGGGAACAGAAGCTACGTACTTCTTTGGACGGGGTCAACAGTAAAATGCATCTTAGGCACCTAAAAGAAAGACCGACCTCTCTCGTTAGTTTGTTAATTAGTTTGTGTTGTTGTGTGACTTTGGTAAATCTGAACTAGCCAAACAAAGACCAGCAACTCCCTGTTGTATGAAGTGAAATTACTGTTTTTTCCAATGGAGTCTGGTTGCTCTGGCGAGAGCATAGACAGTAGGTCTTGGTGATGCAGCCAAAATCTTTGTATGTTTTATTCATGGAGTTCATGGAGTTATTCATTCAGGAGTTACAGCACCAAAGCAAAGTATTGTCCTGGACGGAGGCAGCAGCAAGACGTGTTTTAGATGCCTAAAAAAAAAAAAAAAAATCAATATCAGTTCAAGTGTAAGCTATATTTAGGATATTTTTACCACTTTACCTCGCTGTCAGACGGCGCTGTTAGGCTTCTGACGGCGAACTGAGGCCATTATCTATGCTCTCTTCAAAGCCACCAGACTCCAGTGGAAAAAAA
The DNA here is from genome assembly GCA_947000775.1 of Pterois miles. Classification (NCBI taxonomy): domain Eukaryota; kingdom Metazoa; phylum Chordata; class Actinopteri; order Perciformes; family Scorpaenidae; genus Pterois; species Pterois miles. The sequence goes on along the minus strand of CAMQGK010000147.1, from coordinate 3,072,486 downwards.
CAATAATTTTACTGGTCAACTGCTGCCTCAATCCGTTTGTGTTATTGTGTGACTTTGGTTAGTTCAGATTCACTAAAGTCACACAACAACACAAACGAAAAATAACGGTTTTGGTTTCCCGTCAGAAAGGGCCGTCTGACAGCGAGGTAAAGTGGTGAAAATATCCTAAATATAGTGCACACTTAAACTGGTATATTTTTTTTTTAGCTGTATAAAAAACAGAACATGGAGTTGCTGGTCTACTGCTGCCACGACTGGTTAGTTGTTTGTGTTATTTTGTGACTTTGGTGAATCTGAACTGACTAAAGTCACACAGTAACTCAAACTAACTGGTCAAGGCAGCAGTAGATCAGCAAGGTAAAATGATGGCTTTATCAAAAGCACAGATAACGGCTTGTTTCCTGGTAAACCAGTGAAAATATCCTAAATATAGCGTACACCGTCTTGCTGCTGCCTCCCTCCACAGCGGTACATTACTTTGTTTCTGTGCAGTAACTCAGACAAGAGTTACTTATTTAGGATATTTTCACCGGTTTTATCTGTACTTTTAAAGTGGTAGCGGTAGACCAGCACACCCCCATGTTCTGGGAGGTAAAATTACAGGTTTTTAGACGGCTAAAATCAATATCAGTTCAAGTGTACCCTAGACTTTGCTTCTGTGCGGTAACTTGTGTCTGCTTCTCTGAACTCGGCTACTGTAGGTAGTACACTAACTATGGATAAACCTCATACAACCCCACTGAGAAACAGCAGAACTATCCCTTTAAAGTCAGCAGTATTCACAAAACATTGAACTGAGCTTCAATATAGTTTCTCTGACAAGGACACACCTTGGTCTCTAAGTCCCGTTTACTGAAAGCCAGTCGCTGAGAGTTCAATAAGTCGCCGCCACGCTCTACCTCAGCCTACTGAGCTGCAGCAGATACTCTATTTTCACTACGGTGGGAACATTTCAACCAGCTACAGCCACCAGAACAGCAGCACAGATCATTAACAGAGTATAACTCCTGCTGGACATTATCAGTTGCAGCAGTACAAACATACACAGACATTTCTAGTTGATTGTTTTCCTTTATTTTTTTGCTCGCCGGAGCATTTTAAGGTACTTAAACCCCAGTTTACTGTGTTTTCGTTTCTTGCTTTTATACGTATTCATGTGGATGTCTGTAGTGTACAAGTCACTGGAAAGAATCCTTCCATAAAGCGGAGTCTTAGTGTGCACCACAGTGTTTTATTGTCAGTTTTGTTTTGTACATTTTTAACATTCCTTTAAAAGGTTTTGAACAACATATTGAAATCATGGCTGACCTGGTTCCCCTCCCAGCCGAGGTGACGGTTTTCTTGGCGCTGACATCATGGTTGGTGTACAGCTCTTGTATTGAAGACAAGGTGGCGCTGCTTCATGTGCTGAAGGTCTGTGTGGCGTTTTACTTTTGTCGAGCTGATGCAGGTTCTGTATTGATTATACGACTACTGGTTCAGCAGGCGATCCCGTCATTCTGTTCTGCTTTCAGTTAGAAGCACAGAGACCAGATCTACTGGACACGAGTCTGTTCTTATTTAAGACTTGAGGTGGCTTCCTAGAGGTTAGGAGGGCTGGGTTGTTGAAGCTGGTCTTGGGTCTGTTTCCCCTTTCAAACAGTATTTCATGCTGCCCTCTGTGGTTGGGTTCATCTAGGTTCATGTGTAGGTTGTGGTTAGAGATTACTGATTGGGTTCAGGTGAATCAGTCCATTCTCGTTCCCAGGTCATCAAATACTGATGCTGTGTCCTAGTCCTTGGCGTTCCACATGAGACGCACCGGCTTCCTTTAAGTACAGTGTAAATACATCCACAGCAAGCCTCAACAAGGGTTTTTCTTTCATTCACAGCGCAAACTCTCGACTCAAGCCCACTTTTTGAAGTCTTGCACTCGTGCCTTGTTGGACTCTGACTTGTCTTGGACTCGGGCCTTGTTGGACTCTGATTTGTCTTGGACTCTGGCCTTGTTGGACTCTGACTTGTCTTGGACTCTGGCCTTGTTGGACTCTGACTTGTCTTGGACTCTGGCCTTGTTGGACTCTGACTTGTCTTGGACTCGGGCCTTGTTGGACTTTGACTTGTCTTGGACTCGGGCCTTGTTGGACTCTGACTTGTCTTGGACTCGGGCCTTGTTGGACTCTGATTTGTCTTGGACTCGGGCCTTGTTGGACTCTGACTTGTCTTGGACTCTGGCCTTGTTGGACTCTGACTTGTCTTGGACTCGGGCCTTGTTGGACTCTGACTTGTCTTGGACTCGGGCCTTGTTGGACTTTGACTTGTCTTGGACTCGGGCCTTGTTGGACTCTGACTTGTCTTGGACTCGGGCTGGTAAAGTTGCTCCTGGCTGCTGATTTGGGATCAGTTTTACAGAACGTCATCTGATTCTAAGTGCAGTCCGTAGATTTATTAAACAGCACCGCTGCAAAAAAAAATTCAGATTCAAGGATGATGAATGTAAAGTTAGACTGAAATAGTCGTCACACCTAAACTCTGTGCATTGATTAGTCTGATGTTAGAGCATAGATCAATATTGTTTATAGATTATTTCAGTCCATCCTAGCTTATTAATCACTATATTAGCAGTGGAAAGACACTATCGCTTATTATGGTCTTGAACAGGACTCGACTTTGTCTTGATTCAGACTTGAATGGACCTGGACTTGGACTCGATTAAATTGGGCGTCCGACAGAGCATCAGTGCATGATGAGTTGGGATGAGAACCTGTAAGGGGGCCTGACCCGACAGGGATACAGACTCTGTGCCAGCTTCGACTCGCTGCTACAGACGCACTGTGGTCTCTAATTTAAAAGTAATGAGGTTTGACGGCCGGCCCTCGTCATCAGTGACCAAAAGAGATGAAAAGAATTATTGATTCAAATCAGCCTCGTTTCCGTCTGCGTGTCAGGACGTGTCCCGTAGGTTTATTACTACATAACGTAACATACACAAGCAACTAATGAGTCGTGTGAGTGGACTGTTAGTTCTGTCGGTTCAGATTAAGACGAGCCGTTTGAGGGAAATCTATAACTGTTATTATTAGGCTGTATAAATTTGGCAATGTAGAGCAGGCTCTGCAAGGAGCAGTTTTAAGGATGTTTCTTATTCTGTGTGTTAATATCATTGTACATACTGATTTCAGATGTAACTTGTAGTGATTTAACCTGTTTAATAAGCGAAGGTGCAAATTCTCACAGATGTTGATGTAATAAAGTATTCTTAAAATTAAGATGGTGTAGTGGCCGTTTGTCTTAAAACTTAAATCAAAGAGTTTGTGATTTACCTTGAGTGTGTGTTTCTGATTATTTATTTATCCCAAAAAACAAACAAAAACAAACAAGCAAACAAACAGAAGAAAACATGAATGTCACTTATTATTTACTACTTACTACTTACTTATTGTTCTGGTAAAAACATAAATCCACCCAGGTGCATAAGTACATATTTAATAGCTAATATAATATTCTAAAATATAAACTTATTTTAATGTATATTTCAATATAATAATAACAATAATAATAATAATAACAATAATAATAATAGGGGCTACACGGTGGTGCAGTGGTTAGCGCTGTCGCCTCACAGCAAGAGGGTCGCAGGTTCGATTCCAGCTTGGGACTCTTCTGTGTGGAGTTTGCGTGGGTTTTCTCCGGGTACTCCGGCTTCCTCCCACAGTCCAAAGACATGCTGTTTAGGTTAATTGAGCGGTTGACGATGGATGGAATAATAACAACAATAATAACAACAATAATAACAACAATAATAACAACAATAATAATAATAAATACATAAAATAATAATGAAATACCTAATGAAGTAAACATCTAGAACAATAGAGAAATAAATAATAAAGAAAACATGGATGTCTCTTGTTCCCTCTCTTGTTCTGGTAAAAAAAAAAACATAAGTCCATCCAGGTGCATGCTGGTCCTTCCTGCCTATCCTCCTATACGACCCACAGTTTTACCCAATTCATAAACAAAAGAAAACTAAATACTAATTACCTAAAAAGCTGAATTTACCAAACAAAGTAATAATAAGTAATAAACTGATTCATTATTTTAATCGATATTTTAAATTAAATAAATAAATAATAATAATTAAATAAATTTAAATAATACTGAAATGCTTAATAAAGCATCTAGAATAATAAATCTAACCTACTACTTATTAGTAAAACGACAAATAAATATTAATATATAAATAGCTCCTACAGATTTATAGTTTCCTTAAAAAAATATGAATAAATAAATAAAAAAACAAACAAACATTTGAACACTGACTGAATATGTTTATTATAGAGGTGAAGGGTCTGAGAAGCCTGTAGTGATGGACAGGATACCTCTGATGGTGTGATTTATCCGGGGACCAGATTATCTGGTGCTCTGCGTGTTCATGAGGTCGACATTACCATGGAGATCAGATGCTGAGAGGTAGACCAGCTAGTAATATATATATACAGTATATGTACTGTATATCCTACAGACAGTTTATAGTCACTCAGCCGCAACATACAACCTCACCTCGTTTTAAAATATATTAGAAGGGAGTTTACATGTACTATTGTTATTATTATTGTTATTATTATTATTATTATTATTATTATTATTATTATATTATTATTTTTTATTATTGTTGTTATTATTATTATTGTTGTTGTTGTTGTTGTTATTATTATTATGTTATAATGCGGTTATAAAAACAGGCGGTCGTCTCCGCGGTGATGATGTGTCCGCTGATGATCACCACATAATTAATATGACCAGAAAATCTGTAACACCACCACCGACAACGGGCAGCATCCTGTGCCAACAAGCACGGCGGTCCAAAATGGAGTAACGCTGAACGCAGAGCAGTCGGGAATCCCACTGAATGTAATCTCACATCCAAACACAAACTTGTCCCGTCGCAGGTGGAAATTAAGCCGTCTAGAAACCGCGGGGAAATCACCGTCGTTGTTCCTGCTGTCGAGCTAGCTGCGCAGAACAGGTAAACTACAGGGCAGCTCGCTGGGCTGAAGCTAGCCCAGCTAGCGCTAGTGGCTAATGCTAATGTTAGCTGCTAACGCTAATGTTAGCTGTTAATGCTAATGTTCGCTGCCTTTGTACAGCTGTCCAGTGAGGAAGGTTAGCTAACTGCCAAGAAAACATGGCTGTGACGCATCTTGGAGCCATTTGCGATTCGCATTCTTACCGATATATTTTTATAATCTAAACGAAAGCTAAACGTTGCTAACGTTAGTTAGCCGCTTTGTTTGCGATGCTAGCGTGTAGCTAGATGACGGATGGCTAACGTTAGCTAGCGTCTTTCTGCTAACTTATTATGACTTGTTTTGTCACACTTGTCGGTTGTCTGGTAGTGCAGCGTTATTTTTAGTTATCTTTATATTCTCGTGTATGAATAAAACGACATATCGCTTCATTCAAGTTTTTAATACGGCCTTGCTCTGAGATGTAATTTGTAACGTACATTAACGGCCGATGTTTCACAAAATGATAGCCTGCTATTAAATGAATTAGGTTAAAACACGGTGTGACAGTTAAGCGTTACACGTAGAGACCTTTCGTGTTAAAATCCAGCTTTAACTTGTGTATTTTTAGGCAGCAGGCCAGGTTTGTGTTATCACATATGGATGGGTGCGTCCGTATTCAAATAATCATGTATATATTCATCCAGAGACATGCAGACTACTGGGAGTTTATATACGCCTGAGGAGTAAATCTGTATAATTCAAAGTGCTCTCTGATCTGCACTCACTCATTGTTATAATAAATATCTATGATGGACCTGAGGTGTATTTGTCATTTTTAGTCTAAGGTGGTAAATTTTGTTGACAGTACCACTTTTTCACATGAGACATGCTGACATGTCATAGCAGGAAAAGCAGCAACGATGGCTCCGTTGTGATAGAGTGTCCCAGTGATGGTGACAGGGTGCCTCCAGCTGAACCACCAGCTCTGATCCCAAACTCTCACCAATGCACAAGTTGACAGGGGAGCAGACTTCAACTTCACAGATTTCATTGTTTACACCAGAGCTTTTCCTGCTGTGGCAGGTCTAAGTGTATTCTGTGGAAAAGACCCACGTTGTGTCCTGTTTCCTGTTGTTTGGTGCTGAGCAGCAGGGCGTTCAGCGTTATTGTTGTTTTCTTTATTCCAGTCGAGAATGGAGCCATCAGAGCAGTCAGGCCCAGACTCCGGCTCTCAGGATGTCAACCCTGTTTTTCTGCAGCAGCTCAGAGAGCTGGACATCCCAGAGGAGGCAGCCAAACAGGTGGGACGAGACACTCAGCATATAGGCCACATTTACATCAACATTTAGTAGAGACGTTCCCATACCATTTTTTCCCTCCCTGATACTGATTCCAGTACCTGAGCTTGGGTATCGGTCGATACAGAGTACTGAGCTGATACCACCATGATTAAAAAATATGTAGTTATTATTATGGATGTGATATGATTGCTATCTTTGTTATGTGGCCTGGTTCAGGTTAAATCCTTTATAAAACATGAACAAATACATACAGAGAATAAATGCAATAGAACCTGGCAACACTATACTGCCACACCTGGAAACAGAAGCTGTACATACTGGACATTTCCCTGTTTTACTTGTTGGATTTTCAACTATGAAATGTTGTCTGATGGCTGACCTCGCTCTGACTACCATTACGCTCCACCAGCACTGAACTCCTGTTTGCTATGGGCATGTGCTAAACTACCTGCGGTCAGTTCTTTGCTGCTCTAAAACAGTAGTAGCCAGTGGCAGCCATGATACATCCAAGGCAACAGCACAGTGAAAGCTGCTGTTTTGGAGTGTTGAAGAAGAATTGGTTTCTGGCAGGGATGTTAATAATGAACCGGTAACCGACATGAAGAATTTGAACTGATTAACGCCATCGGTTAAATGGTTAAAGGAAATAATTAATAATTAATAAATAATTAATTAAAAAGCTGAGCAAAACTCAGAGGAACAGCTTGTCACTTAAAGGAGAAACGCTGGTCCACCTTAAGAGAGTCTGAGCTGGCGTTGCAAGATACAGGAAGTTGGCTCCGGTCTTGAGCGGAGGAGTTGTAGCATTTTATTCACTGACCAGTAAACTGTAAACACACTACACGGTTACGTTCACAGCTATGACGCCACGGACAAACCCACACTCACCACCGTCACACACACACGGTCTGTCGGACACAAAGTCACACCAGCAGCGGCACATGCTCAAGACAATAGAAAATATTTCTCCTAAGCTGTTTACATGGTTAATGGTAATGAATGTTTCAGTAATATTCCTGTTTACATGCGTACACCTCCACAAACTGTCAGCTAGTTGGTTTGTGTACAACAGAGCTGGACGTAAACAGGCGAGAAGCTGTGTCGCAAACTGCCATAAAAACCCCAATGGAGGCAATTATTTCACTGTAGATTATTCCCTCGATTAATCAATTTGTTTTTTAGTCTGTAAAAGGGTGAAAAATGTTGATCAGTGGTTCCTGAATCCCAAGATGACGTCCTCAAATGGATATTCAGTTTACTGTCGTAGAGGAGGAAAGAAACCAGAACATATTCACATTTTAAGAAGCTGTAATCAGAGAATTTGTACTTTTTTTTTTTCTTAAAAATTACTGTGATTACCGATTAATCAGAATATTTGGCAATGCATTTAATAGTTGACAACTAATGGACTAATGGTTGCAGCTCTATCTGACATTTTTCCTTATTTCTCCTCTCTTCAGGCACTTCTTCACACTCGGAACGTGTCTGCCGAGGAGGCGGCAATGTACTACTTCAACAAGCTGGAGAATGAGGTGCCCATAAGCTAGCCTTAGTCCCCACAGGTACACCTTGGTACTTTAGACCTCGTGGAGTTTGTCCAAAGCCAAATCTCAGTGTCTCTGTTCGTCTGCTCTGACCCTCAGGAGGAGGGAGACGATGACCTCATGTTCAAGATGGTGTTTGTGGTGAACATGGACCTCGCCATGGGTGTTGGAAAGGTTAGTCCAGTGGTGCCAGTGTGGGATTTATGCTGTGTTCAAATATGTGATCCATCCTGTGTGGTAAAATTTAACAATATCTCCACTGATGGAAAAATAAAGGAGTTTTAGCCGAGCTAACTTTGAAGCTCTTATTTGATCACTCCTATCTCTAGTTTCACAGTGATGTAAAGCTGCTATTTCTGAAAGTCTCTCTTTAATTTGCATTGGTCTGTAATTTTCCTTGTTCCTCTGATGATTAATACCTACCAGGTGCTCTGGGTGGGAGGAGTTTATGCTCATATCAGCTGCAATGCAACAGTGATGGTAGTTTTCTCATGCAAATATTATTTTTCGGTTTAGTTCACTGTGTAATTTTATTTGAGCCTGGTCAGAAATAGCATGTAAAGGCTATTTTCAGTACGGCTGACAGATTCCTGTGTAGGTGTGAACTGAGCACTGTGTTTGTGCAGGTGGCGGCCCAGGTGGGTCATGCTGCTGTGGGTTTGTACCAGGCTCTACAGGAGAAGAACAGCTGGAGGGAGATGGCCTGGAAGTGGGACCACAGTGGGTAAGGCCTGCACAATATGTTGGTAGACAAGAGATGCATTTGTGATGTATTTTCAGTTTAAAAAACTAACTATAATGTTGGTTCATCGGCAAAGCCTTAACCTTAACTTACTGCTTTACATGAGGGATGCTGATTTTGAATTGTTTTTAAACCAATACCCGACCCTCGTTAACTGATTATTAAATGTTAAACGACAAGATTAGACAAAAGACAACTGAGTTTCTAGTTCACTCTTCATGGAGACTGGCCACGGTGCTGCGTTCACTGTCGTGGACACATACAGCCACCACCGTATTTAGTTTATCTGCCAGTGAGATTATCAGTGTTCATCACTTCACCTGTCAGTGGTCATAATACTGTTAATGTTATGGCTGATCAGTGGTATACGTTATTGACTGAAAAGTCGATGTGCATGGTGTTGATACAGAGCCAAGAAGGTGGTGGTCCAGGGCACCAACGTGGCTCATCTACTGGAGCTGCAGGCCCTGGCCATGAGCCTCAGCCTGCCCACTTACCTGGTCCAGGATGCTGGACTCACCCAGGTGAGGGAAACAGAGTGCTCTTGTTTGTATGTCTTTGGACACACCCCTTGTTTTTCCCAATATATTGTCAAATTATTGGTACTAATATATTTGGTTGAAAAGAAATATTAGATGTTTTGCTCTGTGCCTTGAAAGCAACCCGTCTTGTCTTTGGCAGGTGGAGTCTGGGTCCCGCACTGTCCTGGCCATCATGGGCGAGGAGGAGATGGTGAATAACGTCACTGGGAGTCTGAAGCTGCTCTGAGGGGCTCAACCCCAATGTGCAGGGGGGGCGGGGGCATTGCTCTGCAGTGCCACAGTGCATCCAGCAGGGGGCAGCATTTCCCAGCAGCAGGGAGAGTCTTGGCATGCAAGTGTGTACCAACCTTTAAAAGAAGACCTAAAGAGCAAAGGAAAAGGAGACATGTCCCAACACCAGAAAACAAACACCCTCAGCCATTTGTTTCCCTTTCATTCTTTGTCTGAGCCGCTTAGTCGGCCGTTAAGAGCAGCAGGAGGGAGAGAGACCGGTTGTTCAGAGAGGAGTGAGGGCAAGGCGGTTGAGTTTTCTTTTTTCTGGTGACCTTTCTCTTTTTCAAACGGGCCACCTACCTAGAAGAGAGTCTTAAAATGAATTAACCAGTTTACAAACATGTCTAGTCTGTCGTCCAGTTTCGAATATGGCAAAATAAAATCAAGAATTTTTGGTGGTTTACCAATATTGTAGTTATGCTTATTCAAGAGGCTGTGTACTGTAGACTAACACTGCTCAAAAATATTAAGGGAAAGCTTAATGATCCCAGTATAACACCAAGTCAGGTAAACTTCAGGGATATCAATCTGTCCATTTAGGAAGCTCAAGTGATTGTGAATCACTTTCAGCTGCTTTGGTGCAAATGAGAGAGACTACAGGTTTAATAGAGAGGCAACAGCAAGAAAACCCCCAAAAAGGGAATGGTTTTACATGTGGTGACTCTCTCCTGATCCTTCCTGACTGATTCTTCTCTAGTTGATGTTCTGTTAGTGTCCTTGTCCCTATTTGTAGCATGAGGCGGTACCTGCAGCCCAATCAGGTTTCACAGGTAGTCCAGCTCCTCCAGGATGGCACAGCCATACGTGTGGTCGCAAGAAGGTTTGTTGTGTCTTCCAGCACAGTCTGAAGAGTGTGGAGGAGATACCAGGAGACCAGCCGTTACACCAAGAGGGCTGGACAGGACCGTAGAAGGGCATCAACCCAGCAGCAGGACCGGTATCTGGCCATTGGCGCCCCGTTCTCTTCACAGATGAGAGCAGGTTCACACTGAGCACACGTGACTGGTGTGAAAGAGTCTGGAGACGCCGTGGTGAACGTTATGCTGCCTGTAACATCATCCAGCATGACAATGCAGACTTACCAATTCTGGTGTTTGCTGGCGAATGCTCCTGAGCTGTGAGCACAGTTCCCACTAGAGGATGTTGGGCCCTCTTGCCACCCTCACAGAGTCTGACCGTTCAGTCAGAAACATGTACACCAGTAGCCTGCTGGAGTGCTCCTCCTGTTCCTCCTTGCACAAAGGAGCAGATACTGGTCCCGCTGCTGGGTTGATGCCCCTCTATGGTCCTGTCCAGCCGTCTTGGTGTAACAGCCGGTCTCCTGGTATCCCCTCCATGCTCTCGAGACTGTGCTGGGAGACTCGGCAAACCTTCACATATGAATGTGCCATCCTGGAAGAGCTGGACTACCCCTGCAACCTGATTGGACTGCAGGTACCGCCTCATGCTACAAGTAGAGACAAGGACAGTAGCAGAACACAGAACTACAGAAGAATCAGTCAGAAGGACCAGGGGAGAGTCACCACATGTCAAACCATTATGGCTGTTGTCACTTTCAGGGGAAAGTGATTGACAGTCACCTGTGCTTTCTAAACGGACAGATTGATATCCCCAAAGTTAAACTGACTTGGTTTTAAACTGTGATGATTAGATGTTCCCTTATTATTTTTGATCAGTGTACATAATGTAATTATAATTATACCCATAGCAGATGTATTTCCTCGTTGAATTCACTACTCCTGAATGAAGGGTTATTAACTGATAATATTGTGAACACTCATTTTTGACGTTTAAATGTGTCTGTATGCAACTACTCTCCCAAAGATCCCTCTCCTATAGAATCAGTAACATTACTCATTGATAAATGGCTATATTTTGTATACATATGCCTGTTGGGGGCCATATACTGTATAATCTGTGGTGTGCCATCCTAAACAGTATGCACAGTTACTGGACTTTATGTTTTTTGTTTTTTTTTTCTTTGTGCAAAAGTAAGAAAGTCCTAATTTTTGGATTTATTGATTAAAATTTGATGGTGGGCGAGAAGTGGTATGGAGCCAAAATGTCATGTAGTGAAGGTCTAACGCTGGGCCTCATGTTATGCACTCAGACAGCCGGTGGCGGAGCGTTTACACTAATGAAGTTCATTTACAGCTCGACTGAACGCGTGTGTACAACAATTATTATGGACTTGGTGAACAGTCTTGCACACTAATAATCTCAATACACAAAAAATGATGTGTGAGCTGTTGTGTGTCTCACTAACATAGTTGTGGGCATGAGCTGCCACTCCCACGAGCTTGATACCGGAGGTTTTATTTGCGACAGGAATCTTTCAAAATAAAAAAAACAAGGCAGTGGCATGCATGCAATATGAAATGTACATTTTTGAAGAACCCCAAAGTTGTCAATTTTAGTAACATGTCCACACTTTGATACCTCCTATGTTCTATACAGTCATTTGTGTGAGTGCTTCAGACTATGGAGACAATTAAAATGCCTCCAGATTACAAGCATGTGTGAATGATTTCTTTTTTTATACCTCACAGGACATACAGACAATGCAACAATGCATATGAGAGAGATTTGCTGGAGCTGTGGCAGTGAACGCATCGTGGGGGAGGGTTGAGCACGGCCATATTGCAGTGCGCGGTTTACACTGGACATATGACACTGCTTTTTTCACCGCAGCAACAATGGCAGTCTTGTGAAATATGGCCACTGTACTGTGGGAGTCCGCCTGGGAAACGTGAAAGCTGTCCTGTAGTTAGTAGACATGAAACGATTCGTGTGGTGGTTATAAAGCAGATGCTTATTATCCTAAGAAGACTCAGACGTGTTTATACTGGTGACATAAGTGACGTTAAGCGCGTTCATTATACCAAGGATAGCCTACTTTGTGCCCAATATGGAGCCCAGAACGTCACACCCGTATGTATCGCCGCTTTGTTCGGCCTGTTCATTTCATATGTATCCATACGCAAATGAATCAAGTAGCACCGCGTTTCCTCGTTCGATCATATGAAGCTCTGAGTCTTAAATCGATTATATATTATGGAACTGAGCCCCGCTGCCGCAACAATGTTGTTATTCTGCTGTCCAATTCCGTCGCTCGTCAGACCTCTGCAACAAATGACGTTGGCATTTATCCCCGCAGCCAATCAAAGTCGCCCCCCGAGTCTCATGACAGGACAAGAAGCCAATCGCGTCGTTTGGGGAGTATTTGTTCATAAATGTCATTCTTTTACTGTGTATCTGTTGGAAATAAAGTGTCCGGTTTGTTTGTAAATCCATTGTGCGGAGTTGGTAACTTTAAAATATTTAACAAATTAAAAGGGCTGCTAATTCGCAGCAATGTTTTTTTTTCGGTCGGTCCTCAGGTACGTTCCCGGGAATAGTTTTATTGACCAGCCTGGTGATCGAGGTGTTTTCGTTGTGTCGGTTTTAGAAGTGTGGGAATAGACTGATTTCGGCAGCGGGAGCAGAGGTAGGAGGGACCAGTAATAAGTAGATGCAACCCCGGAGGGTCAGTTTCCCTGTCCAACCGGGTCCAACCCCTTACGAGACGCTACCAGAGCGACACCTCATGCTCCATTCATCTGACATACCGGTAGGTGGGGCTGACCCAGTGGGCTAACCCTGCCTCTGGTATCCCTGGAACTGGGCCCCAGAGACCCCGTGTAGCTAACGCTTGTGAAGCTATGTAATGAGAGCTCCTTCCACGTTAAAATAGATGGATATAGACCCTCTCAAATGAAACGCATTAATCCCACTAACGAATTAAAATGGATTCCATGGCCATTTGAGTTTAATAACGAGCATTTCCCGGAACTTTGAAGGTACGGATCCACTGCTGGGTGTCAAATTGTCTCCCCGTATCCAGCCACTGTCTCTCGCTCTGCTCCTTGAACGCCTCACACATGTCATAATGGCTCTGAATTTTTCGCACCCCTCCTCAAAGCAGAGCCCGCCCCGACTTTTGACGTAGTTGATGGGGTTAAAAAAAAAACGACGCTGTGATTTAACCAAAGATGTGCACGTATAGCTCGAGTGTCACATGATTGACACGTTGCTGTCCAATCGTGTGCGAGGGGCGGGATATCGCAGTAAGGGCCGCCCAAGGAGAGAGCCCCTGCACTGTCGCCGGGGAAACCCCGTGGCGTGGTTGTGTGTCAGTTTCGCTGGGACCCGCGGTCGGTGCCGGTGAGGAGGGGGATGGGCGCCTCTGCGAATGTAAGGACCCGAGACAGAATCAGAGCCCTGTATCACATACAGCCAGCATATACCCCATTATAAATAGCGACTGTATATACAATACACTAAAATACATGGATTTATCCACCGGGGATCTATAATAGACACTCAATGGATGCAGTGCACCTGAACAGGACAGGGAATTTAACTTTCCGCCTATGCTTGGGAGACACTGAGAAGTTTGTTTCCTACCCCTGGAGAGGGAGCTACTTTTGAGGGCAAAGGATACAGGAGACTCCGAGGCCGATCTCCAGGCCTACTGGTCTGGCTGGATTTGATGTTGGGATACTCTAAGGACCCACTGTACATGCATTTGGCTCGTTTGCTCAAGTTTGGAATGCCTCTTTAGGTGAGTAAATCTGTGTTGATACCACCCTCTATAAAACGGCAGAAATACAACAAACACGTAGTGGTCATGTTTTCAGTGAAACCAAACATAGCCACGAAGCTAACTTGGCTAACTACTTAGCGTCTACTTATTTGAACAAGTTGCTTGCTCCTCGCTATCTTTCCACTTTTAAGTGGCTTTGCCTGGCTGGCTGAAAAGCTGGTAAGCCTTGCGGGGCTGCTGTTAGCTGTGTCTGGACTCATCTTCCATGACTTTTTGATCAGCTCCTCGTGTTGTTTTTGATTGCTAGCCTGTGAGTCTGGAAGTCCACCACATCACTGGTTTTATAAAAACCAACGTTATTCAAAGCAACCATGTCCCCCCCCCCCGAAGCTCTCAACACCAAGTTTTCAAGAGTTTGACTCGTTTAGGGGTTCCTTCACCTCAGTTTTTGCCACCAAGAATAAACCAGTCACACTCGGATATAACGTTGCATTACCAATTAGATGTGCTATACTTTGCCCTGAGCCCACTAAGCTACACATTTGTGTTGTTTTTGAAGTATAAATACATAAATCTTGCCTTGTTGAGCAAGTTTCGGTAACGTATTTCCGCAGAGGCTTAACATTCCCCAACGTTACACAGTCAAAACAACACCAGCAGCCCAGTATAGCCGCTATATTGTCGTTTGATGCATAGTTATTAGCTCGAATTGAGCAGTAGGATAACGTTAAACCTGCATCCATCTCAAGGAAGTTCAGAAGCAGACCGCGTAAGGTAATATGCAAACTTGTTTTGTTAGAGCCAAAACATTGCCTTTTGGCGTTGTTCTTTTGACAGCAACGTGTTAAATGTGTCTCTGGGACCCAGAAACTGTCGAATTATTTCAAAGTTATCCACGACACAACTTGCAATTTGACCGTTTATTGGCGACTCATGTTAGCCGAGCAACCAGCTGCTGTGCTGGGTTAGCAGACGAGCCATAGGCAACAAATGCTACACTAGCCTTTAAGCTAACTTTTTGGATGTTTTCCAGTTGATTGTGTCCTTGTTTTGAGCCAGTGGCTTTTAGCACAAGGCTGTATGAGCGTTTAACTGTGTGTCCATGTGAAGATTGTAACATGAGCTCATGGTTGATGTGGATTTCTGGACTAGTTTTATGTAAAATATGGAGTCTGCATCATGGTTGGCTACATCATGTTAATGCATTTGTCTCTGGCAACATTCCTAACTTCGCTCAGGCGTGTGAATCGAGCTCTGTTGTGTTTTCTCTATTTGTGCTTGTTATTCCCTCCCTGTGTGTGAGTGTGTTATCCAGCAATCAGAAAACCAGATCTGTTGGGTAGTGACTTGCTCTTCTTCACCTCCCCCCACCTACCAACCCCCAGCCTCGGTGGCGGTTTAGAGAAATGAGTGGTATTTTAGCAGGGGAGCTCTTGTTTCCTTTTTTAGCCTCCATTTTTTATTTCAACGTGTGACTAAGTGCTGGTAGCATTGTTGAGTCGGAATGCAGCAATCACAAGTTTCGACCAAGTTGGAGACCCGGTAGCTGTTTGTGTTTTTGATCATCTTTTTGGATCATGTCTTGATTATGAGCCACTTCTGGCTTCAGCCCCAGCAGAGATGAAGATTAAAAATCATCTCTGTTGGGTTGATTTCAGGAATCAAGGCTTCCTTTGCCTTGTCATTTTCACTGTGTACTGTGAGCTAGCGACAACCACAGTTGACTAAGTGATACTGGGGAAATGTCTGCGACTCTCCCCTCAGCGTGGATGTGTGTTTTGTGAGGTTTTATATTTATTAGGACCCCGTGTTTTCCAGCTCTAATGGCTGCCCTAACAGTCGCCTGAGTAGCTGAGCTCCACCAGGCTGCACCACGTAGCCTGGCATTGTGCAGAGTCTGGAGCACTGGACACAGCAAACTGCAAGACAAGGAAGATATTTTGCTTTTTTGGGCCAGTTAATGTGTCATCGGATGTGTGACTTCATTCCTGCAGTGATATTAGTGTCTGACCTGTCATAACTTCAGCTGCTCTTACATTACTCACTCTGCTTGGGCTGCATGATTATGGCCACAATGCTAATCATGATTATTTTTGATCAGTACTAATATCACAATTATTCACTGATTTCAGCGGCAACATATTTTTATTGCACTTTCACATGCTGTGCTACATTCCTGCTAATGTATAAATTAGAGCTGTTGGAAAAGACTGGTGTTGCAATATTTTTCAGAGATGCACCGATACTGCATCTGATATCGGCCTGGTACTGACTCAAATATCTCGGACATCATGATGATGAGACTGATCTGTTCAGCTCAGTTCTGCCTTTATATAGTATATATATATATTATATACTGGAATTTTTATTGATGTTTAAGTTTTGACCAATTTGTTGCTGCAAGAAAACATTGTACACATGAATCCCTGTTTTACCCTGTTGCTAGTGTACAATTTATTAATTCAAGACATTTATATCTATGTATTTATTTGTTTTTCTTACAAAGTTGGGAATAAAATGATTAAGCCAAGCCTGATTTTGCCTTACACATAAAACATGATCACTTCCACATAGTGAAGCATACAGCCCACCGATACCCAGAGCCCAGGTAATGCTAATCCTCGAATTTCCCTCCGGGGATTAATAAAGGTTCATCTTATCTTATCTTATCTATCGGTATAGGGACTGAAAAAGTCAGATTGAGACATACCTATTTTCTATCTATCTATCTATCTATCTATCTATCTATCTATCTATCTATCTATCTATCTATCTATCTCTTTCTATCTATCTATCTATTATATATATATATACACACACATACACACACACACACACACACACACACACACACCCATACCCTTTTGTTGGCTACATTTACATTTTAAATTCTTCAACCTGGTGCACCTTGAGACCAAAATAAGCAAATATGAGCACCAGATAAACAATTTTATGTTCTTTATTCAGGCTCTTAACCATCTATACCCAAAAGCAAAGCTAAAACGTCTCAAGCAACGACTGGCAGCTGGCTGGTAGTTTAAGAAGGGCTTGATTTGATATGCCGCAGCATTTTCTATGAGCAGAACGCACATTTTTAAATGTCAATATTGCAGGTGATCATGTTCATTTAATTATGGGAAGTCAAAATTGTGATCGCGATTAATATTTGATTAATTGTGCAGCCCTACTTTCTACTCTGTCAAAACGTATTTTAATGAATTGTACTGAATGCTGTAATATCACAAAATCTCAGGTTTATGTCACCAAGTATACACATACGTGGAATTTGTCTCCAGTTTTATGCAGCTCTCTCAATGTGCCCACACAGATTAAAATAATACAATAATAGAATTAAAATGTCTATTTACAATTCAAGTGTTCTGAAAGTTGAAAACAATACAAAGTGCAACAAGTCAATACTGGATGGATATATATTGACGGGATAATTATGTATATGTGAAGATGTCTATATACGGTGTGTACAGTGAGTAGGATTTATATTTACAGTGACGGGTACATACATATTCCAATATGTACATGAAGTGACTTGATGTATATATTACAAAAAATGCGTATTAAAGAGAAATTAAAATCTAAAAATGTGCGGTTAAAGACTGTTAAGTATAATCTAAAAATGTGCATTAAAGATTAAATTATAATGTGAAAATCTGCATGAAAGACTGTACATTATAATGTAAAACTGTGCATTTAAGACTAAATTATAATCTAAGAATGCGCAGTAAAGACTCAATTTTATTTTCGAAATGCATGGTTAAAGACTAAGAGTTATAATCTATAACGGCATCATCAGATATTAGATATCAGAAATATGTAAATCTGGTGTCAGAGTGAATCAGTTAGTCATATTTGCTGTTTGGTTGCTCATCAATTTAAATCAAACATGGTCAAAGCGCCACTGGAAACATGTATTTGTGGCGTCCTGTAACCGTGTTTTTGTGAGCTGACCTTGCTTCATGAGTACAAAGATTACACCTGTGCCCTGCCGGGGCTTTTTCAGCCAGCACCAAGCATTTGGATTGATCTGGATGCCTGTTGGAAGCCAGATTGCAGCGCGCTGAGCCTTGTTTTCATTGGTTGCGACTGACATTCTCTGAATATGTTTCACATCTTTTAATAGCCTGTGTGGGCTGCAGCTTGCAAACCTGGCCTCTCACAATCATTGGAAACATGAGCCCCCCCTCCCGTCCAGCACTCCCCCTGACCCTGGCCTGCCTTCTTAAATCAACGTGCCACCCTGGGAAAGCTAAGAATGAACTGTTTGGCTGCTTGTTGCCGCTCTGCCTTGAACTGACCCGCCATGTTGGTGTTCTGGGCAGCTTCAGATTATGTGTTGGGAGTGAGATACATGTGTTAGGGGTGTTGCGTTACAGCAATTGGCGAAAGAGGGCTGCCTTCGAGAGCAGCCCTGCGCTAGACCCGTCTGCAGGATGGACCCTCCTCTCCCAGTATGGGCCTCTGAAACGTTGGGGATCTCAGGAATGTGCAGACATGCAAGGTTAGCCTGGCCCAGTTATTTTTTGTTTACCAAGGAAAGTCTCTCATTCACACTCACAGAAATGTGAATGTTAGGTGACATGCCCTTGAAAACATAATTTGTGAACGCCGTGTGATGAGTGTGGATCATACGGCGTACTGAATCTAAACCCTGATTTGTGCTCGTACAAGACGGAGTGAAGCAGGATGTTGGCCCGTTTCCAAAAGAAGAAGACAGGATTCTGTCTCGCTGCAGACGGTTGGAGAAGAGGGAGTAGGGGGTGTTGCTGTGTGGAATAGGAGGGAGGGGGCTACCCTGTCCCTTTAGCTTTCCATTTGCATGCTGATGACACTCTGTATCATTACATGGAGGGCAGGTGTAGCTATTGATATGTTAATAAGGTTTTGCGTGTGTTGTGCCTGTGTGACCAAGTCAACCAAGCCAGTGTTGTGGATCTACATCTCTATGGAAGCACATAAATTAGTGAGGATACACCATGTGCATTCTGTTTCTGGGCTGTAACTGAGTTTTATTAGCATTTAGCAACTGAAGCTTCCTGAGTTTTGTATAAAAATGCAGTCACACCTGCATGTTTTAATTCTCTTAGCATATGAAAGTGTGTTTTTTTTATTTTTGTCATATAGGTTTGTTTTCCTGTGAGATACTCTCCTTTTTAATGTCAGGGACCGATACAGCACCAGTCCGTCCACCTTCCCCTCTCTGTTTCGTCCCCTCTGCTGCAGCTGCTGTGCGTTGTGTGGCTTGCCGTCTTGCACAAGGGGGTTAAAAACAAGTCGCTCTGACGCCTGCCTCAGCGCTGCACTCCTATTGGTGCAGGAGCTCTGGAGCTGCTCCAATGGGGCGCAGCGTTTCCTCTGCGTTGGGGGAGCTGTGTTGCAGAGGGCTGTGCTGGTTAATTCTGTTTCGTGCCGAGAAGCAATGCTTCTTGGGAGAATAATGGAGGAGGAGGAGGAGGAGGAGGAGGAGGCTAGGGAAAAAAAAACAAGGCTGAAAGGGGGGTGAGGCAGGCAATCTACGTAATCATCTCTCTCTCTCTCTCCCTCCCTCCCCTCTCTCTCTCTCTCTTTCTCTCTCTCTCCTTGTTTTATTGTGCCCTTATGTTTTGTCCTTCATTTCCTTTTCTTTCTCTCACTGTCACGCTGCCTGTCTCGCTTTCTTGTGATACTTGGCTGAGTGTGTAGCAGGAAAAAAAAAAAAAGCTCACCAACATCCAGAGTTATCTGTCCACCTTTTAGAACTGCAGGCAGACATTTTAGGCTTTACCACCTCCTCTCTCTTTCCTCTCCCCTGGTCCTGTGGGCGTCTCTCTCTCTCTCTCTCTCTCTCTCTCTCTCTCTCTCTCTCTCTCTCTCTCTCTCTCTCTCTCTCTCTCTCTCAGCCAAATAATGGTTGGTTTAAAAATACCAAATACTTGTGTGAGGTGAAACCAAGATTGCAAAATGTACAAGCACATTTCATTTTCCAAGTGTGTTTGCTCAGAGGGTGTTGTCGGGTGGAGAGAGAGCGAGAGAGCGAGAGCGAGCGAGAGAGAGCAAATACGGAGCTGGGCAGAAGAAAAACAACCAAGAGAGCGTTTGCACCAAAGTCAAGCCACTCGACACCAACCCGCTCACAGCTGCCCTGTTTTGTAATGCGCAGCAGCAGAGCTAAAAACAAAAGAGGAAAAGATTGGCCGGGGCCAGGTTTTTCCAGTTCACGGGGCCTCGCTCTGTCACCTTGAGCAAATGGTTCCTGTTGGGAAGAGTGAGGTGGGAGTGTTTGTTTTTTGTAAACAGACCCCTTCCTCCGCACACACACTTTTCCTCAAGACATTTGTTGTATTCGTTTCACAGTCAGTCAGTTTGGGACAGTTAAAGCCCTGCAGCAGTTCAAAATGGCTGCCAATCCTCAGTGATTTTACTCCGTGTGACACCTTGCAACCTTGCATTGGCTGGTCTCGCATATGTGTTGTTTGCGAGGTGGAGCCAGGGCAAGCCCTCGTGTCGTTCTGGATAAGACTGTCGGCCAAAAGAGGAAATGGAAATGTCATGTAAATGTGTTTGTCGTGCAGTGAGCTCACGTGTGAGAGTCGGAGGGCATCTCTGGTTTATGTTGTGCCAGAGCGTGAGCTTATCTAACATCGAGATGGATGTTTTGGACTTAATGCCTCTGCTAGAATACTACTTGGAAAACATCCCTCCCCACATTTGGGAGTAGACATGGCTTACAGGGAATACTGTGAAGACTGGCTGTCCTTCCCTCTAAAGCTCTTTAAATATAATGTGTTAATCTTAGATGCACAACAGTGAAGATTTTGGGTTAGATTTGGACTTCAATACTCCTGCTGTTTATTCTGTGCTGTCAGAGTATTATTAGTTTTTAAGTATTGTGATTTGAAATTGCAATTTATTGTGAATTTGTTAAATTTAACACTAGACAACATGGGGAGAGTTGAATCATACACTTCTAGGGATTTTTACTTGGGAAAATGATTAAATTAACCCAGTAAAAATGTTAAATTTTCAGCATGTATGACGTCAAATATATCAGGATCATTCTCAGGATTTAATTATTACATTTTTTCCAGCAACCCAAAAATCAAAGAATAAAAACATTTCCCTCACAAATTAGTGGTATTTTGTTTTTAAGAGACATGTAATGTTTTACACTTCTGGTGAATTTATTTATAATTTATTTCCATAGACATATTTTGTATATCCAATTCCCTTTGTTAACACCTTATTTTGAAAAGCAGACATAGTCCCAGGTGTCTACTTCCTCTAACTTCTCCAAGGTGGTCTCTAGCTCTCCGTCAGCTCCGTTCTCTTTATCCATCCATGGTCAGCTCCATTGAGGCTGTTTTGAATATATTGAACATAAATGTCAGTATAT
Source organism: Pterois miles (assembly GCA_947000775.1). Taxonomy (NCBI): domain Eukaryota; kingdom Metazoa; phylum Chordata; class Actinopteri; order Perciformes; family Scorpaenidae; genus Pterois; species Pterois miles. The sequence continues at coordinate 3,051,121 of CAMQGK010000147.1, read as the reverse complement.
GGGACTCTACAGTTGTGGTGTTTGACCACGGGGCTGAGAGTGCCGGCCGGCCGGACCGCACGTCTCCGCGTTACGATAACGTTTCCTATCTGTGAGTTAGCGTTCAGCTTTAGCCGTGATGTCTAGCTGTGCTTTGCCAAAGTGTTTCCATCCTTTACTGGACGTGTAGTGTTTACCACGCTGGATTTAACATGGAGGGTGGAGGTCGGATCCACGCTGCCTTTCTCCTTTCACCTCGTTGTGTTTGTTTTGGTTGACGGATGCAGAATGGACGTCACGTTATTCAGATTACAACAATTCAAATGGTAACTTCCTTTTACCTCCACATAAACTCAATTGAATCAATATATTGATTCCAGCATTAAGACGTTTCAAAAATCTTCTAATAAAAAAAAATCACCATTCATAGTTGAATTTAGTTTTTTCCCCCACCCCTAGTATTTATGATAAGGTTTAATCAGCCTGCTTACAGACTGACTTCCAGACTTCAGAGGAAAACAGATCAGAAAGAGCTAGTGGAGCAGGCAGCAGTATTTTGCATTGTCCTCTCTGTTTTCCTGCTCTAGGTTACTGAGCCTCAAACGGACAGTGGTTGGCTTGTTTGCCCTGAAACAGATGATTGATTTTGTGTCATGCTGGCCCTGCTGTCGGCTGCTCTCTCGCTCCCCCACCCCTCTTATAGAACCTACTTGGCCTTTGTTCTCCATTGTGTGGCTCTCATCCCCAGTCTGGTCCCGGCCCATTCAGGCAGCTGGACATTGCTGTGTTAATGGCGGGCCACGCCGTGCTCCCAGGACACTCGACCACTCAGCACGACAACAGCCACATCGCTGCGAGAGTTGAAGCATTCTCCAGTGGCGATATACTGTATATCTCAGCCTTGGACCCTTTGAAATAACATTTCTTACTGTGGTGCCAGATGTTTGCACATATATGTCATTCCTTTACCCCCCACCCCCACATGTCCAGTCTGTGCCGACTAAGCTTTGTGGTTTATATTTTTGCGCTGTTGCATGAATGGTTGGCTGCTGTAATTGTGGTAGAGGCATATGATTGCATTGCATCGCGTCACATAATAGTTTTATTTAGCCCAGTTTTGTAAAGACAGCTTGGATAAGGTAGTGATTTAAGCGCTGTTGTGTTTTCACTGTGTGAGTGTCATTTTTTTCTGTCCTTGGTTGCTCAAACTGTTATGTCACTGTGACAATGGAAGCCATTGTGAACCATAAGAATGAACAAATTAACAATATAGATTTAAGGTTAGTTTATTGTCGTAGTACAACACAGGGTTGCACAAAGAAATGCAGCTGTAGTCCCTTTATGCTACACAAGAAAAACAGAAACAGTAGAACTGCCCCCTCTTGTTTTGATTGATTTAGTCCATTAGTTTCTTATCCTTTTTTCATTCTGAATCACACATTTCAGTATCCAAATTCAAATTTTTGACTCGGCCAAGATGACAAAACAATCCACCGACCAAGCATGTTTTTACCAGCCTTTTTATGTCACGTAAACATTTGTTTTACTATGTTTCATTGAGATAATACAGTATTATGTTAGATGCAGACTGAGAGAAGAAAAAGCCTAAATACATTCATACCTTCCTGATATTTCACCAGGTAAATGCTTCTTGGTGTCGGGGACTAATTCATTATTATGCAAGTCATAAGTTAGTCTCAAGTCTTTGCACTCAAGTCATAAACTTTGAGTTTCAAGTCCTAAACAAGTCATAATATGCCTTTCACCAAACGCAATGCCTTTTTAACTGACACCAACTGACGCTCAGTCACCTAACATTACCTCTTCACAGTCCACAGAGTGTGGATCTGGAGAATTAAGATAATCAAATGCAAGTCATAATTTTCACCAAAACTAAAGAGGGCAGAGTTTAACCATAAAAAACAGCACTTCTGGCGATTCAGCTATAAACATCCATCCATCCATCGTCAACCACTTATCCTGTTAGGGGTCGTAGGGGGGCTGGAGCCGATCCCAGCTGACATTGGGTGAAGGCGGGGTTCACCCTGGACAGGTCGCCAGTCCATCGCAGGGCATATAGAGACAGACAACATATAGCCAGACAACCATTCACGCTCACATCCACATCTCCGGGCAATTTAGAGTCATCAGTTAACCTAAACAGCATGTCTTTGGATAGTGGGAGGAAGCCGGAGTACCCGGAGAAAACCCACGCTTACACGGGGAGAACATGCAAACTCCACACAGAAGAGTCCCAAGCCCGGATTCAAACCTGCGACCCTGTTGCTGTGAGGTGACAGCGCTAACCACTGCACCACCGTGCAGCCCCAGCTATAAACAACAAAAGAAAAATTCAGTTTGAGTTCAGAGAAGCCTGGGTTAAAGTTGTTTCTAGCTTTGAGGCTAACCTCCATCTCTTTAATCAGCAGGTGGCAAGTAAGACAGAAACATTTACCCCCTAGTGGGAAAGATAGCCTTCTGAGATTTCTTCAGCAAACTGAGAACCGACCCACATTTGGCGCTTGGCTGGTGTCAATTTTGGACCCTGTTTATTTCCAAGAAACGTACCTATGGTAAACACAAGATTTAAAGTGATGCTTTTGTGTGATTCTTTGTGGAGAAACTCAGTTTTACAGCTCTGTCGATTACATCAGTTAATCGATAAGTAGACAAAGTGTAAGTTTCTTGGTTGAGGACAGCCCTAACAAACAGTAGTGCATTTTGTGAATGAGCACCTGAAGGAATAAACAGTTGCAGCAAAGCCACTGGTGAATTATCTGGGCAGATAATATGTCCGGCATCTAACTTTGACTATGTTTGTCTCCAGTCTCCCATTTCTGGGTCACAGTGGAACAGTCCTAGGTCCAAGCAGGGCCAGCATAGCCCCTCACCTCCGGTGTGGCCTCCCTTGGTGGCGCTTGGTCCGGCTGGGTGCAATTAATCCAGTCCCTGTGCTTCCTTCTCTTCTTTAGTCATAGGCTATACATGCTCCAGTAATAAAGGTGAAAATACAAGTTAGGCCTGGGCGATAATTTAAAAGTGTGTCACAGTAAAATGTTTCATTTATGTCTATTGATAATTATTACTTATTTTAATGACCTGTTTATAATAATTTAGCCACCGTACCATGGGTTGTTTCTTGAGATGTAGCTGATGTAGGTTGTTACTATGGACTGTATATAAAGATGGACGACTTGACAGCCCCCCAAAAGTGAAGCCAAAACATCTGGATGTTTTTTGGTACAATCAACACTCAACACTGTCTCCAGTTCACTGTCTGGAGAGTTATTGTAGCAGCCACGGTGCTGCGTTCACTGTCTCCAGTTCACTGTCTGGGGAGTTACTGTAGCAGCCACGATGCTGCGTTCAGTGTCTCCAGTTCACTGTCTGGAGAGTTACTGTAGCAGCCACGGTACTGCGTTCACTGTCCCAGTTCACCCATCAGGAGAGTTACTGTAGCAGTCACGATGCTGCGTTCACTGTCTCCAGTTCACTGTCTGGAGAGTTACTGTAGCAGCCACGGTGCTGCGTTCACTGTCTCCAGTTCACTGTCTGGAGAGTTACTGTAGCAGTCACGATGCTGCGTTCACTGTCTCCAGTTCACTGTCTGGAGAGTTACTGTAGCAGCCACGGTGCTGCGTTCACTGTCCCTAGTTCACCCATCAGGAGAGTTACTGTAGCAGCCACAGTGCAGCATTCAGCGTCCCCACTTCACCCTTCAGGAGAGTTACTGTAGCAGCCATGGTGGTGCGTTCACTGTCCCCAGTTCACCCATCAGGAGAGTTACTGTAGCAGTCACGATGCTGCGTTCACTGTCTCCAGTTCACTGTCTGGAGAGTTACTGTAGCAGCCACGGTGCTGCGTTCACTGTCTCCAGTTCACTGTCTGGAGAGTTACTGTAGCAGCCACGGTGCTGCGTTCACTGTCCCTAGTTCACCCATCAGGAGAGTTACTGTAGCAGCCACAGTGCAGCATTCAGCGTCCCCACTTCACCCTTCAGGAGAGTTACTGTAGCAGCCACAGTGCAGCATTCAGCGTCCCCGCTTCACCCTTCAGGAGAGTTACTGTAGCAGCCATGGTGCTGTGTTCACTGTCCCCAGTTCACCCCTCAGGAGAGTTACTGTAGCAGCCATGGTGCTGTGTTCACTGTCCCCGCTTCACCCTTCAGGAGAGTTACTGTAGCAGCCACGGTGCTGCGTTCACTGTCTCCAGTTCACCGTCAGGAGAGTTACTGTAGCAGCCACGGTGCTGCGTTCACTGTCTCCAGTTCACCGTCAGGAGAGTTACTGTTGCAGTCACGGTGCTGCATGTACACATGCTGCCACTTTAAAGGTTCATCTTATCTTATCTTATATCTTACTTTCCCCATAAAAGTCTGCTACCACCGACGCATCATTTAGTTTAGCAGGTTGACAGCTGTGTGTCTGACCGACTTAACGACACTCCATTGCTATCCATGAAGTGTCAGTCATGGTAATTGTAAGAGATAATGAAACAGAGGGGTCTCTCATCGCCCTGAAGGGGGTTATTTCTTAATATTGACCTGCTCGCTGTACATTATCCTGGTTATTACACAGCTGGTTACTTAAGAAATCAATAATTAGATGCAACGGTCTGCTATACGTAGTGCTATACGTAGCAACGGTCTGCTATGCATAGCAACAGTCTGCTGTACGTAGCAACAGTCTGCTATACGGAGCAACGATCTGCTATACGGAGCAACGATCTGCTATACGTATCAATGGTCTGCTATACGTAGCAACGGTCTGCTATACGTAGCAACGGTCTGTTATACGTGCACAGCAATGGTCTGCTATACGTACGTAGCAACCGTCTGCTATACTTAGAAACGGAAATAACAAACCGTAGAATGCTGTGATTGACCAATCAGAATCAAGTATTATGATATACAACAAAGCCATGTAATAAATTGCTTAATCACCCAGGCCTGCAACAAATATTTAAAAAAAAAAAAAATGTCATCTGAGTTACTGGTCATCACATCTTCGTTTGCATTCAGCATAGATAATTAATTAAAAGTTGTGATAACTACCTGTGCTAAAGGTCACCTCAAATCTCTTGTGTGTTTTGCATTTGTGACATATGATGCAGGCTAGGGAGTATACGATCCATGTTGGAGTCCCTGACATCATGTCTTTGTGTGTTTGAGTGGTTTTACCTCTTTGTGAAATTATGAATGTGTTTGGGTGAGTGTGAAATAAGATCCACAATGAGCCTCGCTTTCTCCCAGGCCACATATCTCGTTTGTCTTAAAGGCAGGCTCTATTGATTTGCCCGTTTTTCATCTTCAATTTCCTCCTGCTGCAGCTCGGAGAGTGCAGCTCAACCTGCGCAGTGCCGGGGAACGGCAGATATATTCCCATCCTTCCCACAGCTAGCATGTGTGCGGGGGCAGACTGAGGGGGCTGGTGTAATCACACTGGACTGGATGTGTTGTGGAGGTTTTGCGAGGCACGGGTGGACACTGAGCGAGCATGGACACGCTGTTCAAACCCAATGTGTATGTTCATGTGTGTGTATGTGTAACCCTTAGTGTTCTCCTGGAAGCTATATGTGGAAACAACATCGTGAATAGAACGACGGCCAGCCAGTCAGATGCTTGCCTTGTCAGTGTTGGTCACAATTGTAACGGCTGATTAAATCTGAATATTGCACATGTTTAATAAGAAAAAAAAAGATATTCCTTTATTATTCCCACAATGGGGAAATTTACAAGGTGAATATCTTCATAAAAAGTTCTGTATATATTGTTTGTTTTTTTCTTTAAAATTAACATTGCAACAGTTTATTTCGTTACTACTGCAATATTATAAAAGGTATGATATGCCTTTTAATGTTACCTGACTTCTGAGTTGATCATCACAATGACGAGGCACGCCTGCATTTCGAGTGACCAAATATCCAGATATCCACTGATAGATGTAGCTGTTGGTCCCAGCTCATACATGTTATTGTTTGTGCATTGTGAGTTTTATGCTTCGAGCTTCTGAAACAGACTGATATGGGTTTCTTATAGCTGATGCAGATGTCTTTTTAGAGAATCAGGACAGCCGATGGCCGATATATGATGCAGATTTTTTGGTTTTCTTTTTTTTCCCCTCCATCAGATAAAATATAACAGCTTAATAATAAATGATACACAGAATTTCACTGTTTCTTTAATTTGCATTTTGTGTCTGCACAGCCCATTGGGCTACACCTACTGAGGTCTGCAGGTAGAACGGCAGTTTGATTGACACAAGGGGCGGAGTCACACCTGTTCTTCAGCAACAACACTGGGCTGTCCGCAATTGGCTTAATATGCTCAGACATCGGCCATCGCCAATTATGAAAAAATGTCAAAAAAATCAGCCCGATTAATCAGTCGTCCTCTATTTTAATTATGTAACTCTAATAGTGCGTTCAAATGTGGTGGTGTTTATCGTGTTTACGAGTTGGGTCCACATGAACACTCACCTCATGTCGTGTTCATGACCTCGTCAGTGGAAAGTTTCTGAAATCTCTGAGTTCACAACTTGTGACGTGTTTGTTGGCATTGTGAGAAATGGTGGAGCCCATGGAAGTTCATTTATCAGTGAATAATAAGTTAATATTGCACAGTATATTGTAATTTTAGTCATATATTATTTTTCTTGGTAATTTCATATGTTTGAGGAAAATGTTGATATTCTCAACGACTTCATCTTCCTCCTCTGTCAATATGTCTTTTCATTTCCTTCACTATGTTACCCTCTAGCTAACTTGCTAAATTGTTAGCATCTATGGCTTCTAGACCTGGACAGTAACATTAATATTGGCGTTGCTTATCAGCAGTGTTATTCATAACTTAACCACTTGATCGCAACGCATGTTATGTTCACCACCTCCCATCTCATAAACACAAGTTCATGAGTTACATTTGAAGGCACCACAAGACCAGCAGTATACCGTTAACAAAAAAGGTGTATTCAGACTACTATTGACCAGATTGTAGTAACAGTAGTCAGTTTAATTGCATCCACGGCAGATGAAGAAGTAGTGGAAGTGGAAATGCACCCTGAATTTGAATAGTTTATGCCTTTTTGAACGTTGTCTCCTTTTTTTCTTACTTGGTCAACACGCAACAACAACCCAACTGTTTCCTCGCTTGGGAGGTCACTGCCAGGTGATGTTATGAACCCAAACACGACAGCGTTTGGTTTTCTGGCATATCTGGGACTTCACCAGCATGTACAAAGCAGCAACAGTGGTTATTTTTTCCATGGTTGATGGCGGAAATGGAGGAAAGAAAACGTGTTGGTATCTGTGGAGACAAGCTCCTCCTCTCCAGTACATCCAGCGTAAATGAACACAACTGATCCCAGTGGTCCAACTCGCACGAGTAAAGTGAGGCGAAAATTTACTTGGTGTGAATGTAACATTAAGATCAACTCTTTTCCATAGGAATCAATGAACATCCTAGCTAGAACTTTAGAAATCAATGGTATGTGGTGGCAGCATCTGTCAGCTTGTGCTGATGTTTTTTTTTCTACTGTAGTGGTAAAATAATAATAATAATAATAATAATAATAATAATAATAATAATGCAGCTTTAAAGGAGTATTTATAGGAACAGAGACAAGCTATCTGTTACCCCAGTGTCTAGTTTTCCCTTTTTTTAAAAAACGATGTTTTTCAGCATTACTGTTTTATTGGATAGATAGCTTGGAGAGAGGATTATATGCAGCAGAGGGCCTGGGCTGGAATCTGGGCTGCTTGATATGTGGTGTGTGCACGCTCTGCCGGGTGAGCTGCCGGGTGGGCTGCCAGGTGAGCTGCCAGGTGAGGTGCCGGGTGAGGTGCCAGGTGAGCTGCCGGGTGAGCTGCCGGGTGGGCTGCCGGGTGGGCTGCCGGGTGGGCTGCCGGGTGAGCTGCCGGGTGAGCTGCCGGGTGAGCTGCCGGGTGGGCTGCCGGGTGAGCTGCCGGGTGAGCTGCCGGGTGAGCTGCCGGGTGGGCTGCCGGGTGAGCTGCCGGGTGAGCTGCCGGGTGAGCTGCCGGGTGAGCTGCCAGGTGAGCTGCCGGGTGGGCTGCCGGGGTACCCAAGTTTTCAGTCTTTATGCGGCTAAACTAAGCTAAGCTAGGGAAGGGAGAGATGGCCAAAATTGCTGATCACTCTATATGTCATTTTATATCACATCAACGGTATATATCCTGATACAATAATTGTTCTGTAAATTCAGTTAAGAAATAGTTTAAATAATTGTAATTCATTGCATTTGGTTATTTTTTTTATTTGGAACGTCCATACAAACAAAAGCGACTACCTCATGAGACAACACTTAAGTTAAAAACAAAAGTATCCCAAACAAAAGACTTTCAAAATAGAAGCTGTGAACGATAATTATAATAAATGTTATGTGTATGTTACAGGTGCAAATAAATAGCTGCCTGACTTCAGTCAGTACAACATAAAAATCACACAAATTTGATTCGAACAGTTTGAATTGTATGACAAAAAAGACTTTTCCTGCAGGATTTGCTCACCTTTCATTTCAAAAAGCTGAAAAATAACTGTAATGAATAAAAAATAATAAAAAATACAAGTGTGCACATGTCTAGCAATCATGTATTCGGAGTTCTTCCTCTTCATGGGTTGGGTTGCTGCCTCCTGCTCTGTATTCACAACCCCACTCTCTTCCTGCACATTTGTCCAGATCACGTTACCTTACGAGGCAGCTGGATTTTAGGGATCATGTGATAATCACAAGATCACGCGAGAATTGTTACTGCGAAGCAAAGATGTCACAGTGAAAAAATTTTCCCACTGGCTAATAAACTCGTGGGAAGATTGTTGGGGAACACAATGAAAGGAAAGCAGAAAAAAATAAAAACAAATTTCAGAAGGTTTCAGAAGGCATATGGCCCGACCCTTTGCTAACTAGTTGCTGGCTATAACTTCACATCTAACAGACGGATATGAGTGTGGTTTTGATTTTCTCATCTCAAGGAAGTGGGTTAGTTGTGAGTTAAATGTTGAACGATTCCTTTAAAGTGAATGTCGGATAGTGTAGACAAAAGGTAAAGTATTTGTCTTAATGTCCAGATGCCTTCCTCAATCTCTTTACCTTACGCTGAAATTTCTTGTTGAGACAGAGCCGCCCTGCAAGATTATTGTGAAGGAGTGTGTTCATGTTCTTTTGACTTCATAGGAGTGTGTGTGGTAGGGATGCAATTTTTTTTTTTTTAATTCTTAACTGATAACCGTCCCTCATTAACCGGTTAGTAACCATTTCTGCCTCGCATGCAGCGGTGCTCCAGCTGCAGTATATGAGGACACCAAACAACTGAGTCAGCAGTTCACCATCAGGAGAGTTACTGTAGCAGCCACGATGCTGCGTTCACTGTCTCCAGCTCACCATCAGGAGAGTTACTGTAGCAGCCACGGTGCTGCGTTCACTGTCTCCAGTTCACCATCAGGAGAGTTACTGTAGCAGCCACGGTGCTGCGTTCACTGTCTCCAGCTCACCATCAGGAGAGTTACTGTAGCAGCCACGGTGCTGCGTTCACTGTCTCCAGCTCACCATCAGGAGAGTTACTGTAGCAGCCACGATGCTGCGTTCACTGTCTCCAGTTCACCATCAGGAGAGTTACTGTAGCAGCCACGATGCTGCGTTCACTGTCTCCAGCTCACCATCAGGAGAGTTACTGTAGCAGCCACGGTGCTGCGTTCACTGTCTCCAGTTCACCATCAGGAGAGTTACTGTAGCAGCCACGGCGCTGTGTAGTGTTGTGGACATGCAGCCACTTTCCCAGTAAAAGTCTCCACCACATTTAGTTTAGTTCAGCAGGTTGTCAGCTGTGTGTCGGCCTGGATTAACGATAGCGGTTGTCCAACAAACTGTTTGTGCCACGTTAGCAGCCGTTAGCTTCTAGTGTTGCCGGTGGTTTCATGGGTTTGTTGGTGGTGGTGTCCAGAGCCAACTTCCTGTATCTGCTCCGGCTCTCTCTGATGGTGGACCAGCTTTTCTTCTCAAAATTACGAGATGCTCGTCTGAGCATTTCTCAGCGTTTAATTAATTCTTGATATATCTTTTAACCATTTAACCGATGCCGAAACGATAGCATAAATCAGTTAAATGGTTAATTATTAACATCCCTAATGTGTGGAAGTTCAGCTGAATGGCTGGAGGAATTCCTGCAGCAGGTTTCATAATCTACACAAGGTTCAGTGTTATTTAGTAATCACAGTGGTATTGTAGATTGTCTTGAACCGCTACGTGCTGTCAATGTCCATTTACGACTAATAAACTGCTGACAAGTTACGCCGAACAATATATGTAATGGGTTTGGTGTAATATCTGACTGCTGCTTGACCACCTCAAACTTTAGATCTTACAGTTTGAAAAGTGCACTAATTTACATCCAAATCGGGACAATTTTGAATAAAAACTATTTGTTGTTAAGCACTATATGGTACTCCAAGGAGTGTGGACAAAATGTTTTTTTTTTATTATTATTTTTTTTTTTTTAAATTTTGCTCACCTATGAAACAATACCATCATTTTGTGCCATCACGGACAGTGTCGCATAACTGTAATTTTCTGTGGACTAGGGGAGGCCGATACATCAGGTATACTCAATGTATTGTGGCTTGTTTGAGTTTATAAGTGTTGCGGTTGGAAGAGATGATGGAAGCTGTGAGTTTGTTTTGCACTACATGTATATACAAAGCACTTATATATGGTAGTGGATGATTTTTAAACTTTATAATTCAGACAAATAAAAATTTTAAATACTACAGGAGGTAACACATAAGGAGTGATTTTACAAACAGCCCTGATGTCAGTTTCAGCCTCGTTGCCACTCTTCCACTAAGCTGCTTTTGGTGAAGTACTGTTGAGACAGTTGTCAGTGTGTTTTTATGTTTGATATATAGTGTAGGGATGTCACCAGAACTGATGCTTCGGTACCAAGACTATGCCAGATTTCTGAAACTATGACCATACCTGGTTTTCAATAGTACCGATGGTACTGTCAGGGCTCAAGACTTCAGCGTCCATCATCCCAGAGACGATATTATGATGCATTTGTTATTGTGATGTGTTCAAATGTAGTCTTGTAACGTAGGGTTTTTTTGGGGAGAAACTTGGATCAATACAGTTTGAAGATGTTTTCGCAACAGTATAAAATAGAAAGAATGACTTGTTTCACTTCCTAACAAAATCATTCTGCAAATAAATAAATTAGCTTATTGTTTTACTTTTTTTTTTCCTTATCAAATTGGTGTCAGAATCATGTAATTTCACCGATATCGCTGCTATATTTGTGGTATCGTGACATCCCTATTTGTGGGAATGCTTTATAAAAGTTAACTTAAATAAATGCTACAGTAGGTATCACATAAGGAGTGATTTTAGATACAGCCCAGATGTCATGTCAGTTTCATCTTCTTCCACAAAGCTGCTATTGGTGAAGCACAGTTTTTTGTGTTTTTATATTTGATGTGTAGAGATGTGTTTTCATGTTGACCTAATTGCATCCACGATGATTCAATGTGACTTATATGATGTAATGTTGACTACATGGGGCGGACTACACTTTCTATAGATACCGTATGTGCATGACATGTCTATTTTTGGTCTCTCAGAGTGTAATTTAATGAAACTCGCTATGCTGAGCTCTGTTCAGATGAGGTGTGGCGTTGTGTATGTCGCTGCCTTTTGAACATACATATGCTGTCATGGTTGGATTAGTTTGTCCTCCCCTCTATATGAATTGTACTAAGGATAAGCCTATTTTTGGACGGTACAGTGTACGTTTTTCAATGCTAGTGTGTGTGAGAGAGTTATGGAAGAGGTGATGAAAGAGAAAGGGTCTCCTTTGCTGTTCATTTTGTCTGTATGTCCCTCCCCCTTGGACTTGTCTCCAAAATGGCCTCTGTTCTAGTGGAAGTGAAAAGACTTTGTTGAGCCTGCTGGTAATTTGAGCCTGGTATTCATGGCCAGAGGAACGAACAAGGAAGGGTGGGAGGTGCTGGAGGAGGAGGAGGAGGAGGAGGAGGAGGGAGTGAGGTAGAGAAAGGCTTTCCTTCTTCGTATGGAATTTACCTCCTAGCTCACCGTCTGGTTCTTTTGGAAGAGGCCCAAATAGTGACTCCCTTTGTGAGTTAGGTAGGAGTGAGGTGGCTATTTCTGTGCGATCATAAGGATAATAAAGGCCCAGTGGTTTTCTGGATGGGGCACCATGGGATCCTCTACGTGCCGTCATGTCTAAGTATATTACAAACTCACGTTAACCCTTTCATGCCCCCTTTTGTGCTGTTTTGCTTCTCAGTGTGAGTCATGCTTAAAGAGGAATAGGAAACAAAATCTGTCTCTGTACTTCCTCGCCTGTGTCTCTGCTCACTGAGGCCATTTGGTACGACTGGGACGATACACCTATCTGCCGATTCATCCAGTAAAGGATTCCATCCAGTAAAAGATGCACCCATATACTGACATTTATGTTAAATGCATTCAGACGGCCCCGATGGAGCTGACCATGGATGGATAAAGAGAACGGAGCTGACGGAGAGCTAGAGACCACCTTAGAGAAGTTAGAGGAAGTAGACACCTGGGACTACGTCTGCTTTTCAAAATAAGGTGTTAACAAAGGGAATTGGATCTACAAAATACTTCTATGGAAATAAGATTGATTAATTAAATTCACCAGAAGTGTAAAACATTACATGTCTCAAAAACAAACCACTAATTTGTGAGGGGAATGTCTTTATTCTTTGATTTTTGGGTTGCTGGAGAAAATGGACTAAATACTTCCTGACAAATACATATATCAAATAAAACATTTTTACTGGATTAATTTCGATATTTTCTTAAGTTTTATATTTTATCTCCCTAGAAGTGTATGATTCAACTTTTTCCTCCATGGTTTAGTGTTAAAAAAGTGAACAAATATCACAATAAATTGTAATATCAAATCGCAATATTTAAAATACATATTGAAGTGGCACCCAAGTATGGTGACAGTGGGTTAGGGTTAAAAATAATGGTGATACATAAGTGAATCAGTGTTTTTCCCGCCCCTACCTTCCAGTATCTGTGACGTCCTCACCTGTATGTCTCTCATTGAGGCCGTTTGCGGTGCCTCTGTAACCAAAGCTAGCTGACATTTCTTGTAGCTTCCTACCGGTCTGTGTATCCAGCTGGATGGGATTGACATTCTCTGTTTGACAGTGAGCTCGGCTGAACTGACCTTGACATTATTGGAAGTCCCCAGCCTTGCTGTGGTTGCCCCGGTGCTGGAGAGCGAGGGCAGCAGTCGCTGTAGCCAGGGGACCGCTACACAAATGTCATGCATCCTGTTGCCTTGGCTCTCTACGAGTAAACACTTTTATGTATTTTTGTGTTCTTGTGTAAGACAGGGCTTTTTTTTTTTTTTTGCTGATCAGTTTGGTGTTTGCGAGGTGTATTTGCACGTGTGTGCCCTGGGGATGACCTTGCTTTAAGGCAAATCCGCGGCGTGTGAACGGAGCACAGGGGGGCCTGTTCCTCTTTCTGCAGCCGTGGCTTCAGTGTCTGCGTCTGACTGGGCGAGGGAGCGAGCGAGGCGGGGAGGACGGCGAGGAAGAGAGAGCAATGAGAGCAGAGGAGTGTGGGTCAGTGTTTCAGCAGAGCGTGGTCACATGACGAGAGGGCTGGGCCTCTTGGATGACTCACCCCTCCAGGCCTCCGGGAGGAAGGCGCCTCCTGCTGGTTCCCTTCATTAGTGCATGGCGATGGGGAGGCCGGGTGTAGCCAGAGTTGTAAAGCCCCTGGTTGTTTTTCTGCTCTTTGAATAGCCTCCCCACCCTCCCCTCCACGCTGGAAGCCTCCATACGGATGAGAGGCAACCCTATCGCACCATGTCCATATCGAGTTTATCATTTCAGACGCTGCCACGTGAAAGCTCTCTCACATAAAAGCAGTCATTGTCAAAGTGAGTCAGCAAATGTGGTTCCTCATTAGGCATGTAAGGATGGTTTCCCTGTGTCACTGTTCAACTGAGGCAGCTGGTGTGACCTCTAAAGGAGCCTATTTGTATGGGACACAGTGCTTCCACTTTCTGTTAGTAGTCAGTTACAAGTTAGCATCTGACTAGTGACTGTTACAGCTCATTTTGCAATAAAATAACACAGTATGAGGAATTAGTTAAATCACATTAAATATCAACCTTTTTGAATGCTTCACTCTCCACCAGTCTGTCCCCAAGGTGACCTACTATCAGGGTTGGCAATTAACTTTTTGTCTACCTGCCGCTGTGGCTGGTGGATTACAAACTTAACCAGCCACTCAGTAGATTACCTGTGTTTTTTTTGGCTGGCGAGTGAAGCAAACCTAACAACCACTTGCATATTTTACCAGCTTTTGGTTTGTGGCTATTGCTAATTTCCAACTCTGCCTACTAATATTTCATTGGCTTGACGATGCTGCTCTATTCCTCATACATTTGTACAACAGTTTTTACGATGACAAACTCTGTTGCGTAGAGGTGTCAAGATTATCTAAATCCACAATGTGATTTTTGATTTAAACATGCCATCGTTAAACTATGAAGTCTTGATTCGGGAAGATTGACAGATTGTTGGTCTTATGTCCTGACGACTGTTATTTATACTGTCAAATATGTAAATATATATGTAATAATTATAACCTATTTCACCAGTTGATACTGTTGAGGGAACAAGCTGTTAAACAACAAAGAGAAGATCCACAAGATGGCAGGAGTGAACTTTAGAACAACAGCCAGAGTTTCTCAGAGTTTTCGAGGCACACCTGAATGCACCATGATATCCCTGTCGGCGCCTATGTGCTTTAGACTACGGTGAGCATAAACTCTGCATTACTGTACAAAGCAATGTAGATACACCATCGCCAAACAGTTTAAGAGCACTGTTTTCTCTGGTTGTTGCAGTCTCTATATCTTCTGCAGCCCAGAAATTTTCAAGACATGTTTGTAGTTTACATATGGTACAGGGAAGGCAAAATGTCGCCACACAGGTCACTTCAGCGAAGCAGGAGGGATTTTCCAGTTCTCTTGTTTGTCCGTCATTTTTGCCTCCAGAAGTGGATAATGTGTCTCAAATTACAGCTGCAGGCTATTGGTATGATGCGCCGTCATCTTTGAGGTGTTGGAAGTGTGTTGGACGCACACAAGTACACGGGCTGGAAAGCAAAAAATAATCACAGTTTCTGCTTTTGAGTTTGATGGTTGAAACTGGAGGCAAATAAAACTGTAGTGCTGCACAGGGCTGGGTATTCAACCTTTAAGGTATTGACAGAAATTACCCAGTACCAAGTAGTATCAAAACTTCTCCAGTCAAACTATACCTGCATTTGATCCTTTAAGTAAACTGAACTTCTGTTTTCAGGATAATTGTTTTCAGGATAATTGAAATGCTCGCTTGTGCTTCAGCTCCTAAAGCTTGTTAACCAGCGACAAGATTTGTGCCTCACGTGCAGCGATGCATCAGCTGCAGTATATGAGCACAACATACAACTGAGTCAGTAGTTCACCGTCAGGAGAGTTACTGTAGCTGCGACAGTGAGTAGTGTCATGGACAGTCAGCGTCTTTCCCAGAAAAAATCTCCACCGCACATTTAGTTTCGTTTAGCAAGTTGTCAGCTGTGTGTCTCACAGATTAACGATAACAATTGTCTGCCAATTGTGTGTGTGTTTGTGCCGGTGGTTTCGTGGTCGCTGTAGTGTAACCTCAGAGAGTTTCCGACAGACTGTGAGTGTGTGTGGTGGTGGTGGTGGTGGTGAGTGTGGGTTTGTTGGTGGCGTTGTAGCTGTGAACGTAGCTGTAGCAGCCAGTGTGTGCAGTTTGTCGGTGAATAAATGCTACGGGGCTACAAGCTACAACTCCTCAGCTGGAAGTCCAGAGCCAACTTCCTGTATCTGCTCCGCCTCTCTCTTAAGGTGGATCAGCTTTACTCCTTCAAGTGATGAGATGCTCCTCTGAGTGTTTCTCAGCTTTTTAATAAATTATTAATATTTCTTTTGACCATTTAACTGATAGTGTTAGTTGGTTAAAATGCTTAGTTTTTGGTTAAACGCTTTATTATTAACACCCCTAGTCCAGAGGATGAAGATCACTGTCTATATGGTTTTGCTTGCAGCCAATCACCTCAAGTGTTCTGCTTGTTTTACTAAACCTAAGGACGGCCAAGGGCGCTTCTTCAAGGCAGACATGTTGATATTTCACAGCAGGAAATGTACAGGAGTTTAATTTCCAGGTTCTTGGGATTGTGTGTTCTGGCTCATTTGACTGGTTTACTGGTACACTGTGGTTAATCACACTTGTGCTTTTGCTGCCATGATGAGTTAAAATCTCACCAAAAAAATGGTCTGTGTGTCGTGATGTTGCGAAGGTTCTTCCCATACTGCAGATACAAAGCCGTCAATAAAGCAAACAATGAAATGCAGTTCCTGTATGTGATTCATATTTATATATTATTTTTCATTTTACCTGAAACAAATTTGTAAGGGAGAATAATGTTTCATATAGAGCAGCAACTAATCTGTTCTCTTTTCTTGATTAATCAATTAGTGATTTGGTCCTTAAAATGTCTGAATATGTGGATTAGTGTTCCCCAAGATGTCATCCTCGATGTGTTGTTTTGTCCACAACTCAAAGATGTTCAGTTTGCTGTCATAGAGGATATTAATTATCACAATAGTTGGCTATTAATATAATAGTTGACAACTAACTGATCAGTTAGCAGTTTTATTTTTTGATTTGAACGACTTATTTTTTTCATTAATTACTGCAGTAGCTGGATGGCAGAGCTCACGTCTCCTTTCATTTTCATTTAATTGCCTTCTTGTTGTTTTCTCAGTTAATCATGTGCTCTATAAAATAGTGGTATTCTGTTTGTAATTCCCTCAGTAGTGCATGACACCAATTAATCGTTGCAGCTGTAGTTTCATGTGAAACTTATTGGGTTATTGGCGCTGTCATGTTTTTGCTTTATTGTAAGTTGTTTTTTAGAGGCTGGCTAATATTTCCAAAATGTAATCAACTAAATATAATATGGTAAATGTAAATGAAGACAGATTATCCTCTATCAGAGGCATCAGTCCAGAAAGTAAGCGCCACACAGTTTCAGGCAGAGTGGCCGTTGAAGTGCAGGTTTTTTCCATCATATCACATGACACGCTGAGTCACGTAGCAGGCGGTTTGTCAGTATCCAGGGATCAGCAGAGTGCGAGGGGGGAACTCATGTTGTGTTTCTGTCTCCTCAGGTCCCCCATGACCGTGAGCCGTGGGCTACGGCTCGGCGGCGCCCCCCTCTGGAGTGGTCTGTCGCTGTATTTGGGACCCTGTGATTCCTCTGCTCACCTCTCCTCCTCCCCCCCATCCCATCCTGTCCCTCCCCTCCCCCTCCCCCTCCTCCCCCTCTTCCCCCCCTCCCACGCGTCGCTGTGCTGGACGTCATGAGCATAGTAATCGCGCTGGGAGTCACCACACCTGAAACGTCTTACTCAGATATGGCTGCTGGATCAGAGTAAGTACTCACTCAAACGGCTGTCCCCTCATCTCACAGAATTACCCATAACCTGGGGCTTATTTGTGTAGTTTTGCCCATCAGTTCTGCTCGTTGCACCATTTTGCCTCCAACTTGCTTGCTGGTATGTGTGCATGTGACAGCATTGCTCAGTGTGTGTCAAAGGTTGTAAACACACTTCCTGTTCAACCTGATCATCTACATCACTACTGTAGCTGATGAAATGCAGGATGCAGTAGCTATTAATAATAAACAAAACTGACGGGAAAGTTAGAAACATTGACGCCCCAGTGCTCCATGACCTTTGACCTACTGAGTACTTAAATGTGCATGTTCACAATTTTAAATATAGTGCAGCTTTACAAATGAATATTTCAGGTGTGTTCACTCCTCTAATTCTATGGTAGTATCGGTCAGGGATCGGGACTAGAGCTAGGTAATGTTAGTTGTTAGCAGCCAGTGGGCAGCACTGTCCTGCACAGAGCTAACAGCTAATGTTAATGAGGTTGTATTGAGTTACATTATTATATTCTATTCAGTAAAAATCTATTAAGTAAGTCTACTAGGCATTCTAATGATGAAAAAATGTCTTAACCGTTAAGATTTGTGTCTTGAATGCAGCTGCAGTAAATGAGCACAGCAGATAACTGAGTCAATAGATCAACATCAGGAGAGATACTGTAGCAGCCACGGTGCTGCGTTCACTGTCCCCAGCTCAACGTCAGGAGAGTTACTGTAGCAGCCACGGTGCTGCGTTCACTGTCCCCAGCTCAACGTCAGGAGAGTTACTGTAGCAGCCACGGTGCTGCGTTCACTGTCCCCAGCTCAACGTCAGGAGAGTTACTGTAGCAGCCACGGTGCTGCGTTCATGTCCTCAGCTCAACGTCAGGAGAGTTACTGTAGCAGCCACGGTGCTGCGTTCACTGTCCTCAGCTCAATGTCAGGAGAGTAACTGTAGCAGCCACGGTGCTGCGTTCACTGTCCCCAGCTCAACGTCAGGAGAGTTACTGTAGCAGCCACGGTGCTGCGTTCACTGTCCTCAGCTCAACGTCAGGAGAGTTACTGTAGCAGCCATGGTGCTGCGTTCACTGTCCCCAGTTCAACGTCAGGAGAGTTACTGTAGCAGCCACGGTGCTGCGTTCACTGTCTCCAGTTCATCCGATACTACTCCAAACTGGGAGCATGACGACCGCCATCTAAGTTACTGTATGTAACGGTAATACACTGACTATAAAGATGTACATATTGTGTACCTGTGTACCATACCGAATATCATTTTTGGGGCTGTATTTTCTTCATAGATTTTTATATCATTCTGTATCTTTTTCTTATGTATTCAAATCCAAACATTCAAATTTGAGTCAAAGAACATATCTCTTAGAGTCAAAATGCTATTTTACCTTCAGGTCCGTCTAAAACCTTTCTCTTACAGGACCCGATGAAGGTTTCTGCACGATGACACTACTACATGTTTGGGTGAACCTGAATGCTTTAGAGCTTTGACCGTTGCCTTAGTAATCAACCTCCAAATCATTATTTGAATGCGTTGTTTTAATTTTTTTTGATCAGTGTTGATTTTTATCGTCCTGCCCTCCGTTTCTATGTGTGAGGGAGGTAGACTCGTACCGTATTATCTCTACATCGGCCCTAGCTGGGTCGGCTAGTGTCTGAGGAAATGTCCACCGACAGCCTGAGTAGGAGCAGTTGCCTCCTCTCTGTAGGTGATCCTGCTTACGTGACCAAGGTTATGTGGAATGCAGCTGGTTTCTCTCCCATCCACCCCGTTCATACAGCCTCCTTTAGTTCCCTCCAAACGTCAGGAGGGTTGATTCTGTCACATGAGAAGCTGCACCGCAGATATACAACATCCAGGGATTTAAATAAAACACTTTGATTCTTTTGACATTTAAGTGCTCCAGAATTGGAGGACAAGAGAGGGGGTTAGGGAGGTAAGGTTATGCACTGTCTGGCCAGCTAAAGGGCAAAAGGAGTTGCATAACATAATGGCGTCCCGCATTCCATTTCCCAAATTTCTGCTCTCTGAGGCTGCAGAGCATCTTCAAGGATGTGGTGCCATCTAGTGACGGATGTCTATTAATAAAACAGCTGTGTACAGAAAAGCAGAGTGGGATATATCTGCTGTTTTACACATATAGTGAATAATGTTATTCTTTAGAGTAATCCTTTCTGTTGTTTTCCAGCCCTGAGTCAGTTGAAGCAAGCCCTGCCGTGAATGAAAAAAACTACAATAACCACAGCTGTGGGAGCGCACAGAGTCATGGGTATCGGGGATTACCATATGCTGTGAGTTCACGCTGCTCTTTTCTACTCATCAATTCTAATCATAGCATGTCTTGTTATTATATGAAATTACTCAGCGATAAGTCGGCTACAAGTGCAAACATTTTAAAAGCTAACTTTCCGATCTGTTTTCTAATCTTTTCAAGTTCTATTAAAGTAGAGCAGTAAAAGTAAAACTAAGGATTTGGCAGTGCTTCTAGTCTGATTCCTGCTTCCGTTATTAACAGCTGTACTGTTTCACATACCTGTTTTTTTGCCCTCATTTTCATTCGTCTCCATTTTCCGTTTCCCTTTTTGCCTGAACACCCGTTGTTTGAAGATGCAACAGTCTTCCGTTGTGTGTTGTCAGGATCACAACTATGGCGCGCCCCCTCCCCCCACCCCACCCGCCTCCCCGCTCTCCCAAACCATCATTCCCCGCATGGATCTCAACGGCGTGGTACGCGGCTCCCGCTACCACGAAACTACTGAGGACAACTCGGCCGACAGCGACAGCTCCTCAGAGGAGGACGGGGCTGTGGCCGGCTGGTGTCACTGCAGCCTGACGCCGGACAGCCTGCTCATCAAATGTGACAACTGCAGGTGAGAGATGGAAACACCTGGAGCAGCTGCAAGTGTGCAATGACCACACCTTCCAAACCGTCTTTATATGATACAATACCATGCAGCTTTATTCTCAGTTTGCACTGAAATTAATTTTGCATCTGCACGCAGCTTAATTTGAGAAAGAAGTACACATGTAACAGACAAATAATACAAGACAAAGACAAAACACATTACAACTAACCATGCATAACACATTAAAAATGGCCCTCTGTCCTCTAGATTTACTATTTCTATTATTTAGCAGCAAGATGGACTCCTTCAGCCTGATGCAATTAAATGGAGGGACTCTGAATCACCTATTGGAGGGCAGAAGTTGATGGTAGTCATTGTAAAGTGTTTAATGACCTCTTTCATCAAAATGCAGTGTGGAATATTTCTCTATCCATTTGTCAGCTGTATAATCCGGTTAAAATATCGCATTTGTCTCTAAATCATTGATTTAGTTGTGGTCCTCAAATGTAAACAGCCTAATCTGCAGCCATTGAGTTGTGTCGTCGTGTGTTTTCACAAGCCGTAGACCACGTGGCTAGTCTGAATCAGAGTGAAATCGATTCTTTTGGTTTGTTTCTGTTTATTCTGATTCAGTGTCACAGCGCACAAATCAAAGTGAATCAAATAACAAAACAATTAGCTCAGAGGCGTTATCGAATTGATCTTTTTTGTCTGGAGTGCTGCCACTTCTGTGCAGGGAATCACAAACTTTGAATTACAGCTGTTGAAGTTTTTTCTCTTTGACTCGGCACTGATCTGCTGTGCTCCTCCTCCATTTTATCTTTATAAAAGTCACTATATTTGTGAACTTTATTCGGTGTGTTCTCTTCGGCCCAGTTGTCAAGCAAAAATCAGGCTTCTGCAGAAGTCCAGGTCAGTCCTCTCCCACCCATGTAAACCTGTCGTTTACCTGAGTCCATCTCAGCAGATGTCCACACAGACAGCCTGCGACTTCACTTTTTGCAAATGGTTCGGTTACATTCCCGCCGCAATCGAACTGCACTAGGGTTTAGAATCTGGATCGGGTTTATTTCACCAAGTATATACATTCAAGTGTACGTATATATACGGTATATATGTACGCTCGCTTGGAAATTGTTTTGGTCCACAACAGAGTACAAATCCTGTGTTCACAACTGTGAAAACGAACCACACCAGTTTGGTTAAAACAGACTAAATGTTGGCTTGTGAATGTGCCCTTAGTCTGATTCTACAGTCTTATGATTTAATTTTATGTTCTTTCTCATAACGATTTGACTTCATTGACTGCATTTGAATTATGGCCCATTCATGTCGTACTGATGTGTTTTATTGCCTTTTTTCTTGCAGGGGACTCGACAGGAGGAAAGGAGCAGACGGCCAACACAGAAAAACAGAAAATGTCTCAGGTACATTGTTTGTTTTGGTTAATCCATTTTATCCTATAGTAGTTTGTGAAGTGTCATCTGATGACTCTACCTGTGTTTGGTTTGTAGCTGGAGAGAGCAGTGCCACTGAGAGTGGTGATGAAGAGGTGTCGCCCTCCACCATCTCTTACACCGCCACCCAGCATACGCCCACCAGCATCAAACTCACTGTCAACCGGGTCAAAAGGAGCAAGTCCAAAAAAAGAAAGAAGAGCACAGAGAAGGCCCGAGGAACGCCCAAGGGCAAGAAAGTCAAGGTGTGCTAACTGGATGAGGATGAGTCTGAAGAAAGACCCAATATGGATCTGTTATTTTTATTTCTACAAGCTTGTCACATGGAGAATATTTCAAGTTTGTTGCTGCGTAACGTCCATGTATTGATATGGGTTCATTTTCCTTCTTTCAGGCTTTCAGAGAGGGTTCTAGGAAGTCCATGAGGATGAAGGTAAGATTGAAGTTACTCTGATGTTTATGTAAAAAGTCCCATATTGTACAAAGTGATATTTCTTTTTATTAGGGCTGTCAGTCGATTTAATTTAATCGTGATTAATCACTGATTTTTTTTATCTGTTTAAAATGAACCTTAAAGGGAGACTTATCAAGTATTTAATACTCTTATCAATGTGAGATGTGAACAAATATGCTGTTTTATGTAAATGTATGTATATATTTATTATTGTAAATCAATAACAACACTAATCAATGACAGATATTATCCAGAAACCCTCCCAGGTTCTGACTTTAGCATCAACAATCTGCTCCAATCAGAACATGACAAACTGCAGCTCAACAGACAACAACAGCTGTCAGTGTGTGAGAGTGCTGACTTGACTAGGACTTGATCCAGACTGACTGGGACTATCATAAAGTGGGCATGTCTGTAAAGGGGAGACTGGTGGGGACCCAGAGAACCATTTACATTCACACATCTGGAGGTCAGAGGTCAAGGGACCCCTTTGAAGATGGCAGTTTTTCCTCGTGTAAGATTGGAGTGTCATTTAATCTTCTTCATGACAAGCTAGTCTGACCTGGTTGGTATCGATGGATTCTTCACTCTAGCTTTAAAACTGAATCTGCTACATCCTTAAAAGTGGACAGTTATGACAGACATGGATGTAAACTGCTACTTGACTCAGTGTACAACCACTATGCTGTAATTATAGTTTGATTATAAGCAGCTGTAGGTGCTTGTGAAAGCATCAAAACACTCAGTTCAAGTCAGATGCACACAGCCTTCAGAAACTACCTAAACAACCGTCAGACTTCTGTAAGGTTGGATGTGACGGTGCACCTGAAACACTACCAATCAAGCTGGTTTTCTTTTAGGGGTTTAAAGACAGGTGCTAAAATGGAGCGTTCTACAGAGGGTGAAAACAGGAATTACACAAGCAGGAGAGAAAAATAATGTGTTTTTAACTTACAACATGAAAGTGTTTTAGTAGAATCCAAAAACAGCAAATCAAAATGAGCATAAATGTCTCCTTTAAGTTACTCTTCTATCAGCCTCATCTTTATTTTCTGTAAAGAACAGCTCCTGTCAACCTGCTCCATCTTCTCCACCCTGTCTAGAACTCGACCACGGAGGCCAGCGTGTTGGATGAGAACACAGCCGAGGGCTGGGAGAGCAGGATCCGCCAGTGGACGGACCAGTACGAGGAAGCTCTGGCCAACCAGTACAGCGCTGATGTCCAGACACTCCTCCAGCTTCACCGCACCGCCAGCACCACCGTCTCCAAGGTGGAGAGCGACGCCGTGACGCCTCCTTCCACCACGCAGATCCACGCCTCAGTCGATGCCATGGACACCATCAACCGCACCGAGCTGGCCTGTAACAACACAGTGCTGGGCTCACAGATGCAGGTCAGCCCAAGTACCAAACTCACAGCTGCGCTCTGGGACCAAACCTTATGTTGATTTAACTTGTATGCATGCATGTGCAGCAACCAGTCGCATTGCAAAAGAGGCTATGTAATTAGCCAGTAATAATTAAGACCATAATAACAAAGAGAGCAAGTTAATCTTTCCTTGACTTATGTTAAAGGGATAGTTCTGGTGTTTTGATGTGGGTTTGTATGAGGTACTTACCCATAGTCAGTGTTACCTACAGTAGATGACAGTTGACACTCCCCTAATATGGAGACAGGAGTTACCTCATGGTAGCAAAGTAATGATGACTGACTTTATTTAGTCTGATTACATCTACTGGTTTTGTCTGCATGCCCAGTAACTAGTCACAGTTGTGTAAACATGCCTTAGTATAACATGTTTAATATTTTGCTACATTTGCAATTAAATGGTTTGTGATTTGCTGTCTGTAGCTCCAGTTGGGGCGTGTAACACGGGTGCAGAAACACAGGAAGATCCTCCGTGCAGCCAAGAACCTGGAACCAGACACGCTCATCATTGAATATCGGGGGAAAGTCATGCTCAAACAACAGTTTGAAGTCAACGGGCACTTCTTCAAAAAGTAGATCATGCTCTTTGTGCTATTGAGCCACAGTGCTCTACACATTCAGTGTTGTATCACCTGTGAACTACTTTTGACACCATTTTCGTTATATTTTTTTCCAGACCCTACCCATTTGTGCTGTTCTACTCAAAGTTTAATGATGTAGAGATGTGTGTTGATGCGAGGACCTTTGGAAATGACGCCCGCTTCATCAGGAGGTCCTGTACGCCCAATGCTGAGGTTAGAATCTAAATGCCTGCCAGTTATGTTTCCTTTCTGTGTAGCTTTAAATTTAACTAAGATAACTCACTGCATCTGTACTCTTCTCCAGGTCCGGCATATGATTGCTGAGGGCATGATCCATCTGTGCATCTACGCCGTCAGTCAAATCACAAAGGATGCCGAGGTCACCATTGGATTTGACTATGAGTTCAATAGCTGGTCAGTACCTCTCCCTTCAACCATATCCCTCTTTCCACCTGCCTTTGAACCAGCCACTATGAAGCATCCCTCCATAAAAAGCAACATAGGTCAAACCCAACCATCCATACAACATTCGCATCATAACGGTACATGTCAAGAGGCTCTGTCCTTTCCACGCTTCCCATTCATTGTCTGTGTAAGCAGCTTTGCAATGCATTCTGGTAGCATGGCGGCAGATTCAAGAGACGGACCGTCATGTTGGTCTCTCCTCATTTGCATAAAGTTGAGGTTGAGGCTCCTTTATACAAATCACAAGCATCTGACGCAACTCGCTGCCTCTGGAAACTCCTGAGAATCTTTTAAACTAACCATTGTCGATCCAAAATGAAGAAATATTCAACAAGATGGCTTATTTCTCGCATAAAATGTTTTCAGGAACACATTTCAATGAGCTATTTTGTGATATAAGAAGAGAAAGTTTCCAAATGAGCCACATAAAAATGCCTCTGTGGACATGTACTATAAGTGGTAATGGTCCTGTCAAGAAACGTCGTAAATATGACTGTAACACACGTTGCTATCGGGTGCTGAACAGTTGTTTTTAGCTTCTTGTTCCATCCTACAGTTTAATCTTCTCTCTCTTAACAAACCACCAGTAACTACAAAGTGGACTGTGCCTGCCATAAGGGCAACCAGAACTGCCCGGTGCAGAAGCACAACCTGAGCCCCAGGGAGAGTTTGCTCAGCACCCCCTCCCTGCCGCCTCCCTCCGCTCTGGTTGGTGCTGAGACCCGACGGAGAAAAGCCCGGAGGAGAGAGCTGGAGAGCTGCCTTGCCGGTGACAGCAACCAGACCCTGGACCAGCACCAGGAGGCCAAAGAACAACAGGGGACCAGTGACACAGAGGTGTGTGTTCAGCTAAGGGACCATCCCAATATATTTGGTTAACACTTAGGTCCATTATTTGGGTTTTATTGAGGTTTTTATATCATTCTGTTGCTCACTACTCTTTGCAACAGTTGAGTAGGCGTTTTTAATTTGAAAAACACCAGAAAATAATGCAGATAGACCCACCATCAAATAGAAAATGTGACAGCAAAGGGAAAAGTCGTCTTTATTTGCCAAACACTGCTTGTATATCCATCTGATGTAGGTAGATGATTTTCCTCACATTCTGCCTGTTTGTGCAATTAGGAGAGACTGCTGGATGAGCTGAAGGTGGAGGAGGGAGAGGAAGGAGAGGTGGATGAAAATGGAGTGGCCATCTCCAGTAAAAGAGTATGACATTTTGAACTATTTTCCAATACAGCTGTTGTACTAAACTAGCCTACTTTTCCTAGATGTTGTTGTTCTCTATGACAAAAGATTCCAGCAACACATCATTACTTCAAAAGGTAATGATCTGACACTCACTGTAACTCCACTCTTCTTCTTCATGTAGACATGTAACAGCCTGGAAAGGAGGCGCAAGAGAGTGGGAGGAGCCGAGGTGAAGGAGGAGGGTGTGGAAAGTGAGGATGGGGCAGGAAACCCTGCTGGGAACACTCCCATACCCCTCAGCACTGGGGTGGGAGTCAGCACACGGCGCACCACATATGTCGTGGTCAGTGAGCGACATCGAGTTGTTTCATATCTGTTCATCTTTTTTAGTGTTGGGTTTCTTTGGTTTATTCTATTCATGCCTTAATCTTTCAGGAGGCGCCATCTTTGGAAGAAAAGACCTCATCGCCCACCCTGCCCGCCCCAGCTGCTCCCCCTAAACCCGCACGACCAACCAAGCCTCGGCCCAAAAGCCGGATCTCTCGTTACCGGTCGAGTTCGTCCCAGCGTGCTCGCCGGCAGCGCCAAGCCCTCGCCCAGCAAGCAGCAGCAGCTGCCGCGGCTGCAGCGATGGCGGCAACGCCGTCGTCAGCGGATCAGGGTGCTTCTCTGGACGAGGAGGGATCTCAGGGCCCGTACGGTGCTGAGCACGGCCACGGAGAGAGCGGCCTCGGGGGTCATCTCCTAGACGGAGACGGTCTGAACTGCATAAATAGAGGCAACCTTCGCTACCCCAAGACCAAGAAGGTTAGGGGACATTGTAGAAATTACTTGTAGTATTTTGTCTGTTCTATGGTCGAGTAAAGCTTTCTTAATCATATTGATTAGTATATTCCTAGCAAATGTAACTCATTAATGTTTGTCTTTGTTCTCAGTACCTGGTGACAGAGTGGTTGAATGACAAGGTCCCTGGAGGGGAGAAGGTCCACCAGGAGGTGCCCGTTGAGCGGCCGCTACGGATAACCACTGACCCCACGGTGCTGGCCACCACCCTCAACATGCTGCCAGGCCTCTCCCACTCATCGCTCATCTGCACCACACCCAGACACTACGTTCGCTTCGGCTCCCCCTTCAACCCCGAGAGACGCCGGCCCCGCCCACTCCAAATGGACGGCACTTATGGCTGCTTCAAGAAGGTGAGAGATGGAGTTTATGAAGCTGTTGTATCCATCAATGCTGTCACCAAGGCCACCAGACGATGGTCTAGTTTAATTTTACCTCAGAACTCTGGAGTTGCTGGTCTACCGCGGCCTCGAGTGGTTAGTTTGTAAGTGTTATTTCTTGACTGTGGTGAATCCAAACTAACCAAACTCACCGACTGAGGCAGCAGTAGACCCTGTTTTCTGTGAGTTAGAATTATTGTTTTTTTCACCAGAGTCTGGTGGCTTTAGCAAGAGCATAACGGCTTCAGTTCCCCATCGGAAACAGACTTATTACCTGTCTGACATGAAGGTAAACCAGAGAAAGTATTCTAAATATAGCGTACACTTAAACTGATATCAATTTTTTTTATTGACACAAATATGAATATATGGGACTACAATCACCTTGTTATATGTTACATTCTATCCAACTTTTCTTCTTTTATAAATCTAAAGACTTATATGTCAAGTTTAATGATTTTTTTTAGCGTCTTCTAAACAAACGTTTTAGATTTTAACCCAACATTACTGTTGTTTTTGATGCAGAGATGGATAAAGCAGGTGGAGGACGAGAGCTGTTCAGCCAGTGTGGAGGACGGCACAGAATCCACCTCCTCCCAGCAAAGTACCAGTAGCAGATCCACCCCCAACCCCCTGTCCAGCGGTACGCATACATCCCCACCCCACTATCTGGATGACTCATTTGTTGTTGTTTAGTATTTCCTGTTTTATTGTTGTGTTTCGTCATGTGTTTCTTCACCTTCTCCATACTAGATGTGTTTTCTTTCCTGTTTTTCAAACTTTCAACTTTTTATGTTTTTAAAACCACAGATCTCAACGCACCTTTTAAGAAGCGCCGTTCCAAGTACATGCCAGAGACGATACCAGCACCCTCGGACCACCTGCTTCGCCCGCTGTCCCCCATCACACCGCCGCTGCCGGAGGACTCCCTCCACCCGCCGCTTCACACCCCCTGTGGCTCCCTGCTGCCCAACGGCCTGGCGTACTCACCCATGCCCTCGCTGCCCGCCAGCCGCTGCAACACACCACTGCAATTTGAAGTAAGTGCATCAATGCCTTGATCTACAAATACAGTGTCTCACATTTGGTCTGTCAGCGCTCACGTAGTACACGTGTACAAATTGTGCCCGACCCGCCCAAACAAGCGCTTGTTACGAGACACAGCTCGTGTCTGTGCGAGAGACTAGCGAGAAAGATGTTGTTTGTTCAGCTCTCAGTACTTTCATAGCTTCTAACTGAATCTGTGTGGTTTGAAGTTTAGTTTCTGTTTTCATATATCTGCTTTTCACTTTCCCTTTTAGCGGTGTCGGAGCTGTTAAGTTAGCGCTGATGAAAACCCAACATGTCTTGATTTCATGATAAAATGATTAAAATAAGAAAAAAATATTGGGCTTTTATTGTGAAGCAGTTATTCTTCAATAAAACTATTAATACTGCAGGGAAGAAGAGTCGCTTATAAGCAGTGAAAATGACGGGATGTTTATTGCGAAGACAAAAGGAAATAAAATGTGTTTATCCACCATTTTATAGCTGCTTCTTTGACCACGAGTCACTATATGGGCACACCATGTGTGTGACACTCTAATAGAAGAAGAAGAAGAAGAAGAAGATCAGCCTTTATTAGTCCCACAGTGGGGAAATTCAATTTACACTCTGTTGTTTTTGTTTTTTTTAACTTATACATGGTACATGCAGACCTGAAACACACACACATGCATTAATGGAGAGATGTCAGAGTGAGGGGGCTGCTCCTGACAAGCGCCCCGAGCAGTTGGGGGTTTGGTGCCTTGCTCAGGGGCACCTCGGCAGTGCCCAAGAGGTAAACTGGCACCTCTCCAGCTACCAGTTCACACTCAGTTTTTTGGTCCATGTCGGGACTTGAACCGGTGACCCTCCGGTTCCCAAGCCAACTCCCTACAGACTGAGCTACTGCCGCCCCCATAATATCCATAATATCCATGCTTTCCATACTTTGCCCTCTTCAGGTTTTCCTCTGGCGTCACAATTTTCCTGTATTTCTCCCAATTTATGACACATTTTTATATCTTTTCATTATCTTCACCTTGTTTCTGGTTGTTTCCACCCGCACAACAATACAGACGCTAAATGTCATTTCCCGGCGGTTTGAGGTACGATTATGCATCACAGCAGGCTTTGCCAAAATTTGGTCTCTGTTCGATGCAGCGAAAAGCAGTTGTAGCCTGGCGCAAGCCACCGGAAATAATGGCTTCAGGGCGCAGCGGTGCCGTTGTTGTGTCGTGTCTGAGACAGATGAAGAAGAGAAGGAGAGAATTTAAATACTCTAATTAATAACGAATTAATGAAAACTGATGAAAAATTGTTTGATTCGAGAGGGGTGAATTATTCTGTTTTCTTTCCGAAGAATTAAACATAAAATCAAAAGTAAATAAACATAAAACATAGCATAAAATGCTGTTGCAATGCACTTATTATTTTGCTATTTTTTTTGCAAACGCTTTCACTTAAATTTCTGGTTTTGGATTCCTCCCTATTTTTGGGTCTGGAGGTTAACAGTCAACAGTTTTGCTAATAGCTTTTGTTTTCCTCTCTAGAACATATCGTCCCCCGAGGCGTCTCCTGTTCACCGGCCGGAGTCCATCTCTCCTGAGGTACGTTCCCATCTGACTCCTAACTACTGATGCAAACAGTTAAATGCTATTAGCTTCTGGCTTGTTACTCAGACTTGTTTAATTAATTTTGTCCTCTCTCTCTCTCTCTCTCTCTCTCTCTCTCTCTCTCTCTCTCTCTCTCTCTCTCTCTCTCTCTCTCTCTCTCTCTCTCTCTCTCTCTCTCTCTCTCTCTCTCTCTCTCTCTCTCTCTCTCCACCTTCAGCCGTGTCTTCAGACAGACTTTGACATCCCCCGGCCTCAGTTCCCCGACCTGTCGCTCCCCTCCAGCTTGGAGAGCCCCGTGGCCGTGACCTCAGATGACTTTTCCCTTCCTGGAGGCCCTTCAGGCCACGACTCCCAGGGACCGTCATCTGTAGGGGCCACTTCCCTAAACCCAGTGTCCTGTACTTCCACAGACCTCACCTCCCAAAACAGGGAGCAGGCCTTCAGGACAGAGTTCAACCTCATATACACCTGCTCGCCCCTCAACGCAAACCTGGGGAACCCCGTGGCCACCGAGCGCCACCTCTCCCAGTCAGAAGGCGGCTTTTCCCCAGCGGAGTCCTTCCACAGCTCCATCAGCGGCCAGGGGCTGCTGGGAGATGTGGGGACCGGCTCCATGTCGCCCTACGGCGAGCCTCATTATGGGGGAGGCTACCCAGATAGCGGCACACCTCCTCACACCAGCAACCCACCACAGAAGAAGAAGGCAAGTTCTCCACATATTAATCATAACAATAATGTGAACTTTTTTTTTAGGCTCTGTCTCTACGCATACAGATATCTTTAAATTGGATTTTTCCTCTATGTTTTGGCCTCTTGTCCACAGGCAAACAGAGTTTCTTGGTCACAAAAACGTGTATTTTTGAAAATGCAGATATTTAAAAACTCAGGTTACTTTGTATCTGTGCAGATGTGTAAAACGGAGTGTTTGGGAAGATAGAGA
This sequence comes from Pterois miles, assembly GCA_947000775.1. Lineage (NCBI taxonomy): Eukaryota > Metazoa > Chordata > Actinopteri > Perciformes > Scorpaenidae > Pterois > Pterois miles. The sequence continues at coordinate 3,020,382 of CAMQGK010000147.1, read as the reverse complement.
TGTTCCGATATAATTTTTTCCTTCCCGAAAGCTGAACTTGTGGTATCGGCTAATACCGCGGCTGCGAGGCGCTCACACATTTGAAGCAGAGCTGATTCACTAACAGCACTTTTTCCTACTTTTTACAGTAGAGCGTAGCTCTCAAGATAATGATGAAGACAACAACAGATATAGCTGGTAAAGCTCAGCTAGCTTACCTCTAATTCTCTCTGCTAAATGGACTAGCTGTACTGTCCACATCTTCCTCACCACAGTCAGTCCATATAACGCCACGTCACTGCCTCTCACGTCGCTAAGGAAAGGGCGGGACAAGGGCGACAACAAATCCCTTGACCCTCATCTTGTGATCTCAGCTGTGGTGACGTGTAAAGATGACGGCGAACGTCTGGAGTCGTTTTTGCCTTCGAGTGTGGACGGAGATATTTTGTAAAATGAAGGTTGTGTGTGTGTGTACTCGTTTTTAAGGATATCTGTATACGTGTAGACGGGACCTTAATCGGATAGTTTTTCATCTGTTCTTCTCGAGCACGAATGACTCTGAGTGTGAACTGAAAAGCCGAACCTCATGATGTGCTTTTCCCCCTTTGCTCTGTGTTTGACTTTGTCTTAAATATACATATATCGATTGGTCCCTGGTGTCAGGTGGTCAAATCCAAACGCAACCAAACATATTTAACAGTTTTATGTTTATATGTGAAATGATTTCGACTCTGTAGCTTTGACCCTTCCTCCCCTTCCCTCCCCCTTCCTCTTCCTCCCCCTCGCTGCTCCTTGACACTTTTTGCCAAGTCTCTCTTCCACTTTTCTTCCAAGGCAGAGGGCCAACCAGCATACCATTAGTCTGCTGACAGGGAAGCCAGATTACCAGGCTATAGCTGTAAGAAGTGAATACAAGCCAGTACAAAATATGGTGAATATTCTCCCTACAACTACATCTTTAGAAGTGTGCATGTAAATATTGTTTCTCTGCATCTGCATACAACACCCACCCCATGCTCCGACAGCTCTGCCCCCACTCCCCCTCTCCAAACCTACATTGAGTTATGACTCTATAGTTTTGAGCAGCAGTTTTCAGTTATTATGTCATTCCAGTCATGGTGGTTCATGAATTGTCATGATGGTGTTGAGATGAAGCCCATGTGTCTTTGCTCCATCTCATCCATGGCTCTTTCCAAGCTGTGATCAACAGTCCATCCGCCAACTCTACTATAAGCAAGGCTACGTTTACCAGTGTGGGTGAACATGCAAGATCACAACGGATGTTTTCCCAGCAACATGATTCGTCAGTCTTCACCTGGCGGATGTGAAGTTAAACTGTAAATCAGTGGTTAGTAATGATGATGGAGGCTCTCAGTTACTCTGAGAGAAGATAGCTCAACAAACGTGACCATATGTGAACACAAAATACCTGCTCTTACATCCATTTCAAATACCAAATAAAGGGTAGCTTCTGTGTTTTTCAACCTATTTCCCATGTTTGTGTGTCTAACTGACTAATGGGGACAACGATTCTGAAACTGGTCCACTATTGAGGGAGAGCACTGTACATGGCAGCTGCTCAATATGGTGCTATTGGGGCAAGCTGGCGCCATCATTAACATCCACCAAAAGTGCTTGTTTTCACCATAACAGTCTGACAACATTTCAGACAGAGTCTCGCTCAAGGAGAAGTCAACAAGAAGTTTTGGTGGACGTAGCAGTGACGTTACTCACTTCCCCTCTCAGCTCGTTTAGCAGCTGTATACAGGGTGCTTCTTCAATACGGGACCATTTGTTTTCCCCATTAAGACACATAAACATGGAAAATAGGGTCCAGATTGAAAAATACTGAAGTTACACGTGGAAATCCTCACTTGCCAAGGAGCTGCTAGTGAAGTAGTGGCGCACATCAATGTTCACCAGCTAGAATAACAACATAACCTTTGTGTTTAGAGTCACAAAAGTGCAATAAATTCCCATTTAGAGTTGTTTTTTATTTTATGTGTTAAATTGAGTTTAAAATCCAGCCTGAAGTGACTCAGGTTCAGTCAAAGCCCATCTCTGCCACAGATAAAGGTTTATAACTATTTGAATCGTATTGTTTCTCACCCCAGCCACTGTTTAGTTTTTGTTATGGCCAGATATAATGTCTCAGTATGTGGCTACAGATACGTACAAAACGCACAGTCTGAGAACTGTGTAGGGATGATGATGTGTTCAGCTCAGCTGTAATGTTTAAATCTCTGGATTTGGGAATCGGTGAGCTTGAGTCGTCATTTCACTGCCACATTTTCAGTTTCATCCCGACCCCACCTGAGCTGAACAGCATGGTGGTAAAATGACATTTGATTTACTACAATATTAATATCATGTTCTTGTTATTTAATTCTAATTTTAAGACTATATTGCCTGTGAAAAACAGCAGGGGTTAATCGCAGCGTAGTGCCATCTGCTCGAATGTCAGGTCTGTTTAATTTCTGTGATCAGTGTCGAGAGTCGATGGAAAATCTCCTTTTTTCAGTAGTGATATGTTAGAGGTAACTGAAATGCTTTTATACTCATATATATGTTTTATTTGTTTTTTAACCAGGTGGTTAGTCAGTTTAGTTTTTATTAGGATATTGTTTTTATTTAGTTTCAATTCACAACAATATTTGTCCCTTATTTTTGTTTTAGTTTACTATAATATTCCAGCTGGACACATGAGCAGTCACATGATGGGACAGGTTGTGAACAAGTCGATAGATCAGCCATATTATCTATTATCCAGATATGATTCAGGTTAGGTCCATCCATGTCGGTATCTGACCGTGTGGTCGTCATCCCGCTCCCCTGCCTTCCTCATAAACCTCGCCTCTGTTCCCACAATCCTCCTCTGTGTCACGACAACATTAAGCCGGGATGAGTGCTCTCATTCTCATTGTTAACAGTGGAGGTGTGTGTATATGTTGTGTGTGTGTGTGTGTGTGTGATAGTTGTTGTTTCAGCGTGGTTGCATCATGGCGTGGTGCGTTTAAAGTTGCCTGCTCCTCCGTCAAAGCTGTATGTTACTAACCGATCACACAGCGTGATCCCAGTACGAGCCCAGTGTGTTAATGGAACGACAGTGGAGATGCATACAGTGTCATTGTCATGTCAGAGGTAGTTTCCATGGTGATTACGGTGTGTTTTTCTTTTTGTCGTATTGGATAGTGGTAATCCCGTTTCCAGGTGAGTCCTCTCTGCTGTGGTGCATGCGGTCTGCTCATCACTCAGTGCCGTTTTTGGTGAATGATGTGGTTCAGTCAGCGGCCCGGCATCAGTGTGAATGATGTGGATGTTAAAGTCACCAGTCCACCAGCGACAGGTGTGTAACAGCTCCTCTCCTCCCTCTGCCGCCTCAGGTGTCTTTGCTGGAGTACCGCAAGAGGAAGCAGGGCAGCGGTCGCGACTTGGAGCCGGCCGGCAGCGGCTCGTCTCTGGGCGGCACCCCGACCCGGCCCGGCTCCCACTACAGCCAGGACGCCCATCACCCCCACTGCCATCAGCAGATGCAGCCCCCAGCCTCCCCACACAGCTCCTTCTCCTCCTCGGCTCACGCCTCCTCCATCCCGCAAATAGAGGAGGTCAGTCCTCCAGACCACCAGGACCCATCAGGGCAGTCCAGACGCCAGGATAGCAACAACCAGTGGTGAGGAGCTTCTCTTTCATTATACGTCACATCACCTGGAAGCTCCTGAGTCGTGTTTTAAAGGCTGTTTGATAGAGTTCAGGATCGAGTTGGCAGGTAACCGATTGTATCTGTGTTTTTCCAGGATGGTCCCCACTACCGTTGAACGTCTACGGGAAGGTCAGGGGGTTCTGGAGCGAGTGCTAAGGAGCATCAAGATGGAGCGGGTTTACAAGAGGAGTGACGGCTCTACGGAGAAGGAATCTGGTACAATGACACGGGGATCTTTAGGGGAAACTGGGTTTTATTTTTCAGCATTTATTCCTCTGAAAATCCCTCCAAACAGCACATTATTAAGAAAATGATTATATACAGGAGTCTTTGAATCGTACAGGACTGACTGTGTAGGGTAGTAATGTTTCCATTAACAAAACTTAACATTAACACCTATATTTAACATTTAACTTAACATTAATACATACATTACATACATACATACTTAACATTAACTGTTAGATTTAACATTTGACATAACATTAACACCTACGTTTAATATTTAAATTAACATTAACACTTACATTTAACTTAACATTAGTACATACATTTAACTCCAGACAGCTTTCTGGATTTTTCTGCATGTTTTGTCTCAAAGTGACGGTTCTAGTCGTATTCTTTGAATTCAGCCACGTTTGGTGCAAACTAAGCTCACAGCTTTACCTCTGCGAAAAACAACATAGCTGTCCATGACTTATTATAGACGTATCGTCTCAGCAGGTGACGCTTCTTCAAACATCACTCATGTCCATTTACATCGATGTTAAGTGTGACAGGAAGAAGAACACTAACAATATATATGCGTTTCAAAACAGAAGCTTTTCTTTAATGTTTTTTTTTTTAGCTTCCCAAGTAAAATTATGTGGTCCGTCTGAGACCTCCCGGACCGAGCAGAACCATCACGAGGGCTGTATAATGTCCAAGTCTGTGTAAGACGTACGGGAAATAACAGCCAGTGTTCCGCCCAGCACTAACATACAGCTACACTGACTATGTTGTGCTTTAACCTCCCTAATAACGTGTTTTTCTGTGTTTTCAGATGCAGATCGATATGAGCTGCAGGCAGCGTCCATGGCTTCTCCCATGAAGAGTCCACACAGATACAGTCCCTCTGTGTACTCTCACCAGGTAAACTCTACGAACCACCTATCGCCTGTTCCCCAACCATCAGCATCCAGTATACAAGCTGTGCCAGCTAATTATTTGTAAATGTTGACAAATCTTTTAAAATCATTAATTACAGCTAAATTGATTGACAGCAGTTGAAGAGTTTATAAGTACAGTGTGTGTTTAGGAAGTAAAGATGCACATGAACGCCATCATGGCAGCGGAGTCCCAGAAGTCACAGCATGTTCGACCTGATTTATCGTGTTGCTGATAAATCTGAACATCATGAAACAACACTAGTGAGATTTCAAAACTTGATATGAAACAGCTGCAGCAGAAGTTGACGTACTCATGGTTAGTTCGTACCTGCAGATACCATCTTGATTTGTCCATTGTCATGTCATCTTGTTACCACGGCAACCTTCCACGTCACCACCTTGTCACCACATAACAATGAATGATGTAAGGCCTTTACACACTGTACACACTGGTAGCATTTTTTTTGCACGTAAAAAAATGTTTTCATTCATTCATTTTCATACAGATTATTCCGCAGCGAAAAAAATTAAAGTAATTCTATTTCAGAACGAGGCTGCTTTTCGGAGCTTTGGCTCCATGAATAACGACATCAGCCAATCACATTGTGAGGAACGGTAGAGTTGTGCCTACTGGTGCCTTCAGATGTGGTGATGTTTACTGTGTTTACTAGTTGGGCCCTGAACGCCCCCCTCATGTCGCATTCACGACCTCGTTAAGTGGAAAGTTTCTGAAAGCTCCGAGTTCACGACTTGTGGCGTGTTTAACGTGATAAATGGTGGAGCCCATGGAAGTTCATTTATCGGTGAAAGTTGATATTTTACCGTATATTGTAATTTCAGTCATATGTACTTTTCCTTGGTAATTTTATAATATGAGGAAAATGTTGATATTCTCAACAACCTCATCTTTCTCTGTCATTATGTCTTTATATTTACTTCATTATGTTCCCCACTAGCTAGCTGGCTAAGCTGTTAGCCTCTGTGGCTTCTAGGCTCGGACAGTAACGTTAATATTGCCGTTGCTTAGCAGCGGTGTTCTTCAGGACTTAACCACTTCAGCGCCATGCATATCGTGAACATGACTTCCCCTGTGGTAAATACAAGCTCGCGAGTTTCATTTGAGGGCACCAAGTATTTATGAAACAACAACACGAGCTCCGTTGTCTGTCTCTTCTGTTCTGACCTTTCACAATAAGGATTCTAAGACACATATTTTGTGTTGTTTAGTCGTCACGCCCCCGGTGTGTGAAGGCCTTTAGAGATGTGTCATTAAACAGAGTTGTTGTGTGACTTGAGTGTGTGTTCAGTCCTCAGAAAGCCACCGGCAGACCGACAGCCCATCGTTCCTCCAGCAAACGTCCAGCTCTCCATTCCGGGGTTCCTACAGTCCCTCATCAGGCCAGAGCTTCTACCCACGCCTCTCCACCTCTCACCCTGCAGTGACCCAGGACCACCCTCCATCCTCTTACCCCAGTCGCACCCCCACCCCCACCTCCTGCTCCTCCTCCTCCTCCTCCTCAGACTCCAGGCCGCCGGCGGGCTCTCTACACCAGCAGAGTGGCAGCAGTAACGTGGACGGAGGCCACGGCTATGGCAGCAGCCACTTAAAAGCGAGCCTTTTGAACAGCAGTGGCCAGGCGGGGACTCCCGCCCCTGGACCCAGGACCCACGGGCAGACTAAGATAGACTTGGGCGCCCCGGCCTCTAGAGGGAGTCAGCAGCAGCAGCAGCAGGTGTCTCGCAGCCTGAAGTCGGGCAGCCCGGGCCAGGCGGCGCTGCAGGCCAGCTCCAGGCTGCTGTCGGCCACCGGACCGACACACTACCCACAGCGAGGGACGAGCCTCAGTCAGTTCCAGCACTCCCCCCTCCAGGGACCCGGAGTAAGGACACAGTCAGGAAGCTTTTAGGACCTTGTTCAAGTGTGTGAGTGTATGTGTGAGTGTGAGTGAGTGTGTATGAAGCTGCGTACCTCCTCGACCCCTACAGCTGTGGTGAAATGGGGCTCAGGGAGTTTGGGGAGGGGAAATGTACAGACCTAAGAGGAGCAAGGACTTCTTTACGGTTTCCTTATTTTCTGTCTTTTCTTTCTTTATTTTCAAAGAAAAACAAAAAAAAAAAAAACAAATTACCACATTCTGCACAAAGCTAATCATTGACTTTGGACATCATTACGGAATCAGTGGAAAAACAGATTTGGATGAAAAAAATCACATGTAACTTGAAATTGACCCCAGTGTTTCCTCATGTGCCGGACTGTGCAAACAGGCTCTGTAATGTCGGAAAGTAAAAACTTCCACACAAATGTCTGTACAAAGTAAAAAAAAAAAAAAAAAAAAGAAGCCGTACCTGTCGCCATGGTACCCAGGTTGGATAAATGCTGAGACGTAACTGAAAGCAAGAGTTTTTTTTTGTTTTATTTTATTATTATAATTTTTTTTTGTTACTTTTTTTGATTTGGCGAGAGGCCGAGTCTGTGCTGCAGTAAACGAGTGTTTGATTTGGAAAAAAGGGGGAAATGATGCAAGCAGAGACGAGGCGTTAATCATCCGTTCTAAAGATGCATTAGAGAGGCGGGAGGTTCTCCCCAGATACGTTCATTCCACACGCCAGCTTCCAAACACGACGACATCTTCTCTCACGTTCTGTTCGTTTTTCGGTTCTCTTCTGTTCTCTCATCCCCACTGGACTGTTCGACTTCACATCGGGACTACGTCGCTGTAGACCTCTGATATTGTACTTGAGACATAACCGGTCTTATGATTCATGGTGCTGCATTCTTGTTTTTTTTTTTCCAATAAATTTGAAATCCATTAATGTTCCCCACATACGGCTGCATTCATCTTGTCATATCAGTTTTATTTTCCTCCAAATTCATACTAATCATATACTATAGTGACGGGATGCAGGAACAAAACAAGAGGAGAACTTTTATTTCTTTATATATATATATATATATATATATACAGTATATATATATACTGTATATATATATATGTGGTGTGGTGTATGTTTTCCTGACCAATCCTTGCATTCCGTGTGACAGCGATGGAAACCAGTGAAGGGATCTCTGAGGAGTGTTTATAGGTGAAAAACAAGCTGCTATGTTCTCCTGAGAGCTGCCTCCCTTTCCACAGAATGCTGTATTTTTATTTTTAACTCAAACTGACTCGTAAGAGAGAGCCGGTTCTCCGGACCGCCGCAGTGGGACCTCAAACCGACGTTAAGCTGACAGCCGGGCGGCCAGCAGGCGGCGCCCTCTCCTCCCTCTGAGACTTTTATTTTGGACCGGATGTGGATGCGCTTGTGTGGAAGACTTCAAAAGACCGAGGAGGGCCCGGTCTTGAGACTGGACCCACCGCTACACCCCCCCTCAGTCCATCAACTTAGAGAAAGGGTACTCATGTTACGTGAATGTCTGACAGATCTGAAAACCCAAAATTAACCAGCACCTTAAAATGAAAGAAGACACAATAGGACAATATGTATGATTATGTGTACTTGTATAGAAAGAAATGTGATATAGACTTGTATGGAGAAAATATAGTACACTGAATTTACCGCATGATATCTGTTTTTAGGGTCCGAGATGGTTGGAAGCGAATCATTGGGTCTGTTCCTCCATAAAACCAGACGCTGCGTTCTCTCTTTTTGTTTTGTAAAAGATGGTTCTGTTGGTTTTGTTTTATTTTTACACAGATCATAGTAGTAACTATTTCAATTGTCCCCCCCCTCCCTCCAAAAAGGTTTAAGAAGCAAGAGATGTAATGCATTTTGATAATAAAATAATCATGATGGTAATGTATTTTGAGAAACTACCATTGTGATGTGTCATTTGAGGGACTCCACTCGTATGTTTTGCACACGTCACAGCAGCAGGGAGGGAAACGGAGGACGGCGGCCTTTAATGGCCCTCTGCAACGCAGTGATGGGCCTCTGATCTCTGGTTGTGTTCGGTTGTCAGGATTTGTTAAAAATCTGCTAAAATTTCAGTGAAGTTTGGCGGAAAGTTTGTCCCTCCAGGTGAATAGGCTAAAAATTTAACTAGTAGATATTTAACCTGAAGTTAATTACAGTAAGACGAATTATTTTTGTATTAAAAGTTTTCTGAAATATGTTTAAATATGCAAATGAGGCATTATATTATTAAATTTGTGTTAATTTTCATACATTTCATTTTTTCGACACATTAGAGTCAAAGGTTTTTTCAGAGGGGATTTCGATATCTCTCTTTTAAATCGCTCCGTAAATCAGCCATAAAAAAAATCAAAACATCTTCCGAATATAGAGAGGAAGAAGGAAAAACTCATTTTAAATATATGGATTGTGAATATCATACTTTTTTAAGACACAACAGATGAGCGTGAAACTTCCCCAGTTGATTACCGACATTAAGACCGTTAGTTTTTATATTACAAGTTTTCTGAAATGTTCTGTTTAAATGAGGCATTATCTGATTAGAAGTGTTGGTCAATTTAGGAGAAATCTGCTGATGCAAATAGACACTGTAGTAAAATAAACAGCTAATCTGACGTTATCTCAAAACTGCATGACTGTCTGTCTTTGGCTGTGGCATCTCACCTTAAACCATAAAAATACAGGTGTAATGAGGACCACAGTATATAATATTAATTATATGATTACATATATATATATTATTCTAATAATTGATGAATTGACTCATTTTAAGTGTATGAGTGTGATAATAGAGGAGGTATCGGTGGCCATCTTGTCTCCATCAGGGTGGTGCCGGAGCGGTCTCAGGTTTCTTATACACAGTACTCTGACCTGTCACGTGATCAGTATATTAATATTACAATCATCCCTTCCTGTGAGGTGAGGTGATGCTGGTGGAGTCAGTGTTGTGTTTGTCCACTAGAGAGAAGCACCGAGCTGCAGCTGAGCGAAGTGTCGCAGCATCGAACAGAAAGCTTCGCTCTCATTGAGATTATTCTCTTTCTGTTCAGCAGTTTTTGGGGTGATATTTGTCACGCAGATTTGGTGCTTATTTTAACCATTTTTTACCACTCAAGAATTAATAAAATGATCAATAATCCTCCAATATACCACATTAAGACACTGAGACCTTGAGGAACACCAGAGAAGAAGACATGCTGGGATTTGGGATCAACAACTTCTGTCATTTGGAGATTTCTGTAGGAACTGCATGTTTCAGTGATTGAAAGCTGGTCACTAGTGTTGTGTAAAGGTCTCTAGTTACCAGGATGTAGTAGTAGTAGTAGTAGTAGTAGTAGTAGTAGTAGTAGTAGTAGTCAGTGTAGCTAGGAAAGACCCCATCCTCTGAATGCTCTAGGTCTCTAGTTACCAGGATGTAGTAGTAGTAGTAGTAGTAGTAGTAGTAGTAGTAGTAGTAGTAGTAGTCAGTGTAGCTAGGAAAGACCCCATCCTCTGAATGCTCTAGGTCTCTAGTTACCAGGATGTAGTAGTAGTAGTAGTAGTAGTAGTCAGTGTACCTAGGAAAGACACCATCCTCTGAATGCTCTAGGTCTCTAGTTACCAGGATGTAGTAGTAGTAGTAGTAGTAGTAGTAGTAGTAGCAGTGTAGCTAGGAAAGACACCATCCTCTGAATGCTCTAGGTCTCTAGTTACCAGGATGTAGTAGTAGTAGTAGTAGTAGTAGTAGTAGTAGTAGTCAGTGTAGCTAGGAAAGACACCATCCTCTGAATGCTCTAGGTCTCTAGTTACCAGGATGTAGTAGTAGTAGTAGTAGTAGTAGTCAGTGTAGCTAGGAAAGACACCATCCTCTGAATGACCTGGATGAATGAGAACCTTCACAACTCTAGCAGCACCAGTACATCACATTAGTATTGAACCACAATCACAAAAAAATCGATTTTAGCTCTACCATTATCATAGTAAATTATTACACGGCTGTGATCAATACTTGACTCTGATTGGTCAGTCGCAGCGTTATTTCTTTATAGCAGACTGTTGCTATGAATAACAGACTGTTGCTACGTATAAGAAGTGAGTGAATGAGTGAACAGGTATGTCGGTGAGGAGCAGGTGGCAGCGAACAGATGGCTGGTCTGAGGCCCGGCAGCATCTTCGTTCGCACCGCTCCAGATGGCCTTTAGTCCCCGTCGTACCAGCCCTGAGCCAGCACTACTAGTCCGAGGAGCCAGAAAGGACACTCTCGCTCTGAATCCCCTGGTCTAGTTCCAGTCTGACTGGGACATGAAGGACACTCACTAACGATGTTTCCTCTTTGGTGTCATTTTGCTCTGAACGTTCACACTAAAAATCCACTCACATGACGTACGGTGTGTGAAGCTGTTTGGATGAAGACGAGCAGTCAGGCACATTTTGAATGGACTCGGGACTAGTCAATACTAAATACTGGGACTCGAGACCCGGCACTTCATTTTTGTCCTTTGCGTGAGTGGGACTTGCTTTTATTCATTTTACAACAGAAACAGAGGAGACAAAACAGATTTTATTAAAAATTACTGAGGGAGAGTCAGACATTGAATCAGAATCTGTATCTATTGCCAAATGTATCAGGTGCCAATAAGTCGTAAAATTAACAAGAGGAACAATATGCAATATACAAATATGTCACTTTAAGATATAAATAAAAAAATAATAATAAATAAATAAAAAATATGAGAGCTGTAAGGAGATGAGGAGGCAGAACAGGTTTTCAAATGCTTTATATTTGTTTCATCAAATGAGAAAGAATTAAAAAGAAACATTATTTTATCATTACTCAATTATGCCTTGTACTTTATTTATTTATTTATTTATTTTCAGAAAAATGTCCACTACAAGGGGTGTTATAAAAAAAACAGATTATTATTAAATTATATGAGCATTATTGAGAAAACCCCCTGAATGATATGTTTCTTACATCCCCATTAAATTATGTAAAAGAAAATATAAAATAAATATTAAAACCTTTTTATTCCGGGTCTCAAGAGGTTAATCCCACATTTTTCATCTGTTGTAAATGTAGAAAATAGCAGCGAGTATCAGGTGACAGGTATTAATGAGAAGAGAGGAAACAAATCCTCACATGAAGGGTCTTTTAGTTTTTAGTCCCACCAGTCTCCCCTTTACAGACATGCCCACTTTCTGATAGTCCCAGTCAGTCTGGATCAAGTCCTAGTCAAGTCAGCACTCTGACACACTGACAGCTGTTGTTGCCTGTTGGGCTGCAGTTTGTCATGTTCTGATTGGAGCAGATTGTTGATGCTAAAGTCAGAACCTGGGAGGGTTTCTGGACAATATCTGTCATTGATTAATGGTGTTAAATGATTTCCAATAATGAATATATACATACGTTTGCATAAAGCAGCATATTAGTCCACTCCCGTGTTGATAACAAACAGCTAGAAACCATCATCAGTGTGATCAGTCAGACGTTGAGCGAGTTTGTGAATGTTCAGGTGAGTCACCAATCAGAAAGAGGTGATCACACAGTAGGATTCACCTGTGGATGCAGCACTGGTCAGAACGGTCAGAACAACCAGCAACAACAGAGAAAAATGTCTTCAAACGCCAAGAACCAAAAACATGTATTGTATGTGTACGTATGTATGGTTGTTTGTGGTTGTTTTGGTCACGCCTCCTTTGCTGTGAGAGGCGGCGTCCTGGCGGTGCTTTCACAGGTGAAGTCTGTTGTGTAATCATGTCGTTTGTGACTCACCTGAATGTTCAAAACTGGCTCCACGTCTGAGTGATGATGACGGCTTATCGCTGTTTGTTTGCTTATCAACGTGGGAGTGGACAAATACGCTGGTTTATTCAAACGTATGTATATATTGATTATTGGAACTCAATTATCAATGGCAGATATTGTCCAGAAACCCTCCCAGGTTCTGACTTTAGCATCAACAATCTGCTCCAATCAGAACATGGCAAACTGCAGCCCAACAGGCAACAACAGCTGTCAGTGTGTCAGAGTGCTGACTTGACTAGGACTTGATCCAGGCTGACTGGGACTATCATAAAGTGGGCATGTCTGTAAAGGGGAGACTGGTGGGGACCCAGAGAACCCATTTACATCCACACATCTGGAGGTCAGAGGTCAAGGGACCCATTTGAAAGTTGTCTTGTCAGTTTATCTTTGCTATATTTGCTAAAATTTAGTGTAAGTTTGGAGCCATATTTAACCTCCTTCACTACCAGCTAGTCTGACCTGGATGGTACCGATGGATTCATCAGGTTTTGTAGTTTCATATAAGATCAGGATCTTCACTCCAGCTAGATTTTTAAGAGGTTAATTAAAAACCAGATATTAAAGAAATTAGTGGCGTTAACTTCGACAGGCCGAACTAGGAGATTTCTATACGGTGATTGTTTTCTTTCTGTGTCAGTCAGACAAAGAGCAGAACCGTGATGCCGTCGCCACTTCGGCCCTGAGGATCCACAGCAGCCAGCAGACGAGTCAGACGAGTCAGACGAGTCAGACGAGTCCGTATGATTTCACTGGGATAACTGGCGGCAGGTGAACCTTATAATGCAACACATTTAACCAGAGATTTTTATTAGGGTCGCCACATAAATTAGCAGAATGTCGTCCATAGTCTTGTATTTATTAATAATATCTGCAGTACACATTTGATTCACATGAGGGAGCCTGAATGTTCAAATTGTTTTTATAATTTTATAATTTACTGATGAGAGGAAATAAATAGCCTGTTAACGCCACCTAAATGCACTGATTTAATCTCATTAATTAAAACATGTAACATGTAGATGTTTTCTACAGTAAATTATACACCTCAAATCATGAACCAGATACATCAGATATTGATTCTTTCCTAAACAACCTAAATCTGCCTAAACTACCCAAAGATCAGGCAAATAAGTTGGATAAACCACTAACACAGGATGAATATTTTAAAGCACTCATCCAAATGCCAAATAACAAAGCTCCTGGTCCAGATGGATTTAGTTCTGAATTTTTCAAATATTTTTGGATTACAGTCTCAACACTATTCTTAAGAATGTGCCAAGAAATCAAGAAAAATTCCCAAATCCCACAATACATGAACGCTGCCCTCCTCTCACTGTTGCTAAAGCCGGACAAATATCCAACTCAGTGTTCCAGCTATCGCCCTCTGTCTCTTATCAATACGGACATTAAAATAATCAGTAAAGCTCTATGCAACCGCGTAGAAAAGGTTATCCCGTTAATAATACACCCAGATCAGACCGGATTTATTAAAGGAAGACATTCATCTGACAGTATGCGTCGACTATTTAATCTGATAAACACAGCTCAATTAAATAATCTAAACATCTTGATTGCTTCCCTTGATGCAGAAAAAGCCTTTGATAGAGTGAACAGGACATTTCTATTGGCATCATTACATAAATTTGGTTTTGGAGAGTCGTTCATCCACTGGATTAAAACATTATACACATCACCCATGGCAATGGTCACAACTAATGGAATAACATCACAACCATTTGCACTACATAGAGGAACAAGACAAGGATGTCCACTTTCTCCATCTCTGTTTGCCATATTCATTGAACCACTCGCAGCTGCAATTCGCCAAAATAATAACATTCAAGGTATTCGGATAGCTAACACACATCACAAGATTAGTCTTTATGCAGATGATGTATTACTATATCTTCAGGCTACATCCAACTCATTGCAACAGTGCATTTCTTTAATTAATAATTTTTCCAAGATATCAGACTATTCAATGAACTGGACCAAATCCACAATTCTGCCTCTATGTGAGAGAGAGTGGAGGGCTGCATCCCTAAACGAATCCCCTCCAATATCTTTTGGAAATATGAAATATTTGGGTATCAACATTTCCCCTAAACTGTCAGAATTATTCAAATTAAATTATACCCCATTATTGAAAAATATCCAAGATGACCTAAATCGCTGGATGAATCTCCCACTTTCCATTATAGGCAGAATTGCATCAGTTAAAATCATAATACTACCAAAAATTAACTACCTCTTCACAATGATAAGCCCCTGCAAATACACTCCCATTTGGCACAATCCAGATTTCACCCTCAACAACTCATCTCTCAATTTCGTCACCTGGAAAAAAAACACACTTACACCACGTATCCCATGATAACAACTTGATGAGCTTCAACCATCTTGTTCAACTGTACGGCCTTGGGACCGATCAATATCTCAGATATCTACAGTTAAAATCTGTTCTTAAAACAAAAATCAGTATCACAAATAATAACTTACACCCTGCTGCCCTGACAGAAGACTTACTCAAGATTAAAGACCGCAAGAAAATATTCTCCAAATTATACAAACTTTTACTGAACATAGATTCAACAATCTCACTTCCAATAGACAAATGGGAAAAAGATTTATTGTTCAGTCCAACTGTGGGATTCTGGGAACAAATCTGTCACAACACCTTCACAATGACTAAAACCTCAAACATACAACTGATACAATTTAAAGTAATCCATAGAACCCACTTCACCCAACACAGAATGCACAAAATGGGATTCGCTGACTCCGATACATGTTCTTCATGCACACTAAACACACCGGATGACTACTTCCACGCCATGTGGCTCTGTCCTCCGGTGCATCAGTTCTTTGAGGGAGTCATCAACAAAATCTCTAACTTATGGGGCTATAACCTCCCACTGTCCCCCTCTCTGTGTCTACTTGGTGATTTATCAGTAATCAATCCAGAGGCTAACAATACCAGATCCATACTTATTGCTTTAGCCACCGCCAAAAAGACTATTCTCATGAATTGGAAAACCAGACATAAACTTAACATAACACACTGGCTAAACATTCTGACGGACTACATCGCCATGGAAAAGCTTTCAGCTTCTCTCCAAAACCAAATTCAACAGTTTGAAGCAACCTGGACCCCTCCTCTCCTCTCAGCCTTTAATTTACCAACCGCTCTGCCTGTTAGCTGATGCCCCCCAATCCATAAGTCATTTACTTCTCCAACACTGCCAGTCATGATGCACGTCTCCCTCTCGGGTCAGGGTACCGTGGTCGGCCGGCCTGTGGCAGGTCTGGGGTGGCCGCTGGGGTGCTGTTCTGGTGCTGCGGCTGCCGGTGGTACCTGCATTGGTGGGGCCTGTTTGGTTTGTGGGGCCCCCTCTCGCCCCCTCCCTTTTGGTCCCGGGGCCCTGCGCATCAGGGTTGGAGAGCGTTTCCACCTCTCCCCAACTTCCCTCTGCCTGAGGGGGCTGGGCCCACACTGGACTGCCTCTTACTGTGCACTTCACGCATCTCACATCTCACTGTATATATTAATCTTAGGCACATATAGGGTCACAACAGTTAGGGCTCCGTGGATGGGTGGGACTGGGGTCAGTGGGTTGTGGGGCGGGGCGGACTCCAGGGCATTGCGTCCTCCTCGCCTCCTTCCTACTGCCCCCTCCCAGTTTCCACTTTTAATGCAGTGCACACACAAATTGGGGGGTGTCTGTGTTGGCTTGGGGAACAGGGTCAGGGAAGGCTGCGGAGTAACCATCCTCTATAGTCCTCTGGCCCGCCCCCCTGCTGCCTCGCAGTCCAACCCAACTTTTAATGCACCACATTGCATTACACTCAAGGTTGCACTCACACATGGTGGGGGGTGAATGGTTCCTCGTCTGGAATCGGGGAACCATAGTAATAGGGGGGCAATGGTGAACCTTCCCCGCATGGTGTTACTGGTGGGGCTCGGTCCCCTCCGGCTTTTGGGCGTTGAGGGAGCCCAACGTTCAGCCCGCTGTTGCTGTGGGGTCCCCAGGTCGTGGTCTGGGGGGGTCTCCCGCATCCCTGGCGGGCCCCCTATTGCTGTGGCCCCTGGCACGTCGTGGTGCTGGATTGGTTGCCCTAGTGGTCGCCGGGGCTGCCTCATGGGCTGGTCCCTGGTGATTGCTCGGCTCGGGTAGGGGGCTGGTGCGTCTCTGGGTGCGGGGGCCGTGGGTCCCCTGCGTTGCCCCTGGGCCTCGGTGCCGGGTGATAGGTGGGGTTACTAATTAGTTCCATCCACACCGCCCGCTCTCTCTCCCGGGCCTGGGCGGGGCCCCTGGCATTGGTCTCCTCTGGCTGGCCCCCCCGGTGGCGGCCTGCTTGGTGCTGGTTGTCCTCCCGGTGGGGGGTCACTCGGTCCCTGTGTCTGCCCACTGTGCTGCGGGGGTTGCCCTGCCGCCCCGGAGGTGGGGGGTTGGGCTGGGTGTTGGGTGGCGGGTGGGCCCTCGCACCCCGTGCCCCCTGGCCCTGTTTGGGGTGCCCCGGGGGGGGGTTCGCCGGCTGCCTCCTCTGGGCATCTGGGTGTGCGTTCGGCCCGGCAGCCCTGGTGGCATCTGGGTGTTGCCTCCTTGGTGCTCTCATGTTCTGGGATGGGGTGGGGCGCTTGACCAGTTTCCCAGGTTTGGTGACGACAGCCGCTCTGGGCTTCGGTGTCAATAACACATGCATGATTGGGTTCAGGGCCTGCCAGCACCTGTCGAGTCCCATTGTTGAGAACTACCGGGACCCACAAAAATGTGTTAGGTCACTCTTCGAACTTTACACTGGGCTCACGCACTTCATGCACTCTATCACTCGTGGTCTCCGACGGTTTAACTTTCTCCCTTCCGTTGTTTCTCATAGGTTACTGGTTGGTGGATATAAATCAGCACCTCACATTCATAGCATGTACCGTTCCCAACCCATCTTATCTCCCCCATCTATCACTCATTTCCCCCTCATTTCACTGAAGTGTAGCACTTCCCTCTCCGGCTCGTGATAGGAAAAACCAATAAAGATTAGTTACCAGGAGGGCCGGTGATGCTCACACACGCACTAAAATATTAACATACTTTTGTGCAATACGAAAATAAGCATAAATCCCATGAAAAGTTGTTCCCTCCCACTGTGGTATTCATCGATGGGAGTCAGTGCTGACAGGTGGAAAAAAAAAAAAGCAACAACTTTTTTTTTCCACCCCCACCCCACCCACCCCTAAAAAAAACCTTACCCTTACCCTTACCCAAAAAAAAAAATGTAGATGTTTTCAAATAGTATATCAATGTATATTTTGTCAGAATGGCTGGTTTACCTGTTCAAGATAATATAAGGTGATGTGGAAATGGAGAGAAAATGGTTCATTCACGCACAAATCCGCTCTTGTGAATATTAAAAAAACGTTCTAGCCTCGTTATGTAAATGGACTGGACAAAATATAGTAAAAAAGTGACCTAAATATACATAAAATCTATATAAATATAGACCGTTTTCTCATCTCGACCTTTAACCTCCTTCATAATTGGTGTGTATTGTCCCATCTGGCCCCCAGGACGCTCACCTGAAGGAGCTCTGCGATGTCACGGCGAGCGCTGTGATGTCACGGTGAGGTCTGTGATGTCACAGCGAGGTCTGTGAGGTCACGGCGAGCTCTGTGACATCATGGCGAGCTCTGTGAGGTCACGGCGAGCACTATGATGTCACGGCGAGCTCTGTGAGGTCACGGCGAGCTCTGTGATGTCACGGCGAGGTCTGTGAGGTCACGGCGAGCACTGTGACGTCACGGCGAGCTCTGTGATGTCACGGCGAGCTCTGTGATGTCACGGCGAGGTCTGTGAGGTCACGGCGAGGTCTGTGATGTCACGGCAAGCTCTGTGAGGTCATGGCGAGCTCTGTGATGTCACGGCGAGGTCTGTGAGGTCACGGCTCTTCTATGAGTTGTGAAGCCAGACAGTCGCAGACTGACAACACCAGAGCGTAGGAGGCAGCGAGGTCTGCGAGCTTCACCTTGTTGCTCCGCAGGAAGCCGACACCGACACCCTGCTGCTGGAGGTCCAGGCCGTGCTGCTGGGCCCGCTGGAGGGAAGAGAGGCCCGGCAGAACCAGAACCAGGACTGTGAGGGGCAGACTGTCAGACCCCGCTGCAGCTAAATGAGAGGTTTTCTAAAGGAACAAAATCGACACAAAATGAAAGTAGAATAAACTACTCGTCTAGTTGCTGCAGTATTGATAATATAATTGAAGGATTACTCGCTATTATGGGTCCTGATCAATTTTAATTGATTAGGCTAATTAAACTCTTGGTTCTTGTTTCCTGAAAACCTGAAGTTTAGTTGAGTCGTGTGGTATAAAGTTAGAACGATAAATGTAGTCAATCAGTTTATTCATTTTCTTTTTAAACAACACCAATGGTGATAACAGGATGTATGACACTGGCTGCCATGACGAACCCTCCTGTAACAACAATCCTTTTCAATATGAGAAACGTCACAGCGTCCCATAACCATAGAAAATAACATTACAGCAGGCGGAGCAATGCAGATGAAATGTAAAAGAAACACAGTGGAAAGCACTGAGATAGAAAGTCGAGTCAAATATAAAACTGCAGTTTCCGTATCTTGATTTGGCACAGTTGGACAGCAGTGGAGGGGACGGAAGGCTCATATTTGTGGGCAGATGGACAGTAAAAAAAGACAGACGGTCCTCGTGAGCTCGGCCCTGGATCATGATCCATTCAGACAGCCCCGTCTCGGACAGCATCACGTTCCCGTACAGCTCAACTATCAACCTCAGTTAAGTTTTGAGGGAAACCTTTTTTTCTCCCAGGTCAGTTTTTAACATGTGGTTAACGTGACAGCAAAACTACTTGGTAAGGTTTAGTAATAAAACACAGACCTCTGCGACTGTCTTTACAAATGCATTTGTGATACATTTGTTTTTGTCAAAAAGAAACGTAATCATCGACAAAATGCAGTTTTGTTGTGTGGGAATGTGACTGTTAGCTGATTCAGAAGGACCAGCTTTAAATGTCACAGTTGGCACCAACCAAAACCTGCTCAGTGTCAGACAGATCCACCACGAAACTAAAATACTTCATACAAAAAACCTAATTCTGCTGCTGTGCAGTTATTAGAATAAAAGAAGAAACTGGTGTCAGACGACTGAAAGCAGAACTGAGGCTCGTTTATCCCATTGAACCAAACCCTGGACCCTGTTTACCTGCTTGGGCCGGTTCATTCGGGTCGGTATAAACTAGGAGACTAGTTCACCTTTAACAGAGCGGTCAGCAGCTCCGTGGTCTCTAGCAGTGATGGATGGACCGCTCAGACCACCACCGACTACCAGCCCACAAGTCAGATGATCTATATCTATAATCTATAATGAATGAGCATGCTTGCTATCTAACTAGCCAGCTGCTAAATATACTTTAGTAACATAACTTCTGTAGTTATTTTAACCCAAATGTTGACTTATTCATCATGTAACTTCAGTACTTTAGTAACGCCGCTTCTGTAGTTATTTTAAGAAAAAGGTGAAGAAAGATAAATACTGAGGCGACCGGCGTGAGGTGTTAGCACATGACCCCTGTTTTTTCTGTCGTAATTTAAATGCACCTTTAGCCATGAAGCTACCAAACAAGCGCCGGCGTAACAAGAAGTCATCTTGCACCGAGCCTGCAGCATTTGTATAAACCTGCTTGAGGACCCACAGCTCGCTGTTGTTGGATTGAATCTGTTCCTGTCTGTTTTTCAGAACACAATCTGAATTGAGAAAAGCTAATTTAAAACTGCAGTTTTAAAGATAAAATTAAATAAAATACATTAATTCTCATTTGCTTTCCAGCCTTGTGCCTTCCATTCAAAATGATGACGTCAAATTGAAATACAGGTATTTTTAATGTCTGTCCATAGAAAGGGTCCTGTGTTGAATCAGCGCAGTGTGTGACGTCTGTTGTGTTGATGAAGTCCGTGTAGGTCTGTCCTCTCAACATGGAGGCTCAGCTCTGGTCTCTTCAGCCGGCGGGCCTGGATAGTGCAGCAGACCGCCGGTTGGACCGACCGGCGTCTGAGCCCCGCCGAGCGTTCAGAAGAAGCCTCGTCTTTGCAAGCCTGAGATAGATGCAGCATGCAGGGCCTTTCCTGGTGGTGGCGGACGTACAAACCAAACCCAGGCGTCTAAAGAAGACCTGACCAGAGCAGAGGGTGGGGGAGGAAACAAAAAAAAAAACAAAAACGGGAGGAAAACGGAGGATTTGACTGTTATAAGGCCATTATATAGGCGTTATCTGTCGCTATAAGCACCATAGATGTGGATCAGTAGAAGCCTGCTCTGCCTGCTACATTGTAAAAGTGAAACAAAATGGCTTCTTTAGGTTTCTATTCGGCTGTTATGGTGCGTTCACACCAGGAGTGAAGCAAACTTTTTTGCGCGGTGTTATTACATACAAAGTCGATGCAAAGAGGCGAAACAAAGTCACGGATGCAAAATTCGTGTCTTGCCGTGTTTAAATATTTCAACACAAGTGAGAAATCTGCATTGCATTGTGTCGCAAAAGACAGAGTTGAGATTTTCCTCCTGTCGTCACTGACGTCTCAACGTTGAATCAGAAACGGAGGAAATAAATGTTATGTGTCTGTGGTCACCCAGAGCTACGATATCTGTACAGAGACCAGACCAGACTGTGTAGAAACTGTCTATGGTAGAAACAACAACGTTGCTGCTGTTTTTATGTCTAAATGACTTTATGTTGAGTGTTGATGGAGCAGCTGCATCGCCTGGCACTAATCCATCCAAACTCCATTCAGAAAACAAGCATTTTTAAAGTTATTAGTTTGTCGTCTTGTTGACAGACCTGACAAAGCATCAATTCAGACTTTTTAGAAATCTACATTATTATGTAGTTATTTCGGCATCATTTTGATCTGTTTATTGTAATTAAATCACAGCACAATCTGTTCAGTTTGAGTTCATGCTGCAGTAGCGACGTGTTGAAATTCACCACCAGGTGATGTTATGAACCCAGAAACGACGGCGTTTGGTTTTCTGACAGATCTGGGATTCACCAACATGTACAACAACAACAGTGGTTATTTCTTCCACGGTTGATGGAGGAAATGGAGGAAAGAAAAATTTAAATTTAAGTATAACGCAAATGAACACAAATAATACCGGCCGTCCAACTCACGTTAAGTAAAGTGAGGCGAAAATTTGCTTCGCTCTCGGTCTGAACGCAGTATTATAATTACTGCGGTCCGTAGAGGTCGTCTTCATTGTCTTTTATTCCCTCTTTCCATTGAAAATGTGAATAGATACCATGTGAATAGATGATAAAACCTACTAGTGGGTGTAGCAGGGCCCTACTGAGCCACACCTGTGGGGTTTCTAACCACTGATAATGCCTATTTAATGGCCTGACAGTGTGGACCGAAGGATGACGGGTGTCTCGGTGGGTTAAAACATGAGTGGGACCTTTGTTTCCACGGTTTGACAATGACATAAAAACAGGTTTAACTATTCCACAGCTCACAGGGACATTTCATGTATGGGGACAAACAAATGTCTCTTTTAACCCTGTTTCCATAGAAACGTCTCATTTACATACAGGTTTTATTTCTGTAGTTCCTGGGATCAGGCTTGTCGTATACAAAGAGCAGTGGAAAATTGGCCTGAAAAAGACTTTAAAATGACTCTGTGGCTGTACAAAATCATCTTTTTTTTTCTCTTTTTGTTTTGTCAGAAGTGTGCTTTTACATGTGCACTTCATAATGCTGCTTTTAAAGCTGGAAATAACTTTTTTCCACTCAATAAAAATATGTGTATTTTCATGTCATTATCAATAACTTCATAACCTCTTGTTATAACAACGTGATAAGACAGTAACGCTGCATGTTAGGAATGATTTTATCCCAGAGTTTGATAAAGCTGATCGTCGTACTTCCTCTCCGGATGCGTTTCTCTGCCAGAGTTTGCCTTTGTTTGGTGAATCCACTTCACTTCTGTTTTATAAACCGCTGGAGTTTGGCCTCCGAGTCCAGATCGTGAGGGTTTAACCTGAAGAGCTTCGGGGAGAAGAGGAGGAGGAATGGTAGGATGGAGGGAGGGTGGGGATCTGGAAGAGGAAGGAGAGGACGTCTGGCTCTCAGTGGAACCGCTGGACTCCAAATCGTGGATCTTTGGTGTCCCGGATTTCAATCTGGAGGAAGAACGGAGAGAGCAGAGAGAGACAGCGTCAGGACGTCTGTTCAAAATGTTGTCAAGTACTTAATACTCAACATGGAAGTGGTCGAATATGCTGCTTTAAGCAAATGTGTTTATTACTGGAAATCAGTGAACAACAGAAACCCTCACAGGTTCTGACTTTAGCATCAAAAATCTGTCGTTTAAGTTTGTAACGGACTTTAACCTCCTTCACGACAAGCTAGTATGACCTGGTTGGTACCAACGGATTCATTAAGTCTTCTAGTTTTCTTTTTGTTTTCAGATTATTTTTAGGGCTTTTTGCCTTTATTAGACAGTGGCAGTGATAGTTATGAAAGGCGGACAGCACTGGTTGAACCCCTGGACTCAGCAGTAAGGACTGATCCTTGGCCCATGGTGACCGACCATGGTGCCCCAGTTTTCTGCTTCCACACGATGTCAGTAGCTTTAGAGCTGAGCCTCCGAAACTTAGATATCGCAAGTTGAGTTAATGCGTTAGAGAAATTAGTGCTGTTTAAACAAACTTGTGTTAACGTGTTGTTATTGCGTTAACTTTGACAGCCCTAGTTTAACTCAGTAACATTATAATGAGGCAGAGTCTGAACTGATGAAGAGCCGGCGCGACCAGATAACAGGGACTTCACCTCAGTTTCAAACTGGGGAACCAGAGTCGCGAACACGATCGAGTTCACGACTTGTGACGTGTTTGTTGACATTGTGAGAAATGGTGGAGCCCGTGGAATTTCATTTATCGGTGCGTAATAAGTTAATATTTAAGTTAATAGTTAATATAGCCACCGTGGCTTGTGGACTCGGACATAAACTTAATATTGATGTTGCTTAGCAACGGTGTTCTTCACGACTTGAACGCCACGCATGTCCTGTACACGACTTCCCGTGTTGTAAACACAAGTTCACGTTTCATTTGAAGGCACCAATACAGCAGCATGGTAAGAATTACCTGAAATGATAGAAACCGTCTTCAGGAAAATGTATTTGATGTGTACTTAGTACACGTAGTTTGGTCCATCTGCTACCATGGAGCGGGCGAGCTTTATGAGCTATGGTGCCTTCAGATGTGACGTTTACTGTGTTTACCAGTTGGGTCCATATGAACACCTCCCTCATGTCGTATTCACGACCTGGTTAAGTGGAAAGTTTCTGAAAGCTCTGAGTTCATGACAGTCACGTTAATATTGCCATTGCTTAGCAGCAGTGTTCTTCATGACTTAACCACCTGAACGCAGCGCATGTCGTGTTCACGACTTCCTATGTCGAGTTCATGAGTTCAATTTGAAGGCACCAGGTGACAAAAACGAGCTCTTTTACATTGTTATCCCCCGATTCTGGGCCAATTACAAAATATTGTTGTCCCCATTATTGACACAAAAACATGTGGAAACTTGTACCACCAGCCTTGTTATCACATCGTTAGCATTAGCACATTGTGATGCTGGATATCCTTCTCTACCTTCAGTCTGCTTCCTATGTGTCTGCTGCTCTGCTCCGATTGGCTGCAGGTAGAAGTGAGAGAGGCGACACAAGGACTCTGACATATGAGTCAGTGCGAGCCGGCGAGATGAAAACACATAAAAAACAGACTAATGCAATGGGCCCGAAAGGTCACACCGTTAATATGTTTTCTCTCACACTTTCCACTCGTTCAACAGCTCCTTCGTTCAACACAGCAACTGGAATATTTCTTTATGTCACGTTGATTTGTTCTCACATGAAATCCCAAATATACTGAGATAAAAATAATCAAATAAATACAGTATCAGTGCCCTCTAATAGATAAACACTAACAGATGGTGCTACTGACTGGCCTGTCAACAAGGTCATAACAAGGACCATTTAACTCAACCCTCAACTCAGTTAAATAGGCAGCAATCTGATTTTTCAATCCAAATTATCTATTATAACCATTATAACCCCGTTAGGATGAGCCTCCTGTTTGACTGGGTGGAGGGACGGGGCTGATGGTGGCGTCCTGTGGAGCTGGATGTTAATACTGTCCTCCATGCCAGCCAGTTTAATGAAAATCTGATTCAATTCAATGAATGGGTGAGGACGGAGAGAGGAGGTGACACCACCGCCTGTAATCAATGGACCATGATACTTACTGTAGCCTATATGCACACATATCAAACTTCTTGTGATTTGGGAGATTTATCCAGTATTTAATCCTTTTATCAACATGGGAGTGGACAACTATGCTGATTTATGCTAATACATGGGTATATTTATTAATGGACATCAATTAAAACCACAAATCAATGACAGATATTGTCCAGAAACCCTCCCAGGTTCTGACTTTAGCATCAACAATCTGCTCCAATCAGAACATGACAAACTGCAGCCCAACAGGCAACAACAGCTGTCAGTGTGTCAGAGTGCTGACTCGACTAGGACTTGATCCAGACTGACTGGGACTATCATAAAGTGGGCATGTCTGTAAAGGGGAGACTGGTGGGGACCCAGAGAACCCATTTACATCCACACATCTGGAGGTCAGAGGTCAACGGACCCCTTTGAAAATGGACATGACAGTCTTTCCTGGTAAAATTTAACGTAAGTTTGGAGCGTTATTTAACCTCCTTTGTGACAAACTAGTATGACCTGGTTGGTACTGATGGATTCATCATGTTTTCTAGTTTGTTTTTTTGTAGATTGTTTTATTATGGCCTTTATTAGATAGTGACAGTGATGGGAGGGAGAGGATGACATGCTCCACAGGTCAAACCCTGGGCCTCTGCAGTAAGGACTGAGCCTTGGTACGTGGAGCCATGATAGTTTTTCCTCTCAACATAAGTTATTTTATTTTCTGGCCATGTTGTACCAACATTGGCGTCTCTGCTGAGCTCTACATTGGATGGGGAGCAACACTTTTTTGCCTTTGAATATTTGGGCACTTTCCCAACACACATTTCCATTAAACGTAGCCCCAACTCACATATCTCACATCTCAGACAGATTCCTTTTATTGACAGATTAAACAAACCAGATGCAACATGTCAGTAGGTTTTAGAGGTGTTGCCAGACGTGTGGACAGAGCCATGGAAGCTGTTTCTCCCTACTTCAAGTCTTTACGCTAAGTTTCCTACTTTACGGACGTCATCTAACTTCTAAATTGCAACATGGACTGCAGCGTCTTTCTACCCTCACTCCTCTTCTTCGGTTGTCCATTGAAATCTGATGACGACAGTAAAGAAAACAGCTTTTGTTTTGAAGTGATTGTGTATTGTTAGTGTGCTTCTTCCTGTCACACTTGACATTGATGTAAATTGAGTGTTTTCATGCAGAAAAATCCAGAAAGCTGTCTGGAGATGAGAAGGAGAGGACAGCTGAGGGGCTGCTGGCTGAGATACTAAAGCAGAGAGGACTTTACAAAGCTGCAGGAACCAGAGAAGGAAATGGAAGAGTTAATGTTGAGTTAAATGTTAAATGTAAGTGTTAATATTAAGTTAAGTGTTTAGTTAATGGAAACATTCCTACCCTAACCAGTCAGTCCTGTATGGTTCATAGACTCCTGTATATAATGTCATTTTCTTAATAATCTGCTGTTTGGAGGGATTTTCAGCAGAATAAATGCTGTAAAATCTGAGTAACAGCATGTTTCCTATAGTGTTAAAACAGAGGTTACATCTGTCAGTATTTCATTGGCCTGGGTTTCTACCTTTGACTCATACTATGAGCCTCATCACTGAAGTTGACCAAGGACAGTGAGCGTCTGCAGAAAGCAAGTGGAAGTTGGACATGGTAGATGGGTTTATAGCGAGCTGCCACTACAACGCTGCTGCTTTTAACTATTTATCTTTCATGCACCGTGGCACCCCGGCTGCTCACGTCACATTTGGCGTTTGTGTGATTTTATTTTGGCTTGTAATTAGGCTGTTGTTTTTCCTGCGTCCTCTCTTTCTGTGATGCTGACGTTCACACTGAGAGGAGCTGCAGGGCCTCTGGTGTTCGCTGCAGACACTCCTCATTGAAAAGCCTTCCTCGACTTGACGTCTCCTCTCTCCTCTCGCAGTAGGCCCGGAGGGCGTTTGCTACAACATGCCACCACCTTTAGTTTTCCCACTCATTCCCTCTCATCGTTTGCCTCTGCACAGCCTTTTATTCTGCCAACGTTCCCTCTAATGGGATATATCCCCTTACCCGGGTCTCTAATGTGACCAAACATCATCTGTCTGATGAGAAGCAGCACAAGATATCTGACCTGACACCAGGTGGAGTCAGCTGAGGGGAAGCTGCCATGTTTTAAATGATAAAAGTTGGCAGTCACACGCAGGATTAGTCTGACGTGTGATGGACTGTGAGACAAGATCTGTGCAAGGATTTAATAGGTTGGCAGTAGATTGGTGGTTAAAAACCCTCTGAAACAGAGACGTTAACACTGTCCTGACATGATAATAGAAAATATATATATATCTATATAAATATGTGTGTAGGTACAGTGTTAAAGTGTCCAGACACCAGTAGGTGTGTGATGGCTCGCTGGTCTTTTTCTGTTTCTTGCAGGCTGTGGTTGAGGCGGGTCATCGTCAGATGATGAGCTACACCTGGGCCTGGTGTAGCCCTCATCATAAAACCCTCCCCCCCATTCAGATCTCCCTCCATCCTCTCACACACCACTCGTGGACGCCACGGTGAGGCTCTTCCTTTAGTTTCTTTTCCATGCGCTCACACATGCCTCCATGCACACCTACACCACTGATTACTGACACTGATCCTAACATGTAGTTGCTAAGAAGCTAGTGGATCCTTGTGCAACATGCTGAAAATGAAGTCATTTAACGCTCTTGTTAATAGATTTAATACACAAGAGACAAAAATACAAAAATCTACAGGCACTTTCAAAGGAAGCAGATGAATTACATCACAAGTTAGGTCTGGACATTATTAGTGCATATAAACTAGGGCTGTCAAAGTTAATGCCATAATGATACCATAAAGCGTTGACGCAAATTTGTTTTAACGCCACTAATTTTTTTAACGCATAAACACAACTTGCAATTTCTAAGCTGTAGCAGGCTCAGTTGTAAGGCTGGAGCGAAGATACCGTAGAGATGGCATCATGTAAAACTAGAAAACCTAAAGACTCCACCGGTACCAACACGGTCCTACTAGCTTGCTGCAAAGGAGGATAAATAACGCTCCAAAGTTGGGCTAAATTTTAGTGAGAAAAAACTGACATGGTCAAAAGGGGTCCGTTGACCTCTGACCTCCAGATGTGTGAATGTAAATGAGTTCTCTGGGTCCCCACCAGTCTCCCCTTTACAGACATGCCCACTTTAAGATAGTCCCAGTCAGTCTGGATCAAGTCCTAGTCGAGTCAGCACTCTGACACACTGACAGCTGTTGCTTCCTGTCATTTTCGAGTAATTAACTGGAGACTGAAGACGTGGACCGGAGACCCAGAACGACTGACACTGGAGATTTAGTTCATGCCTTTAATTCAAGGAGAATCAAGTCAAGTCCAAGAGCAACACATGCATTCCCACACAGAGCATTCACCACCACAACAGTAACGACGACGTGAACTTACCCTTGACACGGCAAAATCTGTAAAAAGGACAAAGACAGAAGGATTTATTAAGATTATAAAGATTCATATTTTTCTTTTATCTACCTGGAAACTGAACATCCTTTTAATCAGACTCTGTATTAATGTGAATTTGATCACTATTTTGCAGACTGTGATTTTAACCACAAACAGCCAATAGGCATGTTGCAACTAGTGATGTCGCTGGTGAATGAGACGACACCTGAATGAAGATGTGTACGTGGATCTGATCCAGGCCCAGTGTCCCAAATTCAAACAGTAATTATCCATTTAATTCTGGATTATATTGAACTCTTCCAGTGGGCTCCTCCATTTCTGAGTCCTTCCATTGATCAGAGATTTCCACATGGAAACAGACGGGCGTCGTCCCCGACCCGTCCCCACCATGATGACCTTCCTCGCCAGCATTACACACAGCTGACTTTTAAGACATCAAGTGGGCAGAAGTTTGGGTTTAGAGGCTGCAGCAGTTTGCAGTAACAATGTCACAGTTTATTTCTAATGCTTGTGTGATAGGGCGGCTCAGAGAGTAGAGCAGGAAGGTCGGTGGTTCGATCCCCGGCTGCTCTGGTCACATGTCGATGTGTCCTTGAGCAAGACACTTAGCCATCGGTGTGTGAATGAGATGAGTATTTAGATCAGATCCTGATCCTGATATCAGTGTGTGTGTGTGTGTGTGTGTGTGTGTGTGTGTGTGTGTGAATGGGTGAATGCTGACATGTAGTGTAAAACGCTGTGGGATGGGACCAGAACCAGGACTGAGCGGGGCAGACCGTCAGACCCTGCTGCAGTAAAATCTAAAGGGACTCTGGTGCTCAGAAACACTACTGCCTTTGTCCACAGGGACCACCACAGAATTAAAGTTCATTTTCTAACCACAACACTCATTTTTGGGGTTTTTACAACACTTTCTGTGCCCTGAATTTGTACTAAAACTTCCTCTAACTGTTAATTTTCCACTTCTCACCTTTGTTGTCAGCCTTCAGCTCCTCCTGCAGGAAGTCGCTCTGCCGATTGCCGAGCACGAAGGCCAGGAAGGAGAGGATGAGGGCGTCCAGGATGCCGATGATAGCCAGGATGTAGGCCCAGCGCACCGAGCAGTTGCCCAGGGCGTACCTCCCCGTGTCCTCGCCGCACATGTCCCGGACCACCTCGGAGTCCCAGCCGTTGGGGAAGATCAGACAGCCGATCACCAGGCACACGGCTGGACGGCAGAGAGGGAAGCACGAAGACAGACGGAAGAAAGGATGTGAGTGGTGAGCAGAGAGATTGATGAATGCATGTTTGAGCACAGAATGAATGTGATGGTCACAGAACAGCGTAATGCAATAATGTGTGAAGCGAAGGGTCAAGGTGACAAAGAAAAGGGTTGAGTCGTACAACAAAGTGAAACAGGAGGTGAGACAGGTGGGGAGGGCAAATAGGGTTAGGTGTGAAACAGCAGGCGGACAGAGGGTTAACAAGATGAAAGTGAAAGAAAAGAGGGGAGGCAGAGGAGAGAAGACTATTATTTTTCCATTTCACTCTGCATTGCATCTGCACTTGGCTGCTTTGGTATTTCCAGTATCTGCCTCATCAGTCCATCTCCTCCCCCTCTCGCTTCTCCTCTCCGTTCATCAGTGCAGCCAAGTCTTTGAACGGAGAGCTGCAACATGAAGGAGAGGCTGAAAGGAATAAAGACAGCATTTACAGCAGCAGCCAGACGACCACCGACGGAGCAAATTACTCAAACATCCTTTAAAACTGTATTAATAGTGGACTTCAACAGGGTTTAACGCTGGACTTTTTTCTGACGGCCGATATGAACGTTAATACTCTACTAATACTACTTTTAGACATGTAGAACGACGACCAGACGTGTTATAAATAGCCACATACCGTAATACCTTAATTTGGCATAAACTGAAATTAAGTGTGGCTGCAACGGGCGTAGTGGTTTTCACGTTCGTTTCACGGTGTGGGTTTTCTCCAGGTGCTCCGGCTTCCTCCCACAGTCTGAAGACATGCAGGTTAACTGATGACTCTAAATGTCCCGTCGGTGTGAATAGTTGTCTGTCTCTATGTGTCAGTCCACTGACGGACTGCTGACTGTTGGCATTCAAATTATTATTATCAATACTTTATTTTACCGAAACATCGCATGCAACAGTTTTCAAACCCACTCACAACAAGCGAGGCGCTCCTTAACTCCTTCACTCTGTTTGCGGTTTAGCTGCTGTATGACTCCGCCAGTGTCTGTTTTTCATCTAGTAAGTCTGTATTTAATATTTAATGTGTGCAGTGTACAGTATATAGTGTTTAATAATGTATTTAATATGTACAGTTGCATAGAGTTTTGTGTGTATTCTTCATACTTATTCAGTACTCGTCAACGTCTTCGTTTTCTGTGATGTCCTCAGTGCTGAGTGTTATTTATTTTTTTTCTATTTTTCATTTTGTTCGGTGTGCTCCCTGTGAAACGCAGATTCGATGCCCTGTATGTAAATCTCCTTGCATATGCAGGAATGACAATAAAGCAGCCTAAGTCTAAGCGTCTCAGTTCTTAGTCCAAAAATTATTGAAAAAAAATAGACTTTTTATATAACATTTATATAATCTTAGCCTATATTTATTGTCTTGGCACATATATTATAGGTCAATAGTACTCGACTATTAAATATGCTATTCATGAGTTTATGCATTTGTTTGGCATATTTCCCAGTGGACATTTTGGCCAATGATAATTTCATCTGCCAGCTAACGTAAACATATTTGCTTTTATTTTCTGAGGTTTTTGAAAGTGTTTTTACCTTTTCAGTATCAGTTTTCTTTAAACAATATCCTCAGTGTTACTGAACATAAAACAATCCTTCTGAGATTTTATTACTTCAAATTGTCATTTATCATTTTGGCGGATACCCTCCTAAAACATCATGTATCAGAGGACTTTGGTGTTTGTGTTTCAGCACATTTGGCATCATTTTCTTTAAATCCTGTTCTGTGGTAGAACTGTGTGTGAGCTCCCATAAGGCCGGAGTAGTCCCCTGGTGGGTAGAGGGTCCAGCTGAGGCCAGGCTGGCCCTAACAGATGGGTCCCTGAATGCCTCATTTACTACACCACTGCTACCGTTGACAGACGTGCACAGACCAGATGAAACCCAGCTGATGTGTAGGGACGTACAGGACTAGGATTCAGCTGACCTGTAGGGACGTACAGGACTAGGATTCAGCTGATGTGTAGGGACGTACAGGACTAGGTTTCAGCTGACCTGTAGTGACGTACAGGACTAGGATTCAGCTGACCTGTAGTGACATACTGGACTAGGATTCAGTTGATGTGTAGGGACGTACAGGACTAGGATTCAGCTGATGTTTAGGGACCTACAGGACTAGGATTCAGCTGACCTGTAGGGACATACTGGACTAGGATTCAGCTGACCTGTAGGGACGTACAGGACTAGGATTCAGCT
Source organism: Pterois miles (assembly GCA_947000775.1). Lineage (NCBI taxonomy): Eukaryota > Metazoa > Chordata > Actinopteri > Perciformes > Scorpaenidae > Pterois > Pterois miles. The sequence goes on along the minus strand of CAMQGK010000147.1, from coordinate 2,988,632 downwards.
GATGTTTAGGAACGTACAGGACTAGGTTTCAGCTGACCTGTAGTGACGTACAGGACTAGGATTCAGCTGACCTGTAGGGACGTACAGGACTAGGATTCAGCTGATGTTTAGGGACGTACAGGACTAGGTTTCAGCTGACCTGTAGGGACGTACAGGACTAGGATTCAACTGACCTGTAGGGACGTACAGGACTAGGATTCAGCTGACCTGTAGGGACGTACAGGACTAGGTTTCAGCTGACCTGTAGCGACGTACTGGACTAGGATTCAGCTGATGTTTAGGGACGTACAGGACTAGGATTCAGCTGACCTGTAGGGACGTACAGGACTAGGATTCAGCTGACCTGTAGGGACGTACAGGACTAGGTTTCAGCTGACCTGTAGTGACGTACTGGACTAGGATTCAGCTGACCTGTAGGGACGTACAGGACTAGGTTTCAGCTGACCTGTAGTGACGTACAGGACTAGGTTTCAGCTGACCTGTAGGGACGTACAGGACTAGGATTCAGCTGACCTGTAGGGACGTACTGGACTAGGATTCAGCTGACCTGTAGGGACGTACAGGACTAGGATTCAGCTGATGTTTAGGGACTTACAGGACTAGGATTCAGCTGATGTTTAGGGACGTACAGGACTAGGATTCAGCTGACCTGTAGGGACGTACAGGACTAGGATTCAGCTGACCTGTAGGGACGTACAGGACTAGGATTCAGCTGACCTGTAGGGACGTACATGACTGTAGGACTGCTGAATAGGGATGTCACAGTGAGGACATTTTCCCACCGGTTAATAAACTTGTGACTCGCTCAGTACCTACAGACAGTCCACCAGTTTGAGCTGCGTTGCCTCCGTGTTTGCTGGCACGCTGAGAACATGACATGCCTGTTCTGCAGCATGCTTTGGCTGCAGCCACAACAGGTTTAATGTGGTGTGAAGAGTTTTATGTGTTCCCTGTGGTTTTCCTTTAGTCCTGAACAAGACTCACTCTTAATAATTCATCCAGCCTCATTTGAATCTGTGTCAGGGATGCTGGGAGGGTTACACCACCCAGCAGCTAACCCCTCTCCCTGCATGGATGTGTGCTCATGTACGCTAGATGACGTTAGGGTGCTCTGCGTACTAGTTCACCTTTTCGAGTTCACAATTTGAGTCTAATTTACAGTTTTGTACCGTCTCTAAGATTCTTGCATTGATTTAACAGTTAATTAACGTAACGGTTAATCGTTACACCCCTAAATCTCCATCTGCTTCTCCCATTAGGGCAGCTGGCACTGGGTGGAGGCGAGGCATCGCAGGGCTGACACACAGAGACAGTACTGTACATATGTAATCCACATAACTGTGATGTAGTATAAAGAGCAACAAAGGCTGTGCACGTGGCTGTGTACGAGGTCGGGGTGGATGGGTGGGTCTGAAAACATTGGATTTTCACCCAGGAGACTACTGTTGAGGTCCTGAAGTCAGTGTCGACTTATTTGTCATGTAATGTTGATATTTTAATGAAGTATTTCTGACACTTAACCCAAACCTTGACTTATTTGTTACATAACTTCTTAAATTATGCCACTTCTGTATATATTTTAACCCAAACCACGATCTTTTCGGAAATCTAACCAAATAGTTTTGATGCCTGAACTCCGCACAGGTTCACTGTCCATGTTGCTGTACGTATTCATGGGAAAATACACAAAAAATAACAAGAACTTTTTGCAAGACATCGTACGAACTGTTGTCTGAGGATATACTGATGTGATGAATCTTGTTTCACATTAAATGTACAAGTGAGACCTTATGTAGAGTCGTTTGGTGCTTTGTAATGACTGCTGGTGAGCTCGGTTGGGTGGTCGATTGCAGGCAGGCGTGAAGGTTGATCCAGGCAGCTGATTGGTCCCAGCCTCAAGCCACAGATTCAAAAGGCCGGGTTCCCTCAGTCCCAACGGGCTCTCCTTTCTCAAATGCCAGCAAGAACAGCACCATCGAAATGTACTGAAGCATACTGTATGTATACAGCCCAGGTTTGGTAGGGGTGGGCAGCATTTTTATTTAACCTCTTTTCTCCTGTTTTTCTCATAGGAGTTAGATTAGTATTTGTCTTTTGTTTCCTTTCTTTTGAGTCGGTACGTTTAGGTTATAGGGCTCTGTTCAGTTTATTATTTTTGCTCCAGCCTACCCTGAATAAACCTTTTAAGGTCTGCAGATTCCTCACTGCTGGTTGTTCTTGGCAGAGGGGAGCCTCAGTATTCATGCTGGGTTTCCTCTGGGCCGGGTGGTAACTTACTGAACATGTTGACTATTTACACAACCAGCACACACAGCAGCATTTTCTGTCCACCTGATGAATAAACAGAAGTCCAGTATCCACTCTGCGCGTCCGTTCTCTGGTGGAAAGCTTTCCTTGTGAAGCAGCAACAACAGGAAAAGTTTGGTTTGCATCGGCAGTAACTTCACACAGCTCTGATACGGCTGAAAGAGCCCAAAGGATATGAAGCTCAGGGGCTGGATGCCACCGATCAAAACAGGAAATATGTACCGTAGTTTGCAGAAAAGGACGGAGAAGAGTCCCTTCTTTGATGACCACGATCTCCTCTGTGACAGACTGTTTTTGTTCTTCTGATGAGGTTTCCGTATATGAAACACAACAGTTGTGTTACTGATTTTTTTCCCCCTCTCATCGCTCTGCTTTGAAAAAAAACAGCATTTCCCAGGTGCCCTTGATGCTTTGGAGTTTCTGTGGTGTTAATTAATGTTTGGTTGGACAGGCTGTGAGCAGGTGGAGCAGATGACTTAACAGATTATGTTAATTCAAGGATAAACCACAGACGACAGGCAAGCTCCCGCCATCTTTAACATTAACATGCAAAAAATAAATGAGCACGGCTCACACGTTAATTAGGGCCCGAGCACCGAGGACCCTATTGAGACTGTAGAAATTATTATTATTATTATTATTGGAAAATTGATCCCTCCTGGATGAAATTTGACAAGCAGATGTAACATGTGGAGACGCATAAAAAAAGCCTCTTGGCTGTATACCCAAACCCAACAGGAAGTCAGCCATTTTTAATTACAAACTGTAATGTTATTTGTTTTTGTCCACCTTATCTGTTAAATATTACGTGTATATGACTAAATGGTTTTGCTAAATACGCAGCATTGCATTTCTTTCAAAATGTATTTGCTGTGCAAATTAACACTTCCTACTTCAACTTTTACCTTTTGCACTTGCTGTAGTTATATGCACACAGTTATCATGCACAGTTAGGAGTTAAAAGTCCCATTTTAGGTGCACTTTCACTTTTGTTTTTTTTTAAATATATTTTAATATCCTTTTGTAAAAGGAAACTCAAATGACAAGAAGATACACAGACCTTGATCTTCATAAATAGAGCGATGGCCAAAACTACAATGAACAAACAAAGAAAGGCCCAAACTAAAAGTGATTTTATTTTAAGGTGAAGGTCATGGCAGTGTTGTAGTAGATGACCCCTCCATGATGCATGTAAGCATTTAACTAGACATATAGTACATATAGTTTTTAACTTTGGTCGTTTTGGTCACCTGAGGTTGGTACGGGTTATCATGGTTACACGTTTCTAACCAGCAGGGAGGCTCTCAGGAAGTGACGACGTACATTACAGCTCAGCGTGTCCAAAAAGATCCATACTGCTGTTGATTCAGACAGAAGTAGGTTGAGCGATAGTATCAATCAGTACTCACACTGGGTATGTAGAGTATAGTAAGTGGTTTCAGATGAAGCATATAGCATGGAAAAGACCTGCACTTCTTGCTTTCTTTATCTGGGGCACAGCAGTAAAATCTGCTGTTCTTCCCTCGTCCAGTAACGTCAAGTCTGGTAGAAGGAAGAACCACAGAGCGGGATGCTGCTCAAAAACTGTCCTGGTTCTCTTCGCTTGTGTTAACGTTTCCAACAGAAAAATGGCATCCCAGAATATGAGAGCAGAGGATGTTTAGGACAAGGTTTTTTTCACCTGTAACAGTAGAAGAAGATAGTCCTTTATTAGTCCCACTAGGGGAAATTCAATTTACACTCTGTTGTTAACTTAGTACACAGAAACAGAATCATTCTGCTGTCATGAATGTCAGCGTGGGCAGCTTCTGTTGGCTGCCGTCGCCGACGACAACCAAGCGCAAGACGTGTGCGTTACTATGAATGACGGCTGTCACAGGGACAGAGGTGTGGACGATACACCGGTTTAACAAGAGATGGTGACGTGACTGAAGATCCTCTAAGTTAGTCAGTATACGAATATGTTTGTGTGTCATTTCTTCACCAGCATGATTAGCTTTGTGTGTGTGTGTGTGTGTGTGTGTGTGTGTGTGTGTGTGTGTGTGTGTGTGTGTGTGTGTGTGTGTGTGTGTGTGTGGGATGGTATCTGAGTAAAAGTTCAATCAGCAGCAACTGGACTGAGTTTAGATTCAGTTTAGTTTAGTTTCAGTTCTGACTTCAGAAGGAGGAGGAGGAGGAGATGGAAGATGGAGGAGGAGAAGGAGGATGACGAGGAGGATGAGGATGATGAGGAGGAGGAAGAAGGAAGAGGAGAAGGAGGATGAGGACGACGATGACAAGGAGGAGAATGACAAGGAGGAGGAGGAGGAGGTGGAAGAAGGAAGAGAAGGAGGATGACGAGGAGGATGAGGATGATGAGGAGGAAGAAGGAGGAGGATGAGGACAACGATGATGATGATGAGGAGGAGGATGGGAAGGAGGAGGGGGAGGAGGAGGAAGAGGAGGAGGAGGAAGAAGGAGGAGGAGGATGAGGACAACGATGATGATGATGAGGAGGAGGATGGGAAGGAGGAGGGGGAGGAGGAGGAGGAGGAGGAGGAAGAAGGAGGAGGAGGATGAGGACAACGATGATGATGATGAGGAGGAGGATGGGAAGGAGGAGGGGGAGGAGGAGGAGGAGGAGGAGGAGGAAGAAGGAGGAGGATGAGGACAACGATGATGATGATGAGGAGGAGGATGGGAAGGAGGAGGGGGAGGAGGAGGAGGAGGAGGAGGAAGAAGGAAGAGGATGAGGACAACGATGATGATGATGAGGAGGAGGATGGGAAGGAGGGGGGGAGGAGGAGGAGGAGGAAGAAGGAGGAGGATGAGGACAATGATGATGATGATGAGGAGGAGGATGGGAAGGAGGAGGGGAAGGAGGAGGATGGGAAGGAGGAGGGGAAGGAGGAGGATGGGAAGGAGGAGGGGGAGGAGGAGGAGGAGGAGCCTGCTGGATGGTAAACCAGGCTGATGAACTGGACTAGATGAAGGGCAGAGAGTGAAAAAGAGAGACGGAGGGAGGAGAAGGGGAAAAGGGTGAGAAGACGGATGGATTTGGATGCAGGAAGGGAGATGGGGTTGCCGTGGCAACTGGCTGGACCTATGAAATGGAGGGGGCTGTAGATATAATATATATCTGCCTTCCCGTTCCTCAGACAACCCCCCCCCCCCCCCCCAGATGGGGAGACAATAGAGAGACGAAGACGCTGAACAGGACGGTCAGCATGTTTCTGTTAGTGATGAAGATGAGATGAGTCACATCAACACAGCAGCAGCAAACACACTGACATCAAAACACAACACACACACACACACACACACACACACACACACAAGGATTCAGACATTTCAGGCTTTTTTAAGCATCAAGTCCTCTCTACTTATTCAGACTTTCAGACAGAAACTCCATTCAAACTGGACAATTTTCCTCATCTTTCATACATTATGAACATTGTTCAGTGTTCAATTATTCATTGTTCACAGATATACACTCTATAATACACTCAGAATCATTTCATATCGAATCCATGTAATCGTGAACCAGGAAGTATGAAGAGACAAATGCTGTTAGGGTGTCGGGGTGGGTCAAAAACATCAGACTTCCTCTCAGAGGACTGCCTTTCGTGTCCAGGCGTCAACGTTACCAACAGTAACATCGATTTGTCACGTAATTTCAGTACTTCAGTTGCACCACTTAGTCAAACCACAATCTTTTCCTAAACCTAACCAAGTTAGTCAGTTAAATGTGTAGCCTTAGCTTGAAGTAGATGTGTGTTTCAGGCTTTTCTCATGGTATTGAATTGGATTGGGTGTTAAGAGTCATGAAAATTCACTCGACTTTTAAATTTCTAGCCTCGTGACATCCCTACAGTGTAGTGTCAGCTGTTCTACATCCTGCATTCACACTGCAGTTCCTTCTGCATACACAACCCTTCATATTGTTGACTTCCTCCAGCTGATTTCAGTCTCATTTGTGCTCTTTAAAGCTGTGATACGTTTTACACCGAACGTCCTGTAACATATGGATGAGTGATTCCTGTAGATCCAGCTGTGTCACATACACACACATACTGTATATTTATAACCTTCCTTGCTGTTACAGATGTGCAGGACATCGGTGGGATTATTAACCTTGTTATTCTCTGGGACGAAGTGGTGTCAAAAAAATAGAAAATGCTCTCCGAGGAGCAAGCGTCCCAAAATAGGCCATCAAATCTGTATCTAGACGGCCTTTATGTAACGTTTGGACTGGGCGGGTCCACTGAACTGTGTCTAAGAGTGCAGACGTACACAGCAGCTCGCTCATGTATCAACTGCCTCGGACCAAACACCAGATTAGAAACAACAGTCAGCACCACAAATGTCTCAGGTCACTCCAGTAAACACTCAGCGAAGGCTCATTAGAGCGGAGGAGCCATTTCAAACTAGATTTCGGCTTATGTCACATCAGTTGTGTAATTTTGATTTGCAGCTCAGTTGACTCCCAGTTGCTTGAGCGTCGCTGTGTGCAGATACTGATGCTGCTTTCCATTCAGGCATCTCGACAATGTTTGTTTTCTGTTGGTCTGAACGAGTTTGTGTCAGTGTTGATAAAAACTGGTTTCAGTGCAATTCGCTCTATGTACAGATGAACACAAAAATATATGAATAGAAAATGTATGACGTGAAATATATTGCACATTATAAGAAATGTGTTGCACAGAGCATAAAGGAATAAGGATAAAATTGCAAATATAAAAATATAAAATGTATTGCACTATTGTTCAACAGTATAGTAGCGGTAGTGACAGTGGTAGATGTATTGCAGTGTACCTTAAAAGGAGATTTGTCATGTATTTAATCCTCTTATCAACATGGGAGTGGACAAATATGCTGCTTTATGCAAATGTATGTATATATTAATTATTGTAAATCAATTAACAACACAAAACAATGACTGATATTGTCCAGAAACCCTCACAGGTTCTGACTTTAGCATCACAGACTGGTGGGGACCCACAGAACCCATTTACATTCACACATCTGGAGGTCAGAGGTCAAGGGACGCCTTTGAAGATGGACATGACAGTTTTAGTTTTCTATAATGACTGGTTGGTGCCATGGGTTTCATCTGATACCAGTATCCTCACTCTAGCTTTAAAACTGACACCACTGCCGCCTACCAATCACAAGTTGCATTAATGTGTTAACATTAATTAGCGTTATTATCGTGTTAACCTTGACAGACGTACTTTTCATATGCAATTTATGCCTTAATTGTGTTATTCCAGCTTTACTCATGCTAAATGAATATTGTATATTGTAGTTAATGTTCCTTCCATATTACAGTGACTAGGCGTGTTTGTATTGCTGTTTGCTTATAGTTTTTGCAGCCAGCCAGTCGCATGAATGATACAATAATTCACAAGGCATTTAGCGTGTAATAAGAACGCCACTCCTGCTTTTGGCGTGTCATGTGTAGGCGGTGTAGTCTCTACTGACTGCAGTGTTAAGGCATCTGTGTGAATATGCTACTGTCAGAGCTAGAGACGTCGCATAAGAAGTGAGAGAGACTGCTGATGGTGGATGGATGGGTCAACAAACACGACTTTACACTAGGAGACGGCTGTTTCGTTTTATACGCTACGTTTGTGATGTGTTTTCCATATCTATGTCATGTTTTTTTTTACACACTTATTTTAGTTTACGTACTTATTTTGAGCGGACGTAACTGTAGATGTGTTGTGTGGCATTCAAGTGACATGCGAAAAGCCTAAAATGTGTCCTCATGACACACTGAATATCCTTGTAATGTTGTGTAATTTTTATGCCTTCACATGAGATCGCATTGGTTTTGGCATTTTAGGCAAAAGGAGAGTAAAGCTGAAACCTGCTCCAGTGAAGCAGTTTTAAAAAGACATCAGCTGCCCAAGGCGTCGATCTTTAAACCAGCATATACATTTAACAAGCTACAAAATCAATAGCTATACAGTAGCTGCCGATTGACAATTTGTCACTGTTGCCCTCCACATAATTATCTCCCAGCATGAGCTGGGCTGAGAGGAAATGCCTCTCCATGCCTACCGTGAGGCAAAGGAGTATTCGTCTTCTTCTACCAAGGACGGGAATTTAATTAAAATGTCTTAAGTGGTTATGATCACTTATGGGGAGACAGAACGAGGTAATACAATTACTACTGGGTTGGAATGAGCATGGCACTGTGAATTAAGTGTATGAACTAGTGAAGTATATTGGGGAGACATCAGTTTGTTGATATGCATCTTAAAGGGATAGTTCTGGTGTTTTGAAGTGGGGTTGTATGAGGCACTTATCCATAGACAGTGTATTACCTCCAGTAGATGACGGTCAAAACGCCCCCAGTTTGGAGAAACAGACCGGAGTTACTGCACAGTAACTCTCTGTCTTCTTTTTAATTACTACTCCTTGGTCACAACCAGCTCACGTCGACACATGATCACAAACTAGGTCAGTTTCTGCTTAGAAGTTTGTGGCCAAAAGCACAATAGTCATGGAAAGAGAAGAGGGAGTGAGGGTGAAATCCTTGAAGGACTGTATTCTCTGAATGTAGGCTAATTAGACACAAAGAACTACATCCTGCCGCAGGCGTGGCAGTTTCTCTCATTCTCCTCATTTCTTTATCTTTTATTCTCTCTTAACTCACTCATTAATTCATGGAATCGGGTGAAGCAGCAAAGAAAGTAACCTCACGAGCTGAAATAAGTTGTGTGTTGCTGTGATTCCGGTCTTGCATCTCGGGGGAGATGTGGTTTGTTGTCTTTCATCAGAGGTATTCCCAGAGCGAGTACAGTGGCTCCTCAGGAAAACAAGGAAAATGTTAAATATGGTGGGGGGGTGCGGGCTAATGGAGGAAGGCCGATGTCTTGGCTTGTAGTGCTCGTTCTACATAAAAATAAATGCTTTCATGGTGGCACTAAGTGGCACTGAATGTGTAACTACGTCTGTCTATGAGATAATACAATATAAAAATAAGGGGCAACTTTGCCAATATCTGCAATAAATGTATGGTGGATTATTTCTTTGTGGTTCCAATGCTAATTTACCTTCACAATGATGTCCAACTTGTGAGGATCATGCGTTTGTGGGATGAGCAGCACAGCTGATTATGTGGGTGGCACCCAACTGAAATTAGCCAAAATTCAGTGTATTCTCAGTGTATTTTCCTGTTGGTGTTGGTGGCGCTGATTGGTAGCAAATCAACTGATGTCAAAATCACATCAGAGAAGAGATGAGGAGTTTTGTTTTGAACTGAGCCGTGTTGGTTTTGAAAATGCTGACTTTTCAGAATGAACCGGATCACCGTGATCTTGTTTTGTGGTGCCTGATTGGCAGAAACCTGGAGCTCATTTTGGCAAATTTCACTTGGGCGCCCCCCAAATTATCGGCTGTGCTGCTTATCCCACAAATTCATGATCCTTACAAGTAAGACATTCTTCTTTCTTTCCAACCATGTAAAATACAATGACAATTAAACATGTAACAACAGAGGAATAAGCCACAAAATGCTAAATGCACTTTTGTTCAGTGTTTAAGAAGAGCGATTAAAGGGACAGTGTGTAGGATTTAGTGGCATCTAGTGGTTTGGTTGCAGATTGCAACCAACTGAATATCCCTCTATCCGCTTACCTTTGTTTTTCAGGTATTTGAAGGTTGGGACTATTACAAATCCATCTGCTACTTCAGCGCCACAGACAGCACCATGGATTTATCAATACACAGCACAGTTATGCTGCTGATATTTCAGAGCCATGGTCAGGGCCTTTTTTTTTTATCTAACTATAGTGTGTCTGACAACCCTATAGGAGTGCAATGCTAACTTGGTGGAGTATTTTTATTATCTATTTAGGCCAAAACTGAGTACATTACTCCTGTTCAAAAATCTTTCCACTGGACTATTACAAATCCATCAGCTACTTCAGCACCATGGACAGCGCCATGGATTTATCAATACACAGCATAGTTATGCTGCTGATATCTCAGAGCCATGATCGGGACCTCTTTTTTCAGAGCCATGATCGGGACCTCTTTTTTCAGAGCCATGGTCGGGGCCTTTTTTTTCAGAGCCATGATCGGGACCTCTTTTTTCAGAGCCATGGTCGGGGCCTTTTTTTTTCAGAGCCATGATCGGGATCTCTTTTTTTCAGAGCCATGGTCTGGGTTTTTTTTTTTAAACCCTTTTTGGGGGCCTTTTTTTTCAGAGCCATGATCGGGATCTCTTTTTTTCAGAGCCATGGTCGGGGCCTTTTTTTTCAGAGCCATGATCGGGACCTCTCTTTTCAGAGCCATGATCGGGATCTCTTTTTTTCAGAGCCATGGTCGGGGCCTTTTTTTTCAGAGCCATGATCGGGATCTCTTTTTTCAGAGCCATGGTCGGGGCCTTTTTTTTCAGAGCCATGATCGGGATCTCTTTTTTTCAGAGCCATGGTCGGGGCCTTTTTTTCACACAGGACACAAAACTTAAAAATAAAAGTAATGCAGGTGAAAATACGTTCCCTTGAAACATAACTGACATCTCCTCTTCTCTCTGTGTGATAGATTATATTGGTGTGGTCATGTGGTCTGAGGCAGAGCAGCTGTTCCTCTGGTGTTTCTGACCGGGTGAGCGTCTGTCGTGTCGTCCTGCCGTCTGCTGTCACAGTGCGGAGCTCCTTCACCAGGCCCAGTGGCCCCGGTGTGGAGCTGCACCACAGAGCTGATTAAACTATCACCTCCACCCGGCCCAAGAGCATTAGGCCCAACTCCAAACAAGATATTTGAATTAGGGCTGTCAGTTAGTAAAGTTAATGCGATATTAAGGCATTAATGCAAGTTTTCTTTAATGCATTAATGCAACTTGTGATTTTCAGGTTGTAGCATGCTCAGTAAGGCTAGAGCGAAGATAATGGTATCAGATGAAACTAGAAAACCTGAGGAATCCATCGGTACCAACCAGGTCAACCTAGCTTCTCGTGAGTTTTGGTGAGGAAAAACTGTCATGTCCATTTTCAAAAGGGTCCCTTGACCTCTGACCTCCAGATGTGTGAATGTAAATGGGTTCTCTGGGTCCCCACCAGTCTCCCCTTTACAGACATGCCCACTTTGTGATAGTCCCAGTCAGTCTGGATCAAGTCCTAGTCAAGTCAGCACTCTGACACACTGACAGCTGTTGTTGTCTGTTGGGCTGCAGTTTGCCATGTTCTGATTGGAGCAGATTGTTGATGCTAAAGTCAAAACCTGTGAGGGTTTCTGGACAATATCTGTTATTGATTATGTGTTGTAATGTACAGGAATTTGTATATATCCCACAAAATCAATACATACTTAATTAATTGCAAACCAGGAGGTATAAATAGCGATAAACACTGTGTAGGGAGGAGGTCAGGCTGGATGGGTGGGTCAAAGAGCACCAGATTTTTGCCCAGAAGTCAACGTTGATTCACATAAATGCTGTACTTAAATTCTGACACTTCTGTAGTTATTAAGACCCAAACGTTGATTTATTTGGCATTTAATGTTAAATTACGTCTCTTTTGGAGTTATTTTAACCCAAACTACCATCTTTTATTTTGAAAAGACTGTTTGCATGAAATTGAGCATGTTGCTGGACACTAGTAGGAAACCACACAAAACGCACAGTTTGAAATGTGTGTGATATAGGTAATGCACCTCAGTGTTATTTCTGATAGTCACAACACTGTTGTGTGTTAAAGCAAAGACTTGCCTTGAAATCTCTTTCTTGTGCTTTCAGGTGGTTGTAGGAAAGCAGGAAATGCCTTCATGAAAATAAAATGCAAAGAAATGAGCACAAGTACAAGATTAAGCTGAAGGAGAGTAATCTGTGGCTGTGACTGCAGTGCCAGTTCAATGTAACACCAAACATACAGAGCTTCAGCCATAGCAGCACTCCATCTCACTCCCTTCCCAGCATGCCTCAGGGCTTCACTCCGTTCTGTTTGAAGTGGAAGTTTTTGCTGAGTTTGTCAAAGCTGCCCAGGAAGTGGAGCAACTTACACAATAAAAGTATTTCAGCAAAGATCCAGCTGACTGGAGAGAAAAGCGCTCGGTTGTCTGATGTGCTTACAGCTGTGTTCAACCTGTATCGTAGTCCTGTATTCAAATTATTCTGATGTATAAGTTTTCATTCGTAGACAAATGGAAGAGTCTGTGAAATCTAACGCCTGGCCACACAGCAACACGACTCGGCTGCATCTCTTCTAGATTTAAGGTGTCACTAATTTTTTTCATGTGTTTCGATTCACAGCAAAACTCCTGAACTCTAGGACCTTTTGACTGTATATTGACATCATAACACCAACATTATTACAGTTTCAGTGTCTGCATCTATAGAATACGTCACAGACATGAATAAAGTTAATATTTGTTTTAGCTCAAAACTTTGTGTTTGTGTTTCAAAGTAAAAGCCCTCTAGTGTTTTTTTTCCTGTGAACAGAATCCATTAATTTGTAACACAAAGCTTTTATTCTGAAAATATATATATATATATTCGCAGGACAGTGTTGTGCAAAATGCAGTGACTTGCACAGCTCCAGAAATGTGTAGATTACTGGCTTTTAATAGTGGATTATTACTATTATTTATAAATGAACACACGCTTCTTTACGTTTATATGTCTAAAACAAATATAAATAACATTTCTGATAAAATGAAAAGCAAACTCAGCGCTGTCTGTGTGGACACCACATGCGTACTCACGCAGACAGTGTGGCCGTAAACTTGGCGTAAAGTCGAAGTTATGCTTTCCGCTTCTGTGATTACACAAGGGTCGGCGTGACATAAGCATCATCATCAGAGGGTGTATGTAGAGGCTTTGTGGAGATGTCTGCGTCCCGGACTTGTCCACATCCTGAACTTGTCCACATCCTGAACTTGTCCACGTACCCGACTTGTCTGCCTACTACGTACCGAACTTGTCCGTGTACTGAACTTGTCTGTATACCACATACCAGACTTGTACGTGGTATGTGATGCTAATCTATCATACAATGGTGATATGTTATCAAGATATTGTTGTCATAGAAACAAGAAAAGCATTCCCCAGCACCCTGCAGCTGCTCTTCTGCCAGAATAAGATGCTATATAGAAAAAGGCCCATAGAGTAATTTATCAGTCCTCATTACCTCAAGAATCTGTCGATGAGGAAATGAAGCCGTCTGAGTGTTTTCTGGCACCTTTGGAGCAGACTGTCGATTCTGCACTGACCCAGCTAACCACCTATGGGATGTGGATCTTTTATAGATCACTGAGTTTACAGCTGAGCTCATGCAGCATTTAAAACAGTCACAAACGTTACATGATTTGCTTGCCAGTTAAGGGGAAAGACAAGACAGGAAAAACAGCATTCATGGATGAATTATGTGAGCGTGACGGGAAGCTTTCTGGAACACTGAAGCTTATCATTCATCATGCTTCCCTGTGCTGCATTTACTCAACAATAAGAGAAATTGAGTGTTTGATTTGTAATCCGTGGAGTACTTGAGCATACGTCTAATGCAGAAGCAGAAAACCTTTTTTTAATCCCACAGTGAGAGGAAGGCTGTTAAAAATCATGAACAATATTTCTCAAGAAGTTTGTGGTTTCAGAGGATACGTGTAAAACTAATGAACCCTGAGTGTGTTCTCAGTTTCACACCTCTGAAGCCACTGCTGGTGCTCCATGTGTCGGAGGATAACACCAGCAGGCCTGGCGAAGCTGGGATCACAACACAGAGGACGGCACGCTTATGAGGGATGAGGTGGAGAACAAAGGAGTCAGGAAATGACAGAGGGAGGGATAGGATTGGAGATAGAAGAAAAGAAGGTAATGTAGGAGGTGATGGGGAGAGAGATAGAAAACTCATTCCACTTAATGCCTAGTGCACACCACAGTTTTTGGAGCTCCCCGACTAAAGCCCCAGATCAGAGGCAAATCACTGTTGGCTCACTGCTCAATGCATCGCAGACATATTCCAGATACCTGGCAGGCTAAATATCTGGACCCATCCGGGTCTCCGACCACGAGCTACAGCCAATGAGAGTGTGAGAGGTTGAGGGTAAACCTGTGGGAGCAGGGGTCGCCTGTAACAACAGGAACTTCCTGTTTGTGTTGCATTTGCAACACGGAGCAAAGCTGTTGTTGCACCGAGAGGAATAAATACTAAAAAATAGTGTTGAAGTGATTTAAGTGTTTTGTAAACACTTAAAAAACATCTGCATCAGAGCGTCTCGCGTATGGTATCACATCATTTGCCGTGTATTTCTTGCATGTTTTCATGACAAGAAGTTAATATTATGAACACGAGAAATCATTGATATTTGTTTCTTATTTTATTTAAGTGAATAAAATAATTGGATTCTTCTGCCTCTCTCTATCTGTAACCTTTCAAGTTCATTTATTTTAATTATCTGTATTCTTTGGTTCCAGCCATGTTGTCTCCACATCAGGTCTGTCCTTTACATTAGTGAACTAATATTCTTCCTCCCACCTGTCTTCAAAGTTCCTGTTGTCCATCTTTCGTTTGGCCATTTTTGGGGAGAGGTGGTTTAAATTTTCTTGTGATGACCGGTAATATGAGGCTGCTAATGAATGTCACCAGATGTGGGAGGGGACGCTTGCTCGTCTTCATCGAGGTGTCAGTGCACTAGCAGAGCATTCTGGGATTTGTAATATTAGTGCTTCATGAGCTATATACCGACGGGCCAGCTCTAATAGACATTTGATATCATCTCACAGGCCAAATATAATTACACTCCTGAGTTTGACACCTATGAATTAGACAGTTTGGTTGATATTCTCTGCCCTTTGGCCTCATAAACAGACTTGAAAAATCTTGGTGTAATCTTTGACAGCAATCAATATATGTGACTGAAAATGGGTTCTAATGGGGCCTCTCTATATCCATAGACACTGACTCATTGGCATTTTCAGTCCAAAATGGCGGCACACCAGAGTTTCATCTTGTCACGTCAGTCAATTCTTAAGTTTGTATACTTGTGTGTTTTTGTTCGTTTGCATATGTATTTCCTGTTTTATTTTGTAGTCTGACTCTCCCTCTTCTTTCAGAGCACGTCACTTCCTGCCCTCCTGTGCTTCCGCGTTTTGAATGAATGAGATTCCCGACTCCCTCTCCTGCGTCTGATCATCGTTCCCCAGCCCTGATTGTGTTCACCTGTCCATAATTAGTCACTCCCCTCTTTAGTATTTAAGCTGTGTTTCCCCATCCTTCTGTGCCAGTTCGTCTTTGTACTTTGAGTGAAAGCATCCTCGCGTCCTGTAGTGTAAGTCTCCTAGTGCTTTTGATTACTCCGCCTGTTTCTTCGATTACGTCTCAGCCTTACGATTTGGATTTGTCTGCCTGTATCTTGACTGACCTCCCGTGTACCGAACCTTGCCCTCAGTAAAGACTTTTGATTGAATCTGCCTGTCTCCCTGGTTGTGCTTCACACATCTCTTTGCATTTAACCTCTTTGTGTGAAACAATCACATAGCATTATCATTGTTACCAGCTGCTGTTACTCACTGGATTTCCATGGATGCTACGCTCACATCCTGTTTGTTTGGAAATAGAGAACCTGTCTATTGGACGACTATATTTTTGACTCTTAAAATAACATTCACTTCCCCTCTCCTCCGTCTCTTTGCTCCTTTATGTCTCTCTTTGCATTGATCTCTCTTTGTTTTCTCGCCTCCCTCTCTGAGGATGGAAAAAATCGATGATTTCTAAAGGTCCGCCGCGGCTCCTGCTGCCTTGTGGGAAGGGATGATCTAGCCATCAATACCTCCTCCCAGATAATGTCAGCCCTTCCAGACCAATGCACAATTAACCCTCCTCCCACAACTGTGTACCCTGTCAGTGAAATACGCTGGAGCCATGATTTGTAAAATAATCTGGCTGAGTGCGGAGAGAAAACTCATCCTATCAAAAGCTCATCTGGCTGAAAACCATCTCCCACCTGCCGCAAACACCCAGCACCTTTAAAACACATTTGGGACCAGTTTCATCTGCATCACGTCTAATTAATTAGCAGTTTGTGTGATTAGAAATCCACCAGGGGATTGTTTGATGTCAACTGAGCTTGTGGGATTCACTTATAGGCTCCACCTGAAGTGATACCACCTGCTTTCAGTGCTCAGTGATGGGAGAACAACCAGCCTGGGAATGAACACATACACTCAACTTCTACATGAATCTGTCACATGTACGTTAGGATTGTAGAGAGGAAGACGGGAAGCTGGTTAATGCTGAGAAAACTACTAATCTTTATCAGTTAAAAACCCCACTCCGTTCCACTGAGTCTTTATTCCGATGTCCCTCTTTAATCGGCTCAGCTGCATCTATCTGACAGCTTATTGCACCTCCTAATACAATTACATACACAATACAGCTTTTACATGGAGTTTGTTCCAGCTTTGCGCATATGAATGAATGCGCCGAGTGGAGGATACATTACTGGAATGCATGTGCAGATCATGCATAATGCAGGCTAATCTGGTAGGCAGATATGGCGACCAAAATAGAAGCTGTGATCTTTGATGCAACGCTGCTGAAGGCATTTCATTATCATAATTCCATACAATTACACCCTGACACGTTATTTCAACCAACCGGATGAAAATGGTGACGACCCAGGGTCTGCAAACCCCTCCATGTTGGAAAAATGTCTGGTGACACAGCAGGATAATGACTAAAGATAATATTTTTTTTCAGTTTAGTAAAAACACTTCATTTTTCAGGTGATATTCCACTATTTCCCAGTAATTGGTCATTTATTTAATACATTTCCAGGAGAAGAAGTTAACTGATATGCTATGTCTTCTGATAAATAGATAATAATTAGCAAATAACTTATCTGAAAAGTCTTCAAACACATACCTGAATCATGACATTAGCTACCAGGTTACATTTGTGTGGACAATAAGTCACAATAGTGAGATTTGTGCCGATTAATGGCCCTATTTTAACCACTATATGCTATTTTAGCATAGAATTATCAAATCATGTTTATAATAAAGTAATTTTTTTGAAATTTTGAGGTAAATATTGAGGAAATTTGGCAGTAATTCAGTAATTAGGTTACTTGGTAATTATCACCTAATTACCATGAAATTTGCAGAGCTGTAAAATGAAGTGTTACCAAAACATTCAAACTCTCAGTGATCCTGAATGCCTCACATACAGATATATTTTGGGGACTTTTCTTTGAGAGGTGAGGCGGGTTATTGATAGGGGTGTAAAAAAAAAATCAATAAACATGACCATCACAATATTATGTTTCGCGATACTATACCGATTTTCAATTAACCTGATGTCCCGCCAGCGGACGTGGGCACTATTGTTTCTTTTGGAGGCTGAAGATGGCAAAGATATAAACTTAGAGTAAAGATAGTGGAATCATATAAGACCTAATGAATCCATTGGTACCAACAAGGTCATACCAGCTTGTGGTGAAGGAGGCTAAATGCTCCAAAGTTACACTAAATCCTGGAGAGGAAAAACTGGCATGGCCATAGAGAGTCTAAGCCCCGCCCCTTCTGGTGAACCCTTGGGACCTTATTTCAGAAAAAAAAATATATGAACGGTAGTCAACAGAGTTTGAATTCCTCCATGAATCACACATATAATGTTTGTCAATTTAAATCATAATGTATCAAGTCCAGAAAGTCTCAGTTTGTAGTAAAACTGTTTGAAGTACCAGACTGTGAAAATACGTCATTATAGAGACGACACAGCCAACAGCGTGGTAGTGACGTCTGTCTCTCTGAAGCTACGATGTCTGTGTTTCCTGCTGGGATGAACTCAACCAGCTACAGGTCTGATCCTTCTTTCTCTTCCTGACTGCTAAAAAGACCAGGAGTCACGATAAAACACATCAGGTCAGATAACGCTTCATCTGGGACTGGAACAGAGCTACGCTAGCTAGGTAGCTAGCTAGTTGGTGATGTGGAACAGAGCTATGTTAGCTAGGTAGCTAGTGTTGGTGATGTGGAACATAGCTATGTTAGCTAGGTAGCTAGTGTTGGTGACGTGGAACATAGCTATGTTAGCTAGCTAGTGTTGGTGATGTGGAACATAGCTATGTTAGCTAGGTAGCTAGTGTCGGTGATGTGGAACATAGCTATTTTAGCTAGGTGTGTGTGGTGGGTGTATTTTTTTGGTTGTAGCTAGTGTTAGCTAGCAGGTAGTGTTGGTGATGTGGAACATAGCTATGTTAGCTAGCTAGTGTTGGTGATGTGGAACATAGCTATGTTAGCTAGGTAGCTAGTGTTGGTGATGTGGAACAGAGCTATGTTAGCTAGGTAGCTAGTGTTGGTGATGTGGAACAGAGCTATGTTAGCTAGGTAGCTAGTGTTGGTGACGTGGAACATAGATATGTTAGCAGCAGTGTTGGTGATGTGGAACATAGCTATTTTAGCTAGGTAGCAGTGTGGTGATGTGGAACAGAGCTATGTTAGCTAGGTAGCTAGTGTGGGACGGGAACAAGAATGTTAGCAGCTGGGGAGGGAACAAGCTATTTTAGCGGTAGCAGTGTTGGTGATGTGAACAGAGCTATGTTAGCTAGGTAGCTAGTGTTGGTGACGTGGAACATAGATATGTTAGCTAGCTAGTGTCGGTGATGTGGAACATAGCTATGTTAGCTAGGTAGCTAGTGTCGGTGATGTGGAACATAGCTATTTTAGCTAGGTAGCTAGTGTCGGTGATGTGGAACATAGCTATGTTAGCTAGGCTAGTGTTGGTGATGTGGAACATAGCTGTGTTAGCTAGCTAGCTAGTGTTGGTGACGTGGAACAAGCTATGTTAGCTAGCTAGTGTGGGATGTGGAACATAGCTATGTTAGCTAGGTAGCAGTGTTGGGATGGGAACAGAGCTATGTTAGCTAGGTAGCTAGTTTTGATGTGGACATACTATTTACTAGGTACTATTTGGTGACGTGGAAATAGATAGTAGCAGCAGTGTTGGTGATGTGGAACATAGCTATGTTAGCTAGGTAGCTAGTGTTGGTGATGTGGAACATAGCTATGTTAGCTAGGTAGCTAGTGTTGGTGACGTGGAACATAGATATGTTAGACTAGTGTTGGGATGGGAAATAGCTATTTTAGCAGGAGCAGTGTGGGAGGGAACAGAGCTATGTTAGCTAGGTAGCTAGTGTTGGTGACGTGGAACATAGATATGTTAGCTCGCTAGTGATGGTGATGTAGAACATAGCTATGTTAGCTAGGTAGCTAGTGTCGGTGATGTGGAACATAGCTACTGGTGTTAGTGTCGGTGATGTGGAACATAGCTTCGTTGGCTAGCTAGTGTCGGTGATGTGGAACATCGCCGTTGGCTAGTTAGTGTCGGTGATGTGGAACATAGCTACGTTGGCTAGTTAGTGTCGGTGATGTGGAACATAGCTACGTTGGCTAGTTAGTGTCGGTGATGTGGAACATAGCTACGTTGGCTAGTTAGTGTCGGTGATGTGGAACATAGCTACGTTGGCTAGTTAGTGTCGGTGATGTGGAACATAGCTACGTTGGCTAGTTAGTGTCGGTGATGTGGAACATAGCTACGTTGGCTAGTTAGTGTTGGTGATGTACAGTATATTGTGCGAGACAAGAGATGTAGTTCACATTAAATTAAATGATATTATGACAAACAGACTTTTATGACTTCAAATATTATGTTTTTAATTGACAAACATTGTGTGTGTGATTCATGGAAAAATTAAAGCAGAATCAAAAAAAATATTTGTCTCTCTCCGTTGACTACCGCTCATATTTTTTTCTGAAATAAGGTCCAATGGTGGTCCACCGAAGGAGGGCTGGACTTAGGCTTCCCATTTTCAAAGGGGTCCCTTGACCTCTGACCTCCAGGTGTGTGAATGTAAATGGGTTCGCTGGGTCCCCACCAGTCTCCCCTTTACAGACATGCCCACTTTATGATAATCACATGCACATTATTGTCTCCTATTCAGAAATGGTGTATTTGAATATGTCTGCATACTGGGGTCCCTAAACAGCCTTGGATTACATAAAGTGGCTTTCACTGTAAAGCTGGGGCTCTGGTGGATCCAATGCGTCCCCCCCACATGTGAGGACTCCCCGTTCACCCACCCCATTACGCGTCAACGTGTCTCCCGTCCTTACCGCAGAGCAGCTGCATCCAGGCGCACGTCTTGTAGACCGTGGCGGTGTTGCAGAAGAAGAAGAGGGCGAAGCAGCCGATGCAGCCGAGGATGAGCACCATGGACATCAGCACGAAGAAGGAGGCCGCCTTGAAGGCTCCCGACGGGATGGAGGCGAAGTCGGAGAAGCTGCCCTGGCACAAGAGCTCCCGGTTGGAGTTCCCGTTGCCCACGCAGTAGTGGAACAAGCCGAAATAGCCGGCTTGCGGGGTGTTGACGCTGTCGCCGATCCAGTAGGGCTGGATGAACACCACCACGTTGATGATGGCCAAGCAGATGGTGAATATCGCCCACAGGACCCCGATGGTCCGGGAGTTGCGCATGTAGTTGTCATGGTAGATTTTGGAGGCTTCGTGCGAAGGCAGCATTTTCTCTCCCGCCCCCAACCCCCCGAACGGCAGCGTCAACCTCGTGTCCCCCCTTCTCCCGATCTCCCGCGTATCCTCCTCTATCCGTGGGTAGAAATGATGGAGCTCCAAGAATAAATGTCTAAAGGTCCAGTGACTGGTCCCCCGTCTCCCCCCGGAGCTCAGTCAACTAGATCCTGCTCTTTTAGTGGAGTAGTCTCACATCCAAATGCTCCCCCTCCTCCTCCTCCTCCTCCTCCTCCTCCCTCCTTCCTTCCCCAAAATCAGTCAATCAGTTCAGAGACGGAGTGTGATTCAACTGACGGGAAAAGCCCCCCTCTCCTCTTCTCTCCTCTTCTCTTCGTTCTTCTCCTCTCCTCCCCTCTCCTCTTCTCCCCTCTCCACTTCTCTCCTTTCCTCTCCTCTCCTCTCCTCCCCTCTCCTCTCCTCCCCTCTCCTCTCCTCTCCTCCCCCTCCTCCTCTTCTCCTTTTCTCTCCTCTCCTCTTCTCTCCTCTCCTCTTCGTTCCTCTCCTCCCCCTCCTCCTCTCCTCCCCTCTTCACTTCTCTCCTCTCCTCCGCTCCTCAGCGCGTAAAGACGCAGCGGAGCCGACAGCCGAGCTCACGGAGCCAAACGCAGCGGCCGATGATGGACGGAGGGATCGGCATCGTCTTCTCCTTCTCTCCGCTGAGCGTTCACACCCGAAAGACTGATGATGATGATGATGATGAAGAATAGAGATCAAACAGAAAAGACCGGAGACACTGATGCAGCCTCTGACATCCTCCAGTCAGGAAGACTTGACCAGAAGAAAAGAACATTTTCCGCGAAGAAAGTCCGACTGTATAAAAATATAAATCAGTCCTCCAACACTGAACAACCCGACTATCCGACAACCCGACTACCCGACAACCCGACAACCCGACTACCTGACAACCCGACAACCCGACTACCTGACAACCCAACTACCCGACAACCCGACTACCCAGACTAACCGACAACCCGACTACCCGACAACCCGTCAACCCGACTAACCTGACAACCCGACAACCCGACTACCCAGACTAACCGACAACCTGACTACCCGACTACCCGACAACCCGACTACCTGACTGCCCGACTACCCGACAACCCGACTACCCGACAACCCGACTACCCGACAACCCGGCTACCCGACTACCCAGACTAACCGACAACCTGACTACCCGACTACCCAACAACCCGACAACCCGACTACCTGACTACCCGACTACCTGACAACCTGACTACCCCATGACTGAGGATGAGGAGGCTCTGACTCTCCCTCTCTCTGTCTGACTCTCCTTCTCTCTCTTTCTCCCTCTCTCTGTCTCTTTCTCTCTCTTCTCTTTCTCTCTCTCTCTCTTTCTCTCTCTCTCTCTGACTCTTTCTCCCTCTCTCTTCTCTTTCTCTCTCTCCCTCTCTCTGTCTCTTTCTCTCTCTCTCTCTCTCTGACTCTTTCTCTCTCTCTCTGTCTCTTTCTCTCTCTCTGTCTCTCTCTCTCTCTCTCTCTTTCTCTCTCTGTCTCTTTCTCTCTGTCTCTCTATCTCTCTTGTAATATTATGACTTTATTCTTGTAATATTACCATGTTTTTCTTGAAATATTTTTAGTTTATTCTCATTAAATTACCCTTTGTATCTATTCTCATTAGATTACAACTTTTTTCTTGTAATATTCTGACTATTCTTGTAATATTACAGTTTTTCTCTCATAATATTATGACTTTACTCTCAAAATCTCAGCTATTATTTCCCTCAGTGTGGCCTTAATAATCTGTCGTACAAATGAATTTATATTAAAGGTTATTTAATAATTGTATGGTGAATAATATCTACTGGTTAAATGAGGGCCATCAGGCTGAAGGATGATGGTGAATCACACGGAGAGCTGATCTCATGACGTTATCTCACACATGGCTGGACACATGACGTGTGAAAGCAGCATGGAGGCCATGTTTCCCACCTTAAAGGCCCATTAAGTTTTCATTAGCTGTGTGGCTGAATGACCAATCTAACTATAATATCATACGGACTGCTGGATTTGACTTTCACTACCTCATTAATAGATTAATGTCACTGAGGTTATTCCAACAGAGTGTCTGTTCCTGACTGAATTCACTCTGAAGTATTAATACTTTCTTTGTTAAAGTTGTCATTATTTATCACATATTTTTATCTACTGTAGGTAATACTCAGAGTATGGATAAGTACTTCACTTTAAAACAGCTGAACTGTCCCTTTAAAGCTACATGATATAATCTGCATAATAGCGTCCCCTAATGGTTACTGGGAGGTAAGTGATTAAAACAGTCACACCAGTAAAACCAGTCAACTCAAATTCACCTCTTAGTCTGAAACAGCACCAGATTTGCTGGACCTGAAGTTTGGATGGATTATTTTTTGTTCCTCTAATTTCTTATAATCTGCTGATGTTGTCAAACTCATCCCGGACAACAGCAGCATCAGGGTTCCCCTCAAAGGGCCGGCTGTAATTGTTAGACTATATAAATCTATCTACTCTTGATCATATGACAAAAATTGCCTCTGCATTTGATTTTTTAGTAGTTTTAGCAATAATTTATTTGATAACTATCTCTGAAAGCAGAAGTCTTGGAAAAAATATTTTTTAATCATTTTTTAAAATTTATTTAAAACAAAACGAGTTCAGTAACAAAAACACGCTTGTGCATCAATATATGTGCACATAGACACAAAAATACTGTATGTGGACACACACACTCTCATTTATATGTGTTATTATACCATAAATCCCATTAAAATATTAAGAAACCCTCATCATTAATAATAATAATAATAACAGCAATAATAGCTTGATTTGCATAGCACTTTTCATACAAAATGAAATATAGCACAAAGTGCTTTACAATTAACACTCACACAACTCACACAATCAACACACATCATGACAAACTAAATACTGAGGAAACGCCATCTTGAATAAAAAAATAAATAAAATGAATTGAGAAACACAGGGGCTAAATTTGAAATATTAAAATAATAAAACAAATAAAACTGAACACATTTAAAATATGTAAAATGGAATAAAATAAATAGAATAGAATAAAATACCTAAAATGGATTAAATAAAAAAAATGTTAAAGCCAGACTAAAAAGGTGGGTCTTAATCTCTACAAAATCATTACTCATCCATCAAAGATCAAAATAACTCTCAAATGAATAATAAAGGTCTTTTTTTTTTTTTTACCATCACACAAATATTATCAAACCCAATTTAGTTTAGTTTAACTTTGTGGTGGGAGTTGAGAGGGGCAGAACTCTAGTCCAACAGATCAATGAGCTCTGATCTAACGTTCAGTCTGTGGCGTATAAACTGTTAGTGATCAGCAGCTGATCAGCTGAGATCATGTGGTAGATGACAGTGGTGTGACAGTGTTTTACTGCCTCGTATCCCCAAAGGTTAGAACAGAGCTCCGTCTTCGTGGCATGACGTGCAGAAGGACCTGAGACTGTCAGAACTGATTACCATGTGGGGGGGGGTTAAGTATTTTAATTATTTTTTTTTTGGGGGGGCAGTAGCTCAGTCTGTAGGGAGTTGGCTTGGGAACCGGAGGGTCACCGGTTCAAGTCCCGACATGGACCAAGAACTGAGTGTGAACTGGTAGCTGGAGAGGTGCCAGTTTACCTCTTTGGCACTGCCGAGGTGCCCCTGAGCAAGGCACCAAACCCCCAACTGCTCGGGGCGCTTGTCAGGAGCAGCCCCCTCACTCTACACCTCTCCAATTCTTGCATGATATGGACCTGTGTGCATGTGTGTGATAAGTAACAGAGGAATTATCCCCTAGCGGGACAAAAAGACATCTTCTTCTTCTTCTTCTTAAGTCCATTTTAAAGGGTGGAGAAAGTGGCTCTATAGGTCGATATGACTGCCCTTGAATTTCTCACTGAATCATTTCGGGACTGACGTGTTTATGCGTTATAGTTGTTTTTGTGTTGCATACAGTCTGGATATCATGCTCGCTCACTTGTGTGTGTTTGTGATTTTATTATTGTTTGTTTTTATTGTTGTAACAATGTTCATGACGCCCTCTGGGCCAGGTCACTCTGGGAAAAGAGATTTTAAACCCAATCACTTTTAAACTCAATCATATATTTTTATTTTTTTTTGTATTGAATGTTTTAATGATATTGAAAAAAATGCTTGAAACATTTTAGTTTATGTGTAATAAGTCTAGATTGTATAAAATTTTCACTTTCATAATAACTTAAAATATTCATTGCTTTCAAGATGCACCTCTATGTATGTATATATACACACGCACGCACGCACACACACACACACACACACACCTTCGGAGAACAAAATTTACTTTGTTTTTATTATAAAGAAAGGTCAGAATACTTCTAGTAATCATAATCTAAGTCAAACCGTATTACTTAAAAAAGTACAACAACATATAAACAAACAGACAACAACAACAACAATTAAAAAACATTCAAGAGTCGACATGGATTCATGTAGGTAAACAGACAAATGGGGATGTCTGAGGGGTTATTGATTATTTAGAGTTCCTTATTTGGATATACTGTAAATATTCTTTGCCTATGTTGAAGTTTTACATATTCAAAGGGTAATAAGCTGTAATAGAAGTTATTGTTACCTGGTCCCGTGACCAGGTAACAATACCTTATATAAGATGAGTTGGTGAGTTACCTTTATATAAGATGTCTCATGTGAGTGAGTAAACAAACGAGGGCTGCAGACCGATCATTCAGATCAACAACAGACGTCATTTAAAGGCTGCGTCACGTGGTGTCTGTCAGCTTCCTGTTTACTGCCTGTTGTACCTTCAGGCTGTAGTAGTACACATAGTACACAGATTGCAACGCCACTCTCCGCTGCCGGGGCCCCCGGACACGACATATCGCTGTCCTGCAGCCTCGTGGTTGACTGCTGTACAACTTTAATCCGTTTGTCGTCATGGTCGTGGCCACCAAGGAGACATGAAGACGTGACATTGAGGGAGCGTGAGCAGGCCGGGAAGGATCCTCGGGGTTTCCTGACTCCAGCTGGCCGGAGTTGAGTTCGGTGGTCGGGCGTCGCGTCCCCCGATGTCACAAACGAAACAGTGGTGATGTGGAGGACTACGGCGGTTTGAGTTAGTTGTTTCGAACGAGTGTATGGCGGTTTTGAGTTAGTGGAAATAACCAACCAACCCACGTCTGGTTAGCTGAGCTAGCCTGTTAGCTGGTGTGCTAACTCCGGTAGCGCCCGTGGTGTGAGTGGCTGGCTGTGCGGGCTGGCTGACGGGTTGTATTTGGAGAGTGGAGCTTCTCGCCGGTGCCCTGAATTCAGGGAGACTCCCCGGCTCCGGCCCCCTCAAGCGGGCAGTCAGGAAGAAGCTGGCTGGGAAGGGATGGCCTGGTCGGTCTTCCCGTTCCAAAGGACAAAGCTCTGCGGTGTTTGAAGGAGGTCGAGTGCGGTTAGAGGCCACCACCGCGGGTCGAGGCGCTATGATGGCCGCCGCCTCCCCCGCCTCGGCCGGCGGCTTCACGGCCTCCGGGCTGTCGGCCAGAAAGAGCGAGGAAATAGCGGATTTGATAGATTTGTTTTCCAAGATGCAGTACAGAGCAAAGGAAGTCAGTCCTCGGGTAAGACGGGGGGTCAGTCGGTGTGCTTCAGCTCCTTGACAGGCTGTCATTGTCTCGTGTGACTCATAAGC
The DNA here is from genome assembly GCA_947000775.1 of Pterois miles. Taxonomy (NCBI): domain Eukaryota; kingdom Metazoa; phylum Chordata; class Actinopteri; order Perciformes; family Scorpaenidae; genus Pterois; species Pterois miles. Next base: position 2,962,121 of record CAMQGK010000147.1, on the reverse strand, counting down.
CGAACTGCCTTACAAAATCAAGGAAATTAATCTTCGCACATGATTAAAACAGCATATAGCCTAATGTGGATAGTAATTTATAACCTCTTAACAACCTTTAGGAACCACAGCTCAGTTCGGCATACACCTAATCCATCAAGCTGCACTCAATTTCCATAAATTTACAGTTTATATATATATAGACACTGCTTTCTACCTCATGTTGTTATGTTTGTGTTGCTGTGTGACCCCTCTCATGTACTCATAGCCTTCATTCATCACTGAAATGAATGAGATTTTGTTGAAAACCCACGTTGGATTTATTACATTTTTTTGTTTTTAAATATAGATTTTCATATATTCAGCACTTCTCAGTTTACATTAAAATTGCACAAACACAAAATTAATATTCTTTCGAGAGTTGACAGCTAAATAGAGTAAAACTGTGAGAGTGTTAAGTTGGTCAACACCTGCCTCAAAACAGCTTGATGTGCTTATACAGTATGTATGTTTTTAGATTAGGGTTTAGTAGATCCATGACTGGTGACTGACATTATCCTGGTCATATTTATAAATCAAGTCATCAAGTTACCAGTGTAAAGGTAACACATATGTTGAATGCTACCTGATGTAATTCATATTTGTGGATTTATCCTCCATATAAATTCCTAGATATTTGCATTTGATAGGTGTCTGTCTAATATAGTAATGCAAGTGCATTAAATGCAGATGAATCTGGACTCTTTCTAGTTGCCCATTTAGTATGATCATCTAAAAGGACTCATTCTCAAGTTCTGTCGTTTTCCAGATGAAAAATTTGATTTCTTTGAAGCATAACTTTTTTTTTCTCCTCAGGTGGAGGCAATAGAGACGCGTTGTCTGGAGTTATTTGCCAGAGATTACAAGTACAGTGTCATCCACAACGCCAATGGAGAAGTGTGTGGCCATTACCCCCGGCAGATAGTGTTCCTGGAGTACGAATGCACAGACGTCGAAAGAGACAGGTACCTGTCCACCAGTCGGTCAATCCGTCATCCTCCGATACAAAGTTCAGTCCACTCGGTTACCAATTACCCTCCTGTTTGTTTATATCACTGTCCTAATCATGCACACCTTGCTTGCTGTGGTGCAGGGAGCAAAGATCAGCCTCCATCTCCAGCCTCTTTGAATGCATCACGGCAGCAGAGGCAAAGTGACTCTTTTGTCACGAGGTCACATTGCAGCCGGAAATGGGAAATGATCTGCAGTGATTCAACTAGTTCTTATTTCTCACTGCTGTTTAATACAGTTGAACTATATTCCACTGCAGTGCTGGAAATATAAGATGTGCTTTAACAATAGGAGGAAACCCCTCATTCACACCACAAAGGCTTTTATATACTCTGTTTATAAAAGCCTCCTTATCGGTGAGCATGGAAAATGTTTTAATGTCTTCATTTCATAGTCTGTCTTGCAGTTTCCCACAATTCAAAGTAATGAACTGGGGAAATAACTTTTAAATTATTCATAGCAGTGGTGTAGTGTTTGAGATTGGTCAACCACATTTTTACTCGGCCTCAGACGATGAGGACTGTAGACTGTATACAGTTTCAAGAGTGGTCATGACCACAACTGCAGGATATCAGTTAATCACATTTGCATTGTCTCATTTATTTGTTAACATTAGGGCTGTCAAAGTTAACACACAAACTTGTTTTAATGCTGCTCATTTCTTTGACATATTAATGCAACTTGTGATTTCTTTTTATCTTGTAGCGGCTCAGTTTTAAAGATAGAGTGAAGATACTTGTATCATATGAAACTAAAAAACTAACCTTGGGTTAAATAACGCTCCAAACTAAATTAAACTGTCATGGTCATTTTCAAAGGGGTCCCTTGACCTCTGACCTCCAGATGTGTGAATGTAAATGGGTTCTCTGGGTCCCCACCAGTCTCCCCTTTACAGACATGCCCACTTTATGATAGTCCCAGTCAGTCTGGATCAAGTCATAGTCAAGTCAGCACTCACTGACAGCTGTTGTTGCCTGTTGGGCTGCAGTTTGCCATGTTCTGATTGGAGCAGATTGTTGATGCTAAAGTCAGAACCTGGGAGGGTTTCTGGACAATATCTGTCATTGATTAGTGTTGTTAATTGATTTACAATAAGAAATATATACATACATTTATATAAAGCAGCATATTAGTCCACTCCTATTTTGATTAGAGTATTAAATACTCGACAAATCTCAAATGGCTGCTGAATGCTGTCAGTGACCCTGATGAAGACCTATGTTAGTCGCAACACATTGGTCATTTTAAACAATTATTGCCATGTAAAATAAAGACATTTTAAATTTGTTCAAACACAACAGAGAGCCTGGGATTATTTTGAGGGAGCCTTGCGTGTTGTACTTTTTTGAGATGGCATTTCACCCATACAATGAGTCTTCATAAGATTGAATGAGCCCAATATACCTCAGGGATCCAAAGAGCACCTGTAAGTGATTAGAAGATAGAAGAAGATAGTCCTTTATTAGTCCCACGAGGGGAAATTCAATTTTTTCACTCTGTTGTTAACTTATACACGGTACATGCAGACCTGAACACACACATGCACAAACATGCAACAATGGAGAGATGTCAGAGTGATGGGGCTGCTCCTGACAAGCGCCCCGAGCAGTTGGGGGTTTGGTGCCTTGCTCAGGGGCACCTCGGCAGTGCGCAAGAGGTAAACTGGCACCTCTCCAGCTACCAGTTCACACTCAGTTCTTGGTCCATGGCGGGACTTGAACCGGTGACCCTCCGGTTCCCAAGCCAACTCCCTACAGACTGAGCTACTGCCGCCCCAAAGAAGATAGTCCTATTACCACAGAGACCCAGCAGTGCTTCTGTCCCATTGTCTTCACTTGACAAATCTCCCTTTAATGTACATTTTGAACTGATAAAAACTGTGGTTACTTTGCAATTAATCTGATTAGATATTTTATTGTAATGACAGCCCTCGTGATTATCATTACTCTGAGTGCTCAAAGGAAAATTCCCACCTCTGCAATGCTTTTTTGATAATTTTATCAAGAAATTTCACTCTTGATTGCCTAAGATCATCATGAGGTCTTTTGAATGCACACATGCACCTTACGTGTTTGTGTTTTATGGTGAAATAGCAGCAGGCAGGTAGTTAAGTTGTATTGCTTAATGTAGTGAAATAATCAATGGTTGTTAAGTCTCGTTGCGTAGCAAAGGCTGAATGTCCCACTTAACTGTAACCTCAGAAGATGAGCACAATTGATTATTTGGAAGTGTCAGCAGTCTTAGCTTGTTTCGTCATAATTGTGTTTTCTGTACGATGTGCAAAATTACATTTAAGTGATTGAGTAGACTGACTGATGGAGAACATGTGGTGGTTTGTGTGTGCAGGTTTGAGAGCACAGTGCAGATCAGTAAGCTGCAGGACCTGGTGAACCGGAGTAAGCTGGCTCGCTGCAGAGGGAGGTTCGTCTGTCCTGTCATCCTCTACAATGGCAAGGTAGGTACTGCTGCTCAGCTGACAAAGGCCTCCTCCCTTTACTCTCTCTGGTGTCAGTTACTATATAGTAGTAAAGTGGATTACCAGAGTAAATCCAATAATTTAGAGAGACAAGACTGCTTAATGTCAGTTAATATTTAGAGAGTAAAAGGGTAACGTCTGTATTTTTCAACCTGGACCCCAGAGAGAACATGCTGCTAATAGTTTAGCTTTGATTTTTAGCTGTTTGGTCATGTTTTGTATTTTGGGTCACTATTTTTCAACCTGGGCCTTGTTTAGCAGATGACAGCTGCCCAACATAATGTTATTGGAGCAAGCCGGCACCGTTATTTAAGTCCACTAAAAGTGCTTGTTTTCAACATGACAGGCTCTGATTGTTATTAAAAGTGTCTGACGACATTATGGAAAGAGTCTCGCTCAAGGAGAAGTCTCGTTCTGAAATCTGGAGAGGTGGCATGTTGCCTGAAGACAGTAGTGAATACATCCATGATGGCAACGCAAGGCAGTGTTTGTTGTGTTGGAGTACAGAAAGTGTAGCTTAGTGTTATCTAAAAGATTTTCAATGTCATGGCTGAATATTAAGATGATTTCCACACTGGTTGAATCCGATGGCCGCCTGTATTTATTTGAGCCAGAGTATACGGATATTTAGATTTCACTGCGAGACTCCTCCTTGAGCAGGACTTGGACGCAATAACAAACAGACCAGATCAAGAGAAAGGTAAGAAAAATGTTTTATTTCTCTGTAGGCTTCTCTCCATAATGTTGTCAGACATTGACAGTCTGTCTGTCAGAGGCAAAAACAAGAAGTTTTAGAGAACGCAACGTTACATTGACGCTGCTCACTTTCCCTCACAGCAGCTGGTTACAGCTTCATCCCTCAATATTGGACCGGTTTCAGACATTTTTGTCCCTTTTATTCACTTAGACACAAAAACTTTGGAAAATAGAGTCCAGGTTGAAAAAAACTGAATTTACCCTTTAATTTAAAGTAGTATTTCTTCCCTAAATGGTGGGTATACATGTGATGTATTGGGCAAAGTATTTAAAGTCGCACAAAAAATGACCAAACGGCTAAAAATCAAGCAACGTGTTCTCTCCATCTCTACCCATCGGCTTCACTAATGTTGTCAGACTCTGTTCGATAAGTCCATCTTTTTTGAGTAGCCAATGCTGGAATAGCCACTTTTCCTGCAGGATATTTAGCCACTGAATCAGGTTTTCACCATCTGAAGGGACGTGCAAGCACATTAGCGTTTGCCGAACGTCCAATAGGAACGTTCTCTCTCTGAAATGACCTCTGACTGACCAAAGTCTCCTGTCATGGGCTTGACTTGTTTAAAGCCTGAAAACAGCCATGAGGAGGTGCAGAAGTCCAGTTTTCTCTCAGAACACGTGAATTACAATATACTGAAAGGTTATTATGGAATTTTTGCCCAATAATGCCAAAAATAAACCGCCTACCTCCACTTTAACAGCAACTACTGACACACTAAGAGTTGGACATCACTAGTTACCAATGCACCGGTGGTATCTGTACATTCAAACCTCACTGCTGCAGAGCATGTCCAATTAAAATAACATCAGCATTGTATCTAAGACTGGTCATGGAATGGAAGTGGAACTGCTTCTGAGAATCAGATTAGCAGACTGTGGCCACCACTACCTCTTTTCTGTATGTTTAGGCCGTGAAGGTGACAAGATATTAATACTTGTAAATAAGCGGTAAGACAGCAGTCTGATCCAGTATCGTTTCTTCCTCATTGCAGCATATTTGCCGGTCGTCCACTCTGGCAGGATGGGGGGAGCTGTATGGACGCACAGGCTACAACTACATCTTCTCAGGTAACACACACACACACACACACACACACACACACACACACACACACACACACACACACACGCACACACACACAACTTAAATTTAGCCTTAACAGGGGAAGTGTGCCCTTATTTTCCATGGGAGGTTGCAGTTCCTTGTGAGCTCTCTTATAGTTGCATCCTTTGTCAGACAGCTGTCAAACTTTTCCTATTGAGACTCAGTTTTCCTCTAAATGAGTGGAGCTGAAGAAATCAGTCTTTTGGACTCATACTGCAGTATGATAAAGTGATGATAAAAGGATAATTCACAAAATATAAAAACATGCTATGCCCTTGAAAATGTTTTCAAGTACACACATATAGATGCATATATACATTTACTACTATACGTATACATGATTTACAGTAAATGAGCTAAAATACAACAACAACATGATTGTAAAAAAAAAAGTAATGGATAAACTTGAAATAGTTGGCTAAAAGTTAGTCAGAAGTAATGGATAAATTGTTGAAATTGTTAGCTGGAGGCAGCTAACTTTACAAACTCAAATTAAATCAGTCTTAATGTTTACACAAAATGCTCAGTTAGACCAGTCTAACCTGACAATCTAATCCAGTCTAAGGCCAAGACTAGTCTTGAACTAGCTGTATGCAGCTGGTGTAATTAGCCAGCATCACGCAGGTCCAGGAGGATACTTCCTCTCTACTACTGACATGGCCCAGAGGAGGTGTCGTGAACTATTAGTAAATGAAGTCAGGTGGGTTTGTAGACCCAGCCATGCTGACTGGACTTCTCCAGTACTTTCATTCATTTAGCAGATGCCTTTGTGCAAAGCACTTCCAATAAGTGCATCCAGCCTCCATAAGAACAAGAGCTAGATGTCATCAAAATTTTAAGTGCGTCCTTCACAAACAAACGGCTTGAGAGTGAGTCAGTCCGTTGAACTCCCTGCTTCAGCTGCCTTTTTGTGACGAACAGAAATGGTCCTGCAGATCGGTGCTGTGGATGTGAGATCTGCTGAAGATAACGACTATAATCTAGCTGATCACAAGTTGCTTTGATTTCAAACCTTGACAGTGAAATTGTTCCCACGTTCGAGTCGAGGGTGAAAATATATCCGCCGTTTTTAGCAGGTTTAGCTTAAATTATTTGTCAGCACATTAATTTGAAGGTGAAAGTGTGATTACGAACTAGCTTTGTTGGTAAGTTGTCAACATCCATCAATTACAAACACAAATATTTATTGTTTTAGTAGATTGTCTATGACCTGTATACAGTTCGCATTATTTTCTGAACAAGAAAAGAGAGCAGAAGTTAGATTAGACTACATAATACTGAGTACATACATAAGTGTTGATGGAATACAAATGTTGATATTAGTGTTAAAAAAAAATGACATTTCAGTAAATATGTAGTTAAAATCAGGCAACTGTATCAGATACCTGATTCATTGGTTTGCCTCTACTATAACATCATACATCATGCTTGTTTATGCATTGATTATTCAATACAATACTAAAAAGACAAATAAATCTGATTAACCAGAGCTATGGTTCTGTTGACAAAACACATTTTTTCAAGTAAAGGCATGGACTACTTCCGCTTGGTGGAACAATATTATGTAATATATGAAATTTGATTAAATAAATAACCTAATATTATGCTATATAAACAATAACGTTTATACCTGAATACCAAACTGTGACTTAGTATAAAAGACGATGCCAAGATGAGTAGTAGCAGTAGTCATTTTATGTATTTCACATGTTCAATCTCAAAATTTTCCAATTAATCATATTTATATTCGGTGCTTGTTTCCAGTACAGTTATGCCCCTTATACGTGTCTGCACATTGGCTCTGAGTGGTAAAACTATGATACGGTAAAACGGACATTATGTTCAACTATAAAACCAACAACATGGACGGCTGTTTGAAATTACAGTGCCGATACAATGATTTACGGTTTCACTTTGAGATATTCATCTTCGTCTTTGTGTTTTTTCAGGGGGCACCGATGACACGTGGACGGAGTCTGAGGAGGTTCCAGAGGACGACAGCGCAGTCAGGTAATCAGATGTCTTTAAAGGGCTGATCTATTATATTTAGTTTTTTTTATATCATTCTGTAGCTTCCCAGTGGTTTTCCTCATGTATTCAAATCAAAGTACATACTGTATGTTTTAGCAACAAAATGCTGTTTTCCCTTCAAACCCTTGTAAAATCTTTTTCCCTCGTGACCTGACGGGTTTCTGCATGATGATGCTGCTACCTGTACAGTATATATACATCCTTATACTCAGTGTATTAACATCACATACAGTAACTTAGATGGCGGTCGCCGCTCCCAGTTTGGAGAAGCAGCCCAGAAGATAAGATAAGATAAGATAAGATATTCCTTTATTGGTCCCACAGTGGAGAAATTCACAAGAATACCAGCAGGAAGCTAAGCAACGCACTGCTTTAGACTAGCCGAATTTTTTGACATTTTCTCATAATCAACATCGTCCGATGTCTGAGCATATTAAGCCGATTAGCAAGCAGGCTCATCTGTGGACGGCCCAGAACAGGTGTGACCCCACCTCTTGTCACTCAAACTGCCGTTCTACCAGCAGACCTCAGTAGATGAAGCCCAGTGGGTTAACCGGTGCAAGTACGCATGAGAAGAACAACATCCTAACGGGGAGAAACTGTGCAGACACGAAATGCAAATTTTTTTTTTTTTTTTATTTTTTTTAAAAAATTTTTTAATTTTTTTTTTTTTTTATTTTTTTTTTTTTTTTTTTCTTCAAATTATTTATTTTTTTTTATTATTGTTTAATTACATATAAATAAAATAAAAAAATAATTTAATTATTTTTTTTTTTTTTTTTTTTTTTTTTTATTTTTTTTTATTTTTTTATATTTTTTTTTTGAATTTTTTTTTTTTTCTTCTTTTCCCTCCCCCCTTTTTCCCCCTCTTTTCCCTTTAACCCCCCCCCCCCCTTTTTTTTCTCCTTTTTTTTTTTTTTAATCCCCCCTTTTTTTTTTTTTTAAACCCCAAAAACTTTTTTTTTTTTTTTTTTCCCATTTTTTTTTTCCTTTTAAATATTTTTTTTTTTTTTTACCCAAAAAAATTATTTTTTGTTTGTTTTCTTTTATTTTTTTTGTTTTTTTTTTTTTTTTGAGAATTAAATTAGTGAAAATATTATAAATATATTCTTTATAGTGATTTTTTTTAATATTTTTTTTTCCCCCCCCCCCCCCCACCCCCCCTTTCCACAAGGAACTAAGCTTTTTTTTCTCTCTTAAACCCCAAACTCCTTCCAAAAAAATTATTTTTACCTCACAAAGTATACATACAACCCCCTCCAAAATCCAAACTAACCCTTTCATTATTTCCAAACTAGCACAGCTGACTGACTTAGTTAGCGCTAGCGTTCACATCATTCATAACCTTATTGATTACATTGATACCGATGTTACGGCTTTTAGCAGCAGCTGAGTGGATGTTTCTGTTTGAAAAGCACAGAAAAGGAGGCAGATGGAGCCAACATTTAACGAGATTAATGCACAGTGAATATCAGACACTGGTCCGTTTGTGAGCTAAATCAGAATGTGACACTAAATACTGGTGAAAACCTCCTTTGTCTTATTTAATTTCCCTTCTCCTTCTCTCTCCTCCTCCTCAGGAACGGGGACTCCCAGCTGTTTGACAAGGTCCGAGGCCACGACATCAAGCTGCTACGCTACCTCTCGGTTCGCTACATCTGTGACCTGATGGTGGAGAACAAGAAGGTTAAGTTTGGCCTAAAGTAAGGAACAGCACGGACTAGTTCATCCTGTTATCTAGGTCACTGTTTACACTGGATTTTATTGGAAGAAACCTCATGGGAGGCATCTGACTGTTGGCTCAGTGTTATTTGGATTTGGTTTGAGGTTTTCTACAGAGTCTACCACTAATAGAGACTGTGTGCCTACAGTGTGCTCGTAACTACATCTAAGCCGGGGAGGCTTGAGATGTGAAGAGTAGTTCTCAGTGGATATTGAATAGTATTTTTGCTTGAAATGCCCATCCCTATAACCCCCTGTGGTTGTTAATCACTACTGTTAGGTTACATGTGGAACAGGTGGATCAGGTGCTGTCGCTTAACCACAGATTTTTGATGAAAAATGCACAGTGAATGATTAAAAGAGCAGTAGACATACCATACCATACATATATAAGACAAACCACAGAAGGATGCTTGGAAAGGCATGGACTAATGTTAATGCAAGAACGGCAATGAACAATTGTTGATATAACAGCAGTTTAAAGATGGACAATTACGGATATTATGTAACCCTTTAAAAACGGACTTACTCTGTTTAAATACATCTAAAATAAAAACTATAATAGCTAGAGCATTCATTCTTTTTGCAGCAGAATGCCAAGGTTTCTGTCTTTAACGTCACCACATTATATGCTTGTGTTGACGTCATTATATCACTGTAGGAGCTAAGTCTATTGCTTTAAGCTACTGAGGTAATTAGCCCTGGACTGATGTGCTTTGCTGTTGATGTTACATCTTGCTGCGTGTTGTATTGAACAAAATCAAACCTCAAGCCGCTCCTTGCTTTCGGCATAACAGTCAATTTATTTGTGATAGTGCCATAACGACGACACGGTAAAGAAAGAAAGAAAGAAAGAAAGAAAGATATTCCTTTATTAGTCCCACAGTGGGGAAATTCAGTTTTACACTCTGTTGTTCACACAGTACAGTTCACACAGTACATATACATGTCAATGGAGAGATGTCAGAGTGATGGGGCTGCTCCTGACAAGCGCCCAGAGCAGTTGGGGGTTTGGTGCCTTGCTCAGGGGCACCTCGGCAGTGCCCAAGAGGTAAACTGGCACCTCTCCAGCAACCAGTTGGTCTTGGTCCATGGGGGATTTGAACCCGGATTTGAACCCGGGTCCTCCACATCCTAACCCAAGTCCTTACGGACTGAGCTACTGCCGCCCCAAACACGTTATCAGCACCACTGCCCCTCCGGGCTAAAACCTGACGCCAACAAAAGCACATCCTATCTACAGTATATACCCGTGGCTGGTCAGGCAGTTAACGGTGATGCTGGAGTATTGCCCTGTAATCACAACAGATGATCGTTGTTTGTATGATCAGGTTTAAATCAATGTAAGATTTAAAAAATATAATCGCTAAAGCATTCATTCTTTTTGCAGCAGAAAACTGCAGTGTTGTTAGTATGTCAATTAGTATGTCAATAGTCATCTATCGTCATAACCTTTTTGAGTGAAATTATTGATTAATAGAATTTTTTTTTATTTCTGAAAGAGTCACACAACTCACATTATATCTCACGTTGTCTTTCTTTCCGTCTCTGCAGTGTGACGTCCTCTGAGAAGGCGGACAAGGCTCAACGCTATGCAGACTTCACTTTGCTCTCTGTGCCTTACCCAGGTAAAGTCCTCATGTTAAAGGACCAGTGAGCAGGAATTAGAGGGCTCTATTAGCAGAAATGGAGTATATTGTATAGTCCTAACTACGTTTTAGTTAAGATAAGATGAGCCCCGGAGGGAAATTTGGGAAAGGTTTCACGTTGTCGGCAGGATTCGAACCTGCGCGGGGAGACCATAATGGATTTCTAGTCCATCGCCTTAACCACTCGGCCACGACAACTCACTAGTTAGTGTATAATCACCTGAATCTGAGAATCTGTGTTTTCTTTAGCTTATAATGAGCCATTTATATCTATATAGGGAGCGTTTTTACGTTGCCTGAAAGGCAGGAGTGAGTGGAGGGGTATTCATTTGGTTGCAATCTGCAACCACACCACTAGATGCCTCTAAATCCTACACACTGCACTTTTAACTTTTTTCCGTCACTCGATTCAAGCTTGACCGATAAACTGCCTGGATCTATACTGTTTATCAGCAGATACTAGCTCATTGCAGATACACTGTAGGTATCAGTGTATATTATGGTTGAGCGATTGGACGAAGACGGGTGATGCAAGACTGCTTCATGTCGGGGTTTATTTCACAACGACTGGCTGGATGTGGGTTATCACTTACTTTAGAGCGACCTGTCCGTGTTGTCACATCACACACCTAAACCACGTCCATATAGCTGCCAGTAGCTCCTCACAGGGCGCTGATCGGTCCGTAGCACTGTGGTTCGGACACAATACTTGAAACCTGACAACGCTTGATGTTGTGTGCGTTATCGCGAGAATCCAGCTGCCATGCACGGTGACTGGTCTGTGGCTTCAGCTGAAACTCCTGATCCGAGTGTGCTGAATGTGTTTTATCTTGTCATCTTTTAGGGTGTGAGTTCTTTAAGGACTACAAAGACAGAGACTACACAGCAGAGGGTCTGGTGTTCAACTGGAATCAGGTACAGAGACAGCTCTCTGCAGGCTCTGTGATTATCGTAGCGTAACTTGGCTCTGTTGTTTTAACCTGATGACACTGTGTCTCCACTGACAGGACTATGTGGACGCTCCTTTGACAATCCCCATGTGCTTTACTCAGAACTTGAACATTGACTGGACTCGATACCAGGTTAGCTCTCCTCTTCTTATCTGTTGTCTTCACTCTGTTGTTGTCAGCTGTGCACACTCCACCGGCTGAGGCTCTTTCTCTGTAATATTAGTGGTGTGTCAGTGCCATCTGTTGTCCAACCTGCAAACAACTTGCACACATGCAGTAATAGTTACAGCGTGGTTTCAACCTCACTGACTCACACTGTGCAGCCAAATATTGTTCACACTCATATAGTTTTATTTAAATATCTTTCTATGAGGCTGAGTTTAGGAGAAATGTAGTATAAATCACTTTGAGTGGTCAGACAACTAGAAACGGTTCAGATTTTTACCCAAACTGTTCCCATCTTTACTGTTAACAATATTTTCTGATTTATGGAGTGTTAAAAGAGATTCAGTGGATATAAAAAGTCTACACACCCCTGTTAAAATGCCAGGTTTTTTTTTACCTAATGTTTTTACCATGATGATAAATCATTTCAGAACATTTTCCACCTTTAATGTGTCCTATAATCTGAACAATTGAACTGAAAAACAAACCTGGCATTTTAACAGTGGTGTGTGACTGTCCTCAATCTCCATTGTAAAAACCTTTGACTCTAGTATGTCAACAAAATGAAACAGGAAGGCTTTATCCAGTGTTCACATTTCTGTTGGGGGAAGATACGTAAAGTAGCACATATTTCATAATTTAATGCATAATTTCTATATTTAAAAATCAAATTTCAGAAAATGTGTGAAATGAAAAATAATTGTCTTAATGTCAGTAATCAATTCATGATGATATCTATTGGTTAATTTTGACCCCGTTCAGCTGTAGTGTCTCCTTATCGGGAATGATGTCTGGTTGGAAACCTCACTGTTCAACCAATAATTTAACTTCTCTGTTGTACCAGCAGTGTATTTACTCTTACATGTGTGTGTTGTTCAGTCGTGGGACCTGGTGGAGCAGACCCAGAACTACCTGAAGCTGCTGCTCCACATCATCAACAGTGACGGTAGGTGGTCTGTAGGTGGAGCTGGTTGTGTTTAAGAGAGCGGGATCAGATGAGGTTAGTTTAGGACTGTGACCCACAGTGGACGCTTGGGTTATCTCTAGAAAATGAGGAAGAACTGCAACTAATGACTGATTTGCTTATCGATTTCTTTTATTGATTATTCATGTAAACAATGAAATGTTAAAGCCCAATTTTTAGTTGGCAAATATCAAAAGGAAGCCTTAAAATTGTGGCTTTCAATCATTTAAAGTATTTAATTACAAATTAATCACAATTTTTATCTGTTGAAAATGTGCCTTAAAGGGAGATCTGTCAAGTACTTAATACTCTTATTAACATGGGAGTGGACAAATATGCTGCTTTATGTGAATGTATGTATATATTTATTAATGTAAATCAATTAACAGCACAAAACAATGACAAATATTGTCCAGCACGCTTGGTTGAGGAAGCCATTGTATGATGTCAGTCGATTACAATATTTAATGGCAATTTATCTCATAACTGTACATAGTTAATTAATACCTATAATTAATTGCCCATTTTTGATATGTTCAAAATGTGCCTTAAAGGAAGATTTGTCAAGTATTTCATACTCATGTCAACATGGGAGTGGACAACAGGCAACAACAGCTGTCAGTGTGTCAGTGTGCTGACTTGACTATGACTGACTATGAAAGTTTTTTTTTTTTAATTTGTGACACAATTTCAGTACTTTTTTTGTTTTTATTATCTTTTTTATTGAGCAAATGGATTCAACATACAGTCAGTACAACATACATACAGTACATGAACTTAGATAAGGAGAAAATGAGCTTCAGATACATCAGCACAAAATAAAATAAAATAAGAAAAAGAAGTGACAATAACCAGCTGAGCAGTATCTCCATCGTCTACCCTCCCACACCCCACCGTCCCCCCCTGCTCCTCCCACCTCCTCCACCCACAGAGAACCGTCACTCTTCAGCCGTCTCCGTTGTTGTGCAGTGTGAACTGCGGTTGGACTGTTGTACTTGATTTGTAGTTTTAAGATATGATTTGATTTTATTGTCTGCCTTTCAGGGCACATCTTATCCTTTCCAAATGGAGTGTGTCAGTTAAATCCTCTTAGATAGGGACAGTTGTGCTCTTCCATAAAATGAGAAAAACATTTGGACACAATTTTAATATTTTTATCAGTTATTGTGGTTTATTGACTTATATAACCACATGTACGGATTTTAGAGATGTAAAGCATTTGAAGATAATCCAAGAATTTACATCACAATCTGCAAAAATAAGCATGTAGGCACTGGAGGACCACTTCTGTTGTTGAGTTCAAAGGGTTAACGAGGATATAACGGCTTCTTTACTCAGTGTTGTTTTTGATGATGTGTGTTGTTTCAGATGAGAGTGGCCTCCTGGTGCACTGCATATCAGGCTGGGACCGAACGCCTCTGTTTGTGTCCCTCCTCAGGCTCTCCCTGTGGGCAGTAAGTTCTTACTCTTCCTCCTTTTGTGTCTTCATCTCCTTTACTCTCCTCCGGTGTCTCTCCAGGTGACACCCAGTCACCCCTCCAACATCCATTAGTGACTCCAGTAATCCCCCTCATCCATGCCTCTCCACATAAAACTAATTCACCATTTCAAGCACACGTTTTAATTAGCCTCTTCTGTGGTCGTTGCCTTTTATTAAAAAAAAAAAAACTCTTGTGTTATGAATATGTAATCTGTTTCTCCACACTGCAGGCTTCTCATGAAACCCCCACGTATGGAGAGCTTTTCAGACAGAATAAGAAATCCAGCCTGGTTGTCCGGAGCTGTGTGACATCCTGTGGACAATTGGCCCACAGTGTTTTAATTCAATTTGACTCATTCTCGTCATGTTTTTTTTTTTTTTTTTTTCACAGGATGGCGCCGTGCATGCCAGTCTGGAACCGGCCGAGATCCTGTATCTGACCATCGCTTACGACTGGTTTCTCTTTGGGTAAAAATAATCATCACTATCATAATTTCATGACTTCATGATGAGCTGCAGCTCACGGCACATTAGCCGGCATAAATACTTTAGAGGTGCATTCGCAGCTCGTCCGTGCCGCGTGGTTTGAGATGCACCGTGTTTGTCTGTGACGCATAATTGAAGAGTGACTGGTTAATGAAGTGGTGGGAGCGATGGGAGCGGGACGCCGGGACAACATGAGACGAGTTGTGCCACGCTGGCTTTGCTCTTGACCGCATCTTTTATCCTCCCACTCTCCACATTTTCCCTCTCTCACTCTCTTGAATGCACACACTCTCTCCCGGGGTTCTCCTTTCATAATTACCAGCAAGACTTCTCCAATTTGTGCTCATCAGAGGCAGTCTCGTAAAAAAAGCCCCTTCACTGCCAGCTAGCCGTGTAATTACACAGCAGCAGGCTCGCCCAAGCCCCCGGGACACTGACCAAGCAGAAGAAGAGTGTTTGTGTGCTGAGACATCAGTGAGGAAGGAGCTGGATAAAGCAGAGGGAGCTGCTGCTCCTCACCTCATCACAACTGAATCATATTTGGACTCCAGGTTCTTTGTGTACTCTGTTGATTTCTGTTTCATGGCCATAAACAAACACTGTCAGCAGCACCGAAGTAGCTGTGATCACTCAAGAGAATCAAGTTGATTCAATAACTTTCTGGACAGCTCATGTCTGAAGGAGTCTTCTCATGTTACAGGTACAGTGTGCAGGATTTGATGGCATCTAGTGGTGATGTTGTAAATAACAACCAGTGAAGTACTCGTCCACTCACTCCTTCCTATCTTCGGTAGCCATAGACGGAATATAAGAAGTGAACAAAGTGGTCGTGACGCCACCCGTTGGTTTGTGGGCTGCCGTTTTGAAGCCTCGAGTTTGGCCATTTTGGTTGCTGGCAGTCACCATCTTGGTTTTTAACCGTTACCATCTTGGTTTTTGGTCGTCATCATCTTGTTTTTTGTCCGTCGCCATCTTGGTTGTTAGCCGTCACCGTCTTGGTTGTTAGCCGTCACCATTTTGGTTGTTAGGCCGTCACCATTTTGGTTTTAGGCCGTCGCCATCTTGGTTGTTGGCCGTCGCCATCTTGGTTGTTGGTCGCCGCCAGCTTGGTTGTTGGCCGTCACCGTCTTGGTTGTTAGCCATCACCGTCTTGGTTGTTGGCCGTCACCGTCTTGGTTGTTGGCCGTCGCCATCTTGGTTGTTGGTCGCCGCCAGCTTGGTTGTTGGCCGTCACCGTCTTGGTTGTTAGCCATCACCATCTTGGTTGTTGGCCGCCGCCATCTTGGTTGTTGGCCGTCACCGTCTTGGTTGTTAGCCATCACCATCTTGGTTGTTAGCCGTCAGCATCTTTGTTTTAGGCTGTCGCCATCATGGTTTTTGAGCAATCAAGTAAATGCCGATGCCAATCAAGATGTGAAAGTAAGAAGGAAACATGGACATGCCGTGGTAGCGGCATTCTAACAATAATCTAAGTTAATGAAAAACACCACGATGTAATTATTATTTATGATATTACTCTCTGAAACCTCCCCTGCCTCCCCAATACAAGACAATATAATGGAGGTGAATGGGATTTTGTTAATGCTTGTCAGTAAGTCTCAGTCACTCTGGGTGCTGCCGATCTCTCCGTCAACTACTTGATAGGAACTATTTCTTTAGTAGCACCGTTTCCATCATTATTGGATCTCACTGCTCTAAAACAGCTTGCATCAAAAATATCAACTTAAGTCAAGATTTTCTAACAACATGCGGCCTGTTGAGTAGCTTCTTGACAGCTGGTATTTAATGCTGAATGCTCTTCTGTCTCTATTTCCAGTCACATGCTGCCAGATCGACTCTCCAAAGGGGAGGAGGTAAGTTTTATTTTTATGACTCTGATTACTATGATAACTTGTAGTTACAGGGAGGAGACTGAGGGATGCTGTTGTAGATCATTTGGTAGAGCGAGTGCTCCATGTACCAAGGCTGAAACTTTGCTGCTGCAACTCAGAGTTCAAATCCGGCCTGGGGCCCCGTCTGGCTCCCCCTTTCAAAACTCTGTCGCTGTCAATAAAGTTAAAAAAAAAATGCTCCCAAAAAATTATACAAAAAACAAAGGAGACTGACAGGAACATGATTGTACATGCAGCAAGTCTTCTTCCTAAACAGATCATAAATTCTTTTCTTTTAAACAAAAATTTTGTGGTTGAAACTCATTTCTAGCAGATTTTGAGATCACGAGATACGAAAAATTTCTTTTCTCTGAGAGCTGTGATGAAAACATTTTGACAATACTTATGTTCAAGCTACGAATGTATATTAGGGCCATTATAGGTAAAAATATATATTATGGAGCCGGGGAGAGGGGGGTAATATATCAGCGGCCACATTCAGTCCAGTTTGATGTCCAGTGGGACAGTAAAACCACTGCATAGTAGCCTATAAA
The DNA here is from genome assembly GCA_947000775.1 of Pterois miles. NCBI lineage: Eukaryota > Metazoa > Chordata > Actinopteri > Perciformes > Scorpaenidae > Pterois > Pterois miles. Next base: position 2,944,883 of record CAMQGK010000147.1, on the reverse strand, counting down.
TAACACCTCCACATGTCCCCTTCCTCTTACTGTAAAGAAGTACTCTCTGTAAAAGATCACAATTCATGAAAAATCCAGCCCAAAATACAAACAGAAGTGCATTTAACTGCAAAGTTGACTTAAAAGGTCATAAATTCAACCCAATATCTCATAAGTTTGGCTTACTATGTCAAAATTCAGACATTATTTACTTAAAATCTGGACTTAGTTCCCGTGAAAAGTCATACATGTGACAAAATATCTGGAAATCAAGCCTTGGAAAATGAAAATCTCAGTTTTCACATTGAATATACAGTAAATTGAATATACAGTACATAGCTTTGAGTCGTATCTTTCAAGTTTGACTCCCCAAGTTTATGTCAAAAGTTTAACTTTTTTCTCTTAATAATGACTTTCTATGATAACTAATAATTTGTTTGATTTAATATCTCATCGTTTTGGCTTCCTATGTCAAAATTCAGACTTCTGTTGAATGTTGTAAATCTGTGAAAGTATTTCAGAATTGAGGCTTGAAAAATTAAAATCTCATACTTTTCTGCAGTTTTTACACTTTTCAAAGTCATTCAATGGATCAGAATGGGACGGATTGGACCCTTTGGCGGGCCGGTTCTGGCCCTCGGGCCGTATGTTTGACACCCTTGCTTTTAAGGTATAGACCAAAATACCCCAGTACCAAGCAGTATCGAAATCTCTCCAGTCAAATGTCACCGGCAGTCGATCCTTTTGTGCCCAGATCTAAAAAAAGATGATTATTTATATGGCTTTAATTGCAGCCAATCACCACAGGCGTTCCTCGATTTAATACAACATGTGATTGGCCCACTATCGCCACTGCTGCTACAACCCACAAGGCTCTGAACACGGCGATGTCTGACGCAGTGGGTTGGGGGACGGCGTTATCGGTTATCAGCTGCAGCTAATGGGTGTCGAATGAAGTACTCTTTTGGTATCTGTATCATTTTAGGGGTACTGATAGTGGTACTGGTATCATAATTTATTAATTGATTACCAACCCTGCCCACTGGGCTGCTGTCTCCAACTAAACGTGTAGTGATTTACTTGTGATGGCTGTTCTCTTCCCTCTTTTTCTCCCGCAGATTTTCTTTTTTTGCTTCAATTTTTTGAAGCACATTGTCTCAGAGAAGTTCTCAGCTGTTAAGAAACAGAGGTGTGTTCCTCCCTTTATGCCTTTTCATGTCATGATGATCCATACATGTCTGTTATGATCTATATATGTCATTATGATCCATACATGTCTGTTATGATCTATATATGTCATTATGATCCATACATGTCTGTTATGATCTATATATGTCATTATGATCCATGCATGTCTGTTATGATCTATATATGTCATTATGATCCATGCAGGTCTGTTATCATTTATATATGTCATTATGATCCATGCAGGTCTGTTATTTTTCTTCCTTTGTGTTATGGTGACGCTCGCACAGTAAATAACTAACATACAGTGAATATCCTGCCTCTGTAGGGAAATGTCAGATCCAGTCTGCAGTCTTCTGTCTCTTCGTTTGATCTCTGCTTTTGTTTCATCATCGTCATTATTTCTGTCTTTCAGAAGGAAGAACTCCCACTTCAAAGACAGTGATTTCACTGTGGAAGATCTCTGCCAGTTAAGTAAGTCGGTGTGTTTCACGCACACAGGGCTCTTCTCACAGACCAAACAAATGAATTTTATTTATTGTGATATTATTATTATTATTATCTTTAATTGGAGCAGTGCAACCACTTTTGTGATGTCAACTAAACGTTGGTGTCACCGTATGGAAAGCTACAGTTTTCAGCTACTAACCAGTGGGAATAAGGGATGCTTCATAGTACTGGGTACTACTTGTCAGATAGTATTATAACAGTGAAACCCATGTTTTCCTTTTGAGCTCATTTCAGTGAAGATGCTGGTATCTTATGAAACTAGAAAACCGAAGTCATGTCATACTAGCTTATTGGGAAGAAGGTTAAATAATGCTCCAAATTTTGGTGAGGAAAAACTGTCATGGCCACTTTCAAAGAGGACCTTTGACTTCTGACCTCCAGATATGTGAATGTAAATGTGTTCTCTGGGTACCCACGAGTCTCCCCTTTACAGACATGCCCACTTTATGATAATCACATGCTGTTTGGGGGATAAAACATATATTTTTCATCCACTATAAATGTGTTATTTTTGCCTAGTCTAAAATGGTGTTTGAATACTCCTACTTAGGGTCCATAAACAGTGTTGAATCCCATAAACTGGCTCTCAGTGTAAAGCTGAGACTCTGGTGGATCAATGAGTCCAACTGGATTCATGTGTGATGATGTTAGTCCCCATAGGAGCCATTTCATTTACCTTACTGTATAAAATGACCTGTGGTGACCTCTAGGATAATCACAGCCTGATGAAACTTAACAGCCACAAACTAGAGACCTACTACTACTACTGCTACTACTACTACTGCTACTACTACATCCTGGTAACTAGAGAGCTAGAGCATTCAGAGGATAGATGGCTTTCATAGCTACACTGAAAATAAGGGGTTTCTGAGCACTTTCACTTTACAAAATACAAGTGCTCACAAGTGCTCTTGCAGAAATCTCAAAATGTCAAATCCCAGCATGTCTTTTCCATGGTGTTCCTCAAGGTCTTGGTGTTTTAATGTGGTATTTTGGAGGGATTATTGATCATTTTTATCAATTTTTGAGTGGTAAAAAATGGTTAAATTTAGCATCAAATCTGTATAGTAAATGGTATCAACCCAAAAATTGCTGCAACAGCTTATTTTAATTCTCATTCTTTCATCCTCTCATCATCTACCTCTTATCCGGGGTCGGGTCTCAGGAGAAACAGCTTCATCAGGGACCCCAAACTTCCCTCTCCTGGGCCACATTAACCAGCTCTGACTGGGGGATCCCGAGGCGTTCCCAGGCCAGTGTGGAGATATAGTCTCTCCACCTAGTCCTGGGTCTTCCCTTGGGCCTCCTCCCAGCTGGTTGTGCCTGGAGCACCTCCCTTATTTTAATTCATTCATGTTTATTTCTGATTCATGACTAGAACAACTTGACACACCGCTGAGCAGCATCTCAAATTAATCTTTTGGTTTCCAGTTTTCAGATGATGGTCACCACTAATAAGTGACATCTACTGCTGACCTGCTATCTGCCCCTAAAGACCCCCAGTTTCCCCCTTAAAGACAAATGCAGGCCTATTGTGGGTCTCAGAGGGTTAATAGAAAGGCAGGAAATGTGATAAATGTGTCATTATCTTTCATCCGAGTCCAACTTGTTATGCCCTCTTAAATTATTTATTTTGTTGATGTAGTTGCGGCAGCGTTGGGAGCTCCTGGTCTGATGCAATGAGGAATAATAACAAAGCACAGACGGTGTCGGGCCAGAGACAAAGCAATGAGACTCTGGCTGATAACACAGCAGCTTTCATCTCTTTAGAAAACTGCAAGGCGTTATTCCAAAACGTCTTGCGTCACAAACCTTTATGTCTGCAGTCTTTTAACCTTTGGTAGAGTTAGACTTGGTATACAGCTTTATGTCAGAGTTTATCACTTTCACAGCTATAAATGGCTTTTAATTTCTGTTATATAGACACTTCTGGCACTACTGGAGGAGTAAAGGAAGAGAAAAGCTGCTCAGAATGTCTCTAAGGGGCTGATAATACTGTACAGAGGCTCCTGTGTTTCTCTGGGACATTTTTAAAGGCCATAACAAACATAGCTTAGGTGCAATTAATAGTAATGTCTCAGTCGCAATAAGCTATGCCAACAGTCATCCCTAGTTCCAAGGCTGGAGTACTAGCGTTGATGTAAATGTCAACGGGATTTTCAAAGGGGTTTTCCTACGTCTGTGACAGAACCCAGAAGTTGCCGTGGAAAAGGTCTGGAACGAGTCAGGACCTGAACTAACTGCCCCGCCGTGTGTCTGTGTGGTTTCAGAGTCGAGGGATCGCGGCAGTGTGACGAGTCTGAGCAGCGACTTCTCCCTCATCACTGAGGAGGTGGGCGCCGCCTCCAGCCTCACCAGCGACACTGTAGACCTGTCTACCAGCCAGCCCCAGGCCTCCAGCTGGTCAGTATCACACAGGCTCACACAATGCAGTGATTTTATTTTTTATATATGTTTGGAAACTTGGAAGACACACCTTTTCATGTAGATTAAGGCATTTATATACAGTTGAGGCCTTTTTTGCTCCTCAATATATTTGTTCGAACTAGGAATACTATCTGAACCGACCCTCGTTAACTGGTTATTAACCGACAAAATTTGTACCTTGTATGCAGCGATGCTCCAGCTGCAGTATATGAGCACAACAGACAACTGAGTCAACAGTTCACCATCTGAGAGTTACTGTAGCAGCCATGATGCTGTGTTCATTGTCTCCAGTTCACCATCAGCAGAGTTACTGTAGCAGCCACGGTGCTGCGTTCAGTGTCTCCAGTTCACCATCAGCAGAGTTACTGTAGCAGACACGGTGCTGCGTTCACTGTCTCCAGTTCACCATCAGCAGAGTTACTGTAGCAGCCATCGGTGCTGCGTTCACTATCTCCAGTTCACGGTTAGGAGAGTTACTGTAGCAGCCACGGTGCTGCGTTCACTATCTCCAGTTCACGGTTAGCAGAGTTACTGTAGCAGCCACGGTGCTGTGTTCACTATCTCCAGTTCACGGTTAGCAGAGTTACTGTAGCAGCCACGGTGCTGCGTTCACTATCTCCAGTTCACGGTTAGCAGAGTTACTGTAGCAGCCACGGTGCTATGTTCACTATCTCCAGTTCACGGTTAGCAGAGTTACTGTAGCAGCCACGGTGCTGCGTTCACTATCTCCAGTTCACGGTTAGCAGAGTTACTGTAGCAGCCACGGTGCTATGTTCACTATCTCCAGTTCACCATCAGCAGAGTTACTGTAGCAGACACGGTGCTGTGTGTAGTGTTGTGGACATTCTGCCACTTCCCCAGTAAAAGTCTTCACCACATTTAGTTTAATTCAGCAGGTTGTCAGCTGTGTGTCGGCCCACATTAATGATAGCGATTGTCTGACAAACTGTGTGTGTTAGCTGCTAGCGTTGCTGGTGACTTTGTGCTCACTGTAGCGTAACTTCAGCAAGTTTCCAACAGACCGTGTGTGTGTTTGTTGTGGTGTTATAGCTGTGAACGTAGCTGTAGCAGACAGTGTGTGTTCAGTTTATCTGTCTGTGAATAAATGCTACGAGGCTACAAGCTACAACTCCTCAGCTGGAAGTCTACAGCCAACTTCCTGTATCTGCTCCGGCTCTCTCTTAAGGTGGACTCTTAAGGTGGACCAGCTTTTCTCCTTAAAGTGACATGACGCTCCTCTGAATTTTTCACAGCTTTTAAATAAATTATTAATATTTCTTTTAAACAATAGCGTTAATCGGTTAAAATGCTTAATGTCTCTTATCAGTTAAACGGTTATCTGTTGTTGTTTTAAATACTTTCACTCAAAATACAAATACTATGTGGAGGAAAAATATTTTAATGTTTTTTACAGAACAAGGTTGATTTTTTTCTGAGTTTTTGCACAGTGAATAAAGACAACTGTACTCTGACGTCTTGGTGGAGTTGTGTGCTCTCCGAATACCGTTCTAGTTAGTTTTATAGAAGTTTTATTTTTCGTAGGTGTAACTAATATCCCAGAAGTAATCATGTGTGGGCCAACCCACAACCCTCGGGTCAGGCAGGTCAAGGTGAGCTTATCATGAAAGTATTGTGGTTTCAGGCGTGGGGTCAAAGACTGACAAAGCTGCTTCCCAGCTTACATAAACATTAGTGCCCCCCCCCTCTCTCTCTCTCTCTCTCTCTCAACCATGCACACATATCATCTGAGATGACAGCATGTCATTTTAATATATTCATTGCCGCCACCACGTAATGAGCTGTCAAAGGTCGCGGTCATTTCATGTATTCCACACATACAAACTGTGAGCCATGGTGCTCGAGTCCACTTGTCCCGGACCTCAGTCCTGACCTTTATTGTGCTGTATAATGCATGAAGTTGGCGGTTTGCGGGTCGGGTCGGGTTCGGCTGGTTGAGTAACGCATAATTTTGCAGGTCGAGCGGTGCGGGTTGGTCAGATCAGGTCAGGCATCACACTAAGTTTGTAGCTACATATACTGTATAGACTGTATTGGAGAACGGTGTAGGAATGGATGTAATGTAGCCAGCCAGTTTTTTAACCAGACACTATTCAGTTTAGTTTTCCTTTGATATAGTTTTTATTTAGTTTAGCTGTTTATTTTTTGTCTTAGTTCAGTTTTAGTTTACTAGAATAACCCTGGTCCACAAGTAGAGATTTTTCCAGGGAGCAAATAACAGTTTTTTAAACAGTCTGAACACAGATTTAGCAGGCATCGTGTGCTCAGTGTCGAGGATTGTGAGATTACTGTAGAAATAACTGTTTACGTCACAAAATCAATCAGGAATGTGCAGTTGACTTTCCTGTCTCAGTGAAATGCTGCAATGCTGTTGTCTTAAAGCTGAAGTAGGCAACAAAGAGATTTTGGCCAATCACTGGTCATTTAAGAGAGAGAGTGTTCCTATTGGCTGTGCTCTGGTCATGTGGGCGATGGTTGGGATTTTCTCAACAGATCTCAACATGGCTGCTGGGTCACAAACTTTCTCATTTTACAGCTAAACAGTAACTACAAGATGTTTCTGATAACATCTGAGGAGAGAAATAGCCATTATAATAACAGAATATTGATTCCTATTTGATCAGCACTGCCTAGTTTGACCGATTGATCGGAGTTCAGAGTGATTGACAGCTGCTCATAGACAACGGACCTCAGGTCAGATCTGACTGGTTGTCTGCACCGGAGGACACAGAAGAACATGATTTATTTCAGGTTACCTGTTTCGTGCTCTCCTGTCAGGATATAGTGACCGTTTTACCATTTTTGCGGCTTTAACTGGGCCTCAGCCGCAGAATCTGACTGGATCAATGTAATGAAAATGAAACGACGTCCTACTGTCACATATTTCCTTCAGAAGGAAAGGTTGATTTATGAAGACCAATCAATAAGCACAAAGCTATTTTTCTGCTCTCCTCCCTCCTCTGTGGATGCTGATGTGTTCTCTCTCTCCGTCCTTCAGGAGGAAAGGCACCGCCTCGTCTCCTCAGATGGTTGTTTGGAATAAGCAGAACCCTCTGGAGGAGCACTTCTCCCATCCGCTCAACGAGGCCAGGTCTTCCAGCTCCTCCTCCTCCAACCAATCAGAGCACGGCGTCACACGTACTGGCAGCAGCCCACTGGCCGTCCCTGGAAGAAGGTCAGTGAGTCGATAAAACAACATCATCTGGTCCAAGTTGGCGTGCCATCTTATTTTTATACCCACGCGCACTTAACTTCAGTAATGTAAATTTTGGATGATCACCAGAGGCCCAGTGCTGCAGCTCTGGAGCTCCCAGCAGCCTTTGGCTCATACAGAGAGTCTCTGCCGTCCAGCTATGTCTCTGCTCACAGTATATGTACCTTAGAGGTGGGACGTTCGGTTCATATCACGGCTTGGGGTCACGGTTTTCAGTTCGGTTTGGTACAGTGGTAAATAGTATTTATGGTACAGCAAGGAGGCCAGTTTCAATTTGAACAGCTTTTCATTCATTTGCCAAAATAAGTCAACTGTTTGCCTGAACAGCAGTAGACTAGGCTAACATAAGGAACAAGTACCACTGTGTTATTTAAAAATAATTAATGGATAAAAAACAAATTAGAGACTCAGGCAATCAACAAAAAGTGGGGAATTACTGTGTAGCTTGTGTGTCTGAGAGACGGCATATTATAGCTCGGCTCAAATACTCTAATCATGTACTGAAATCCAGCTTCCCCCACGACTGCATCAGGCTGCGGATCTCTGGCTTTAAACATCCCGATGCTTTAGTTGTGTTGTTTGCTCTGTCTGAGTCTGCATGTAGAGGCTGTTTAAATGCTGCTGGGAGAAGGAGTCGCTCTCTCCTCCCTGACTCTCTATCGACAGACACACCGGAGTGACGTCTCCGTAAATTAGTCATCACATTGAAAGTGTTGCCGCCAGCATTAGCCAAACGTGTTGCACAGCCCTGACGCACAGTTGACGATTTATCCACCACTTTTTTCCCATCATTGTCATACGTAACACCAAATCTGTGACGCTCCCACACAGCAGAGCGAAACGACGCCGGTGGATCCTCTACCTGAACTTTTTGTGTCCACTCGTCATTTCCTTAACGAATCACAGCCGTACTCTGCTCTTCATCAGTGTCTCTGCCAACTGAGAAGTTTGAGAAGGAAGGAGGCGGGGTCACGCATCATCAACGCGTCGTATCTTTGGCGGTACAACACGTGCAGGAAAATCTGGTCCGCCCTCGCCGAAATTGAGCCAATAACAACGGCCGCAGCTTCAGTTACACTGCGCATGTGTTAAACCTCGTCGTGACTACGTCACAGTGTTAGCAGGAGGCAAACACGAATCACCTCAGAGTAGTGGGATAAAGATGATATGACATCGATGATATTTTTTGTCTTCTGTGAATTACAACTGCAGTATAAAGTGGACAAAGTTCTATAAGCAGGAGGAAAGCTGCAAATATCACATGGCCCATAAATGCACAGATATCGCGTGTAAAAATTGATTCACAAATGCGTATATATCATTTTACATGTAAACCTCAAAATATGCTTTTACAGAGTAAGTTATGCATATTTGCAAATCACTATTTTGTTTGTGGATATAAAAATATGTTTGTGAATAGTGAAATATTTAGAAATCATGGTACACATTTGTCTTCTGTGGCTTACGCCTAAAAAAGTCGATGTTGAAGTTGATGTTTGGGCAGCGTGAGGAGGTGAGCGACTTTGACAGGGACCAAACTGTGATGGCTAGACGACCGGGTCAGACCATCTCCAGACCTGCAGCTCTGGTGGGATGTTCCCGGTCTGCGGTGGTCAGGACCTGCCAACTTTGACTTGCATTTATTTAGCACCTCTCTTGTCTTTCGACCTCTCAAAGTGCTTTACATTACGTGTCAACATTCACACGCCGATGGCACAGCTTTCTGGAGCAATTTGAGTTTCAGTATCTTCCCCGAGGACATGCAGGCTGGAGGAGCCGGGACTTTACCCGCCGATCTTCTGATTCGTGGACGCGACGCTCTACGTCCTGAGCCACAGCCGCCTCACTCTGTCTGTTGTCTGTCTCTCTCAGGTTAGCAGCAGACTACACCCGGTCCGGTTCCTCCCTCTCTACAGAGTACGGGAGTTGGCAGATAGTTTCGGGTTGTGGCAGCATCCACGACCACGCTCACTTCCCTCCACCTCTGGCCTCGGCCTCGTCCGCCTCGTCTGCTGTGGCCGCTGCCTACGACTCCCCGCTGCCCTTCAGTTTTCAGGATGAAGGACCCAGTGGACGAATGTAAGTAACACCGTCAACCCCCTTAAAGGTATGGAGTACTGATACCCGGCCCTTATGTAAGTCATGAATATGACTCTGTTGTTGGCTTTGTCGTCCTGCTCTCTGCTCCCATCAGGAGACACACTTTCATTTCACCTTCATCTGAAATTGAGTGTTTTGCCTCCACACCGGCGACAGCTGTTGCACGAGGCTTTGTTTTATTTGTCCGTACCATTCTCGTTAGCGTGATATCTCAGAAACTCCTGGATTGAATTTCTCCAGATTTGGCAAAAGCGTCCATTTAGACTGAAGGATGAACTAGACATGGACATATCCTCACGGCAGTCACAACCAGTGCTCCCACCACCACCACTAGTCCCTCTGTGCTACAATAGCTGACACTTCTAAATATTTATCTACGCATTTATTTATTTTTAGTTCCTTCCTCATTATCGCCTAGTTATTACTATTATGATTACGCCACCTTGTTTTCTTTCTCCTCTGTTCTTGTCATTGTCTTCCTCTCATTTCCTCTCCTTCCTCTCATTTCCTCTCCTTCCTCTCATTTCCTCTCCTTCCTCTCGTTTCCTCTCCTTCCCCTCGTTTCCTCTCCTTCCTCTCATTTCCTCTCCTTCCTCTCGTTTCCTCTCCTTCCTCTCATTTCCTCTCCTTCCTCCCGTGTCCTCTCCTTCCTCCCGTGTCCTCTCCTTCCTCCCGTGTCCTCTCCTTCCTCTCGTTTCCCCTCCTTCCTCTCGTTTCCTCTCCTTCCTCTCATTTCTTCTCCTTCCTCTCGTTTCCTCTCCTTCCTCCCTTGTCCTTTCCTTCCTCCCGTGTCCTCTCCTTCCTCTCATTTCCCCTCCTTCCTCTCGTGTCCTCTCCTTCCTCTCGTGTCCTCTCCTTCCTCCCTTGTCCTCTCCTTCCTCTCGTGTCCTCTCCTTCCTCCCGTGTCCTCTCCTTCCTCCCGTTTCCTCTCCTTCCTCTCGTTTCCTCTCCTTCCTCCCGTGTCCTCTCCTTCCTCCCGTGTCCTCTCCTTCCTCCCGTGTCCTCTCCTTCCTCTCGTGTCCTCTCCTTCCTCTCGTTTCCTCTCCTTCCTCTCGTGTCCTCTCCTTCCTCTCGTGTCCTCTCCTTCTTCTTGTTTCCTCTCTTTTCTCTTGTTTCCTCTCCTTCCTCCCTTGTCCTCTCCTTCCTCTTGTTTCCTTTCCTTCCTCCCTTGTCCTCTCTTTCCTCCCCGTGTCCTCTCCGTCCTCCCGTGTCCTCTCCCTTCCTCTCGTGTCCTCTCCTTCCTTTCGTTTCCTCTCCTTCCTCTCGTTTCCCCTCCTTCCTCTCGTTTCCTCTCCTTCCTCTCATTTCTTCTCCTTCCTCTCGTTTCCTCTCCTTCCTCCCTTGTCCTTTCCTTCCTCCCGTGTCCTCTCCTTCCTCTCGTTTCCCCTCCTTCCTCTCGTTTCCCCTCTTTCCTCTCCTTCCTCTCATTTCCCCTCCTTCCTCTCGTGTCCTCTCCTTCCTCTCGTGTCCTCTCCTTCCTCTCGTGTCCTCTCCTTCCTCCCTTGTCCTCTCCTTCCTCCCGTGTCCTCTCCTTCCTCCCGTGTCCTCTCCTTCCTCTCGTTTCCTCTCCTTCCTCCCGTGTCCTCTCCTTCCTCTCGTGTCCTCTCCTTCTTCTTGTTTCCTCTCTTTTCTCTTGTTTCCTCTCCTTCCTCCCTTGTCCTCTCCTTCCTCCCGTGTCCTCTCCTTCCTCTCGTGTCCTCTCCTTCCTCTCGTGTCCTCTCCTTCCTCCCTTGTCCTCTCCTTCCTCTCGTTTCCCCTCCTTTCTCCCGTGTCCTCTCCTTCCTCTCGTGTCCTCTCCTTCCTCCCTTGTCCTCTCCTTCCTCTTCCTGTCCTTCCTCTCTCCTCTCTAGGTGTCCCTTCCCGTCGGAGCGTCAGGCCCGTCTGGAGGCGGTGCGGGAAGTCTTCCTGGCGGCCTACAGCTCCACCGTTGGCCTCAAGTCCTCGGCGCCCAGCCCCTCCGGTGCCATCTCCGGCCTGCTGGAGCAGTTCGCCCGGGGGGTCGGCCTCCGGGGTACCAACGCCATCGTCTGAGCCCTCTCAATGTGACTTCAGACTCTCGTCCTGCTTCCATCGACAGCCGATACGACACGCCTGGACAGTAAAGTGCCAAACATCTCTGCTCCAGGCAGGGGTGAAGCATTCATATTTTTATTCTCCTTTGATTTTCAAACCTCACATGCTTGGATTTATTTTCTGTGCTGCTCCAACTTTCCTCTGGACTTTTAATCCTCCATGTTGAGTTCATCAGGGAGGGAAATGGTTTCAGCCACAGTATCAAAAAGGGATGTTAAGAGTGCTTTCTAGCTGCTGAAATGAAAATGGCTGAAATCATGGCAGAATATGAACACTTCGTCCTTCCTCTGTTCTTCCTTATTCTGGTCCTGATTTTAAAAGCGTCCTTTCAGCGACCGTCCCGCGTACAGGCAGCGATATATTTTTACTTTCTGGTCTTGAGCTGCTATTCATTACTGATCCAAGCAGAGGAATGTTGTTTCATTTAGGTAGATTTTAAAGATTAGATAAATACAGCACTTATTGTGTTCGGACAGAAATGCCACCAGGGTTTTTTTTTTCTATCTGTTTCTAATCTGGGGCAGTAGATTAAAGTCAGAATCAGTTTTAGATCTTACAGCTCTGGGGTCTAGATTTAAAGGATAAGGTTGGATTTTTTTGTCTTAATGTAGTACTCACATGCCACATGTACGCTGACAGTTACTGGCTGCTGTAATCATTCCTTCTGTCCATACTGGCAGCGAAGGGATCCTCAGGGGATAAAACCTCCAGTCCTTCTTCAGATGACGGTAGTATGAGGCTGCCAGCCTTGTGTCCTGGTCTTACATCACATCCTGTGACGTAAACAGGAGTGCCAGTCTTGGCAGGATCCCGTTGGGGTTAAAGGTTGTTCTGACAGGTGAGAGACAATGTTCAACTAGGAATAAGGATGTCCACGTTCAGACTAGTTCTTGTTGAAGTCCTTCACGGTGGATTGGTGAGAGAAATTCAAATCTTGCCTTCTGTCTCATGTTCACACACTTGGTCAGTCACTGATTGTGTTTACTTTAAACAATACTTACTTTAAATTTCCCAGTTTTTTCCCTTATTCTGAAGAAGACTCTCTCACCGCTAAGCTGTTTATATGGCTAATGTAAAGTAATATTCCACTGATATTCCTGTTTACATGCAGCCGTTTATACTCTGATTAGCGTAACCGCTGGCGAACACAGCCTCCATCTTTCATTCCTTCTTGAAAAGATCGATGTTGAGATATTTATTCATATCCAAAAACCTGGTAAGTCGTCCATCATGTTCAAAAGTAGGTGTGTTTCTCCTTTTCTTTTGGGCATCTCTGTAAACTGTCAGTTGGTTTGTGTTCAACACACAGCTGAGACCGTTTCGCAAAAGTGGTAAAAAACAGTTGAGATGCATATAGAGTGCTGCAAGAACAAGTCCTAAAACACTGAAATGAGTTTTATCACTTCCTAGTGCCTCATCTGGAAGTCGATGGGTTTTTAGTTAGATGTCTGAAATAAGGTCTGTGGTTTACACAAGCTGAAGAGATTTTAACGTTTTGTTCTATGACATAAAATACGTCGGTAAATACGCCACTCGTGAATTTTGTGGCTTTTATTTGTCTTATAAAAGGCGAGATGGCTTTGATGTCATCACGCCGACTCGACCACCTTTACAGCCTCGTTGTTTATACTTATGCAGCTGTGGCGTACTTCCTGTATAGGGAAGGCTGTTTTGTTTCCATGTCACCAACATTAGCCACCTAGCTAACGTAGCTCTGTTCCACATCACCAACTAGCTAGCTACCTAGCTAACGTAGCTCTGTTCCACATCACCAACTAGCTAGCTACCTAGCTAACGTAGCTCTGTTCCACATCACCAACTAGCTAGCCACCTAGCTAGCGTAGCTCTGTTCCACATCACCAACACTAGCTAGCTACCTAGCTAACGTAGCTCTGTTCCACATCACCAACTAGCTAGCTACCTAGCTAGCGTAGCTCTGTTCCAGTCCCAGATGAAGCGTTATCTGACCTGATGTGTTTTATCGTGACTCCTGGTCTTTTTAGCAGTCAGGAAGAGAAAGAAGGATCAGACCTGTAGCTGGTTGAGTTCATCCCAGCAGGAAACACAGACATCGTAGCTTCAGAGAGACAGACGTCACTACCACGCTGTTGGCTGTGTCGTCTCTATAATGACGTATTTTCACAGTCTGGTACTTCAAACAGTTTTACTACAAACTGAGACTTTCTGGACTTGATACATTATGATTTAAATTGACAAACTTTATATACGTGATTCATGGAGGAATTCAAACAAGATCAAAATAGTATTTGTCTCTCACAGTTCGTATTTTTTCCCATGGCGGTCCACTGGAAGGGGGCAGGACTTCGCCTCTCTACAGTTTATGAACAGATGAGATGATTGCAGCGACCACGTATCAGCGTACATACAGCATGTGAGGAAGATGGTCTTGAATAAATCTGATCCTGTCGTTTAACTGGATTTTTATCAAATCCGTTCTGATGATTAAGCATCCACAGGGACTGTTCCTGAATGGCCTCACATACAGCACACTGTTTTTGAAGTCTCCAGATCCTCTACTTGAGTCCACATCCGGTCATTTCTCCGTCTTCAGTAGCACTGACGTGGTAGCACAAGCATTGTCGTAGCTAATCTGTGAACCGAAGGCCTTTTCAGTGTTTTCTCATTGGACTCCGGTGAAGCGAGGTCCGCCTGATTCCTGCCACTGCTGAGATTTCAGCTCAGCTATCAAAGGTTGTTCAGAAAACATGTTCGCCTTCTTCCTCTAACGTCACACCTGCACGGACGTTTCTACCTGTTGGGTAGATTCACACCTTTGAGTCCTTTCCTTCTGTTGAGAGATTTATTTTAAAACTAGCTTGTCGGTGTTGCCAAACGGTTTTGACGGCTGCTGTACCTCAGGACCTTTTGTTGTGCCTTTTTTTAATCTTCAGCATCACTGGACCAGAGCTTCCTCTGGTCCAGTTTCAGGTGTATTTCTGCTTCCTAAACGGTTCTAAGAGCTTGGGGGTGTTTGCAGCTGGTTGTTCATCTTTACTGTAGAGCATTAGCAGCGTTAGCTTTGCCATTTGAGGGTTTCCCTGTTATAACGCACTCGGTTTTAAAATTAGTCTTTTATGTTGCACAGTAACGTAAAGCTCTTATGAACACACCGATGAGATTTAATTTCTGCCCTTAAACACTGTAGAAGAAGATTTTATTGATTTTAATTAATATTTCTAGTGGGAATTTCAGGAATTACGTTTATTCACTTTCTTTCCGATAGTGAGATGAGAAGATTGACGTCTCTGCAGCCGTGTTTCCATTCACATCGTTTTATTGTTTTATCAAAAAAAGATTTAAATTGATTGGGGAAAGTTTTCTGAATAAAATCTGACATAGCGAACATTTAACTAGTGTTGTGATGGTGAAGGATTTTCCCCTGCAGTGAGAATTATTTGCTCAACAGCGTGATATGAGATATTAATGCCATTTTGTTTGTTTTTTTTCCCCAGATTATTGAATTAATTCTGGTTTTAATGCTATATACTATGACTATTTTTATGCTATGATTAGGTATATTGCTGCTTTTTAAAGGACTAAAGGGACAGTTTTAAAACTAATTATTTCACAGCTTTCTTATGTTAATACTCTGATTGGTCAGTTACAGTGTTCTGTGGTCTGTTATTTCTTTATAGCAGACCGTTCTCAGACCATTCCTTGTATAACAACTTTCTGTGTATAACAGACCATTGCTATGTATAACAGACCGTTGCCATGGGCGCAGTGCTGATGTCAGACTTTGGTGAACTGTTGTGTCAACTTATTGATTTATTTATTAAGTGTGATAATGTACAGATAGAAGGTCATTGTTGTGAGATAAACCCCATCAGGGCGATGTAACACCCCTTTGCTTCGGGTGGGTGCCGCATCGCCCTTATCTCCATCATCTGGGTTTATTTCACAACCACGACCCGCTAGCTGTACATTATCACTCACTCAAACACTTATTATTGATTGCAGAACACAGGGCAGCATTTTACACAAAGCTGAACAACGTGCGGCAGATTTAACTCACATGGCTGATCAGCTGTTCCCGCTGCTGACGTATTAAACACGGCCAATATTGATGAACTATTTAAACTATCTAAACTATTTAAGCTAACTATTTAAATTCCTGAAGACGGCTCTCCGTTTTGCTCTCGCAGACGTTTCGATGACCAAGTCGACTTGTTGTGTTTCTGGTTCCTCGGCTCTGTTTAGTGGTAGATTACGATCATACGTAGCAGTTGATGGAAACCTAATTCAAAAGTTAAATTAAAAATTTGCTGACACTTGAATGGAAACACGGTTTGTGTTAAATACAGAGCTGGATTAGCATAAAGACTGAGCTAACAGCTAGCTTAGCTTCAAGTTAAACAACGTGCACACCAACACTTCAAAAGCTTAATTACTGTGCTGCATTTAGGTTATTGAAGCCAAGTTAAACAAATGGAGATATGTGCTGACCAGTCAGTTTTAGAGGTGTGGTTAGGTGTATTTTTCAGGCTTCACATCAGCTAGCTGTTTCCCCCCGTTTCTAGTCTTTATGCTAAGCTAGGTTAACCACTTCCTGACTCTGGCTCTGTACTTAACGCACAAACATGATTTGATTTTCGTGTCTTGCTCTCGGAAAGAATTAAACAAAGCGGTCGTTTCACCTTGCAGAAATGACTTTCTTCTACGTTTTAAGCCACATTCTGCCTTCATGGCACCACAACAACACATGCTGAGCTGTTTTTAAGCTGCGGGAGTTTCCATCCCTTTTATTCTGGATGCATTAAGGAATTTGTGAGCATTTCGATGGATCGGTTCTCTGCAGGAGCTGTCGAAGTGGTTTCATTTTGTTCCCCTCTTCGTCAGGCGCTGAGGCGTGACCTCATGTCCCTGTCCTGTTTTAAGCTTTTCTTTTTAAGGTATCTTTCCTGAAAAGGAGTCGAGGTTATATATCATTTGTTTTTTATTTCGGCTTAACTTTGACTGTCGGCCTGTAGCTGCTGTTGAGCAGCCAATCACAGGACACCTGCAATAACATTTTCATTTTCAAATAGTGAGAAAAATGTCACTTTCTGGTTTTGCATGACGTCTCCAAGTTTATCTCCAATGAATTTTCCTGATTTAAAATGCTGCGTTGCACTCGTCCTGATGTTCTCTGTGTGAAGACTTTTCTTCTTTGTACAGTTGATGCATTTTTAAGTAATTCTGCATTTTTTTTTTTGTTTTGTTATAAATTGCTGTTAATTGTCGGCAGGCTGTAATGAAAGGTGAACTGAGCAGCAGGTGGCGATCGTCAATAAACAAGAAAACACAAACGTCTTTGATTATTTCTTTCTTGTTCATGTGAATTTTCTTTAGCGGATCGTCTCAGGAGCTCGTGATTTATTTATCCATGGTGAGATATATTAAGTATTTACACCACATGATCTGCTTCCCTTCGCGGCTGAGCTGACACTAAGTGGTCTTTCTTAACACAGATGAGACCTCCAAGAACGGTTTTTCAAATGAGACTTCTGTGTCGAATGTAATTTGAATGCATAAAGCAGTTATATAACCGCATATTTCAAATCTGATCACATTAAAAGCAAATTCAGTTAAGTTACATAAGTTGTCCTAACTCAGGAGACTGCTGGGACGATGCAACTATCTCCTGATTTGATATGATCACGATACTTGGGCGGCGATTCAATTTGTATTTCAATTCGATATTCTGATTTATTGCAGTTTTTGCTAACTTTTTACCACTAGACCGTGGGGAGAAGTTGAATCAGACACTTCTAGGGACGTTTACTGTGGAAAATCTCTAAATTAATCCAGTAAAATGTTTGATCTTCAGTGTGCATGTAGTCAGATGTCCTCAGGTCAAATATATCAGGATCATTGTCAGGAATGTTTTTTTATTTTTTCCAGCAAACCAAAAATCAAAGAATAAAGACATTTTCATCTCAATTTAGTGGTATTAATCCAATTAATCTTATTTCCATAGATGGATTCTGTAGATCCAGTTCCCTTTATTAACACCTTATTTTGAAAAGCAGACATAGTTCCAGGTGTCTACTTCCTCTAACTTCTCCAAGGTGGTCTCTAGCTCTCCGTCAACTCCGTTCTCTTTATCCATCCATGGTCAGCTCCATCGGGGCCGTCTGAATGCATTCAACATAAATGTCAGTATATGGCGCTCTACAGTCGTAGCGTCGGACCGTCGGACCACGGAGACGAGAGCGACAGCCGGCTGGACCGCACGTTACCGCCGTACGATAACGTTTCCCATCCGTGACGGAGTTAGCGTGCAGCTTTAGCCGTGATGTCTAGCTCTGCTTTTCCAAAGTGTTTCCCTCCTTTACTGGATGTGTAGTGTTTACCAGGCTGGGTTTAACATGGAGGGTGGAGGTCGGATCCACGCCGACCCTCCACCCTTTAATACTTTCTGAGGTTTGTTTTGGACGGCGGATACTCAGACTACCTCAATAAAAGCGGGAGCTTCTTTCTACCGCCACATAGACTCACAGCCCGACTGCTTTCTGAGGTAAAACTCTCTCTTTGGCCTTTAAACTTTGAGGTCGGAGGTCATCCCACACAATGACACGTCATCAAGTCGGATATTTGTGGGAACCCAGTCAGCTTGTGGTTATTTAATCGACTACATCTTCCCCCTGCCTCAGAGGTGGAAACACTGAAATGTTTTTGTGGTTAATGAATTATTGATTTATAAAATATTTATCCTATTAATTGACTCTTCATGCTGCTTGAGGCACGACAGGCTTTCCTCCTGCTACTTCTTTCTTTTCCCTCTTTCTATTTTACCTCTTCACTTTCCTCCTCTCTTTGCACAGTTTTTACTTTTCTGCATCTTTATATTCCTCCACGTCAAACTCTCAACACTGTGCTCTCGATAGCTTGACTTTCCACATATGAAGAACGGGGACAAATCTTGTGTTGTGGTCAGAAATACGGTGTTGTTTTAAAGGGCTGTCAATCCATTAAAATATTTATCAAAATGAACTGAGAGATTGTCCATAGTTAATTGTGATTAATTGCAAATTAATTGCATTTTTTTCAGTTCAAAATATACTTTAAAGGGAACGTTGTCAAGTATTTAATACTATTTGTATTCAATTTTATATTAATTTATTGTTGTATGCATTTTATTTATTCATTTATTTATGCACTTATTTATTTATTTCTGCAGGATTTGCCACCTTATTTATTTCCCATAATGGTATTTATTTCTGTAATCTTTTCTTTATACATTTCTTTATTGCTGAGGCACTAAATTGATATTTCTGCTTTAATTTGCTTCTTTATTTATCTTTGTATTAGTCCTCTTATTTATTTACTGCTCTGTTTAATTTTCCATATTTTTTTATTTATATTTAATTTTATATGTACATGTATAATTTATTGTTGCATTTATTTATTTATTCATTTATGCATGATTTGCTCCTTGCATTTCACCTCTTATTCATGCCCCCCAAATTTATTTATTTATTTATTTATTGTGGTATCAATTTCCCCCCATATCCAGGCTACAACTTGCGGCCAGAGAAACTTGTGGAGGTCTCTGCCTCCACCTGGCGATGGATGGAGAGAAATAAGGAGCTCGTGGCTCCACATCGGTCTCTCTCTCTCTCTCTCTCTCTCTCTCTCTCTCTCTCTCTCTCTCTCTCTCCCCTCTCTCTCTCCCTCTCTCCCTCCCTCTCTCCATGAATGAAAGCCTCTTCCTCAGGTATGCCTCCTCACCCTCAGCTGCGCTCCAGCGACCGTCAGCAGCAACAACTACTACAACCGGAGCCGGCCGATCCTCCAACTGCGCGCCTCTCCTCCCGGGTGGATGGAACAAACGCACCGGAGTCACAGAGGAAACTAGAGCTGTAGTACAAGTGACAGCTTCATTTCAGTGAGAAGAAGTGATTAAGAAGCCTCGGCCATGGCGACAATAGGGGACTTCGACCCGCTCAACTCCACCGTACCTGCGACAAAGATTGAAATCACCGTTTCCTGCAGGTCAGCAGCGCAAACGCGTTTCCAGCACTCACCTGTCACACAGGAACATATTTACACCTTCTGGATGCTTCGCCTCCATTTCATCATTATGGTTTTATTATTATTATTATTAATATTGTGCGCAGACTTTTCCTCCCGCTTTCTAGTCAGCATTGCGCGTCTTTGACGTGCACGGAGCAACTCTTTTATTGCTAAGGAGGGATTTGCATGTGCAGTGGGTGTAGAAGTGCGTGGGGTGCAGCAGGAAGCAGCAGTAGCAGGTTTATTCTGAGTGCTTGGAGAGCTCCGGAGAGCGCAGCTCCGGAGCGCAACTCCGAGATCACAGGCGCGCTGGATGCGACCTCATAATAATAATATAACAATACTATAACTCATTTTATAATAAGCTCAATCCAATAACGAGCACATGGAGGCTGAAAGGCTCAGCAGGATACCACACGGTGGTTTTTAAATAAGTCAGTATAGGAATAGCTTTTTTTCCCCAGTTAAGCAACAAAACAGGACACACAAATAAGCGGATTTAATTCAAAATATTGCAAAAGAGAATGAAACATGCATTTTGAAATATGATCAAAGTTTCTGCGAGAGTCAAAGTCAAACTAGTCGTGTATGGAGGACGGAGCCTGCCAAAACTAAATATAAATGAATGAATAGATAAATGACTGTTATTAAATACAGCAACAAATAATGTTAAATATAAACGTAGCCATTAATTCATTGATCAAATGTGATACAAACTGATTTTTCTATTTTAATTTGCTTCTATATGTTATTTATTTATTTATGCATTTATTTATTGATCTTTGTATTAATTCCCTTATTTATGTATGTATTTTTATTGCATTTTTAATTTATTTATGTTTGCATTTATTTATTTATTATTTATTTTCAAATGTATTTATTTATTATTTATCTGTTAATTCCCTTATTTATTCACTTGTCTACTTAATATTTCCATTTATGTATTTATCTTATTACATGTTATATTTATTTTCTCATTTATATATTATTTATTTTATATTTATTTTTAAAATGCACGTATTTATTTATGTATTTATACATTTATTTATTATTTATTTATCTATTTCTTTTTGCAAAATTTTCCCTTTGCATTTCACCCCTTATTTACTTCCCAAAGTTGTTTATTTGTTGTTTTCTTCTCTTCATGCACTTCTTTTTACATTTCTTTATTGCCGTGGAACCAAATTAATATTTCTGTTTTAATTTGCTTCTTTATTTATTTATATTTGTATTAATTCCCTTATTTATTTACACTTCTATCTGCATGCTAGCCAGCTAACGGACTGCATGCTAGCCAGCTAACGGACTGTAATGCTAGCCAGCTAATGGACTGTATGTTCTAGCTAGCTAATTTTCGGACTGTATGCTAGCCAGCTAACAGACTGTATGCTAGCCAGCTAACGGACTACATGCTAGCCAGCTAATGGACTGTATGCTAGCCAGCTAATGGACTGTATGCTAGCCAGCTAACGGACTGCATGCTAGCCAGCTAACGGACTGTATGCTAGCCAGCTAATGGACTGTATGCTAGCTAGCTAACGTACGTCATCATGGGGTCAGACTGCTTGACTGTATGCTAGCTAGCTAACGGGCTGTGTGCTAGCCAGCAAACGGACTGTGTGCTAGCCAGCTAACGGACTGTATGCAGCCAGCTAATGGACTGTATGCTAGCTAGCTAACGGACTGTATGCTAGCCAGCTAATGGACTGTATGCTAGCCAGCTAATGGACTGTATGCTAGCTAGCTAACGGACTGTGTGCTAGCCAGCTAACGGTGTCTGCTTCTGTTTATCAACTCCAGTCTTCGTTCTCCAGCTCATTTATCGAGTAATTTATTTATTAATGCATTTATATTTTATTCATTTTTTTATTTCTTATGTATTCTTTTGTTTTGGTATTTTTTTATTTGTGTTTTCTTCTCTTCATGCACTTCTTTTTACATTTCTTTATTGCCGTGGAACCAAATTAATATTTCTGTTTTAATTTGCTTCTTTATTTATTTATATTTGTATTAATTCCCTTATTTATTTACACTTCTATCTAATTTTCCCATTTATGTATTTATTTTTATTACATTTTAAATTTAGTTATTTATTTTCATTTTCTATTATTTAATTTTTTCAGTGTATGTATTTATTAATTGTTTTATGTTAATTGTTCTGTTTGTCGTACGTCATCATGGGGTCAGACTGCTTGACTGTATGCTAGCCAGCTAACGGACTGCATGCTAGCCAGCTAACGGACTGTATGCTAGCCAGCTAATGGACTGTATGCTAGCTAGCTAACGGACTGTATGCTAGCCAGCAAACGGACTGTGTGCTAGCCAGCTAATGGACTGTATACTAGCCAGCTAACGGACTGTATGCAGCCAGCTAACGGACTGTATGCAGCCAGCTAATGGACTGTATGCTAGCTAGCTAACGGGCTATATGCTAGCTAGCTAACGGACTGTGTGCTAGCTAGCTAACGGACTGTGTGCTAGCCAGCTAACGGACTGTATGCTAGCCAGCTAACGGACTGTGTGCTAGCCAGCTAACTTGACTGTATGCTAGCTAGCTAACGGACTGTATGCTAGCTAGCTAACGGACTGTGTGCTAGCTAGCTAATGGACTGTGTGCTAGCCAGCTAACGGACTGTATGCTAGCCAGCTAACGGACTGTATGCAGCCAGCTAATGGACTGTATGCTAGCCAGCTAACTTGACTGTATGCTAGCTAGCTAACGGACTGTATGCTAGCTAGCTAACGGACTGTGTGCTAGCCAGCAAACGGACTGTATGCTAGCCAGCTAACGGACTGTATGCAGCCAGCTAATGGACTGCATGCTAGCCAGCTAACTTGACTGTATGCTAGCTAGCTAACGGACTGTATGCTAGCTAGCTAACGGACTGTGTGCTAGCCAGCAAACGGACTGTATGCTAGCCAGCTAACGGACTGTATGCAGCCAGCTAATGGACTGTATGCTAGCTAGCTAACGGACTGTATGCTAGCCAGCTAATGGACTGTATGCTAGCCAGCTAACGGACTGTATGCTAGCCAGCTAATGGACTGTATGCTAGCTAGCTAACGGACTGTGTGCTAGCCAGCTAACGGTGTCTGCTTCTGTTTATCAACTCCAGTCTTCGTTCTCCAGCTCATTTATCGAGTAATTTATTCATTAATGCATTTATATTTTATTCATTTTTTTATTTCTTATGTATTCTTTTGTTTTGGTATTTTTTTTATTTATCTTTGCTTTTATTCTTTCGTTATTTTATATTATTTTTTAAATGTATGTATTTATGCATTTATTTATTTATGCATGATTTCCCCTTTGCATTTCACCCCTTATTTATTTCCATAATATTTTATTTATGTATTATTTTCTGGAAACGTTACACATTTCCTGCATCATTATGTAGATGAGGAGGCTGTCGCTCAGCGTCCCTGTGGCGTCAGGCTGCACGGCTGTGTGCTGGCTGGCTAACGCTGTCTGCTTCTGCTTATCATTCTCCGGCTCATTCATACACTTGTTTATTTAGTTTGGCAGGTTCTGTCCACCATAGTAGTGATGGAGATGCAGCAGTGGTAAAGTGAAGAGCTGATTATAGACGGCAGGCTGTACTATATGAATGTCAGATACTGAGGCGTCGGCTCATTCCCTCATAAAAACTCCTGATGTCTGATTTTGACCTGTTATAATTAAAGGCACCTTAGGGGGGCAAGCACTTACTAAAATTAATCATTAATATATTTTACGAGTGATTCCCCCCTGAAGGACTTGAATATGATTTGTACTGAATGCTGCCAGCAGGTGATGAGCTCACCCCCCCACTGCCATCACAACCCAGCATACTGAACTATCTAAGAAGTTATTGCCAGATGAGGGCGGATGTTTCATTTCACTGTTGGGGGAAATAAACATAAAAACTTCCTGAGTAATTCCTGAAGGGGACAGCAAACATGCCACCAAAAGTACAGTCAATAATAAATTAAATGACTCTCAAGAATTAATTAATAATTACTACTGGACTATTGATAGGTGAATATCTTCTAAATTACAGAGGGCTCTTTCTCTCATAACGCTGGTAAACAAAAGCTGAACAAACGTACCTGCCACAGTGCTGCATTCACTGTCTCCAGTTCACCGTCAGGAGAGTTACTGTAGCAGCCACGGTGCTGCGTTCACTGTCTCCAGTTCACCATCAGGAGAGTTTCTGTAGCAGCCACAATGCTGCGTTCACTGTCTCCAGTTCACCGTCAGGAGAGTTAGTGTAGCAGCCACGGTGCTGCGTTCACTGTCTCCAGTTCACCATCAGGAGAGTTAGTGTAGCAGCCACGATGCTGCGTTCACTGTCTCTAGTTCACCATCAGGAGAGTTTCTGTAGCAGCCACAATGCTGCGTTCACTGTCTCCAGTTCATCATCAGGAGACTTACAGTAGCAGCCACGCTGCGCTGCATCACCCTGAAGGAGTTCATTTCATAACAATGACCCACTCACGGTACATTATACCTTGCATAGTTTGCTAACACATTCACTATAGCAACTTCATTAGGTGACACTATGTCAGTGGTGTGTTTCCAGCTTGTTCTGCTGCTAAAAGTGTCAAAAATAATAATTTATGCAGCTTTAAAGTTAAAACCCCCAAGTGGCAGACTATGAAAGGAGTGTCAGTGGTGCTGCCTTTACGGCCCCCTGGCAGTAGGCACAGAGTACTGAATTAATGGCCAATGCGCCCCCTCAGTCCTGGGTCGTGTCTATATGTTAATGGGCCCAGAAGCTGCTGATTGTGACAAGCTGCTCCTGGTCCTCAGTGTCCCCGGGCCCTGCCAGTCTGGAGGGGTTAGAGATGGAGCTGTTTCAGCTCCCTGACTCTGACAGAATGGGGTTGGCTCGGTGGGTCCCAGAAGGATCCACTCTGCAGATGAACGGGACGGGATCAGCTGTGGATATAGCCGAGAGACAGAGAGAGGCTGATCGACTGTTCATCAGCTGAAATCACTGAAGCTGTGAGGAACCTGGTTGATAAAGCTGGTCAGTCCCAGGGATCCAACAGGCCGGTCTCATACAAACACAAGTATAGTTCACTATTTTAATGATAGCTACAGGTGGGTCGGTTCCAGTCTCCTGATAGTGTGCACGCTGGCTCGCTGACTTGATGCGTAAAGGAACCAGCCATCATTAAAGGATAACTGCAACATTTTTCAACCTGGGTTTTCCCTGTTTTCCACTGTTATTGTATCTAACTGACTAATGGGGACAACAATTTCTGAAATTGGTCCGGTATTGAGGGAGAACGCTGTCGACAGCAGCTGTTCACAGGCTGCAATATGGTGCTACTGGGTGTATCGTGCAACGCGTTCCCATCCCAACTCGTCATATACTGACGCTCTGTCACACTCCTCAGTAACAGTCACGGTGCTGCATTCACTGTCTCCAGTTCACCCTCAGGAGAGTTACAGCAGCCACGGTGCTGCGTTCACTGTCTCCAGTTCACCATCATGAGAGCTACAGTAGCAGCCACGCTGCTGCGTTCACTGTCTCCAGTTCACCATCATGAGAGCTACAGTAGCAGCCACGGTGCTGCACTGCATCGCCCTGAAGGGGTTTATTTCACAACAATGACCACCAATTGCTAACACATTCACTATAGCAACTTATAAGGTGACAAAATGTCAGTGATGTGCTTCCAGCTTATTCTGCTGCTAAAGGTGTCAAAAATAATAATGTAGGCAGCTTTAAAGTTTAAACCCCTAAGTGGCGAAAGAAATGTCGCCAGATCAGCTCCAGCCCCCCACGACCCTGAACAGGATAAGCGGTTACAGATAATTAATGGGTGGACATCAGATACTGGACTTTTAATTCCATAGTTTTCACCATTTTGTTGCAAATTGTAATTCCTGTTAATTTTGAATTTTTTTTCCCGAGTTGCCGATTATACATCGGATCGGTACTTGGCATCAGCTGATACCAAACGCCCACATATCGCTATCAGTCTCGGGACTGAAGAAGCTGGATCTGCATCTGCATCCCTACACCATTAGTCAGTTAGACACAAAAACATGGATAAATAGGGTCCAGGTTGAAACGTAGTTTGTTGACTGCAGCTTTTTCTTTTCAAACTTTAGCTGACTGACCAACACCACCGCTGCATTAGGGCGACTTCATAATGGGTGTCCTCCTGGCAGTAGGTGTTCTACGATTATTATTATCATTTTGATTGATTTCCATCCATTCGTGAGGTCTGGCTTTCCTTCCCTGCCCCGGTCCTGACAGCACGAGGTAACTGGTCCTCATGTCTCAGGGGAGATTCCTGATCAAATGTTCTACTGGAAAAACTTTCCATACTGATGTCTGAAAGTGATTTTGTCCCGTGAATAACACATATACAGTAAGTAGAGATAGAGCTCTGATGATGACCGAGGATGATCACCAGCTGAGAAACATGAAACAAACATCTGCGCCGACAGAAACAGTCTTGAAGGTGGATCGTATCTCTGTTATTCCTTCCTCCGTCACCATCACCATCCTCCCTACCTCAGCTTCTTTCATCATCCCGTCTGAGAGGACGTGCCTGCCCGATGTGTTTTGACAGACACTTGACATTTAGATGAAATGTTTTTCATGTAGCCACTCTGTCTCGTTATTGCGTAAACGTTGGTGTATTGTCAGGGGAGGCTACCTGGAGGTGAATATATGACTTAATATCTAAAAAGGCTCTGACTTCGCTGCTTATACACACTCTTTTAGAGCTCTAAGTACGTCAGCTTGTTTTGTAATATGAGGATGATTTGCCTGAAGGAAAAATAAATCAGTCTGCCTACACGCACTCGATGTCCCAGTCAAATTATTCTCCCCCATTCCTTTTTCCCCATTACGAGTTTCATCCTCAAACAGCCCAGATGTCCTGTTGTCGCCCAAAGCCACTGCAGGTGGTAATGAGGTGGATTGCTTTCCCCATTCAGGTTAAGATGCTTGACACAGAGGTTACTGTTCAAATGGATAAAACACGAATGGAAAAAGGAAATGAGAGTCAGGGGAGAGCCGGAAAGATTCACACGTCTGCACAGAATGAGTACATTGATGTTAAGACAGGCAGGTAGATCTGCTTTAAGAGGAGAGCCTCCACTCATTCCCAGGGCGTCAAACACCAACGCTTTGCACAGCCATCAGCATTCATTGCCACTACGCAAGGCACCCTTTAACACCTGTATAAGACGCATTGGGCTTTCAGTGTTAATCCAGCCATCCATCTGCAACCGTTTTTCCTGTTCGGGGTTGTGGGAGGGCTGGAGCCGATCTCATTGGGCGAAGGCGAAGGCCAGTCCATCGCAGGGCTGACACATGGAGACCGACAACCATTCACGCTCACGTTCACACTTACGGGCAATTTAGAGAAAACCCACGCTAACACGGGAAGAACATACAAACTCCACACAGAGGAGCCCCAAGCCGGATTCAAACCGGCGACCCTCTTGCTGTGAGACAACAGTGCAAATCACTGTACCACCGTGCAGCCCTACAGTGTAAATCCTTCTGTGTCGATATAAAACGCTCAGGGAAAGTGCAGTGGTGATGTAGTTTGACGAGTAAAAGTGATGGAGGGGAGGTGGGTGGGTCCAGCAAAAACGAAGCTTTCATCCAGGAGGCCGCTGTTTGTGTCCTGTGGGTTAAATTTCACTTTCATATTACAATCAGCTGTTCGTTTGTGTCCCGTATTGTGTCCCGCGTTCAGCGTCATTTTTGTTGTAAGTACGTAGTAGTTTGTCTCGTCGGCCACCGTTGTTCTCTTACAAGCAAGTTTCATCTGGTTGCAATCTGCACCACTAGATACCGCCAGATCCTACACACTGCACAATTTTTACTCATTTTGGATTAGAAATAAAATATCTGTCTTAGTTTTATTAGAAAATAAAATCTTTTTAATGTCAGAAATTCTGTGGGCGAAGGCCTGACTGTCCTGAGTCTTGTCTGAGTGTCCTTTTTAATGGGTTTTGGGTTATTACTCACTAACTAAGGTAAGTTGACTAACTTGAGTATACTTGTCTATCCAAATACTGCATAAATTAAAAAAAAAAGGTAAATCAGCAACTCTTTACTGTAAACAGCTCCTACCTGGAGGTTTCTTATGTGATTATAGCATCTTCTAGATTATCTGGTACAAATGTTTCGGTGCAGTCTTTGTTGCTTTCAGCCCATGTCGAGTGTGTGGATGTTGTTGGCTGTGGTTTGTGTCTATCTGATACCTTCATCTTCTAATATAGTGGTTTTAAAAGACCATTAGAAATGCTTCCTTTGTCCCCTTTTAATATCCAGTTCTCTTGTTCTTTGTCTCCTCTGTCCACACTCATATTGTGGCATTTCTTCATTTCCTTTTTTTTCACCATGGTTGGGTCTTTCTGGTGAAGCAGAGGCATGTACAGTAGCTGTGGGTGGTGGTACTGTGCGGTAAACGTAAGGGAGTTTTGAAGAAATGATGAAAGGATGAAAATAATGGAGTAAGGCAATAAAAATATGGCAATTTAGTTTATTTAAAATAGTACAAATGGTTATCTGATCAAGTGAAATAGCTAGGATTAATAGTAGTTTAATAAGTAGTTTAAAATAAACAGTTCTAAACAACATCGAAAGCAAACATAAATTAAAAAAATCACCCTTTTGTAGTTTTAGGGTCAGCGCTTGTGTTTGATTGGTGACAGTAGCTATCAATCAGAAACACCTGCATTGTAATTGGTCGGAGATCAGGAAGAGGGCGGGACATAAAAAAAATACACGGACAGCTCGCGAAGGAAGGAGCGAAGGAAAAAGAGGAGAAAATGGAGGATAAACAGCAGCAGCAGGTTAAGACCAACATACCTGATTTTCTCCGTATAATCTTGGTTAATTAGCCCGGCTGTCGGTGTTTGTGCGTATTTTAGCGCTAGCTTGACCTCTGTGAGTGAAATTGTAGAGCAGTTAGCCGCTAAGCTAGCGGGAGTTAACGATGCTAACGGCTCGGCTAGGCTAGCAGCAGTTAGCTTGTGGGACTAGTGGACGAGTGAACCGGTGACTGTGAGCTTGGACCGACAGGCGCTGGATTCAAGGTCAGACAGACCCCGCAGTGGAAGAAGTGTTGGTCCTCCGATGAAGAGACCTGTTGGGCCCTTCACATGCTAACGTTACATCCCGGTTTCATCTGCCCGACCACGAACCTTGTCTCCAGGACTAACGCCGAACTGTGAGTTGGACTGTCTGTGTATTTGCCATAGAAGTGAACTAGGAGCAGAAGGGTCGTGGAGCTGTTTGTTTTGGTCATTTTGGTGCCTTCAGATGTGGTGGTGTTTACAGTGGTCACTAGTTGGGTCATCGTGAACGTCTCAAAGCTCCGAGTTCACGACTTGTTACGTGTTTGTTGTTGTTGTGAGAAATGGTGGAGCCCATGGAAGTTCATTTATCGGTGAATAATAAGTTAATATTGTACAGTATATCTTAATTTTAGTCATATAGTATAGTAGTATAGTCATTGTTTTTATTGGTAATATTATATAATGTCTGAGGAAAATGTTGATATTCTCAGTGACCTTGTCTTTCTCCTCTGTCATTATGTCTTCACATTTCCCGCATCATGTTACCCACTAGCTAGCTTGCTAAATTGTTAGCCTCTGTGGCTTCTAGACTTGGACAGTAATGGTGCCTTCAAATGAAACTTGTGGACTTGTGTTTACGAGATAGGAAGTCCTGTACACGATATACTTGGTGTTCAAGTGGTTAAGTTGTGAAGAACACAGCCGCTAAGCAACGGCAATATAAACGTTGTTAGCGTTACCAGCTGCAACAAAAAGCAGATGCACACACAGGTTAAATCATCATTTTCTGTAGCAACAGTTGCAGTGTGTGTGCTCAAAACAGACCTGAAACTGAGTCCCCAGTTCACCCGTCAACGTGAACGTCAACGTGAACATCACTTTAGCAGCCACACAGCTGAGTGTATTGTCCCAGCAAGTCTCCACCACACTATTTACGTAGCCGCGAGGTTGTCAGCTGTTGGTCTGCCTGGCGTACTCAGTGAGCAAGTGTCCGGTCAAGAGCCAGGCCGTGTCTGTGTGGTGGCGGTGAGTGTTATTGGTGGTGTTTTAACTGTGAACGTAGCTGTAACAGTGTGTCTGCAGTTTATTTGTCGGTGAATAAATGCTACTGCTCCTGTGTCTTGCCTTGAGGCGGTTAGCCCCGACGTCAGCAATAACACTGTTGTTAAGGTGGACCAGCTATTCCCTTCTAAGTGGCAAGCCACTCCTCTGAGTTTTGCTCAGCTTTTTATTTAATCTTTTATTTTAACTGCTGAACCGATAGCATTAATCGGTTTAAAATGTTAATGTCAAATGGTTACTTATTAACATCCCTAGTTGAGATGATAATTTTGAAAAATATTCTTAACTGATCACTGACCCTCAATTGTCGATTTTCAACCATTAACATACAAGATAAGTGTCTGGGAGCGTTAGCAGCCACGGTGCTGTGTTCACTGTCTCCAGTTCACCATCAGGAGAGTTACTGTAGCAGCTACGCTGCTGCGTTCACTGTCTCCAGTTCACCGTCAGGAGAGTTACTGTAGCAGCCACGGTGCTGCATTCACTGTCTCCAGTTCACCGTCTGGAGAGTTTGTTGGTGGTGTTATAGCTGAACGTAGCTGTAGCAGACAGTGTGTGTACAGTTTATTTGTAGGTGAATAAATGCTACAAGGCTACAAGCTACAACTCCTCAGCTGGAAGTCCAGAGACAACTTCCTGTGTCTGTGCTGGCTCTCTTTTAAGGTCGACCAGCTTTTCTCCTTAAAGTGAGTGTTTCTCAGGTCTTTAATTAATTATTAATATTTCTTTTAACCGTTCAACCTGGTGTTAATCGGTTAAAATACTTGTGTTAATCAGTTAAACGGTTCATTATTAACATCCCTAATCCCTAGTCATGGCAAAAACAAACACTTTTAGTGGACGTAAATGACAGCGCCAGGTTGCCTCAATAACACCATGTTGAGCAGCTGCGATCTATAGCTCTCTGTTTCAAAACTGGACCAGTTTCTGAAATTCTTTCCTTGTTTGTCAGCTGGACATAAAAACATGGAAAAATGGAGTTGAAAAATACAGAAACCGCCCTTTAACAGGCTTGCTGCTGCGTCCATAGCTGTCAGACTGTGTATTTTTTGCCGTAAAGTAGATCAGTAATGACAGAAAATTATTCTGCTGTGTAAATTCGCAAATCTGATTTGATCATTTGTCAATGACGGTGTGGAGGCTTCGCAGATTTGATAGAAATGACTCAGCTTTGGTTGCTGTGTCAGCATAGCGTATCAGTGTGTGTAAACAGCTCTGTCAGATGATGTGTCAGTGTGTACGTGGGTTAGACAGGCAGTCAGATAGAGTGGAAGGAAGCAGTGTTTTTCCTCTGGCTTATGTAAGTGGCAGCCAGCCTGCCTGCCACCCAAACGCTGCTCCTCTAGATCCTATTAGACAAGCTGAGCGTGGCAGCCACCCTGCAGCCTGCGATGATTACTGCTGGCACACGATTGTTTAAATGAGACGGTAGGAAATAAATCACCTCCCCTCTCGTGCAAGCAAAGCACCTATTAACCCCAATATCACCCCCCCCCCCCCCCCCAACACAATCCATCCCTGACTAGTTTGTTGCCAGAAGTATGAAAATACTGTAGCACAGGTAGAACAGGGCAGGAGAACAGGGCGTCTAATTAGTCGGGGTGGGGGGTGTTGGGGTGGTTTCCCATTGTAGTATTTTTGCCAGTTTTTTATACTTTTTTACCTATGGAGCTGTGTGGCTACCAGGAGGCTCCAACAGTGACTTGTTTGTGTGTGTGAAATATTTTTTTAAATCACCATCTGATTTATCAATGTGAACATTTATTGTGCAAACTGCAACAACTTGGTAGTCACGCAGCTCTATAATATAACTGACAAAAATACAGAATTTCATGCATCGGCCTACAATGGGAAATAAAGTTACACTGCATTACAGAATGCATGGTTTTATAATGTAATGGCAGTGAGATTAAAAACTGTGGTTTAAATGGAGGTCAATGAGGCATTTTTGGCCACAAAGATGTCCAGACGGTAGTAAATTTGAGGAGGGCACATGGGTTAAATATTAATTTCTAATCTGTGTAATATGTGTCAGCCTTGCGATGGGCTGTTGACCTGTTGCCCCCCCCATAGTATTAACAACCCACCACCGTACGCAGAAAATCTGAGTAAAATAAAGTTAAGAACAGGATCTACATTTGCAGTTATCTCAGTCACTGTAACCAACACCACAGCACTACTTCCAAAGGGTTCATACACTGAGAGGGTGCATCTCTTTGCAAATGAATTGGTTTAGTAGTATTGACTGATTAATCTTTGTGTGTTAACTATTAATTAAAGATGGAAAAAGTGTTTTTAATAATCAAATCAACAGTGTCACAAAATATGGGAAGACGATATTTTATTTTTTTCAATATTTTCTCACATCCCTAGTCCTAATCTCTGGGCCCCCAGGACAAGGGATGTCACAAGAACCAATACTTTGGTACCAAGTCGATGGCTGTAATGGTCATTGGTACCGGAGGTTCTGGAGATGCGATTCCTCCAGATCTGATGGGGGCAGGAAGAAATGAAGGAAGAAGACAAATGCTACAACTACACGTGAGAGATGGCAATACATGCAGCTGCAGCGTGATCTCTGCCTCAACTCTTTGAGAAGACGAAGAAGAGAGTCGGGTATGGAAGTACTTTGTATTCGAGGCGGATCATCAAGGAGTAAAAATAGATTTGCAAAAGCCAATACACAAATGGAGCCATCGTACTTTTCAAACCAAAGGAAGAAATACTTCCAACATAGCAAAGCACTTCAAAGACAGACAGAGTGAGTTTCAATTCATGTTAACATTAAAGTAACAACTACTTGATCCACTTGTTATCTTTATCCTGATATCGCCTCCACTTTACCGTTATTGTGGGCATTGTTTTGTATCCAAGTATGTGCAAGTAACGCTTGCAGTGGCAAAACACTAAAGGCTACCGTGTTTTGGGTAACATAATGTGACCATAGCAAGTAGTAGTAGGCTTTCGTCTAACCGGTCTGTGTCATCCATTATCAAAATATAACATTAGCATTTTAAATAAATGTTTAATGCTTTAATGGTTTGTCAACATGTCAGTGAATTTAAACTACTGCCTGACAAAAAACTCACTTGAAGCAAACAAATGGGATAGTGTAGTCACTGAATTCATATGCATGGATCAAGTTCCCATCTACAGTGTAGAAAAGCATGGATTTCAGCAAAGGCATGAGCAGATCAACCCCAGATATCAGCTACCAAGTAGAAACTGTATAAAGAGATCCCAGAAATCTACACTGAAACTAGAGGCCTCATAACCCAGCATCTCAGAGAGAAACCATTTTATGCCTGCACAACTGATCTGTGGACAAGCAGAGCTGCAGACACCTTCATGTATATTACAGTGCACAACCAAGTCATGGGAGATGCACTCCTGGTGTTTAGACTGGAGTGGCCTGAACACAGCTGAGAGTTTGAAGGAGGCCTTAGTAGAAGCCTGAAGAGGAGTGGAAGTTAGATGTTTCAGAAATGGCAGGCATCACAACAGACATGGCTCCAGCAACCAGAAGGCCTTTAAAGACGATTACACATGGGAGCCCATGTTTTGGACATAATCTGCACCTTGCAGTCAACAAAGCAATCGATATTGTCAGAGTGTCTGCAGCACTGTCAAGGCTTTGTAAAACCGTATCCGCACTCAGCACATCACCAAAGCTTTCAAGCTTTCAGCTTGTCAGCTCACTCGTTGGACTTCTTCATTTAATATGGTGGAAAGGTTTTTGGAGTTGCAGCAAGCTGTGTGTTCGCGGTGCTGGCAGAGGACTGAAAAAATAGCATCTGATATCCAAAGACACTGACATTACCTCCTGAGAGACTCTGAAAGAAAACCTTGGACCACTGAGTCCTTTCACTGATTTTTACTCAGTGGTGAGAAGCACACGATCCAATCATGGAAATTCACTGGTATTGGTATCAACTGCTAGATTTCTGGTGCTCCATTTGTTAACACAAGGCTTTTATTCTGAAATATGTGCAGGACAGTGCTGTAGAACAAGCAGTGACTTGCAGGGCATCATGAATGAATGTAGTACGGGATTTAAATTGTTGATTGACACTATTATTTACAAATTATCACATGTTTCTTGACCTTTCTTTGTCTAAATTATAGAAATGACATTTATAATGACATGAAGTGTCATTTATGAAAGTCAGACTGTAGAAAGAGCAGCAGCAGAAACGCTGCAGAAATGCAGCTAACATGCAGCTGGTGTGAACAGTGGACGTGTGAATCATGCAGCCGTGAGGTAACGCCACCGCCACATGCTCGTCAAGCGGCCAGTATGGCCCAGTGCAAAGACGGCAAACAAAACTGGGTTTTGTAGGTCCGACAACATTTGAAGACATTGTCATGCAATCTGGGGACTTGTGATCACATTTCATAGACTAAAAAATGTATTGATTACTCCCATCCATCCATCCATCCATCCATTAACTGATAATGAAAACAATCTCTTATGTCTAAATATCTAATAATGCTTTTAGGAGATGTAAACAGGAAGTACAGAATAATGTTACCATGGTGTCTCTGAGTTAGCTGTGGGTTACAACTTGAGCCACAATTCTTTTTTAGTCAATATTTGTTTACATTTTGGAAAAATGGCACTATTGAAAGTATGCCGAATCAGCTATTAGCACCTCTTGTTTGCAGTGTACCCGTGGATGTACAGACAGCTATAACTGGGTTACTCTGAAGAAAACTGGAATTACAGGATAACTCACCTGTTTCACTTCTATTATGTCTTAAAGTTTTGCATAATTAAGGACGTGGACGCTTTGAGTGACAGATGGGTGCCATCCTAGCCGCTAGCTGTCTGCTAGGTGTCACCTCGGCTAATTCCAGTCAGCCTCTCGGCTGTGATTGTGACGATGGTGTCAATATTTTCATGCACATTTTGGACAAATAATATGGCTCGCTGTGCAGTTAACTGCACGCTGGGCTTCCTGTTGGCCACTGTGTGGGCGCTGAATGATGGGCTGCCCCTGGAGGACCTCATCTGTTTCCAACACAATATCAGGAACTGTAATGTCCATGAAACACGGATAAATCCTGGAATACCGGACAGGGCCATTCAACTGTGACTCTTTCTATGTACTGATCTGACAGAACAGGTGCCTCTAAGAAAAAAGGAGGACATGTGTGTTTTATGGTGAATAATGATAATCCACCTTTTTGCCCATTTTTGTATTAGCTGGAGACGAGACATTTCAATTTCAATTTGAACAGCTTTTCATTCATTTGCCAAAATAAGTCAGCTGTTTGCCTGAACAACAGTAGACTAGGCTAACATAAGGAACAAGTACCACTGTTAATAAATAAAAAAAACAAATTAGAGGCTCAGTCTGAGAGACGGCATATTATAGCTCGGCTCAAGTACTCTAATCATATACTGAAATCCAGCTTCCTCCACGACTGCATCAGGCTGCGTATCTCTGGCTTTAAACATCCCGATGCTTTAGTTGTGTTGTTTGCTCTGTCTGAGTCTGCATGTAGAGGCTGTTTAAATGCTGCTGGGAGAAGGAGTCGCTCTCTCCTCCCTGACTCTCTATCGACAGACACACCGGAGTGACGTCTCCGTAAATTATTCATCACATTGAAAGTGTTGCCGCCAGCATTAGCCAAACGTGTTGCACAGCCCTGACGCACAGTTGACGATTTATCCACCACTTTTTTCCCATCATTGTCATACGTAACACCAAATCTGTGACGCTCCCACACAGCAGAGCGAAACGACGCCGGTGGATCCTCTACCTGAACTTTATTGTGTCCACTCGTCATTTCCTTAACGAATCACAGCCGTACTCTGCTCTTCATCAGTGTCTCTGCCAACTGAGAAGTTTGAGAAGGAAGGAGGCGGGGTCACGCCTCACCAACGCATTTTTGGCGGTAAAACACGTGCAGGAAAATCTGGTCCGCCCTCGCTGAAATTTAGCCAATAACAACGGGCTGCAGCTTCAGTTACACTGCGCATGTGTTACACCTCATATTCCTGTGTAAGAGTCTTTAGCGTTGTGAAGGCATTTGAGAGCTACATTTGGGCTGTGATGGCTGCACTGTGTGGTGGGTGGTCTGCTGCTAAAAAGTGACTTTGGTGGTGCTTTTAGAGTGAAATGCCAGGTAGGACAGTGAGCACAGGGAGCCAGGACTTGTCAGCGGGAGAATGTCAATCACAGCAGGGGGCGGCTCTGATTGGATACCCAGCTTCCCTCAAATCATGTCCTGAAGCTCTCAAGCATAAGGCCACATTACAAGCAAAAACCTTTGTCACCAAAATGAGATTAGTGTCTTACAGAAGCAAAGCTTCAAAGATGAAGCTGATCCTCTGATGGTGGAGTGTAGTGCCACACAAAACTCGGCATAGTTTTCAGAAGAAAGACAGCAGCCTAGTCATATGCATAGCAAATTATTTTGCAGAAAAGCAGCAGGTTCTTTCTAGTGGTTCGTTGCCCCTTTTTTTCATAGACGAAGTGGAGCCTCGCAACCCTTAATAAACCCCTCAGTACACCCAAAGACAAGAAATGCACGGCAACTTAGTGTGAAATCACTGACAGATCTTTGAAAAGCAGAAATTTGAGCCCCATTATTCAATGGATTTATTTGTTTCATTTCAATTCATTTCCAGGACGCTGTTGATGTTCAGACTCTTTAATACCACACCTCATGAACGACATGTTTATACTCTTAAATTAAAGCGACATGGCAACAAGCAAAGGGGATGATGTGATTAAGCATTAAAAGAGAAAACCGGCGTGGCAGCGTGGCCCTCAGGAAATGTCTCCGGTTCCCTGCAGATATACTGTTATGTAGCAGTCAGCAGGAAGTCACGCTCACATCTGTAAGGCTATTTATAACAACAATATGGCACCAATAAAATGCTACGTGATGCCTGCATGGAGTAACACAAATGATAACTGAAAGTTATGAATAAATTAATATTTATCTGGCTTTACAGTAATCTAACTAGCAATGTAATAAACAGGCAGAGAAAAACTGTATACCCAGTACAGTACACACAAGTAAGTCGGCTCAGATTAAACATTAATATCTCACTGGAAACAATTTAGCATATTATTAAAATAAATCAGATTCCTGAGTGAAGTTTATAAAGACTGAAGAACACAAACATCAGTCAGTATTAGTCCTTCCTCCTGTCCTCCTGTCCTCCGTCCTGCTGTCCTGCTGTCCTCCTGTCCTCCGTTCTGCTGTCCTCCTGTCCTCTATCCTCCTGTCCTCCGTCCTCCTGTCCTCCTGTCCTCTGTCCTGCTGTCCTCCTGTCCTCCGTCCTCCTGTCCTCTCTCCTGCCGTCCTCCATCCTCCTGTCCTCCGTTCTGCTGTCCTCCTGTCCTCTGTCCTCCTGTCCTCTGTCCTCCATCCTCCTGTCCTCCGTTCTGCTGTCCTCCTGTCCTCTGTCCTCCATCCTCCTGTCCTCCTGTCCTCTGTCCTCCTGTCCTGTCCTCTGTCCTCCATCCTCCAGTCCTCCTGTCCTCCTGTCCTCTGTCCTCCTGTCCTGTCCTCTGTCCTCCATCCTCCTGCCCTCTGTCCTCCTGTCCTCCTGTCCTGTCCTCTGTCCTCCATCCTCCTGTCCTCCTGTCCTCCGTTCTGCTGTCCTCCTGTCCTCCGTCCTCCATCCTCCTGTCCTCTGTCCTCCTGTCCTCCTGTCCTGTCCTCTGTCCTCCATCCTCCTGTCCTCCTGTCCTCCGTTCTGCTGTCCTCCTGTCCTCCGTCCTCCATCCTCCTGTCCTCTGTCCTCCTGTCCTCCTGTCCTGTCCTCTGTCCTCCATCCTCCTGTCCTCCTGTCCTCCTCCCTCTGCTGATGTAAACCACTACAGGTCCTGCTGGTACAGAGGAGGAGCTGCTTTGTCTCAGCCAGCTGAATTTACTACTGAGCTTCATGACAAACTAACCTAAATGGTGCGTTGCTCCTCACCTTTATGAGGATAATTTATTAATATCACAGAGGCTCTATAGTCTGGACACTTGTCAATAACAGATCATCGCCGCTTCACTGCTACTGTTCCCCCCTCACAATAAACTCCCCGATCATTGATCACTGCTGACTAGAAGGAACTAAAGTCATTTACTTATACGTTTACCATTCGCTGTAACATGCAGTGACAAGTTAATATCTGTGGTAGTGTTAACACAGTGGTGGTGGTCCAGAGACACGAGGCAGTAAAATCTGGTCCACCCTCGCCGAAATTGAGCCAATCACAACGCACAACCTCAGCTTCAGTTACACTGTACATGTCTTAAAGCCCATACTCCTGTCCACCGTGTCCCGGCCTCTTTCCATAGGCCTCGATTTCTAGTGTGACAATAAATGCTACAAGAAAAATACACAGTAGGCTTCACAACCTATTTCAAACAAACCGAACTATACATACACAAACCGAATTGTGACTAGCGAACTGTACGATTCGTTTTTTTTTACCTGAACCGTTCCCATCCCTAGTAAATAGCGCTAACTGTCTGTACGTTGTGGCCACTGATGTATTGCACTGTTTGTGTCTCCAGTCCACAGATATTATTAACTATGTGTCTTCTCAGGTTTTTTGGTTGATAGTATTGTCTTTTTTCTTTAAGCAATATCTTCAGTAGTGAAATTTCAATATCAACCCTAATTATCTAAGGATTTTTAGTCATTAAAGTAGATTCAGCATGATTTTGAATGAGGTTTTCTTACTTGTGGACAGTGCCTGAAAGCTTCGGTTTCACTTGGACTCCCTGTTGGGTCTATTTCCTCAGTGGTAGGTGAAAACTATTGAGCAAAAACAGTAAGCCCTGTATGATAAAAGCATTTGCGTGGGGGGGAATCCATATGGCTCTCACACTTGTGTATTTTAGCACTACAAACTGTTAGTGTATTGGCAGGGGAGGGCTACCGTACTGAGGCCCACGCATGAACACGATCACACTGTATGTTGACACGAACGGTCCATGAACATGTGAGGACGCACACTGTGCCGCTCCCTGCAGTTGCTGCTCGTCACCTTGACAGCTAGAAGGCCTCTAGAGAAGAGCGATTCAATCTGTTAGCGCTCCTCGGCTCTTCATTGAACAGTGTTTGTTATCACAGTCGATTCTCACTAATGTGTCAAGTTGTTAGGAGGAAATTGGGTCGTAATCCTGGCAGCGATTTGATGTCTGTGTGTTATGATGTTCTTTGTGTTTGTGTGATTCATTTCCCTTGATGGAGCTACAAAATGAAGAAATATGAAATCCTCTGATATGTCAATGTTAATACTATTTAACAGGGAATGAGCAACACATCCTTACCCAACTCGTAATATACAGACGCTTGGTCAGTGGCCCTCAATATGTCACAATATAGCATGCTTTTAATACAATAAATAAATAGTTTACATGAAATAAAGCCTATTTTTATATACTCCTGTTTGAATTAAATGTGACAAATGAAAAGTATTTTCTCATTTTAAGAACTTGAATGCAAAATTAACAACCATTTTAAGTGAAATTATAGAGAAAAAAGCTGTAAGATAAAAATTTGATTTATGTTTATTCATCTTTAAAGGGACAATGTGGAGGATTTGGTACATCTAGTGGCGTGGTTGCAAATTCCCTTAGTGAAGAGCTTACATTTATGTTAAAGTGAAGACATTAAACCACAGTATGTCACAGGCCATCACATCCGTGGGCTTACTTTGGTTGATGCATTTACATTTAAATGAAACTGTATGTTAGATATGACTGTATGCAAACTAGTCTGAGATATCCTTCAATCTCTAACAACACTTTTCTTTTTGTTGCAGAAACCTGTTGGACATGGACACCTTCTCCAAATCAGATCCAGGTAAGTGCTGCCATTTTCTCATTCACTCTTTTAATCAGCTTCAGCGTTCATGTTTGTAATTTCAGCTCGGCAGCAATTTCACATCCCCGAAGCCATTTATGCTGTACGACACATTGCTCGACTGAATGTGTTTAATTTAATGCAGTGATTATTAAATCTCTCTTTCATGCACCTTATCGGTGCACAGCAAGCATCAGTGAGCAGTAACACAGTGAGTGACTCCCAGAGCGTTTACAGACTCAATAAAGCAGCCCAGCGAATGAAAAGCTGAGCCCCAGGGGTCAACTGGCACACTTTCAATCAAGTTTGTTTCCAGTTAGGACAACTAACCATTGGAGGATGATTGACACTTAATGATTGCTGGCCAGAGACAGACTATGAGATACAGCATGAGCTGAATGAATGGAGGACAACAGAGTTTCTGTGATTCACTTTGAGCTATTTGAAAG
Source organism: Pterois miles (assembly GCA_947000775.1). Taxonomy (NCBI): domain Eukaryota; kingdom Metazoa; phylum Chordata; class Actinopteri; order Perciformes; family Scorpaenidae; genus Pterois; species Pterois miles. Next base: position 2,904,978 of record CAMQGK010000147.1, on the reverse strand, counting down.
CGATGACCAGAGAGAGAAAGAAAAGGAGAACATGGAAAGCTCAGTTGTTAAATGGCAAAGGATGATGGGAAATAAATAAATAAGTAAAGAATGATTTCTGCTTGATTAGTGAGACAGAGAGAGACCAAGTTTGAATTATTTGTGCAGACAGAATTCACATTGTGTAACATTTCATTATCCTCCTCATGGTTATCACCATCATCCTTCATAGAGGATAGGGATGCTTGATATATGTTTTGAACCAATAATCAACCCTCGGTAACCAATTATTAACCAACAAGATTAGTGCGCTTCATGCAGCGGTGCGCCAGCTGCAGTGTATGAGCACAACAGACAACTGAGTCAGCAGTTCACCATCAGGAGAGTTACTGTAGCAGCCACGGTGCTGCATTCACTGTCTCCAGTTCACCGTCAGGAGAGTTACTGTAGCAGCCACGGTGCTGCATTCACTGTCTCCAGTTCACCATCAGGAGAATTACTGTAGCAGCCACGGTGCTACGTTCACTGTCTCCAGTTCACCGTCAGGAGAGTTACTGTAGCAGCCACGGTGCCGCGTTCACTGTCTCCAGTTCACCGTCAGGAGAGTTACTGTAGCAGCCACGGTGCTGCGTTCACTGTCTCCAGTTCACCGTCAGGAGAGTTACTGTAGCAGCCACGGTGCCGCGTTCACTGTCTCCAGTTCACCGTCAGGAGAGTTACTGTAGCAGCCACGGTGCCGCGTTCACTGTCTCCAGTTCACCATCAGGAGAGTTACTGTAGCAGTCACGACGCTGCATTCACTGTCTCCAGTTCACCGTCAGGAGAGTTACTGTAGCAGCCACGGTGCTGCGTTCACTGTCTCCAGTTCACCGTCAGGAGAGTTACTGTAGCAGCCACGGTGCTGCGTTCACTGTCTCCAGTTCACCATCAGGAGAGTTACTGTAGCAGCCACGGTGCCGCGTTCACTGTCTCCAGTTCGCCGTCAGGAGAGTTATTGTAGCAGCCACGGTGCTGCATTCACTGTCTCCACTTCACCGTCAGGAGAGTTACTGTAGCAGCCACGGTGCTGCGTTCACTGTCTCCAGTTCACTGTCAGGAGAGTTACTGTAGCAGTCACGGTGCTGCGTTCACTGTCTCCAGTTCACTGTCAGGAGAGTTACTGTAGCAGCCACGGTGCTGCATTCACTGTCTCCACTTCACCGTCAGGAGAGTTATTGTAGCAGCCACTTTCCCAGTAAAAGTCCACCACCACTACATCATTTAGTGTAATTTAGCAGGTTGTCAGCTGTGTGTCTGCCTGGCGTAACAATAGCAAGTGTCCGATAAACGATGGGTGTGTTAGTGCTACTTTCACAACTGAAGTGTTGCTGGTGGCTTCATGCTCACTGTTGTCACACACATACATTCTGTCAGTGTAACTTAATCGAGTGTCCGACAGACAGCGTGTGTCAGTGCCGTTATAGTTGTGAACGTTACAGTATATCTCGGGGTTAATTAAATGCTACAGCTCCTCATCTCAAGTGAGCTCAAGAGACCGGAGCCAACTTCCTGTATCTGGAACGGCGGCTCAGACTCTCTTAACGTGGACCAGCTTTTCTCCTGTAAGTCACAAGCTGCTCTTGTGAGTTTTGCTCAGCTTTTTAATTAATTATTAATATTTCTTTTAAATGTTTCACCAGTTAAAATTCTTAATGTTGGTTAAACGGTTAATTATCAACATCTCTACCCCCTGTACAGTTGTCATGAAAGGAGAAATAAGCTATAGAGATGAAAACTGTTTTTTTGTACTGGGCTGTCAACATGTCTATTTCTGCTGTGAAGTTGGTATTTTAGCAGGTTACGCTAATGTACAGCGTAGCTCACTGTCGCACATTCATATAATTAAACCGTGTACGTTCGTTGCCGTACGTGTAGACCTACGACCACGGAGACTCCTTTTGGATCAATTTCTCTCCATACTTCCCCTCTGCCACCGTTCATCAAGTAAACACAAGCTCAGATGACTGTACTCCTACAACAGAGACACATTCACACAGGCAGGAGTGGTTTGTGATATCAATGTATAAAAACAAGCATTTTATATCCAACACTCTCCCCTTTGGTGCCTATACAGTAGTGCCCCATTTGCCTGAGGTGTGTGTGTGTGTGTGTGTGTGTGTGTGTGTGTGTGTGTGTGTGTGTCTGTCTGTCTGTGTGTGTGTGTGTCTGTCTGTGTGTGTGTTTCTGTAATCAGTGTGTCCATGCCTGCCTGTGAGGTTGCTGTTCAGATGTTTGATAGTGAGTGTGTGCTGTTGGGTCATGTGGTCCACAGTGACTGTTTCTCTGTAGCACACATGAAGGAGCCTCAGATCTCAGTGTCAAAGCACACACAGTACTATCTTCTCTTTCTATTCTCTTTGAACATTAGTCGTGCACTTCAGCCCGACAAAGCCCGCGTGAGCTTGTGCTGCTCTGTGCTCGACACAACAAAAAGTCAAGTCAAAACAAATCGTCTTTAAGTCCCCCTCAGGTAAAAGCACTTTGTGTATCGTATGCTGTTGTGTAACAGTCAGATTTACAGAGGGAAATTTGTTTGGTAGCTTTATGACATGGGAACCTTCTGTAAGTATAGAAAGAGCTGTGGGACAAGGCTCTTTCAGTTCAGAGTCCTGGTAATGGATGAAGGGTGTGAAAGTGATCGAAAAATCAACTTTTAGTCAAGTAAGTGTGTCTGGGAAATGTAGTGTTAATGTTAAGCAGTTGTAGCATTTGCAGAACCGCTTCAGGTTTTCCACCACTTCAGGTGAAGAACGTACATTACTAAGAAGTGAATGGACAACGGCCAGCGGCAAAACTATGCTTCCGCCATTTTGGCTGAACACATCTGCCAGACACCAGTAAAACATCTGCCTACAAAGTGACGCACAAAAGTAAAACAAAATTATTTCTATTCTATAGAAATATTTAATGTCTCCACAAAAATCCAATGTGTTGAGCAATAAAAATATTATAAATATGCATAGTATTATAACAATTTACTTCCCTAATTATTAAACATTTTACCCGGCTGCATCCCATAGGAGCATAAAATGAGCAATCAACATAAATGGATGTTATAAAAATCCAGCACCAGATTTTGAGATCAGTCTCAAACTTTTTCATGTCAAGGACCCAAAGTGGAGTCCAGCAGACCATAGACCGTGGATGTAGAAGAGGTTGTACTCTGTGCTGTTGCCTTGCGTGTTAGTAACTAGCTACAACTCTACTCTACTAGCACTGCTAGCTACTGGCCGATAGCCGGTTGTTTGGGAACAGAGACGTTAATTCATCCACCACGGTACAGGCTGACAGCATACAGCCCATGGGTGGATTAGAAGATAATGAAAGTGATGAATTACAGCCAATATATCCTTTATTACTACAGCATACAGCTAGCAGGAAGCTGGCAGAACTGGATATGTCCTATGGTCTGATTCACGTTCATTATGACGAGGAAAATAACTCTGGATTCAGCTTTTAATTCATTTTACGACTTTTAGGACATTGTGATTTAATTTAGGGAAATTTAAGTGTTCCTGCTGGGAAGTTGACTTAGCTCAAAATTATCCTCTGATTTACAGACGTCCCTTTTTCATACAGATTTCTACGATAGTACCTCATATTTATACGGAGACCGGTTGAATCTCTATGTGTATATATGTATGTGTATAAACTACAGACTGTCTACGGTATAAGCAGTAATGTCACTGCTGTATTTATGCCTGGATTACATTATTTTCAGTGTTGCTACATTGTTAGCACAGCCTAGCCCTGATCAAGCCAAACTCCATTCAAAAAACAAGCATTTTTAAAGCTATTTGCTGAATTCATGCTTTGTCAGGTCTGTCCGCAAGACAAGCAAACAACTCTAAAAATGCTCTATTGTTGTAGTCTGAGTAACGTGACGCCATATCCGTTTTCTAACCCAAAACTTGCTTTGCTTGCTTGTCGTCTTGCGGACAGACCCGACAAAGCAGGAATTTAGACTTTTTACAAATCAACATTATTATGTAGTTATTTCATCATCCTTTTGGTTTCTTACCGCCATACGATAACGTTAGCGTGCAGCTTTCGCCGTGATGTCTAGCTCTGCTTTTCCTGCAGTGTGTGAAACTCAAAGTGTTTCCCTCCTTTACTGGATGTGTAGTGTTTACCACGCTGGATTTAACATGGAGGGTGGAGGTCGGATCCACGCCCACCCTCCGATGTTTAATACTTCCTCTTTTTTTTCTAGCTGTGGTTTGTTTTGGGTTACGGAACCGATATGATGTTACGTTACTTAGACTACAACAATAAAGCATTTCTAGCATTGTTTGCTTGTGGTCTTGCGGACAGACCTGACAAAGCATGAATTCAGACTTTTTACATCCATCCATAAATCTTCAACCGCTTATCTCGATCCCAGCTGGCATTGGGCGAAGGCGGGGTTCACCCTGGACGGGTCGCCAGTCCATCGCAGGGCACATAGAGACAAACAACCTTTCACGCTCACATTCACACCTACAGGCAATTTAGAGTCATCAGTTCACCTAAATTGTGGAAATGGCGGAAAGGAAAGTTGTTGACAAGCACCCCTCCTCTCCGTTGCGTCTAGAGCCAGAGATGGTTTAACCTCAAACTACCTGAGTACGATAAACATCTAGGCCATCATGCTTGTCTTTTGTTTGCAGCTTTGACAACCAAATGAGATTTGTTTAATAAATAATAAAATCTCACTAGATTTCACTGTGTGGTGTTTATGTGTCCTCACAGTACTTTAATCTCACAGCCCCATAACAAACTCTCACAAGAATATCTTTGTGATAGAAGACTAATTACCAAATATCAGTCTGTAGATTTGGATCTGGTTCATGGACTCCAGCTTTCTCATCTTGTTCAACAATCAGTAATTATGATAAAACTTCTCTACGAAGCCAAAAACCTCAGGAAAACTTTCTGATTCTGTAAAATGTTGTTTTATGTGGGAGGAAAAAAAGGTAAATGTCAACTGTGATAAACTGAACATTTATCATAATCATTCAGAGTTTTATGAGATTAAAGCCAGTGACAGGCAGGCAGAAAGGAGCTTAAAGATATCTTTTAATACGCTGATGTTCATTCATGTGCTAAACTCCAGTAGCCATTAAATGTAAGATTCTGACAAGTATCTGGGGATGTGCTGCCTCTTAACTTTGTTTTATGATTAACATCATCTTTGTGCATTTTATAGGGTACCATCCCTAGATAACGATGTGGGGGATTATGTATGACAGGGCTGGGGTGAATCATTGATCTCCTGACTCAATACTTTCATAATACTCGGGTGCAGATTCGAAAAATTGCGATTCGATATTGCGATGTACCTTTTTTCAACACTAAACCATGGGGAAAAACTTGAGTCATGCACTTCTAGGGACTTTTACTTTGGGAAATCTCTAAATTAATGCAGTAAAATGTTTGATTTTTCAGCAGAGATGTCCTGAAGTCAAACATATCAGGATCATTGTCAGGAATTATTTATTACATTTTTTCCAGCAAACGAAAAAAACAAAGAAGACATTTCTTTCACACATTAGTGGTATTTTCTTTTTAAACTATAAGGGACATGTAATGTTTTATACCTAAAGTGAATATAATCCAATTTATATTATTTCCATATATGTAGTTCCCTTTGTTAACACCTTATTTTGAAAAGCGTACATAGTCCCAGGTGTCTACTTCCTCTAACTTCTCCAAGGTGATCTCTAGCTCTCCGTCAGTTCCGTTCTCTTTATCCATCCATGGTCAGCTCCATCGGAGCTGTTTGAATGTATTTAACATAAATGTCAGTATATGGCGCTCTACAGTCGTAGCGTCGGCCCGTTGGACCACGGAGACGAGAGCGACGGCCGGCCGGACCGCACGTTACCGCCGTACGATAACGTTAGCGTGCAGCTTTCGCCGTGATGTCTAGCTCTGTTTTTCCTGCAATGTGTGAAACTCAAAGTGTTTCCCTCCTTTACTGGATGTGTAGTGTTTACCACGCTGGATTTAACATGGAGGGTGGAGGCCGGATCCACGCCCACCCTCCAATGTTTTATATTTTCTTGTTTTGGCTTGTTGCGGTTTGTTTTGTTGAAGAATATGACGTCACTTTACTCTACTACAACAATAAAAGTGGTAACTTCCTTCTACCTCCAGATAGACTCAGATGAAGCAAATATATCGATTCTGGCATTAAAAAATCGTGATACACGGGTGAATTGATTTTTTTCCTGATCTCTAATGTATAACTGTAAGCTATATTTAATAATCAGCTATGAAATGGTATTGAGGGATCATAAATAAAACTTAACTGCAGATTTTGGACAGAATATGCTTCTTACAGTTCAGGGTAATCAGACACGTCCACTCCTGCACACAGTCAGTTAGCAGGCCACGTATCCTTCATGGACACATCCCATAGATTAGTCTTTCTTCCTGTGCTGGGTGGAGGTGGGGAACCATGATGGAGGGTAATGATTGTGTCAGAGGGGTCCTGAACTTCAAACCCTTCCTCCCCACTGGGGGAAAGAGGGAGGCTGGGCTCGCTGAGGCCACGATGCCCCCTCAGCTCTTTCATGTCCCTGGTTAGACCCCTCCATCTGACCCGGCGTCCGGCCACAACAGGACGCGGTCGATACGCACTGATAATGTCACACATTCACCAGGTAGATCCATGCCTGTCGGTAACTGACGCGGTTTAGAGCCCGAGTCAATAAACGGTCCATTCTGTATTGATTCTTTACAGATGACTTAACTGACTTAACTGGCTCTGTGTTAGAGGTCACATGATGTCTGATTGATGGCAGAAATATACTCTATATATAACCAGACAATGTTTAATGTCATATTGTTAAATATAAAGTTGATCCATGAATTGCTCACGATCTTACATTAACAGTCTTAATCGTTTAAAGTGGTGCTAAATAGCATGCACACTCACAATGTGTGCCTCTGATAAAGATACAGTATATACATACAGTATATATACAGTATGTACTCTAGTATATAAAAATTACTTATATGGAAAGAAGATTGTGTGGATTATAGTAACCAGAAGTATAAAACATTAGGTGTCCCTTATAAATTAAAAAGAAAATACCACGAATCAAATCAGTGGTTTGAAAATGACACACAGCCTTTAATTTTTTTTTTTTTTTTTTTTTACAATTTTGAAATTGATTTTTTTTAAATAGCAGAATCAATATATTACTGCTGTTATTGTTGTAATCTGAGTAACGTGACGTCATATTTGTTCCGCATCCGTCAATCGAAACAAACCACAGACAGCTTCAACGAGGAAGTAGAAAACATCGGAGGGTGGGCGTGGATCCGACCTCCACCCTCCATGTTAAATCCAGCCTGGTAAACACTACACATCCAGTAAAGGAGGGAAACACTTTGGAAAAGCAGAGCTAGACATCACGGCTAAAGCTGCACGCTAACTCCGTCACAGATGGGAAACGTCATCGCACGACGGTAAAGTGCGGTCCGGCTGGCCGTCGCTCTCGTCTCCCTGGTCCAACGGGCCGACGCTACGACTGTAGAGCTCCATATACTGACATTTATGTTGAATGCATTCAGACGGCCCCGATGGAGCTGACCATGGATGGATAAAGAGAACGGAGCTGACAGAGAGCTAGAGACCACCTTGGAGAAGTTAGAGGAAGTAGACACCTGGAACTACGGCCGCTTTTCAAAATAAGGTGTTAAAGAGAACTGTATATACAAAATGCATCTATGGAAATAAGATTGATTGGATTGTATTCAGCAGAATTATAAAACATGGCCCTTATAAATGCCACTAATCTGTGAGGGAAATGTCTTTATTCGTTATATTTGACTTCAGACATGCTGAAATTCAAACATTTTACTGTGTTAAATTGGATATTTTCCAAAGTAAAAGTCCCTAGAAGAGTATGATTTAACTTTTTCCCCAATGATCTAGTTTTAAAAAAGTTAACAAAAAAACACAATAAATAGCAATATTGAATCGCAATACTTAAAAATCGTAATACATATCAAATCGGCTCACAAGTATCGTGATCATATTGATTCAGGAGATAATCTGTATCGTCCAGCCATAATTCACATAAGGTCCTGAATGCTAATAAACTGTGTTGTAGTTTGATGTCCTGGATCAGGTTTCCAGAGTCGGGGTTCACAGGCAGCAGAGCTGTTGCACTTTTCTCTGAGGAAAACATCCCATTAAGGTGTTCCTGCCCCGACTGTGGATGACTGTGTTTACAGTGTCTGCTGGCTGAGGGCAGTGGGCTTCGGCTGTGCTGCCTCCATCTCTGCGGAAATGCCCGCGAGATTAGATTTTTGATTCCAGCTATCATCTGCTCACATCCTTCGGGCGGGCAGCACTGACCAGGCAAAGCGCTCCGTGATGGATTCCTCCTCACATCGATAATCCATCACACAAATCTTTGCTTTCACAGTAAAACGACCCAAACCGCCATCAATTGACTGCTGCTTTGAAGTTTAGAAATATAAAATCTCATCTTCTCTGAGTTCTCCATAACCCAGTTTCGCATTAAAATATAGGCTGTTAGATTTTTTTTTTTAGGTTTTGCAGTAAAATTACATTTATCTCCTTCACTTTGCACATGGAGTCTACTCCAAATCTCCCCAAGTTAACTGACCTTTTTGACTTTTTATGTCCCAGTCACTAAATCTAATTAAACTCAGATAAAAAGCAGAGCAGAATTTGACTCTTTGAGTACAAGACAAGTGTTGCAAGGGAAGGTTATTTGTATATTTAAAAGTACAATTAACTACCCCCAGTAACCAACTCTTTGAGCAAGCAAACCAGTGTAGCACCTTTTTATCTTCACTTTTCCCCTTTCACTGCAGTAGGGATGGGTCCTAATTTTTGATTATTCGAGTAGTTGCAGCTGTTCGTCTCGTCTTAAACATATACTGTATATTTCCCCTGTATTAACCATTGCAGGTGCTGCCCAGTAGAAAAGGCTGGCTGCCTGTCAAAATTAGACTTGATTTTAAGATTTTATCGTTAACTTTTAAAGCTCTGCATGGTTTAGCACCGAGCTACCTCACAGAGCTCCTTACTCCCCTCTAACCTGAGGTCCTCTGACAAGGCTTTACTGGTTGGACCAGGTCTAGACTGGTGACTAAGGGACACAGGGTCTTTGCCATCAATGCCCCTAGACCCTGGAACAGCCTCCCTGAGGACCTCAGGTTAGCTCGCTCATTGACCGATTTTAAAACCCATTTTTATAAAAAGTCTTCCCTATATTGTCCTCCTCTGGCTCATGTGTTGTCTCTGTAACATACTGTTTGATTCCTCTGGTTATGGGTTTTAGTGTTCACATTATTTTGTCTCAATGTTTTGTTTATTTATTGTTGTTTTCATTTTGTCTGTATTGTATTTTATCTGTACAAACACTGTGTAACTATGTTTAGAAAGATGCTATACAAACAGAAATTATATTATTATTATTATTAAAGTTATTGCCGGTAAAGCGTGTGTGGCAGTGGAACATATTCAGAATAAATAAATAAATTGGTTTTGCTTTATATGATTGTGCGGACTGCGTACAAATTGATTTTGAGGGATATATATGAATTACAGTGCATTGCTTCATATGGTGTAACGATGAAAGGTGTGAAAACAGCCTGATCCTAAAATAAAGCAGATATCTGAAAGTACAAACGGACGCAGGAGAGAAACTAAACTTCAAACCACAGAGATCTGATAAAAGTACTGAGAGCTGATCACAGACTTTAAACGTCTTTTTCTATTCTGCACAGAGTTGAGTCTCACAACATGCTGTAGTTTGAGGGGGGGGGGGGTCGTCGTGGGTTGGTGAGTACTGCACTGGAGGTGGGTCTGGTGCACTTCGGCCCGACTCTGGAGCTGGTCCATTTCGGATGCGGCCCGGCACAACTCGGTGCACTAAAACTGTTAATGGAGATGCAAATGAGCGCAGCGTGGTTTGACTCTGCACGGCCAAAAGGGGCCATGAAAAAGCTCTGATACGTCACAGACACACTGTAAATGTTTTAGGAGGGCTGCTCCCATCAAGGAAAGAACATACATAGTGCATGTGTTTGTGAACGCACGCACACACACACACACACACACACACACACACACACACACACACACACACACTCACACTCACACTCACACTCACACTCACACACTCACACTCTCACACACTCTCAGCCTGGTCAGTGCCGTTAAATGCTTCACTTTCTGTCTTTCTACCAAATGGAATCGGTTAGCCAACCGTCCCTAAACTCTCAGCCTCTTTCTCTCTGTTTGGGTTGTTATTAATTTAGCTTGACCCTGTTTTCTTTCCTCCCCCATCCTTCTTCTTCTTGAGAGAGAGAGAGAGAGAGAGAGAGAGAGAGAGAGAGAGAGAGAGAGAGAGAGAGAGAGAGAGAGAGAGAGAGAGAGAGAGAGAGAGAGAGAGAGAGAGAGAGAGAGAGAGAGAGAGAGAGAGAGAGAGAGAGAGAGAGAGAGGAGTCCCAGCGGTCGCCCTGGTCGACTGGCCTGCTGTCCCACTGAAGCAGAAACATGATGCTTTCTCTGCACTCCGTCATTACCATGAGGGGAGGAGAGATGAGGAGGGAGGATGAGGGGAGAGAGGAGGGGAGGGGAGGAAAGAGGAGGAGAAGAGATAAGTGGGGAGGGGGAGGAGGAGAGAGGAGGGGAGAGGAGAGAGGAGGGAAGGGGAGGACGAGAGAGGAGGGTAGAGGAGATAGGAGGGAAGGGGAGGAGGAGCGTGGAGGAGAGAGGAGGAGAAGAGATGAGGAGAGGAGAGGGGAGGAGGAGAGGAGAGGAGGTGTGGAGAAGAGGGGAGAGAGGAGGGAAGGGGAAGGGACACGAGGATAGGAAAGGAGAGAGCCCCTGAAAAACCCCTGGACCCCCGGACCCCCCTAAAGATCCCCTGGACCCCCATAAAAAAACCCTGGAACCCCCTGAAGATCTACTAGACCCCCCTAAAACCCCCTGGACCCCCCTGAAGACCCCTTGGACCCCCCTAAAAAGACTAAAACAGGTCTATTGTGGATCTCAGAGGTCAATAGACGTATTTCTCATAACCACAATCTTTCCCAAACATTAACTCTACTGTAGTTGCCATCCATAGCTGTTATGTAAAGTCAGGATGTGGACATAAAAATAATCTTGTCAGAGAACATGATCCGGGTTTTGGTAGAACATAATAATCATTAGACCTGGTAGAGCATGCGCCCCAATGTACCAGGGCTGAGTCCTTGCCTTAGTGCACCTACATATTTCCCCACTGTGGGACTAATATAGGAATATCATATCTTACTACTGTTACCATATGCAGGGTTGGAAATCAGAACCAACCAGCAGCCAAATGCTGATAAAATAGACAAGTAGTAGCTAGATTTGCTTCACTTATCAGCAAAAAACCAAACACTGGTGATCTATTGAGTGGCTGGTAATCTTGGACATTTTGGTACTATTCATATATTTTTTATGACCCCATCACTCGGCTAGAGCGCCGCTGCTGGAAACCAGAGATATTGAGACGTTTCAGTGCACATGTAACAAAATGGAGATGCATTGTGGGACATGTAGTTCAAGGACACCATACTTCTGTAAATCGGCATAGAATTGTATGATAAGCGTAATATATTCTTTCCAAGCCTTTTTCAGGCCACATAAAATGAGGTGGCGGGCTGGATTTGGCCCGCAGGCCTTGAGTTTGACTCGTGATTTCGATGAATTCGTTAGATATATAGGTCAACTTCTGGCAACAGAACATGTGAAGAGCAGTCGTTCTTTAATACCTCCTGCATTCAGTGACTTCATTTCAGTTATGATGTGAGCTGGATTTTCCCTCCCTGTTCGCTTTTATTGTTCCGCAGCAACAATTTCCTCGCAGGCACAATCAAAGTTTAATCTTTTGTTTTGCAACACGGATTCATGTTTCATGGATACAGATTGTTATGTCTCAGACTCTTATTGTATATGTTATGAATATTTATGCTTTTATTATAGTTATTTCAGCTTTTTTTGTAGATGCTGTCATTTTTTTAATGTATAGGAACACTGTAAGACGAGAGCGGATGATCATCAAAGCTTTACTGCACCTGTGATTATCTGCGTTCACGATGTGTGATTTGCTTTGAGAAAGGGTTTATGTCTAAAACGTGTATATGTTTCTCTTCTCAGTGGTGGTGCTGTACGTGCAAGGCCTGGGGACCAAGGAGTGGAGAGAGGTGAGTCAAATGTCTTTGAATCCTTCAGAAGTTGGGATGAAATGGTAGTTTTGTTTTCAGATGCAGAATTCAAGGATTCAACCCGTCAGTTTTTAAATATTAAAGTGAGGCTGGGCTCATCACAGAGTTTGTGTTTTGCTGAAAGATCAGTTAGCAAGTTTACAGTCTGCTGTAGATGTTATTATATACTGTATATATGGCTAAATGAGATCAACATTGAGCATAATCACCTGTTGTTTGTCCATGTAGGTGGTGGCAACAGTGGACAGGTGATACGTATTAGTACCATTAAGGCCAAAACACACTGCCGTTGAATGGCGCGTGTCAGCTGCCTTTATGAGTTTATATGTGCATCCCCACACCAGCGGCGGTTAGTTGCTTGTTGACGCCTGCCCTGCCACATTTCACACCACTGTCCTATTTTCCTTTCCTGGAGATTGGCTCTTCAGGTGAGAAATCAAATTTAAGTAGAGGGTGATTTAAAGCTAATGTTTAGGTAGAGGAAGTCAGACGTTTTACTTTTATAAAAGTCGCAATAACACAGTAAAAATATTTAAATTATACAAAAAAATACTTAAATAATTTAAGACGCGCTGCAGCGTGACACTTCCTGTTGGTGCTAGGGCGGCACTTGACGAGTGTTTTATGATGCTGCAGCGCTACTCCTGTATATAATGTGTGTTTTCAGCTTTAGGAGAAGCAGGTGTCGTACTGTATCAGTGCTAGCAGTGGTCTGTAGCATACCTGTTTTCTACCAAAATTAGAGCGTATATACAAGTTTTTTTAAACACAAGAAAACCTGTTCATGAGTGAGGGGACAATGGAGCGTGAAATTGGCCGGAGAATCGGACCAGCGGGGGTATTGTCACTTTATTGTACAGTTGTCACGAAAAGAGAGCTGAGCCCAAAGGCAAAGCTCTGGATCTCCCGGTCAGTCTTCGTTCCTACCTATGTTCATGAGAGCTGGTCATGACCTAAAGAACTAGATCGCGGGTACAAGCGGCTGAAATGGGTTTTCTCAGGAGGGTGGCTGGCGTCTCCTTTAGAGATAGGGTGAGAAGCTCAGCCATCTGTGAGGGACTCGGAGTAGAGCTGCTGCCCCATTGTGTTGAAAGGAGCCAGGTGAGGTGGTTCAACATCTGGTAAAGATGCCCCCCCCCCCCACCCAGGAGCCTCCCTAGGGAGGTGTTCCAGGTACGACCAGCTGTGAGGAGACCCCGGGGAAGACTCAGGACTAGGTGGAGAGATTATATATATCTCCACTCTGGCCTGGGAGCACCTCTGGACCCCCCAGTCAGAATGCTGAATGCTGTCAGTGACCCTGATGAAGACCTATGTTGGTCGCAACACATTGGTCATTTTAAACAATTATTGCCATGTAAAATAAAGGCATTTTAAATTTGTTCAAACACTACAGAGAGCCTTGGATTATTTTTGACGGAGCTTTGTGTTTTGTACTTTTTTGAGATGGGTTTCCACCCGTGCAATGAGCCCTTCACAAGATTGAATGAGCCCTATTGTAGGTGCACTAAGGCAAGGACTCAGCCCTGGTACATGGGGGCGCATGCTCTACCAGGTCTAATGATTATTATGTTCTACCAAAACCCGGATCATGTTCTCTGACAAGATTATTTTTATGTCCACATCCTGACTTTACATAACAGCTATTGATGGCAACTACGGTAGAGTTAATGTTTAGGAAAGATTGTGGTTATGAGAAATACGTCTATTGACCTCTGAGATCCACAATAGATCTCACAACCTACCTGGAGGAGGTTCTGTTTCACCGGTATTGGTTTGTTTGTTTTTCTGTCTGTTAGCAGGATTACTCCAAAAGTTTGCGATGGATTTCAATGAAATTTGTGGTGATCTGGTTGAGCAGAGTTGGCATATTTACACATCAAACAGTGAAGTTAGAGTTAAGTTGGACCAAAACAAACTTGGTGGTTGAAAAAATAATAAAAAATAAGCATCCACCCGGTATTATGTGTCCATCCATGCTGATCGTAGTCAGAGTCGATAAAGACCTGTGACTGCTGCAGAGTCATTTGTCCGCTTGTCAAACCTGAGTGTTGGTTATTTTCAAACTGCCTCATTCTCATAGTTTCTGCTATCCTTAAAATTTATTCTATTCGAATAAATTACTGTGGATCATAGTTCTAAGAGGCTATCTGATTTTATGTCAGATGAGCTTCACTTGAATTTATTTAAGGCCTACAACCTACGACAGTCGACATCAGACCTGGGCATTATACGGCCTGCAGGCCAGAGCTGGTCCTCCTGATGGTTCTGCCTGGCCCAGGAGGTCTCAGACAAACCACATATTTTTACTGATGAAGCTAAAAAAAACAGTAAAGAAAACAGCTTTTATTTTGAAATGATTGTGTATTGTTAGTGTTTTTCTTCCTGTCACTTTTGACGTTGATGTAAATTAACGTGAGTGATGTTTGAAGTAGCGTCACCTGCTGAGGAGACGGGGCTGGCATCGTAGTGACTTCAGATCCTCCAAATCTAGCGACTTTTTCTGGTGTTTTTGGAGACTCTGACGTGAAAGCAGTTATCGTTCTTACTCTGCCGTGGACCCCTCCCGAATCCCAAAGCTCTCATAGACCGCCCAGTCCTAGTCCTAGCAGTCCCTCCAGCAGCACGCCTATAATAAGTCAAGGACTGCTGAGTATTTTTTCACCGAGGTTGGCAGTAAAGCTGTGAGCTTAAAACATTCAGAAAAATCCAGAAAGCTGTCTGGAGATGAGAAGGAGAGGACAGCCGAGGGGCTGCTGGCTGAGATACTAAAGCAGAGAGGACTTTTTACAAAGCTGCATGAACCACAGGAGGAGATGGAAAGGTTAATGTTAAGATAAATGTTAAATGTAAGTGTTAATGTTAAGTTAAATGTTAAGTTTAGTTAATGGATATATTACTACCCTAACCAGTCAGTCCTGTACGGTTCATAGACTCCTGTACATAATGTCTTGTCTAATGTTTTCTTAATCTGCTGTTTGGAGGGATTTTTAGGAGAATAAATGCTGAACAATCAGAATAACAGCATGTTTCCTATAGTGATAAATAAAGGTCACGTCTGACAGTACTTGTTTGGCCCCTGTAACAATCTGGGTTTCTCATGTGGCCCCCAGGAACAATAACTGCCCAGCCCTGATCTACATCCTACTTCAGCTCTCTGATGACTACTGTTAGATATTATTTAAACCAACACAATGCTGCATTTACAGTATATCAGATGTGTATAAATACAAACTGCTTACTGGGAAACCTTTAACTAGGCTGCAGCTCACAAATGATGGTTTTAAATGCTTTTGCAGTTTTGGCTGAGTGTGTGCTGGAGAGCAGAGGAAGTACAGAAACACTTAAATCACTGATGAAATGAAACAAAAAAGTCAAGGTTGAAAATAACAGCAATCCTTTTAAAAAGCATTTGTTATTCTCAGCACATTTCCAGCCAACCCAAACACAGCGACATGTAAGAAATGGCCTGCTTTCCTCCAGTAAGGTCAGAACTAAAGAGTCTAAGCAGGCGTGGAGCAAAATGTCCTGTGACGGTCATACTGATCAGAGTGTTTTATAGCAAGCAGAATGTAATAAAAACTAAGCCCCTCCGTGAAGCCCGAGCAGCCAAATATAGGAATTCATAAATTGGAAAACCATTCGAGACGCGTTGGGAGGTCGGGCTCAAACACTGGCTGTGTAAACATATAGAAAAACTCATATATCTCCCTCCCTGTCCTCTCTCTCTCTCTGTCTGTCTTGCGGTAATTTGTGCTTTGTGCTATCAAAGATAATCAGTCTCACCTCAGTGGGGATCCATCAACATACACATAGATCTCAGTGAGTCTCAATCAGTCTCACAGGGAGAGGAGGCTTTCAGCAGCACGCTCACACATTCACGCTGTAAAGCGGCGGTCGATGCTCCCATGGAGCCGCATGGATCAGTTTACAGGCATATGACTGCTGCATGTCTCTGTAATCACAACTGTCTGATGCTGACGGGCAGCCAGCACAAAGCAGCGGGAATATAGCGTTGTTTTAAGCATATAAAAGTGTGATGAGGCTGCAGCTACGTACGCGAGGGCCGTCGCAGCTTCGCGTGGCGAGGGCCGTCGCAGCTACGCGCCGTCGCAGCTACGCGCCGGCGCAGCTACGCGCCGTCGCAGCTACGCGCCGTCGCAGCTACGCGCGGTGAGGGCCGTCGCAGCTTCGCGTGGCGAAGGCTGTCGCAGCTACGCGCGGCGAGGGCCGTCGTAGCAACTGCAATAATAAAATACCCCGCTTTCGACTAGGGATGTTAGTAGTGAACTGTTTAACTGACATGAAGCATTTTAACTGATTAAGGCTGTTGGTTAAAATGGTCCAAAAAGTATTAAGTATTAAGTAAGTATTAAAAAGCTGAGAAAACTCAGAGGATTGGCTCGTCACCTTAAGAGAGAGCCAGAGCAGATACAGGAAGTTGGCTCTGGACTTCCAGCTGAGGAGCTGTAGCTTGTAGCCTCGTAGCATTTATTCACCAACAAATAAACTGTACACACACTGTCTGCTACAGCTACGTTCACAGCTATAATGGCAAAAAGCCACACTCACCACCGCCACACACACACGGTCTGTCAGAAACTAGCTGATTTTATGTTACGCTACAGCGGGCTTGAAGCCACCAGCAACGCTAGCAGCTAGCAGCTTATAATGTAGCACAAGCACACACAGTGTCGGACAATCGCTATCGTTAATGCAGGCCGACACACAGCTGACAACCTGATGAACTAAACTAAATGTGGTGGAGACTTTTACGCAGCGCCGTAGCTGCTAACGCTCCTGCACGATGAACTAGAGACAGTGAACGCAGCACTGTGGCTGCTACATTCACAGGTATAACGCCACCAACAAATCCACACTCACCACTGCCACACACACGAGTAGGAAACTTGCTGAAGTTATGCTACAGTGGGCACGAAGCCACTGGCAACACTAGCAGCTAGCCGCTGCTAACGTAGCACAAACACACACCGTGTTGGTCAGCAGCAGATGTGCATGTCTGCGGCTGTTGTGTAAGAGATCCCCCCTTGTGAGTCAGGAAACGCAAGAAAACAGGCTGGGTGATTATCAGAGGCCTTCAGCCTGCTACTGGTGGTAGTGAGACACAGCTAGAGCTAACTGGTGATTGACCAGAGACGGGGGAACCCAATTACTGTTAATATAGAAAAAAAGTTAGTGAAATTGTGTTTAGTGGATTATTTTTCTGTTGTTCCATTGCTAATTATCATTTTACATGGTTGGAAAGCCTGTTTATTTACTTTCACAATGACCAACTTGTAAGGATCATGTATTTGTGGGATGAGCAGTACAGCTGGTTATGTGGGCAGCACCCAGTGAAATTTGCCATAATCAGTGTATTCTCCTGTTGGTATTGACTCTTGTTTTGGGCTCCAGGTGCTGCCAATCAGGCACCACAAGACCAGACCACAGAATAAGATAAGATAAGATAAGATATTCCTTTATTAGTCCAACAGTGGAGAAATTTACAAATGACAAATTGATCATCATCTCTTCTCTGGCATGATTTTGTCGTCAGATGATTTGCTACTAATCATCAGAGAATCAACAAGGGATAATCCTCTTCACCTATACATAATGTTTTTTTTTTTTTTTTTTATCGAATGTCCAGTTTTTATTCCTTATTGCTCTCTTTTAGGTGTAGGTCCCAGGTTTACTCTTTCAGCTTGACTGATGGACTAAAACAAGTTTCTGTAGTGCTCATAAAGGCAATATACCTTTTAAAAGTTCAGAGTGAGTTGCTTGGAAGATTTTAGGTTGCTTGGAGCGATAGAGCAGTAATCCCATCACAGATTTAGAAACTGTGCAGGATAAACTCTCAAGCCTCCGTCTAAGCAAAGTCATCACAGTTGGAAAATATCACAAAATGCCTCTCGCTTGTCTGAGAAGATAAAAGTTTATCTGGGAGCATCCTAAACTTTATTTTCCTCACCACCTCACTACCGCAGCAGCTTTTCTCCCCTTGCCGTTGAATTTCTGGGGCCTTTTGCCATTGATTACAGCAGCAACAGAGGCACGTGGTTTGGCTGCGAATGCGTTTTCCACTGCTCATTATTTTTATAAATCCGAGCTGATTGAAGAGCAGAGGAGCTTTCCTCAGGCCCGGGTTGCCAGTTTGGAGAGCAGCCACAGTTGGAAATCTTCCATATGGTTCCAGGTCCCACTCAGCTGCCCACTTCCTCCTGTCACCGTCGCCTCGGACACTAGCGTAGCTGTCTGTCAGCGGGCTAAAGGAAACCAGCATCCTCCCTGCGACACATGCTTTGTCACCAGCTTGTAGTACGTGGGCTGTATGAACACATTGGCAGATTTGGCTCCAGGCACTTTTGATGCAATTAGCAGAAATCTAATTCTCACACTAATGTGGAGAGAAAAATAATTAGAGCTCTGCCAAAAAAACTTGTGGGTGACAGAGAAGAAACTGCAGAGAAAACTTGCTAAACAAAAGGAGAAGCTGTCTAAAACAGAGCTTATTAAAAGATGCTTCTTGTCAGTGTGTGCAAGGGAGACAGCTCATAATCTATTATGTGAAACCAGTATACCCCTCGTCTCTGTCAGTGTTGGCCTTGTTACCCGAAACACTTGATATAGGACTCCTATCTCTTTGCTCATCTCAGAAAGTATTCTGCTTATTAGCTTGTGGGAGCGATTCTTACTTCGAATTCTTGTCGTTTCACCTCCAAAGTAGGCCATTTCAAACTTTTCTCCCCCTGAAAATCAGTATCGTGGAAGGAAAGTGGGCAGTGTTGATGTTCTCAGGGCGTCTTCTACGTGACGTTGAATAATAAACTCTGTATAGCTTGTAGAGGTTGGTGTTTAGCGTGTATCCGCATCGTAAGGAAAGAAAATCAAGGGATGTAAAATGTGCTGTCAGATTGGTTGTAGATTGTGTATAATTATGGAAATAGTATCTCTGCCAGGCCTGAGGCAAACTGAGCAGCTGCTTGGGGCCTCCAGGGGCCCCCAAACAAACTGGAAATGGGAACTCTCTTTGGATTCCTCTGCTCATTTCTGTCAATTATTTAAAGCTCCACTAATCAATATTTTATATAAAAACTGGAGTTGAAGACTCATTTAAAGGGGATTGCTTGTATTGACAGACCCACAGGTAGTTATCACTGAGCTCTCCCTTAATGAGGATAAAACGCTCCCTCACTAGCAGCTTGTTTTGGTTGCACAGCCAGTTAATTTCACTCTCAACCCTGTTCCCAGCAGCAGCAAAAAACAAAGTCTAAAGATGAACTCTAAAGATCCAGTAATAATTTTAATAATCTACAGACTGCCTATGAGGCCAAACTATGTTTTTATGTTTCTTTTTTATAAGACATATCAACATTAGCATCAACATTAGGAATTTTAACAGATTATAGCTATTGGTTAAATGGTTAAAAGAAATATTAAATTAATTGAAAAGCTGAGAAGAACTCAGAGGAGTGGCTTGTCCCTTTAAAGAGAAAAGCTGGTCCACCTTAAAACCAAACAGTCTGTCGGACACTCGCCATTGTTACCCCGGGCAGACAATAGCTGACAACCTCACAGCTGACAACCTCACAGCTGACAACCGCACAGCTGACAACCGCACAGCTGACAACCGCACAGCTGACAACCTCACAGCTGACAACCTCACAGCTGACAACCTCACAGCTGACAACCTCACAGCTGACAACCGCACAGCTAAACTAAATGATGCGGTGGCGAGTTACTGGGACAGTACACGCAGCACCGTGGCTGCTATAGTAACTCTCCTGACAGTGAACTGGACGCAGTGAACGCAGCACCGTGGCTGCTACAGTAACCCTCCTGACGGTGAACTGGAGACAGTGAACGCAGCACCGTGGCTGCTACAGTAACTCTCCTGACGGTGAACTGGAGACAGTGAACGCAGCACCGTGGCTGCTACAGTAACTCTCCTGACGGTGACCTGGAGACAGTGAATGCAGCACCGTGGCTGCTACAGTAACTCTCCTGACGGAGAACTGGACGCAGTGAACGCAGCACCGTGGCTGCTACAGTAACCCTCCTGACGGTGAACTGGAGACCGTGAACGCAGCACTGTGGCTGCTACAGTAACTCTCCTGACGGTGAACTGGAGACAATGAACGCAGCACCGTGACTGCTACAGTAACTCTCCTGACGGTGAACTGGAGACAGTGAACGCAGCACCGTGGCTGCTACAGTAACTCTCCTGACGGTGAACTGGAGACAGTGAACGCAGCACCGTGGCTGCTACAGTAACTCTCCTGAACTGTTCTCAGTTGTCTGTTGTGCTCATATACTGCAGCTGGCGCACCGCTGCATGAGATGCAATAATCTTGTCTGTTAACAGTTAATTTCCCCCCTGAGGATCCATAAAGTACTATTATACTTATGCTATACTACTAAGTATGTTATCTTATAGTCAGTTAATGAGGGGCGTTTTTTTTTGTTATAAAAAAGAAATTTGCATCCCAATTGGGAAGCCAACTTCTTGATTGTGATTAGTCTTTGATTAATGGTGCAGCCCTACCAGGACTGTTTTATTGGTCTGTCCCTGGTAAAGTTGTTCTTCTGTAACACATTAATGAGTTAAGTGTTTCCACCAGACATCGCTGCCTCCATCTCTCGCTTCATTAGCTCATTTCTGACGGTTCCTGACTGCCAGCCTAACCTGTTCCCCCAGGAGGCACACATAGCCATGCTAACCTACTTTTTCAGCAACTTACAGGGAATAACAATAATGATTTTCTCCCCATTTCAGCTGACATTTTGTGACCACATTGTGGGTGTTACATGCATTTCTGGATCCCTGATCCGCTGGGACGAACCCCCTCTCCCTCTGTTCGTCCCTCTGCCCTCCTTTCTCTCCGTCTACTATCTCCTCCACTTGTAGACACTTCATTACAGATGAAAGGGACTCAAATAGAGAGAAAAGCTGCCCTGATTGCCTCGATGCTGCCAGGCTGTTTTGCTGCTCATGCACACATACAGATTTTAATGGACTGTCTTGCGCCGGAACCCCCCCAAGCTTCACTTTACTCATCAGCCACCGAGGGAAACGGCCTTCTGAAATCAGTAGCGTTGCGTCACGCATTTGATTGAACATGATGCAACTCTACAGTGTGCAAGGACAATAGGGACATATCCAAGGGCACTCATTATTTTTGCTGATTGCTTTGCAGCAGTGTGGCGTTTGTTGCTCATAGTTTGATTCAGGTACTGACATTCAATTCAATTCACAATACTTTATTTGGCCCTCAAGTAGCAATTCAAGGCAAGCAAGCATGCAAATAGAAATACAGACACTCGGAGAATTCATTTACACACATTTAACTCTTCCAGTCCACCCCTCTTTACCGTAGGCCCGTTTTGGTTTTTTGTAGGGGGGTCCAGGGGTCTTTAGGGGGAAATAGCAGGTCAACAGTAGATGTGATAGAAGTGGTATGTCAAGTTGTTCTAGTCATTAATCGGAAATTAACATTAATTCATTCATCAATTAATTAAAATAAACATTGAAATTTTATAAGGGTTTAGAACATTATGATAGAAGTTAGGGATGGGAACAGTTCGGGTACAAACCCGAACTGTTCGGCTCGCTAGTCACAGTTTGGTTCGGGTATGCATCGTTCAGTTCATTGAAATAGGTTATGAGGCCTACTGTGTATTTATTTCGTCGCGTTTATTGTCACACTAGAAATCGAGGCCTATGGAAAGAGGCCGGGACACGGTGGAGGGGTGTGGGCTTTAAGACATGTACAGTGTAACTGAAGCTGAGGTTGTGCGTTGTGATTGGCTCAATTTTGGCGAGGGCGGACCAGATTTTACTGCCTCATGTCTGTGGACCACCACCACCAATGTGTTTACACTACCACAGATATTAACTTGTCACCGCACGTTAGCTCACCGGCTAACAGCGAATGGTAAATGGGAAACCAACTCTGTCTCTTATAAAGTACGTTCATATACAACTGAGCTGCAAAAGCAAACAAGATTTGAATGAAATATAATGTCAGTTGGATTATATTTTCTATCAATATAAGAAGAAAATGTTGTGATCTGGCGAGTACTGAATGTATCAGTAAAATGTATTTCATGCTTTCAGGTTTTTTTTTTTTCATGTTTCCTGCCAAATCCAGTCTTGCCATACAATATCTGTCTTCCTGACTACAGCTTTATTCAACTTGATATGGTTGTGTGTGGTTTGGGAGAACTTTTTTAAGGTTAGGGAAAGATCACGGTCTGGTTTCATACAGAAGAAATGTGATGTGAGCTGATTTTGATTTGTGCACTTAATTAACATTTAGTTGAGACTGTAATTTTTTTTAAATATTATTTTTTGGACAGTTTTTCCATTTTTTTAAACAGCGATAGTGTTGAAAGGGAGGACACAGAGGGGACGAAGCAGCAAAGGGCTCCAGGCCGGATTTGAACCTGGGGCCACCGTGGTCAGGACTCAGCCTTGGTACATGGAGCTCCTGCTCCACTAAAAGACCTACGACAGCTCCCTGAAACCGCGATCTTTTCCCAACCTTTAAAGTTCTTCTGTCGCCTAAACTTGATAACCACAGATGGGACTTGTCAACTCACTTTTACTTGTATTGCCCAAAATCACAAAGCACAAATTTGCCTGTTGGGGCTTTACGATCTACAGTCTGATTTACAGTCACTTTACAATCTGCGAGTCGTCTACAGGACGTGGTTCCTCACAAACCCACAGACAGGCCTGTCAGGTGCAACCAGTGAAAATATTTAGTCGCACAGAGTTTTGGTCACATATGTGACTAAATGGTTGCGCTGTAGAGCCTTTAAAGCTTTCACAGTGTGTTTTCAGTTCATTAAAGTTAATTATTACCTTTTTGGCTGCCTTAAAATATCTTTTTTGGTGTTTGGTTGTGGGGTTAGCACTGTCGCCGTACAGCAAGAGGGTCACAGGTTCGAATCCGGCTTGGGGCCCCATCTGTGTGGAGTTTGCATGTTCTCCCCGTGTTAGCGTGGGGTTTCTCCAGGTGCTCCGGTTTCCTCCCAAAGTCCAAAAACATGCAGGTTAATTGCTGACTCTAAATTGCCCGTAGGTGTGAATAGTTGTCTGTCTCTGTGTCCTGCGATGGACTGGTGACCTGTCCAGGGTGAACCCCGCCTTCATCCATTGTCAGCTGGGATCGGCTCCAGCTGGATGGATGGATGGATGGATAGATGAATGACGTTCGGTTGTTCTTAGTTCACCCTCTTGTGTCACTTCTGGTTGCAAATAACCAAGATGGCGACAGCCAAAATGGCCTCAAAACTGAAGTCCATCATGTGCACTTCTTATATACAGTCTGTGTGCGCAACATGAAACATATCTCACCATGATTAAAACAAGATTAATAAATTACAGACAACTTTTTTATTAAAAACTCTGGTCAGTGATTCACTTTTTGATGTCATGTGTTGACACCATGACTTTGCCTTTTGGTGATGGTGTGAAAGTTTCAGCAGCCGCTGCCAGGCGTCAGGACCTCTGATCGAAATCCACCCAAATAGATTAATACCTGACGACGGAGAGGCTTCTCTTATTGTTTGGAGTGTGACAGACTCAGGAGAGCAGGACCAGAGGTGGGGGTTTGAGGGAGGTGTCGGATCAATAGCTCATCACCGTCACCTGTCAGAGAGCATGATGGGATTGTGTTGTGAGTGGGGGGATTATACACAATCAGCAGGAGAGACACGTGAGGATGCTATTTGTGATCATCACAGCAAATTACAGTGCAGGTGCTGGCAATATAGAATGTAATATAATGTATTTCAAACCAATGTCATGAATTATTCCATTGCCAATATATTATATTGGAGTCTGACAGACTCGTTGCTGAGTCGTCATTTTGTTGTGTTTTTTCTTGTAGCATGCGCAATGACAATAAAACTGAATCTAATCTAATCTATTTCTTATAAGTTTGAGGAGCATTTTGCGAAAACTTTTTTTAAAAGCACAACGTAGATATGTGACACCTTTAGTCTTCTTGGCTTGTCAAAGGTTGGTTGGTGAAAACAACAAAGTCGGTCATACAGTGAGTATGTGGGTGAGGAAACCAAAGCAATAAGTTCGGAGAAACCAAAAGGTGCTAAAAGTGGGGCAGTGATTCTCAGAGTCATCTGATATCAAATACTGCTTGCAGTTTAAGTAGCTTGCATGTTTTGTTTCCAACAAATGAAATGGTAAAATATCTGCTGCTGTTTAAAGCCAAAAGACGGGAGCAAGTGGGATATTAGCAAACCGAATACAAGGATGCGAAAACACCTCAGCAGTTGTTAAGTTCTGTTGTATCAGGACAGGCTCTCATCCACTGTTCAAACTCGTACCTATGAAAGGTAATGCTCTGGATTTGTATATAACCCTGGTAATCGTGAGCCAGGACGCCAAGGAAGCCAGGCGACGTTGTATAAAGAGCGATAGTCTGTGTAGCGAGGACGACCCAGAAGACCACTGTTCTGTGTTGACTTATTTCACCTTACTTTTGTAGCTTATGTACTCAACTAGTGCCGCCTACGTACCTTACAGAACAAATGTATTTATTTTACGTAACAAACATACTTATTTTAACCCAAGCTATGATCTTTCCAAGTAGTTTTGTTGCTCAAACATGTTCTGCACTGTAGGACAATGATTGCTCATGTTACTGGACATTCGTAGGAGATTATGTGAAAAAAGTTGAAGTTAACGTTTCTTTTTTTTCTTTTAATTATTTTTTTGGAGCCTTTTTCTTTTTTATTTACGACGACAGCATATAAAACGGGAGACAGAGGGGACGACATGCAGCCAAATAATTTTTATAAGCTATACCCTTAAATGAGAATATATTGATAGGTTCACACTTTGAGCACAGACGTAGTAAGTTAAGAGTTGCGATTTACTTTATTCAGGAAAGATTAAGATCAAGATCTATTTTACAGACCTAAGAATAAATGTACACATGCACAACCTTTCAAACCTCCAGGTATGAAATGTGAAGTCAATGCTGAAGTTCCTGCATTCTGTCTAACAGCCAGTTAAGTCTATGAGAAAATGAGCCGACTTCTCTCAGATTCATTACTTCAGTAAACATTGTCAACATGAGTTTAAGGTCTCAGTCTCTAGTTTCAAGTCTTCTTCAATACAGCAGGATGTTCATTTAGAAAGTTATGGTCCATTCAGAGTGAAATAGATCATAAAGCAGGGGATGCTTTAGGGCGGGGCTACCTTGTGATTGACAGGTCATTACAGCAGCGTTGTCCAGTCTGGGAGTCGTCTGTGTTGTTGTCTTACAACTTTAACCCTTTCACAGTGTGTTTTCAGTTCATCAGTTAATTATGAACTTTTTGGTCTTCTGCCTTCACTTGTACTTAGCTCCACCAAAAGTGGGTGTCGTGGCACCCTGAGATTTTGTTTTTGTTTTTTAATTTGTGTGTCTAATACGGTTTTATTGTGTTAAAAAGAACCAAACACTAGTTTTAGGACCTAACACAGTGGAAATATCATTTTACCTTTCTGTTTCCATTGAAGTGTTTGTGGACATACATAATACCCTGACTAGCACTACTGTCAATTGATTAAAATATTCAATTGCGATTAAGTGCATGATGAAGTGCATAGTTAATAACGATTAAATGATATTGTCCAGAAACCCTCCCAGGTTCTGACTTAAAAATCAACAATCTGCTCCAATCAGAACATGACAAACTGCAGCCCAACAGGCAACAACAGCTGTCAGTGTGTCAGAGTGCTGACTTGACTAGGACTTGATCCAAACTGACTGGGACTATCATAAAGTGGACATGTCTGTAAAGGGGAGACTGGTGGGGACCCAGAGAACCCATTTACATTCACACATCTGGAGGTCAGAGGTCAAAATTCAGCTCAACTTTTGAGCGTTATTCAACCTCCTTCCTTTCAAGGTTGGTATATATATGTTTTCTAGTTTCATTTGATAGCAGGATCTTTACTCTAGCTTTAAAACTGAGCCACTACAACCTCCCAAAGATCGGTTGCGTTAATGCCTTAAAGAAATTAGTGCCATTAAAATGAAGCTTATTTTACGTACTTTTGAGCGCACAGAACAACAGCTAACCACCATCAACCTGTGGAGGCGAGGAGACAAAGAAAGTACTGACAGCTGCTCATTGTGAGGACAGTCAGAGAGACAGTGTGTCTTCACTCCATCGAAGCTAATTATAACATTTTAAATGTCTTATTCAGCGTTTGGTTGTATTTAGCTCCACGCTCTTGTGTCACTGCTGGTTGCAAGAAAACAAGATGGCGATGGCCAAAATGATGAACTCAAGGCTTCAAAAAAAAAAAAAAAAAAAAAAAATAGTCCACAAACCAGTGGTTAACGTCACGGTGACTATGTCCACTTCTTATATACAGTCAATGTGTACAAAATCAAACCACTGACACACCGTTACACATATTATTACAAACATCGGTAAGTAAAGTCTCTCAGAGGAACTAACTTCGGTCAGTTTTGCCCTGTAACAGAAACCAGTCGTCCCAATCGGTCAGATTCGATATGAGGAACATTTAAAGCCCAACTATTCTGTGATATGGTGTCCTGGATTGAACTCAGCTAAAGGTATTAATTAAATATGTTGGCAAATGAGATAACATGGCCTCATGAATAAAGTAAGTGACCAGATTTGAGTTACTTTCCATCAAAATGACTGCATTGTGTTACAGAGCCCCAGTGACGCTGCTACAGGGTTCACATTTCTGCCCATTCTACCGTTATCCAATAATTGTGTTGATCAAGAGTAATATCAGGTCTGCCTCTGTCAGGATCAAATAGCTCAGCTAAGCCATCGTTTGTTATCTTCAGATAATTACAATGATTCTGTTAATTTTAAACTGAGCAACTCTGGCAGCTCTCCCTGCGTTTGACGACTGATGTGGAGCTTCTCTAAACCAAAGAAATCCAAGTCATTAACATTCCCAACCAATATAAAGACTGAGCATTAATGTAACTGGGTCATTTTTCCTCCAAGTGAAATAATCAGATCAGACATGTAACCCGTTCATATTTAGTATGATAAGGAAAAATGTTTGTTCTGAATGGCTGTAAGCCTTGGAATGTATGCATATGAAATATTTTTTGTGACGGTCAATCAATTCAAGTATTTATTTCTGATTAATCCCATGATTGTTCATAATTAATCACAATTAATCACATTTTTTATTTGTTCAAAATGTTCCTTAAAGGGAGATTTGTCAAGTATTTAATACTCTCATTAGCATGAGAGTGGGCAAATATGCTTCTTTATGCAAATGTATGTATATATTTATTATTGTAAATCAGTTAACAACACTAATCAATAACAGATATTGTCCAGAAACCCTCACAGGCTCTGACTTTAGCATCAACAATCTGCTCCAATCAGAACATGGCAAACTGCAGCCCAACAGGAGTGCTGACTTGACTAGGACTTGATCCAGACTGACTGATCATTATAAAGTGGGCATGTCTGTAAAGGGGAGACTGGTGGGGACCCAGAGAACCCATTTACATCCACACATCTGGGGGTCAGAGGTCAAGAGACCCCTCTGAAGATGGCCATGCAAGTTTTTCCTCATCAAAATTCAGCCTCCTTCCTAACAAGCTAGTCTGACCTGGTCGGCACCGATGGATTCATTCGATTTTCTAGTTTCATATGATACCAGGATCTTGCTATAAATTGAAAGTTTCATTAATGTGTTAAAGGAATTAGTGGTGTTAAAATGAATTTGGGTTAAAGTGTTATCATGTTAAGTCTGACAGCCCTTTTTTTTTTTTTTTTTAAACACTGCATCTGTATGCTTATCTTTGATACTCAGCTTGATACCAAATACTTGATTGTGTTCCTTGTAGTTTTTCAGACAGCCATTTTCCTATTATACTACATCTAGTATTTGGACACATGGGACTACTGTTTTTCCCTAAAATATAACGGAGTCTATTGCAAAAACAGTAGCCCCATGTGCCCAAATACTAGGTATAGTATAATAAGAAAAACTTTTCAGTTTCAGACATTACCAGTGTGTTAAATGGTGAATCAGCTCGCTGGAGCAGGGCCTTACTCAGGCTGGGACTGCTCTACAGTGTCACTTTCTCTCAGATGTTTGCTGGTTGGAGGTTAAAACCCACAAACGAAGCAGCAGTCACAGTAGGAGTTCCCTCCTACTGTGACTGCTGCTCTTCCCTCTCACTGAATATACAGATTGATCAGTACGGTGTTGACTTTCTCCTCCTCTCCGTCTCTCTTCTCTGTGTCTTCCACCAGTTCGGTCGGACAGAAGTGATCGATAACACGCTGAACCCCGACTTTGTGAGGAAGTTTGTCCTGGATTTCTTCTTTGAAGAGAAGCAGAACCTTCGTTTTGATGTGTAAGTGGGAACATCTCCGCCTTTTCCCTCCACAGCGCCGCTGTCTCTCTCCTTTGTTATACCAGGGAATGACTTCAATCAAACCTCCTCTCATTTTGGCCAGCTGACTCGTACCCACTAGGTTTAGAAAGCTCCAGTCAGAGCTGATTACCATAAAAACATTCAGACTCTCGTCAGATTGTTAGACAGTAAATGAGCAGTACCAAACAGTATATTACTTCATCTGTTTGGGTTACCACTGGAAGACTCCCCAAACTAAATGGATTTGTAAAACAGAGAAAATAGTCAATCAAAATGTCATTTGGGCAGTAAATGTTTGTGTATGTATTAATTGTGATTATTGAGGGTTTTTAGGTGCGACCAGCAGCTCAATAGGTCACTGTCTGTCCGTCAACAAAAATGTTCCTACCCTTTAGTGTGTGGGTGTGAAGCATAGTAGACTGACTGTAGACAGACTGTATATACCAGGGCTGGCCAGTTATTGTTCCTGGGGGCCACATGAGAAACCTAGATCGCTGCCGGGGCCAAACAAGTACTGTCAGACGTAACCTTTATTTATCACTATAGGAAACATGCTGTTATTCTGGTTTTACAGCATTTATTCGACTGAAAATCCCTCCAAACAGCAGATTATTAAGAAAATGACATTATATAGAGGAGTCTATGAACCGTACAGGACTGACTGGTTAGGGTAGGAATGTTTCCATTAACTAAACGTAACATTTAACTTAACATTAACACTTACATTTAACATTTAACTTAACATTAACATAGAACCCAGAGAACCAATTTACATTCACACATCTGGAGGTCAGAGGTCAAGAGACAGCTTTTCCTCACCAACATGTAGTGAAAGTGTGGAGCGTTATTTAACCTCCTTCGTGACAAGCTAGTCTGACCTGGTTGGTACTGATGGACTTATTAGGTTTTCTAGTTTCATATGAAATTACAAATTGCATTAATGTGTTATTTGTGGCATTAAAACAAATTTGTGTTAACGTGTTATTATTTAACTTAGACAGCCCTAATATAAACTAATGTCAGCATCTTTTGCAGAGTTTATTGCCAAGTGCCTAAAAGTTTGTTGGGTGAGAATCGGGTCAGGGGAAATAAACCCCTGTAATCTCCCTGAAATAATCTCCCTCATTACCACACTGCCCTTGAGCAAGGTAATTAAACCCCGACTGCTCCAAGAAGTCTCTGTTCTCAGTGTTGGATAACAAAAGATAATTGCCTGGAGGCAGAAATCTGAATTGTGATTCACTGCTGAAAACAGTTGTTGTCAACCGATCCACCACAGGTTCATCCATAGTTGTGAAGTGTCCTGCTGATAAACCAGCAGTGACACAATTTATTAAGATTGACTGCTGGATTGAGCACATCGCTAGATCAGTAGTTCATTGTCATATATCATCATCATAGATCATTCATTAATATGCAGTATTTATGCAGCCTTTTATCATCTTTTTATGCTTGTCACAATCTATTTAATCTCTGAACTATCGTCAAGAACTCATTATTCACCTCAGAGTTGTTTTGTTTGGTTCAAAGCTTTAAAGTAAAGATGTTTTGAAGAGACTTTAAAGAGAAATTCACTTTAAAATGAGCATAATGAGCTCTGCTTCCTGTCGTGGCCCACGCTTCAATCTGCTTAGCTTCTCTGATCTATTTCAGACTCCTTTTAATGTGAAGTCACTCACAGAGGAGGCCACAGGTAGATAAAGGCAGACAGGAGGGGAAAGCTTCTTCCATAGGGGGGATCGATGCCCCTACGGGGGTTCAGAAGAGGGACCCAGCATGGGGTCAGGTACAAGAAGAGGCCAAAGATCCTATCGCTTCCTTCCTATTGATCACAGCTGCTCTTCACCTCTCCGACCACCACTGTGTGGTCAATAACTGTATACATCAACACTAGGCTAGCATTGATTGAACTAATCCCGATCCTCAGCCAATGACAAAAGGAGCTGCAGTCTGAATTGATATGTTTGTTAGAACTTCAGATGTCGATGAGAGAGCTACACGTTCGACATTTGTGTCCAGTGTCGACAGTGATGTTTAATCAAAGGATTGTTAACCGTGATGTCCAGAAGGTAATGAAGCAACAATACAGACTAATGTTGATATATACAAAACATATCTATGTTTTTTTTTTTTTTAATGTGATTAATTTGCACATCAATGTAATATTTTCTCCTGCTGTAATGGTAAACCTCCCAGATGTCAGACATGTCAGAGTTTCAATTGCAACAAAAACATGTGCATGTGCTAGGGATGCTGATTTTGAAAAACAATTAGACCCTCATTAACCGATTATTAACCGTTAGCTAAATTAGTGCGCCAGTTCACCGTCAGGAGAGTTACTGTAGCAGCCACGGTGCTGCGTTCGCTGTCTCCAGTGCACCATCAGGAGAGTTACTGTTGCAGCCACGGTGCTGCGTTCGCTGTCTCCAGTTCACCTACAGGAGAGTTACTGTAGCAGCCACGGTGCTGCGTTCGCTGTCTCCAGTTCACCGTCAGGAGAGTTACTGTAGCAGCCACGGTGCTGCGTTCGCTGTCTCCAGTTCACCTACAGGAGAGTTACTGTAGCAGCCACGGTGCTGCGTTCGCTGTCTCCAGTTCACCTACAGGAGAGTTACTGTAGCAGCCACGGTGCTGCGTTCGCTGTCTCCAGTGCACCATCAGGAGAGTTACTGTAGCAGCCACGGTGCTGCGTTCGCTGTCTCCAGTTCACCTACAGGAGAGTTACTGTAGCAGCCACGGTGCTGCGTTCGCTGTCTCCAGTTCACCGTCAGGAGAGTTACTGTAGCAGCCACGGTGCTGCGTTCGCTGTCTCCAGTTCACCATCAGGAGAGTTACTGTAGCAGCCACGGTGCTGCGTTCGCTGTCTCCAGTTCACCATCAGGAGAGTTACTGTAGCAGCCACGGTGCTGCGTTCGCTGTCTCCAGTTCACCGTCAGGAGAGTTACTGTAGCAGCCACGGTGCTGCGTTCGCTGTCTCCAGTTCACCATCAGGAGAGTTACTGTAGCAGCCACGGTGCTGCGTTCGCTGTCTCCAGTTCACCGTCAGGAGAGTTACTGTCAGACGTCTGCCTGACGTAACGACACTGTTATCCAGCGTAACTTCAGTGATTGTCCGACAGACCGTGTGTGTGTGTGTGTGTGTGTGTGTGTGTGTGTGTGTGTGTGTGTGTGTGTGTGTGGCGGTGGTGAGTGTGTGTTTGTTGGTGGTGTTATAACTGTGAATGTAGCTGTAGCAGACAGTGTGTGTACAGTTTATTATGGACTTCCTGTATCTGCAGCGCTGGCTGAGACTCTCTTACGGTGGACCAGCTTTTCTGAAACTGATGAGCTGCTCCTCTGAGTTTTGCTCAGCTTTTTATTTATTATTAATAATTAATATTTCTTTTATGATTTTGATACATATATGTATATATTTTTATATGCAGCTGGTGTGGACAACAGATGAGAGAATCAGGCAGCCGCCACGCTCTGTTCATGTAGCCGGTCTGGCCTGGTCTTGACTTGTCACAGTAAAGAGATGGAGGCTGATTAATGGACCGTCAGCACGGACAAAAGATGCTCTTTGGTGTGTGATTTGTACCCCTGACAAGCTTGGTGGTCATAGTGTTGAGAACCAAATGCCAGCACAGCACAGAGAAAATGGAAGAAGGTCGGAGAGGTATTATGACTGACTAGTGCTAGCCATTAGCTCGCCAGCTACTGTCGTTATGTATGTATGTGTATCCGTAGAATCTCAGAGTGTTATTATAAAGTATGTTAGTGAGGAAGCAGAAACTTTTCTGTGTCACTGTTGGGCTGCGGTGAGACAAAGGCAAAGCACGACTTACTGTATAGAGTGATAAACAAGAATAAATATTCACTTAAAATAATGCTGCAGTGCTCCAGAGCTATTAAAAATTGAGTTAGGAAAAAGATGGAAATGAATTCAGAAATCTGAAAATCAGTGGTTGTTATTCTGCCTGCTTGAGAGTCAATCAAAGGCAATAAGTCAATAAAAGTTTTGAGCTGGAAGCTTCCTCCTCTGGGACAGCAGCTGCCCTGCTTCGTCTTAATCTCCTGACAAAGTAAATCATTAATGCTGAATTATAGTGGTGCAGGCACAATGGCAGCACACACACTCCCTCGCAAGCGTTGTTTATCATTGGTTTTGGGTTCTACCTTAAATCCTCGTCCTTCACACATGGCAGCAAATCTTTTCAGCCGAATGCATGCTTTGAATTTCTATTCTGTGTTTTCACTTCAGTAATTCAAATCCATTGTTTACTGGTCCTTTGTGCACTCTTTGCATAAAACATTTGACATAAGTAATGAACATTGTCCCTGAATTACTAATGGAGATCTACAACGTGCAAAGTGGTAATAGTTCATAGCTAATGTTGAGGATGGATCAGTGATTAATCATTGAATGCTCATAAAATACAAAACACATTTTCCTTCATGAAAGCTTTTTTAAACAATTGATTTTTATTTTCCGCAGAACAACTTCAGTGAATGTAAGGCATTTGAATCATAAATTAAATGAAACTAAATTAAAAAAAAATGCAAATTACATCACTCAAAACTGTTCCTGTTTTTCCTCGGCCTTCAAAAAAAAAAAAGAAATAAATGGATAAACTGGATTTAAAATGTAAACATTATCATTCTGTGCAGCTCACATGCTGTTTTCCTAATTAGATAAAAACTTCACGCTTAAACAAAGTGGCTGCATCTTTGAAAAGGACTGCCCACCAAGCCAAGAGTCGATAGGAGAATAATAAAATGGTCAGCCCCGATCTCTGGACAAAAGAATTAAAGGGATTATTTGGTATTTTTCAACCACGACCCAAGTGGCTAAATTTTCTGCCGATGCTAAACAGCGTTTTCTCCTGTTGGTACTGACTCTAGTTTTGAGCTCCAGGTGACATGTTGGTTTTATCAGGCTCCACCAGACCAGACCACAGGATCACAAAGTGATCTGGTTCAGTCTGAAAAGTCAGATTTTTAAACCAGCACGGCTCAGTTCAACATTTAGGTTCAAAACAAAACCCCTCAACTCTTCTCTGACATGATTTAGACCTCAGATGATTCGCTGCCAACCAGTGGAGCTAAAACCAGAGTCAGTACCAACATGAGGAGAAAACACTGTTTAGCATCAGCAGAGAGTTTTGGCTAATTTCAGTTGGACGCCACCCACATAATCAGCTGTGCTGCTCATCTCACAAATACATGATCCTCACAAGTTGGACGTCATTGTGAAGGTAAATAAACAGGCTTTACAACCATGTAAAATACAACAACAATCAGCATTGGAACAACAGAGAAATAATCCACCAAACACTAATTTACTAACTTTGATTTCCAAGTTTATGTGATTACCGTATTTTTCACACTATAAGGTGCACTTAAAATCGCCCAACTGTTTAACTCGGACACTGATGATGAAGGATTTGATGGATGTGTGCTATGTCATTGAACTGATCATGGATGCATTGTTGACATTACTGTAATACTCTGCCTGCTCACATAACACATAATCTCATGGTCTTTTGTTTTTGTTGGTCATTTTTCCATGTTTTAGCACTACCATTGGTTGTTGTTACAGCCTCACATTCCCACACAACAAACATGGTGAAAACAGTGTTGTTTAAACAGGTCTGAATTCAGGTGTTCAGTCTGTTCCCAGCGTGGCCCAGATATGGATGGGACCAGGTTTCCCTGATATGGGGTCATGAGAGGGGATCCCAATAAAAAGGAGCTTCCTGGTAGAGGGAATCAATTATTAAACTCCCACCTCTCCGTGCATGTTATTTTTAGCCCACTGAATCACAATAGATAGATGTGGAGCAAAGTGATGTATTATTTCCTGTAAGGAATGGGAGATGAATGGACTGAACTTATGGATCTTGACAACAAAAGTGGTACATCATATGAACTATTGTCGCTGTGAGTTTTTGCTCAGAAATATATTGTTTGAATGCCAGATTTAGCTGGTAGTTGTTTGTCTATTATTACGCTGAAGATGTAGATCTTAAAAAATACAGCACAAATATGTTGTTTAATTTATAACAAACAGCTGGTCTCTGTCGTTTTTAGCAAACGGTACTGAAACAGGAGGAAATGGTGCGTTTGTTGGGACTATTTTCAGCGGCGGATTAATCCACATTTGGTGCTCTAGGAGGCATTTATAGCAGCAGGATGGTGTATGTGGGATTGAGTCAAAATAGAGGAAACAGTTGGCATTATGACATGATTAATATAGAAAGCTTTTGCTTACTAATATCCAGTGATGTAAAGTAAGTGTTACTCAAGTACCTAAGTACAAATTTCTGGTACTCTTATTCGAGTATATCTCTATCTATCCACTGAAATATTGTGCTTCTTACTGCTCTACATAGTTACTTTTCAGATTAATATTTTTCATTAAAACAGACCAGATCAAGTGAAAGGTAAAAGAAAGGCTTTCTATTTCTCTGCAGGATTCTGTCCATAATGTTGTCAGACACTAATAATAACAATCTGAGCCTTTCAGTGGTAAAAACAGGAACTTTTAGTGGACGTACACCGATGGTGAGAAGTTGTTGTTGACAGCTAGTTTAACTGTTGCTGTCTACAGCGTTCTCCCTCAATACTGGACCAGTTTCAGTTGTTGTTGTCCCCATTAGTCACTTAGACACAACCACACAAGTACAGGAGTTACCCTTTAAGTGCAGCGTTTAGCAAGTGAAGTTGAGCAAGAACCACAGTGTGTCCAACATTTCTTCATGACTCGGTCGTTGATTTACACAAACCTGCTTAGTCACTGAGAGCAAATACCTTCGTGATTAGTTTTGTTGTCTAAACCCAACCAAGTAGTTTTTGCATTTTTGTTTTGTTTCTATTTATGTTTACTGGGTATTTAAAACTGTGAAGCAATCTGTGAGAAAATATAGTTCCCTTGAAATGTAATTGAGAATGCAGCGTAGCTGAATGTGAACGCAGGAGACAGGGCGGCGGATCATGATGGATGTTAAAAACCTCTCATTACAGTGTTGGTTTTTACTGGCTGACACTCACGTAACGGTAATGTGATTCCACCGCACTAATCACCACCACAATGACTATATGAATCAGCTTAAATGATCTTATTGCACAGGGTGTAATGCTCTTACTGCTGAGTTTAGTATGGGTGAATGTCTTGGTATGAAGAGGAGGAAATCCATGTTTTTCTTTTAGATACACCCTAAAACCCTAAAGCAGATTCTGGTAAGGTTTTATACACCAGTATCTGAACCATTTCTACACACCAGAGAAAGTAAGCTGCCTCAGCTATTGGACCTGTGCCAGTTATCAAGGATCCACCAGACCAGTTCGCTGCAGAGCCAAACAAACACTTAGAGAATGTAACGTAGCCATGAGTGCC
Organism: Pterois miles; assembly: GCA_947000775.1. Lineage (NCBI taxonomy): Eukaryota > Metazoa > Chordata > Actinopteri > Perciformes > Scorpaenidae > Pterois > Pterois miles. Next base: position 2,868,945 of record CAMQGK010000147.1, on the reverse strand, counting down.
AGTAGCCTAGCTCCATCACACTTAGAGCACAGGTGTCGCAATCATTGCTTATTGTAGAAAAATGTAATCAAGGCTTGTTCTGCATTTAGTTTCTGCACCCTAAAGGAATGATTCAGACTACACCTTAACATAGCATGCAGTGCTGTGTAATTAGGTTTGTACATGTACAGTGCACTCTGCCATTTCCAGGTCTAGACTGCGAATAAGAGACGTACAAACTGAATATGGAGATCACATCATGGCCAATGGCCACCTTCACACTTCGATACACAGCTTGTTAAATTAAGTTTTTACAGTCCTGAAACCTGTAAATGTACAACATAACGCAAAAATGTTGTGAGAAATACAATAAATACAGCAGTAAGTAGTAGTAATTAGAAGTAATCTTCGCTTCCAGTACTCCTACTCCCATACTATTTAGTAGTAAGGTTTAGTACATCCCAACAAATGCAGTTTGACAAAAATAACAGGATGTCCTAATACATCCAGTCACATTTTACAGTGTGCAAGCCTGACCCACAATCCTCTGCATAGCGGATATACACTGATCAGCCGTAACATGAGGTCAGCATGGGTATCCTGACCGGTCTGCGGCTACGTGACAAACTGTGACCTATTGTGTGTTCTGACACCTTTCTATCAGATCCAACATTAACTCTTTCAGCACTTTGAGCTGCAGCAGCTCTTCTATTGGATTGAACAACACGGGCCGGCCTTCTCTCCCCACATGCATCAATGAACCTGGCCGCCTATGACCCTGTCGCCGGTTCACCGGTTTCCTTCCTTGGACCACTTCTGGTAGATCCTGACCACTGCCGACCGGGAACATCCCACCAGAGCTGCATCTCCAGAGATGCTCTGACCCGGTCGTCTCGCCATCACAGCTTGGTCCTTGTCACAGTCGCTCACATCCTTATGCTGTCCATCTTTTCTACTTCCAACACATCAACCTCAAGGACAAAATGTTCACTTGCTGCCTGATATCCCCCCCCCCCCACACACACACACACACGCACACGCACTTCCAGGTGCCATGGTAACGTTATTCACTTCACCTGTCAGTGGTCATAATGTTGTTAATGTTACGGCTGATCGGTGTATGAGCAAGAGTAAAGTGTAAAGAATAAAATTACAATATACTGTACAATATTAACTTATTATTCACTGATAAACGACCTTCCATGGGCTCTCACAACGTCAACAAACACGTCACAAGTCGTGAACTCGGAGCTTTCAGAAACTTTCCTCTTACGAGGTCGTGAATGCGACATGAGCGGGGCGTTCAGGACCTGACTAGTAAACATTAGCAAACACCACCACACCTGAAGGCATCACATGTCCCAGTTCTGTGCATACTGCATTCAACAGTACGTACTTCATAAGGGCAGCTGCAGTATGTACTAAAAGTAAATAGTATGTGATTTGGAAAGCAGTGACTGTGATTTTTGTAATGCTGTCCATTGTCTCGAAACATTTAAAATGTCATCAAAAACTAATGAGGTTCTGTAATGAAGCAATTAAAATGTGTCCTTCCATTAGTGTCCTCTCAAGTCAAGTCCGTTTAATTTATAAAGCCAAATATCACAAATCACAAATTTGCCTCAAGGTTCTTCACAATCTGTACAGCATACGACACCCTCTGACCTTCGACCCTCACCCAAACCAAGTAGATTTGCTTTTTTGTTGTGTTTCTATTTACATTTCCTGTGTATTTAAAACTGTGAAGTAATCTGTGAGAAAATATATTTCCCTTGAAATGTAATTGAGAATGCAGCGTAGCTGAATGTGAATGCAGGAGACAGGGCGGCGGATCATGATGGATGTTAAAAACCTCTCATTACAGTGTTGGTTTTTACTGGCTGACACTCACGTAACGGTAATGTGATTCCACCGCACTAATCACCACCACGATGACTATATGAATCAGCTTAAATGATCTTATTGCACAGGGTGTAATGCTCTTACTGCTGAGTTTAGTATGGGTGAATGTCTTGGTATGAAGAGGAGGAAATCCATGTTTTTCTTTTAGATAAACCAGAATCTCAGGAGTCTCTGGTACAAAGGACGCTACACCCTAAAACCCTAAAGCAGATTCTGATTGGGTGCAGCTCAGATGTGTGGATCTGACTTCAGAAGAGAGTTTTACTTTGTGTGATCTGAATCGGGTTGCACAGAGAAATTTTAAAAGGGAAGGGAGGGATATGGCGACATATGAAGGTGACTTCCACCGTATCAAAACATAAACTGCTTTCATTGTTCACCTTCATTTCTGTAGAAGCCCTCGGGCTCCCCTTCCGCCTGCAATGTAAATCAAGGTCATTAGATTTTTTTTTTGCGACTCTATCGCTCCTCCGCACTCAAATCTTATTTGGCCATCGCTCACAGGCTTATCCTACTGTGTGGTAATTTCATTTGATCCCACCAAAGCTCGGCATAGAGCTCAATTTGACATCGCTGGAGAAGGAGATTTAGAGACTGAAGACTAGTGTTAATGTAAGTGTGTGTGGGGTGTGTGGAGTGACTGTTTTAAAAGGCAGAGAGCACTGCATTTGGCACTTTTGGGCAAGCTCCAGAGCCACGGTTGGAGGTATATGTAGCTGTTGGCTGTTTTACGTTCCCTCTCAATTCCATTATTTCCATTAGTTCCCAGCTTTTACTTTCCTCTTCAAAGCCCTATAACCCGACACTTGGCACACGCCGAACAGAGAAAAAAAATGAAACCCAGAAAGCAGCAGGCAATCTAAGTGATTTTAGTGGGTGCTGCGGTTATATTTATTTTCCAAAAATAACTCCAACATCATTTTGTGCCCTCTCAAGTGGCACAACTAGAAAAGAGGTGGCATGTACAGGATTTGTTTTCTGGAAATTCAAAAGCTGGCATTCCTTCCTATTCGTGATGCGAGGCGTGCTGGTCAGTTCGTCACACAGTTGTCAGTCTCGTCACGCTGCAGCGTTGTGCTGGTCTTTTTTCTGACCATGCAGAACCCTCACCTGTCCATCACAAAGCTGCAAGACCGAGGAAGGTGGAGGAGGAAGAGGAACTGTAGCTGTAGAGGAAACTGTCCAACCCACTATGTTTAGAAAGTATTTTGTACTGCACAAATACACTCAGGAGGAAACTACTGCTTCATGGATTATGTTCATGCACAACATTCTCACTAGGGCTGTCAATTGATTAAAATACTGAATTGTGATTAATTACATGATTGTCCATAGATTTACCACAAAATAATCACACATTTCTGTTCTGTTCAAAATGTACCTTAAAGAGAGATTTGTCATTTAATATCAACTCTTATCAACATGGCAGTGGGCAAATATGCTGCTATATGCAAATGTATGTATATATTTATTATTGGGATCAATTCACACTAATTAGACTAATTAGTCAAGTGACTCTGACACACTGACAGCTGTTGTTGCCTGTTGGGCTGCAGTTTGCCATGTTCTGATTGGAGCAGATTGTTGATGCTAAAGTCAGAACCTGGGAGGGTTTCTGGACAATATCTGTCATTGATTTGTGTTTATAATTGATGTACAATAATACAATACAATAATTTGCATAAAGCAGCATATTTGCCCACTCCTGTGTTGATAAGAGTATTAAATACATAAAAATTCTCCCTTTAAGGTACATTAAATCTCACTTAATTAGTATAATCGATTGAAAGCTGTGTAAAAAAAGGTCTTTTGTTCTTATTTGCTCAAACTTACTTTTATACCCTGTGGCGTGAAATGACAGACAAAAAGCTTAAAATGCGTATCATGGCACACAGAGTGTCCTTAAAAGTGACATGCTATTTATGAGCCTTCCCATGAGATTATCGTCATGAACATGGAGCAAAAAGTTAAAACTAATATTGGGATACAGCGGGGAGGCAGAAGAAGAGAGAAGAGACAAACTGTCCTCCCAACGTTCCCCCTTTTCAAACTATCGCTTCGCTTTGAAATGCAAACATTGCGGTCGAGTGAATGAGAAAGCCTCAGTAACTGGAGAAGTTTGGTGTCAAGTATTTAAAGTGTTCTAGACAATGAAATATTTTAAGTCTGAGTCCTATTTTATTGTTTTCGCTGTGCTTTCACCGGCGGCTAACAGGGGAGCAACCGGCCCACAGGGCTTCAGCACAAACACTACAGCGTAGAGGCTTTGTCTTCGTCTAGCCTGCTCTCTAGAGAGCCGAACACTATGGAGATGTACAGCGCATCTCTGTAGTAAAGCTGAAGTAGCTTGCTCAGTACTGCACTCTTTGTATACTCTCCATCTACTTTAGATATCCTTGGAGCTCCTGTAGGAGTGAGGATGGTAATTACTGCCACTGTGGCCCTGCAACCGATGTGGAGAAGCACCAGAAAACAGGTGAAAAGCTCGTAGCAGGTTTCAGCTCAGTGTCGTCCTCCATCCTCCTCAGATAGAGGATGAGGAGCTGAAGAGTACATGTGTGCTGTTATTCCACACGAGTGGATTCCCTTTGTCAAACATGAACAGAATCCTTTTTCAAAGATGACGGGACTTAAGAAGAGGTCCTTCGGGAGAGAGTCGCCTTAAGAAAGAGGAAGAAGCAACACGTCTACCAGAGAGGAAGTGACTTCAATCTGCACATTGATCCCAGAGATCATTACATAGCAGTGCTGCTCCAGATCCATACATTCATTTATTATTACTCTTGACTCGTCCCTCCAGCTCACAACCATATCTAATCCTTTAATAGGCATACAAGATGTTTATCTTTGTATTCCCAGGAGAGATGTCCATCATCTCTGTGTTGCTCATCAAATAAAATACACAGGGGAGGTTTTCTTTACCTGTAAAGGACCAGTGTGTGACATAGTGGGGGATGTATTGGTAGAAGCAGAATATAATATTAATAACTTTGTTTTCTTTCGATTATAATCACCTGAAAATATGAATTGTTGTGTTTTCGTTACCTTAGCATGAGCCATTTATATCTACATACAGAGCGGGCCTACTTCACTGCCATGTTTCTACAGTAGCCCAGAACAGACAAACCAAACTCGGTTAACTGTTGATAATGTTACTCACCGGCTGGTGCAGCGACCAAAATACTGCAATACCAGAAAGCAACAGTATACCTAATAATAGTCTAACAATGAAGCTTATTTCTATAGCACTAAAATCAGGACAAATTAAGTAATTTACAAATAAATTGCAAGAATACCGTATATTACACTGTTGAGTCAATCATTATCACCGCAGAGGAAAGTTCTTCACCACAACCTAAACCACCTAAACGCTCGGCACACAGGAGAAGCTTCAGGTGGTTGCAATCTGCAACCTCGCAACTAGAGACTAGGGATGCTAATTTGGGAAAAATTTCTTAACCGATAACAGTGCTGCGTTCACTGTCTCCAGTTCACCATTTGAGAGTTACTGTAGCAGCCACAGTGCTGCGTTCACTGTCTCCAGTTCACCATCAGGACAGTTACTGTAGCAGCCACGGTGCTGCGTTCACTGTCTCCAGTTCACCGTCAGGACAGTTACTGTAGCAGCCACGGTGCTGCGTTCACTGTCTCCAGTTCACCATCAGGACAGTTACTGTAGCAGCCACGGTGCTGCGTTCACTGTCTCCAGTTCACCATCAGGACAGTTACTGTAGCAGCCACGGTGCTGCGTTCACTGTCTCCAGTTCACTGTCAGGAGAGTTACTGTAGCAGCCATGGTGCTGCGTTCACTGTCTCCAGTTCACCGTCAGGAGAGTTAGTGCTCAAATTATAGTAACTGGACAATTATGCTGGACATATTTTGGCTTTACTTTCTATTATGTGTATATTATTTTATTTTATTTGTATTAATACTGTTTTAAAATCTATGCTTCTTGTTTATTGCACTATCCACTTTGCTGCTGTAACGTGTGAATTTCTCCACTGTGGGACCAATAAAGGAATACCTTACCTTACCTTACCTTATTGTAGCAGCCACGGTGCTGTGTTCACTGTCTCCAGTTCACCGTCAGGAGAGTTACTGTAGCAGCCACGGTGCTGCGTTCACTGTCTCCAGTTCACCGTCAGGACAGTTACTGTAGCAGCCACGGTGCTGCGTTCACTGTCTCCAGTTCACCATCAGGACAGTTACTGTAGCAGCCACGGTGCTGCGTTCACTGTCTCCAGTTCACCATCAGGAAAGTTACTGTAGCAGCCACGGTGCTGCGTTCACTGTCTCCAGTTCACCGTCAGGAGAGTTACTGTAGCAGCCACGGTGCTGCGTTCACTGTCTCCAGTTCACCGTCAGGAGAGTTACTGTAGCAGCCACGGTGCTGCGTTCACTGTCTCCAGTTCACCGTCAGGAGAGTTACTGTAGCAGCCACGGTGCTGCGTTCACTGTCTCCAGTTCACCATCAGGACAGTTACTGTAGCAGCCACGGTGCTGCGTTCACTGTCTCCAGTTCACCATCAGGACAGTTACTGTAGCAGCCACAGTGCTGCGTTCACTGTCTCCAGTTCACCATCAGGACAGTTACTGTAGCTGCTACGGTGCTGCGTTCACTGTCTCCAGTTCATCATCAGGAGAGTTACTGTAGCAGTCAAGGTGCTGCGTTTAGTGTTGTGGACATTCAGCCACTTTCCCAGTACCCAAATTTAGTTTAGCAGGTTGTCAGCTGTGTGTTTGTCTTGCTTAATGATAGTGATTGTCTGATTAACACTGTGTGCTTGTGCTACGTTAGCAGCTGCTAGCTGCTAGCGTTGCCGCTGGCTTCCTGCCCGCTGTAGCATAATGTCAGCTCGTTTCCAACAGACTGTGTGTGTGTGTGTGTGTGTGTGTGTGTGTGTGTGTGTGTGTGTGTGTGTTGGTGGTGTTATAGCTGTGAACGTAGCTGTAGCAGACAGTGTGAGTTCAGTTTATCTGTCGGTGAATAAATGCTACGAGGCTACAAGCTACAACTCAGCTGGAAGTCCAGAGCTACTTCCTGTGTCTGCTCCGGCTCTCTCTTAAGGTGGACTCTTAAGGTGGACCAGCTTTTCTCCTTAAAGTGACGAGATGCTCCTCTGAGTTTTTCTCAGCTATTTAATTAATTATTGATATTTCTTTGAACCATTTAACTGACAGCGTTAGGGGTTAAAATGTTTAAATGTGGGTTATCATTTAATTATTAACCTCCCTCCTAGATGCCACCAGATCCTACGAACTGCTGCTTTAAGTCTGTCCTCTCTGTTGCACGATGTTGTTTGGAGATAGAAATGTTATATTTCAGTAATCTGAAGCTGCTTTTGCTGTTAAATTGCAGGTACAATGTGGATACCAGGAGCTGCAACCTTTCCAAACATGTAAGCAACCTTTGAGAAATCCTATTAATATGTTTTAGATGGATAAGATTATGAAATGAGTCAAAAAGTCCTGACTAAATAATACTGTGTTAGCTGAATTATTAAAATATTGTGTAAAAAGAAATAAAGCTTTACAGGTTTCCTTACCTTCCAATGAATTGGTTACAAAAGTCAATTTTTTCTCCAATCAGTTGATAAAATATAATGTAACTCTAAGGTTTACTCTTTTCTAATCTCTTACTGGCTTGTTTCAGGTACATTAGTCATCCCTGATATTTTAGCACATAGTTAATATTAATAATAATATCCCCTCCTTTTTTCCTCACCACATTTCCAGTTTTACTTTTGTATTTGTAATATGAACTTGAGATGTTTTCATTGTGTCTTTTCAGCTTTTCCTCTAACTTGTGTCTGCCTTTTCTTACTGCCTACCCACCTGGATGAGCAGAAGGTAGGTTGATATTACATTATGTGCCTTTTATTCATTTCTCCTTGTTATTTGCTGGACATTTCCCAAATGCTGCGTTCCAGACAAATCCAGAAATCAGTTTCGACCTCCAAGCGTTCAGCTGTACACCGTCAAACGTTAACAAAAACATGGCTGACTCTGACAAAGTGATGCTTCTTTGGAAAATGTGCACACAGTTGATAACTCAGTAGCGCAGCCTCCACATGTTTAAGTTGTTGGGAACTGTGATGGCGATACGACCGGGTCAGATCTCCAGAACTGCAGCTCAGGGTCATGGCCATTATAAATAAATTTGGATTGGAAAATTAACTTCTCATACAACTAAACTGAATTCTTAATTATATTTTGAGGATAACATATTTTCTACTAAAATATGGTTGCAGTTTTAAAGAGTTTAAACCATAGACTGTATATAAAGATGGCCGACGTGCCTTCGTTTCCTCCTCAGTCAAAGTATTGTAGATACGGGAGCTGCCTTCTTGAGATTTTGGTGTCATTTGGAGCCAGAGTCTGTGCAGGATGTTGTGGCTCTGCCCACTTGCCCGAAATGACCCGTTGCCTCTAGCTGGACTGTGTTTGTGCAGTATGAACTGTGTGCTGGTCTCCTCTCCTCTGTGAAGGACTTCCTGGGTCAGATGTTCTGTACGCTGGGGGAGATCATCGGTTCGACTGGCAGCAGGCTGGAGAGGACGCTCTCGTAAGTACAGATTATCAGTGAAGCACCCAGGGTCGTCTGGGAGCTTTGAGCAGGACGTTAATATTAACAAAACAAATTAAAACACATCGTTTAATGTCATCCACAAAATGCAGAAACAACAGATCCAACGTTGCTGACGTTTGGTTTTAAATTCACATTGTGGAATATAGTGAAACATAAATGGTTGAACTCAACACTTGAATCTAGATAAACGAAATACACAGTGTTGCTGCTGAGGTACAGTCGCATCACGACCAGCCTCCCATTCACTCCAGCGTGAGCCTGTACAGCTGACAGATTCAAGGACTCCTTGTTTGTAACAATGACAGCCAGTCGAAACGGTGATGAGTGTTTGGAGATGGAATAGTGAGTTTTCTAGCAATGTGCCTTCACTTTCTTTAGTGAAATACAACATTTTGCTCTCATACACTCAATGGAACTGCAAGTTGATATTTTTTTCCCTGTAGAATAAAACATGAATGTGTCAGAGTCAAGGCCCGCGGTCCAAAGTGGGCCCAGCACTAAACACATCACTTGATGTGGCCCGCGAGGGGGGGCAAAGATCATATTATGCCTATCATACAATTCTATGCAGCTTTACCGAAGTGCGGTGTCCTCAAACTACATGTCCCACAATGCATCTTGATTTTGTGACATGCACAGTGAAGCATATCAGTATCACTGGTTTCCAGCAGTGGCACAGTGTGTATGTGTGAGTTTTCAGACCCTTCTAGCGACTCTTTCACAAAAAAAAAAAAAAAAAAAAACGACTAGCGACAAATGTAGTGACTTTTTCTGGTGTTATTGGAGACTTTATGAGACTCTGACATGAAAGCAGGTATCGTTCTTATTCTTCTCAACAAGCAGCGGGTCCTGCCGTGGACCCGTCCCCCGCCCCAAAGCACTCGGAGGCGGCCCAGTCCTCGTCCACAGCAGTCCCTCCTAGCTGCAGTCAGAGCAGGAGATGTTCACCCCTCCACATCCAGACTGAATATATCCTGTCTGCACACAGCTTCCGCTGACTGATGTAAATGTAAAATTTTGGCAGTCAAACCCTGAATTAAAAACAAAAGAAGACTTTCTTTTTCAGTTGTAGAAATTATTTCTTTAAGATTCTAAGTAATCTTGTGTAATGTCGTATATCTTGAATCAGCGCTAGTCTCGTCTTCTGACCACTCACAGTGTTTTACACTTCATGTCAGCATTCACACACATGGCTACGGTGCCAGCTTTGCCCATCAGGATCTAATCTGAATGCTCATTTATCTCTTTCACACACCGGTGAGGGTGTGTCTTGCTCAAGTACATGTCGTCATGTGGAGCAGCCGGGGATCGAACCAGCGATGGATGACCTGCTCTTCCCTCTGAACCACGGCCGGCCCTACTGTAGATGTCAGTAGTGGACTCAGTCTTCAGTATCTTTTTGTTTGTTCGGGTCGATGAGCTGAATGGGTCCCCATCAGTCTGCTGAGTGTATTGAGTCAGTACCTCCTCCTCCGACGTCAGAAGGCTCTGGACCCCCAGCTGCTTCAGATATAATTAAGGCGTCCTTGAGCGTCTTTCAACTGGAGCCCCTCATCGGTCAGTACTGGAGAGCCGTGTTCTACTGGGACACCCAAGTGTAAATGTAGCCCACATGCTGGAGTATATGCAGCACGAACCATCCTGGAGATATTAAAGGTTAAATATGACTCTGCCACTCAATATTTCATGTTGCTACAACACCGAGCACCACTGCAAGAATACAAAAATGTGATGTTTTTCTGATGACACTCTAAGTGTCACCTGTCTGCTTTTTGATGGATCCGCTGGCGTCACCTCGGCGGCTGCCAGCAGGTCGGACAGAGTGACAGCTCCTTTCTTTCTGCCTCGGAGAGAGCCGAGCAGCGAGCGGTGTGTTCGCCTCAGGCTGACAACGTGACACAAGATGAAGCTACGTCGCCGAGCCTCTTGTTTATGTGTTTTGAGAGCCTGGGGGGCTTTCACATGTTCTGTCTATAATGAGACGGTCAGTGTGTGACTGCTGAGCAGCCACATGTGTTCGAAGCATGCTGATGTTGTTTTTGAGGTCAGAGGTCAGGGGACCCCTCTTGAAAATGGCCATACCTGTTTTTTCACGCCGAGATTTAGCACAATTTTGGAGCATTATTCGACCTCCCCCCTGACAAGCTAGTACCTGGTTGGTACCAATGGATTTCTTAGGCTTTCTAGTTTCATATGACACCAGGATCTTCATTCTAGCTTTAAAACTGAGCCGTGACAACCTAAAAATGCATTAAAGGAATTAATGGCGTTTGCGTTTTTTGTTTGTTTGTGTTAACGCGTTATTAAGTTAAGTTTGACAACCCTAGGTAAAATATCATGTTTCTTTATTTAAAATTCAAATTAACTTTCTGCTATTAAATCAAGTCATATGTTTATTCAACCATTATATTTATATTTAGCTGTTTTTGCTGCAGACTTCAGCATCGAAACCAATCGTTGTGTGACCCTGCACAACCGGATCAATATGGACCCCGATACGAGACTGAAACTCTCCGGTTAGGAGCCTCACATTGCTTTGCTGATGTCTCAGCCTCAGCATGAGCAGCACCACTCTTCCCATTAAGAGACAATGACCATGAGTAAGCTCTCATTTTTAGATTTTTCTGATTTCTAACAGAATCCAGCAGGTTTTGGTAAATGGACAGATGTCCAGCACCGAGGTCTCAGTACAGGGTCACCTCAGGGTTGTGTCGTCTACCCCACCATCAGCTCCGTTCTCTTCATCCATCCATGGTCAGCTCCATCGGGGTCGTTTGAATGCATTTAAAATAAATATCAGTATATGGCGCTCTACAGTCGTAGCGTCGGCCCATTTGACCACGGAGACGAGAGCGACGGCCGGCCGGACCGCACGTTACCGCCGTACGATAGCGTTTCCCGTCGGTGACGGAGTTAGCGTGCAGCTTTAGCCGTGATGTCTAGCTCTGCTTTTCCAAAGTGTTTCCCTCCTTTACTGGATGTGTAGTGTTTACCAGGCTGGGTTTAACATGGAGGGTGGAGGTCGGATCCATGCCCACCCTCCGACGTTTGTTTTGCTTGACGATATGATGTCACATTACTCAGACTACCACAATAAAAGCAGTAACTTCCTTCTACCTCCACATAGACTCAAATGAAGCAATTATATTGATTCTATTTCTATCTATTCTATATCTATTTCAAAATTGTGAAAAAAAAAATGCAAAGGCTGTGTGTCAGCAGTCAATTTTAAATAGCCGTTACATTCTTTTAAACTTGCTTCAGTCTATATGAACTATAGCAAAATGGTTTGTTTTATTTACTGCTGCTTGCTGTCCATTATATTGGTATTGATATAGTGATCTGCCTCTGACAGTAATACCTTAAAGGCAAATTTGAAGCTGTGTGTATGGACTGGGTAAAGCTGCAAAATGAATTGCCCTTCTTGGGTTAAATAAAGTTTTCTGAATCTGAATCACGCTAAATGAATGGGGGAAATCTGATTTTATGTTATTGCTGTTATATTAGAATCCTGTTGTTCTTGGCTTTTGGATATATTTGGGGGGTTAGGTGGTCTGTAAGGTTTAATTTTATTGAGTTAAGTAGTCCTTGGTCTAAAGGTTTGAGAAGCACTGCTTTAAACTGATGGCAGATTCTCTTTGGTCAGATATTTGTGTTTTACTGGAGACGTGAATGAGAACCACAGTGGAATTATATCCCCCGTCACACTGCATGTGTCCTGAATATTAATATAATTGATCGGTGATAAAAATGAAAACCTCAACAGAGAAAGGAAAGCTCCTCTCCAGAGTCCTAAAACACACACTTAATGATCGGCCACCTATAAATCACATTCCCAGTGTGAGACCCTCCTGAGGTTGTCAAAGGTTGGGCTGCTACTCCCGCGCTGTCATTTATCTTTGTTGAAGCCTGCAGGAGCATTTCCTAATTCAGACAGCTCGTCAATGAGAGGAAGAGGCTCTGATGCCTTCGGATGCCAGTGCTGGATTCTCGTAACTTTGGTGTGTATGTGTGGGGGGGAGGATTGTTGGCCGGGTCCCATCAAGTGAAGCTATATGAGGGAGTTGTGTTACTAAGAGGCAGAGAGGGATTATTGATTACAGGAGCCTCCAACCTGGATGGAAGTTACACTCACTTGGTCAACAGCCAGATTTATACTGTATAAATGCAGCTACAGCGTTCACATCAAACCAACCCGTTCTCACTTCTAACTCGACAAATACTGACGCTCGGTCAGCAGCCGTCGGTTCACCGAGCCTTTAACTGACTCCACTGTAAACACATCCGTGTCATTATCAGACGGTCAGATCAACCGCCGTAGTATAAAGAAGGTGGATGGTTGGTCAACCAAACGCTGGACTGTCACCCTGGAGACAGCTGTTTGTGTCCAGTGTGAAACCAAGTCAGGTTATTTTTAAGGCTGTCAATTGTTTAAAATTGTTCAAAATGTCCCTTAAAGGGAGATTTGCCAACTATTTAATACTCTTATCAACATGTGAGCGGACAAATATGCTACTTTATGCAAATGTATGTATATATTTATTATTTTAAATCAGTTAACAACACAAAATAATGACAGATATTGTCCTGACTTGACTATGACTCTAGCATGTCTGTAAATCTTCACTTAAGCTTGAAAGCTGAGCTACAACCTAAAAACAGGCTGTGTTAAAGTAGTGGTGTTAAAACAAATTTGCAGTATTGCGTTGACTTTGACAGCCCTACTTTGAACACTGTTAACACTTTACATGACAAGTCTTAGACATATCTGTGATTAGCTTGCTATCTAACGTGAACATACAACAGCTTCACATCTGCTGAAGCGCAATTGTGTTAAAGTGTTTGTAAAAGTGTATTCTGGACCTACAGCATCTCACACACACACACACACACACACACACACACACACACACACACACACACACACACACACACACACACACAGGTGAAATTGATGTTGATCTCTTCATCTGACTGAATTTGATACATGCATGTTTTAAAAAATTGCGCCTCCTGATAAGATATTCATATCCTGATTTTGTGCATCTGCGCGGATGACTGCCTCAACTCTGATTCGTATTTACACGAGCTCTCAGTGATGGAGCACAGTGGCACATTAACATCTACTCAACGTCAGAATGTTTGCGGAAATTATGAAAGTATATTGATCCTCTTTTAATGGCGGGTTTCCAAGGCAACGGAGAGCGTGAAGAGTACTTTATGCTCTGCACTGCTGAAAAATCCCGCTGGGTGATCCGTTCCCTCCGTGCTGCTCTGTTCTCCTGCGCTTAAGATGACATCAGGCCACGGCGAGGATCTATTTTCAGATGTTGGGTGGGGAGAGGAAGAGGCCCCGTGGCATTTAGCGCGTGGAGGACAGGATTACGAGGGAAACCCACCTCGAGCACCAAGTCACGACTCATCCTCTTCTGTTTAGGCAGCTTAAGCGCTCGCGGGCTGAAATACAGGTCTGTAATAGCAATCACCCACCTGCTGACCTAAACCAAACCGCCTCCTGTGCTTTGGTAACGTACTCCACACTCAAATTCAGCATACAGTGGTGTGGCTGCTGTGACACTTGGCACATGACCTCTGGAAAAAGGCTCAGGTGCAGTAAGTGACATATTTCCAACCTGATTGAAATATTGCTGATCCCTGATAGGTGGATAGAAATATTCCCCACCACCTTTTTCTAACTAAACCCAGCTCACTTGGCCAGTGTGCAGCATTTAAGGGCTCTACTGGCAGAAATGGAATATAATCTTAATAATTTAAGTCTGTAATAAACCTGAAAATAAGAACATTGAGATTCTCCACTCATCACTGATATAGCCTGGCACTGATCCATCCAAACTCCATTCAGAAAACAAGCATTTTTAAAACTGTTTGCTTGTCGTTTTGCGGACAAACCTGACAAAGCATGAATTCAGACTTTATACAAATCAACATCATTATGTGGTTATTTCAGCATCCTTCTGATCTGTTTATTACAATTTAATCACGGCACAATATATTTGTTTTGGTTTCATGCTAGGGATGTGCATTCCAAGCAAAAATACTATTTGAAAATCACTGGGAATTAGTGCCTGTAACGGTTAATACAAGGGTACATACAGTGTATGTTTTAAGACAGGACGAATAGTCACATAAACTACACTGAACAAAATTATGAAAGCAACACTTCTGTTTTTGCTCCCAAGTCAAAGACCTAAGACTTTTTACAGGACAAGCTCCTCCTCTGTCGCAAATGAACACAAATGATATCGGCTGTCCAGTGAAACGAGGCGAAAATTCAACTTTCAACATTAGAATGAGCCCTTTATACTGTACTCGTACTGTGGGCCCCTCCAGAATAATAATAATAATAATAATAATAATAATCCATTTTTTTTTAAGCACTTTTTAAACAACAAAGTCCTTTCCCAATAGAAACACAACATAAACAGCAGAATAGAATAAAACAGAAATAATGAAATAAAAACCATAGAATAGGTAAATAAATAAACATGCATATACATATTTGTACAATTACATATGCACATATAGTACATATGCATATACATCACAAACACAAAAGACATAAATTGAGCTGACTGGAAAAGCAGTTGTATAGAGGTGTGTTTTAAGACTGGATTTAAAAGTCTCCCGCCATGTTCCTACGCTTGTTCTGGATAGGGACATTCGCATTTTCACGTTTTCACGTCAGCTGCTTTCAGGTGGCTTCAATGTGCAACATCAACACCAGATCGCAGAGACTGCATCTTTAAAACAGGCAACAAGTACACAAGGAAAAGAAAGAAATAAACATTTTTCCTCTGAAGTATAAAACGAATCAAACTTGAGCCTAGAGATTTGTGTATGTTGCCCTGATGCTTATTATAAGAAGTCGATTGAGAAAATATCTTTTCTGGCCTTTGAGGTTTTTAACAAATGCGCTGAAATGGTATCTGTAAAACCAATTTTCAACTGGATTTTTTCTCTATATGATTTTAAATCATGTTCAGATAATTTAAAGAAAAAAAAAACTATGATAATAAGCCCTATGGAAAGTTTAATTTCACTGTTGCTATTTTTAGCACACCGCCCGCCGACATCAAGAGATGTCTCAGAGAGCCATGACCTGCAATGATTGAATGGTATCCATAGCAACCGGCATCATCGGGTCCAACCAGCAAAGCAGGCGTCTGCGAACATAGAAGAAGAAGAAGAAGGGCACTCATGATGCTATTTTATATATATACTGTATATACAGTCAGTGAAACAGTTTTATTATTCCAGTGTTTAGCCTGAAGTGACTCTTTGACAGTCACCTCCCAAACTGTGACCTTCACATCGTAGGATCAGGTTAAATATGGAAATTATTGCACGTGTACACATGCTTGTCTTAGATTTCTCTGCTCATTATTTCTCCAACTGCCTGCAACCTGCATATATGCTGTTTTGCTCATTGGATTATTTCTTTCCTCCCTTTTTCTTTTTAATGACTCAACACACCACTGGTGCTTCTCAGCAGTTTCTCCTCAGCTGCCTCACACACAGCACATCGAGTTGGTTTGAATGTAGTGAGGAGAAGCTGTCCCGTGGTTCGTCTTTACACTGCAGCGAGTCTGAAGCTCTCAGATGTGAAGGGGTGAATGGTGGAGGGGGTCTTTGGTTCCTCGCAGCCGGGGGGTCTGGATCTACAGATATTCGTTGACACGTAGCCCCTCGCCTGATTCCACTTTGGTCTTCAAATACAGTTGTGCCATTAATCTCCGCAAAACCAGTATAGTCATCTGCGGCCGGACAAAAGGATTATTAATGAGCAGCCCACATATCAGCTGGCACACTGGCTTTGCCTCTCAGATGTAAATCTCTTTCTATTGGCAGTCTGTCTGATTAAATATTAAAAAGCCATATGTAGATGGATGCTTGATGTTTTTCCCGTCCAGTATGCCACTGATACAGCAAACTGGCATCAGCTCAGCTCTTTGATCAGTCCTGCCTGTTTACAGGCCCTTGCATTAATTTGTCACTGTGCTCCATGGCGCCGCTGTTTTTGGCCCCTCCCCCGGTATAACATCAGCTCATCTGACACGAACCTGACGAGTCCTCTTCCCTCTGAAAGCTTCTCATTACAAACTAAAAAGTTCTAGCAAAGCAGGCACTTCTGCCTCCAATATGTCGGCTGAGTTTCGGCAGAGCGGGAAGTTGGTGTTTTGATCTGTCGTCTTGCGCCGGTGTGACTCTTGAGTCTTTATTTTGAGGTGTTTTCGGAGAGGACGTTGCCATGGAAAGGAGATCTGAGTTCCTGTGTAGGAGGCTCTGGGTGGAGAGAGCTGGAGCTTGTGATGGAGCAACATCACAGGGCCATGGAAATGAGATGAGCTCTGAATTAAGCCCGTGGGGACTCTTGGGAACAGATTGTGTGAGAAATGGTTTCAGGGTGTCAGTGAACCTTGACGGACCTCCTGAAAGCCCGTTTCCAGGTTTCTCACCTCTCCGCCATAGTCATAATCATTTCCTGCTGCCGTGTAACTCCCAGCAGCCTGGTCTCCTAAACATTCAGTTCCCATCGAATGAAACTGCAGTGTGAATTGTGTTTAGAGGGAAACATTCAGTCCCCTCCTATTGACAAACTATTGGAACAGCGAGGCCATTTGGGTTGGACATCAAAAGATGAATTTGAGACAAGAGATCAGTATTTCAGCTTCCATTTCCAAGTATTTACATCTGGATCTCGTAGGGACTGTGTTTTGTCGCAAATTTTGACGTATCACAATTAGGTTTGTAGGAGAGTAGTTAATGCAAACAGAATCCATTTGTACCAACAATCTCAGACTAGGTTGTCACGTAGGAGGTTAAATAACGCTCCAAACTTGTGCTAAATTTTGGTGTGTAAAAACAGGGTCCCTTGACCTCTGACCTCCAGATATTTGAATGAAAATGGCTTTTATGGGTACCGACGAGTCTCTCATCTCCCACTCTTTTCAATCAACACAGTCGATCTGTCAGAGGTTGTAGTGGACTTAGTTCTAAAATACAGAGTGAAGATACTGGCATCATATGAAACCAGAAAACCTAAAGAATCCATCGGTACCAACCAGGTCAGACTAGTTTGTCGGAGCAGGAGGTTAAATAACACTCCAAACATACGCTAAATTTTGTCGAGGAAAAACTGTCATAGCCATTTTCAAAGGGGTTCCTTGACCTCTGACCTCCAGATGTGTGGATGTAAATGGGTTCTCTGGGTCCCCACCAGTCTCCCCTTTACAGACATGCCCACTTTATGATAGTCCCAGTCAGTTTGGATCAAGTCCTAGTCAAGTCAGCACTCTGACACACTGACAGCTGTTGTTGCCTGTTGGGCTGCAGTTTGTCATGTTCTGATTGGAGCAGATTGTTGATGCTAAAGTCAGAACCTGGGAGGGTTTCTGGACAATATCTGTCACTGTTTTGTGGTTTTAATTGATTTCCAATAATAAATATATACTTACATTTACATAAAGCGGCATATTTGTCCACCCCTATGTTGATAAGAGGATTAAATACTTGACAAATCTCCCTTAAAGGTACATTTTGAACAGATAAAAAATGTGCGGTAACAGTAATGAAACGTACCAAAATGTCAAAGAAAAGCACAAAGTTGGTGCAGAGGGAAGGACAGAAAGAGGATCCATGTTAGTGGTTGATGGAGACCAGCCGGTATGTCTTCTTTACTACGAGGCAGTAAAACACTGTCACACCACTGTCATCTACCACATGATCTCAGCTGATCAGCTGCTGATCACTAACAGTTTATACGCCACAGACTGAACGTTAGATCAGAGCTCATTGATCTGTTGGACTAGAGTTCTGCCCCTCTCAACTCCCACCACAAAGTTATACTAAGCTAATGGAATAAACTGGGTTTGATGATATTTGTGTGATGGTATAAAAAATACCTTTATTATTCACTAGAGAGTTATTTTGATCTCTGATGGATGAGTAATGAGGAGGGTTTCTGAATCTCATAAATTCATGGATTTATGTTATAATAACACATAGAAATGTGAGTGTGTGTCCACATACAGTATTTTAGTGTCTACGTGCTGCAGATATATTGATGCACAAGCATGTGTTTTTGTTGTTTAACTCATTTTTTAACTAAACTGTACAATATTTCTGCTTGCAGTTATTTTCCTAGACTTCTGCTCTCAGAGATAGTTTTTAAATTATTCCTAAAACTAACAATAATCAAATGCAGAGACAATTTTGTAATATGATCAAGAGTAGATATATTTATATAGTCCAGCCCTTTGAGATCAATCATAACGCTGATGTGGCCGTGATGAAATTGAGTTTGACACCCCTGATATAGAGCATCAACTCCAGACAGCGTTTGGAGCTCCACCTCCTCCACAAGCTGAAGTGATCGGACTCAGCACTCGGTAACGAAGCATCAGTCGTAGAGCAGCAACGACCATTACTTCCTTATCTTTAATATCCTTAGTGTGGATGTGAAGTAGGTCTTAGATTGCATTCACAACAATCTTTAAAGGTCTTAAAAAGCCTTAAATTTGACTTGTCGAAACGGGCAGATATCCTGATAGCAGTCATGTAAAACAGTGTTCATTTTGGGTTTTTTCATACATGACAACAAATTGAAAACATTTTAAAACGTTAGTCCAACGTGCCATTCTGCGTTCACGCTCGCACTGCAAAGCCGGCTGAAAACTCAGAGAGGGATAAGCCAGAAGAACTGGCAGCGAGGCAGTAAAGAGCGAAGCGGTCCATTTCATTGCTTTGTATTCAAGTAATAAATATACAAATGTCAATTAGATGGTAATCTGCATGAGAAATGATGCACAACAACAAAAGTTTGGTTATAATAATCATCCACTTATAGTGATCGATTTGACCCGGACAGATGTGATCACTATCAGTGGTTTCCTCTATAGTTTTGTTGCCTCAAGCGGTTGAGCAGTCACAGTCATTTCACCTATTTCTATGGGATCAGGCTGACTCACACCGGGTCCCTGTTGGCTCTTGTAGTTTCCATTATGGACTAAAATGGTTATTTTTCCTCCTCGCTCTGTTCCAATAACTTTTGAGCCCATCAATAGGTCACTGTGTCACCATAACTAGCTACCCCGGCCTAGCTATTTATTTCATACATGCATAATTAAATCTCCTCCAGTACAGAGCATAGAGTCACGTTCCCAAAATAAATTAAATCCAGCAAACATCAATTTACAGCAGGAACAAGCTGTCGCGTTGCTTTATTGAGATGTATGAGCTGGGGGATCCGAGCTAAATCAGCGGAGGAGGAAGGTGACAGGATACCCCATCACCACCACCCAACCTCCCGCTAAAACTGGAGCCCACTGCTCTCAGCAGTGCTTTATTAGAACCGTTACAACATGAGAAATGAATGATGAAATTATTTCCATTTTTCTCTTTCTCTTTCATTTCCATTTTTTTTTGGTTTAGACAGACCCAATAAATGAATCCGTTTGGTCGTATTCAGCACGTCCCTGTAGACTTGTGGTTCCAAATGAACCCTTTCAGAAAGTCATTACTCTGACTGACTGTGACGGACAGTTGAATCACTTCTGGGCACAATAGTCTGACTCAGAATGTCTGGGATGTTCGGTGGCGACAGATCAGGTATTTTTATTCGCTGCTGTGTCTCTCAGCCTCAGAGATGTGCACAGCAGCATCGCCGAGACTCGCTGCCTCTTAACTTCCTGTAATTACGCTCCACATTGTGAGCGCCTCTTGGCCCCGATAAGATTAAGATTCAGATGAAATGTGGCGGGTTCCCCTGCTCCCCTCGTTCACCCCCTTCCTCGTGCATTTCCTACATCTCATTACTGACCAGTGGCTTTAACGCTCACAATTAAACCGTGCCCTCTCCTCTATCAGGGGAAGACCTCGGATACATATGTGTGGATGAAACCGATGTTTCTTGCTCTCTGCTGCTGTCTCTAAGCTGCAAATCATTTCTGACACGAGACTGAATGCAAGTGTGCACAATAAAGCATGTGCCTCAGACACCAAGACACCCAACTGCGGTGCGCACCATTTAGGACTTAATTTAATTTTAAATGATGTCTTTGCACATAAATAATAAAACACAGGAAGCAAGGGAGAAAAGTGAACACAAACTGTGGAGGTGAGAGGAGGACAGCCAACGAGTTTTATAATGTTAAAAGGGAAGAATACAGCAGAGATGTAGGAGGAGAACTTACAGACACACTTGCCAACCTTGAGACCTAAACAATAGGGAGGATTTTCAAAACCGAAGCAGGAGGTTTGAGTTTCAGAGACTTTGTTTCCGGCATTCTGGTGACTTTTGAAAGAATGGAAATTAAGTAATAAGTAGACTGCAAGAGCATTTTTTGTTAAATCGGGCTACTTTTAACTCTCAGGACAGACAACAGAATAATCCGGCCCTCTGGCGTGAACTTGTGTGAACCTCTGCTATAAAATAATATCACTTTTCATTCATTAATTAATTTTTTGCCCTGCTTGAGTATTTCTTCTCTTGGTTCTCTTCGTATTTCTCTCCTTCGCTCACTCACTGAAGGTCCATTAAGTCAAAATGTGACAACAGCACCACTGTGCTCTGAAACCTGATTTTTCTGATGGCTCGCGTCACGTCCAAATGGAAACAGAAGGGCTTTAGTAGGCTATTAGGTAATTTTACAACTTTGAGGGAGTAATGATTTAAATGAGGGCTATTCAAGTGTTTATACTTTAAAGTTCCATCCATCCATCCGTCCATCCATCCGTCCATCCATCCATCCATCCATCCATCCATCCATCCATCCATCCATCCGTCCATCCATCCATCCATCCATCCATCCATCCATCCGTCCATCCATCCATCCATCCATCTGCAACAGCTTATCCCACTAGGGGTCGCAGGGGGGTTGGAGCTGAGTACACCCAGTCCATCACAGGGCACATAGAGTCTTTGGACTGTGGGAGGAAGCCGGAGAACCCGGAGAAAACCCACGCTAACACTGGGAGAAAATGCAAACTCTGCACAGAAGAGCCCCAAGTCGGATTCAAACCTGTGACCCTCTTGCTGTGAGGCAGCAGTGTTAACCACCACCCCTACTGGGAAGCTGATTTACAGATCAGTCTCTTTATAAATCCATGATCACAGTCTCATTGGCATTTTCAGTCCAACATGGCAGCTGTTTTTGTCTCGTTTTGTAAACCTAACATTACCCGAACCACAACCTAAACCTAGTTTTGTCTCTTTGCCTCCGTAGTGAAGCATTATCAAGTAAAATTTCAATCATCCCTGGACTGATTGGACGCCTATCGCCATTAGTCTAGTCTAGTACTGTAGAAAAACAAGTACTGTCACGTTGTCTTCATACCGAATTATCGGTTCTTGTGACGTCCATAATCCCAGTGGAACGCTTGTGTCTATATTGAAAGTGTTTAAGTGGACGCAAAGTTAGTAGACGCCCCAGAGTGCAGGATGAGTCGTCAACATTTTTTAACGTATTTTAGGAAATAACAAACTCTAAAACTCAATTAAGAATACCTAATAAATAACTTTTTCATCATTGTTGGGCCAGAAACCGGCGTATTGGTGACGACGTCTGTTTTGATTCAATGGAAACTTTAAGAGTTGACTGTTTTAATGGCAATCTATGAAGAAAGTTTAATTCTCGATAAAGCAAAGCGGCAGTGGGGAGATTAAATAAACTCACATTTAATTCAAACATGCGTAGCGCAGTTTGTTCGAGCATGTTAAAGTTTGTGTTATTTAAATAACATTGGAATATACACAGACTAACATAGACGTGGTGTACAAATTTAATAAGAGGAGATGGTCAAAAATGTGCAGAACACATGCATGTACACCTAAAACCAACAGTAGTGCTTGATGAGTGCCCCCCCCCCCCCCGGCTAAATCCAGGTCTGAGTAGTGTGAGGATTACAATCTATACAGAATGCAGTTTACTGTGTAACGTCTGAGTATTTCAACACCTTGTCAGTGTTTCTTGCTGTTTTCTCCTCTCTGTAAGCAGAGTTTTTGGCACATCGAATGCTCAGACTTGCATAAACATTGAACATAATTTCCACAGTCGGGTGTTTGATCTTTGTCCAAATAGATAATTAGCTGGAGATGCGTAGCACGCCACCCACCGTCTCCCTGTCACACCAGTGCTGTGATGAGACGCTGGCAAAGGAAACGGATCCATTTCCACCGGTGGGCCCCGCTCCGGCTGGCATCGGTGACGGGGGAGATCTTGAGGGCTTCTTGAGGGTTTTTGTGGGGAGGCTTTCTGCTGGCTTTGGCTATTTATAGCGGCATTTACCCTGCAGGTGATCAGCATATTTTATTTAGGCTCACTGACTGACTGACTGGGTGGCACTGAGGCTGAATATTCCCTTGCATCATTGCTGTGACCTTGTATTTCCAGCTTGGAAGATACTCATTATTTTGCTGCTGTCATTCAAGGAGGCTTATGGGACAAAAGTTCACAGAGTACAAACCAATCCATCCATTTTCAACTTCCGATCCGAGTCACGGTGCAGCAGCAGCAGCAGCGCAGCAGGCTAAGCAGAGTCGCTCAGTCAGCTCCTCCTGGGGGACCACAAGGCGTTACTGGGCCAGTTGGGATATACTGTATATAGCTGGCAAAGGTGCAGCTCATTTAAATCACTTTATACAGTATGCTGCTGGGTGGTTAACCTCCTGAGACTCAGCCGACTAGACGGACTGGAGCAGGTAGGGAAGGAGGAAGGAGGCTAAATAACGCTCCAAAGTTAGGCTCAATCCCTCGATCCCTTGACTTCTGACCTCAGGATATGTGAATGAAAATGGGCTCTATACGTACGGTGTGCTTAGACATACAATGGATAGTGGCAGTATTTCACTGTCATTTAAAGTGTGTGACATTCTCACAAAGCCAGTCGCTCAGCTTCAGTCCGCTCACCACTAAAATGGTAAATGGACTTGCATTTATACAGTGCTTTTTTAGTCTTCAGACCACTCAAAGTGCTTTACACTACATGTCAGCATTTAAACACTGACACACATTCATCCACTGACTGGCTGTCGTTCCCATGTGACGGCATCATCGACTGTCCTCTGGGCTTCACACACAACAGGATATGAGGGCTGTCCTGAAAACCGTTTTTTGGGCTTTGAAGCTTCGGTGAGAAATACTTGAAGCTGTTGGAAGCTTCACTCGGGGTGCAGCAGGTTGACATCCTGTGACGCTTTGTCTCCATCTCCTTCATTTCAGTGCTGCTGTTTCACTACTGTACATTTCCGAACCTCAACACATAAACAATCTCTGTCTGAAAATAACTAATAATTCATGCTGAATATGAATAATGTTGTGGGCAGATTGGTGCTGCTAGGATGGACGTCTGAGCCGATTGGTGGTCGTAAGAAACGCTCTTAACATACGTCACACCACAGGAACAGGAGGAGGAGGAGGCAACGATCGAGGCTTTGCTCATGACCATCGTTAGGGAGGAATTGGACCCAGAGTCGACTTGATTCTTGTGTAGTGTGCACCCTGCTTTCCTCCCATTCATCAGACCTTACATTCATTTTTTTCTTCCTCTTGTCAGTCAGACTGTATTCTGGCCTCGGGCCATGTGGTATGTATTCCAGGCTCCAACGGTGCTGCTACGACTACACCTCCAAACAGCTTGTGTGGTTAAGTGGGTGCTATGATACTGAGATTGTGTGTGTGTGTGTGTGTATATTACTATATATTGCCTTCCTGGGGACAAAATGCACATCCCCATAACATAAAACATTGTATTTTAGAGTGAGGATGTGGTTTGGGTAAGGTTAGGTTTAGGTTGTGGTTTGGGTAAGGTTAGGTTTAGGTTGTGGTTAGGGTAAGATTAGGTTTAGGTTGTGGTTAGGGTAAGGTTAGGTTTAGGTTGTGCTTAGGGTAAGGTTAGGTTTAGGTTGTGCTTAGGGTAAGGTTAGGTTTAGGTTGTGGTTAGGGTAAGGTTAGGTTTAGGTTGTGCTTAGGGTAAGGTTAGGTTTAGGTTGTGGTTAGGGTAAGATTAGGTTTAGGTTGTGGTTAGGGTAAGGTTAGGTTTAGGTTGTGGTTAGGGTAAGATTAGGTTTAGGTTGTGGTTAGGGTAAGGTTAGGTTTAGGTTGTGCTTAGGGTAAGATTAGGTTTAGGTTGTGGTTAGGGTAAGGTTAGGTTTAGGTTGTGCTTAGGGTAAGGTTAGGTTTAGGTTGTGGTTAGGGTAAGGTTAGGTTTAGGTTGTGCTTAGGGTAAGGTTAGGTTTAGGTTGTGGTTAGGGTAAGGTTAGGTTTAGGTTGTGCTTAGGGTAAGGTTAGGTTTAGGTTGTGGTTTGGGTAAGGTTAGGTTTAGGTTGTGGTTAGGGTAAGGTTAGGTTTAGGTTGTGCTTAGGGTAAGGTTAGGTTTAGGTTGTGGTTAGGGTAAGGTTAGGTTTAGGTTGTGGTTAGGGTAAGGTTAGGTTTAGGTTGTGCTTAGGGTAAGGTTAGGTTTAGGTTGTGGTTTGGGTAAGGTTAGGTTTAGGTTGTGCTTAGGGTAAGATTAGGTTTAGGTTGGTTAGCTTTAGGTTGTGCTTAGGGTAGGTTAGGTTTAGGTTGTGGTTAGGGTAAGGTTAGGTTTAGGTTGTGCTTAGGGTAAGGTTAGGTTTAGGTTGTGCTTAGGGTAAGGTTAGGTTTAGGTTGTGGTTTGGGTAAGGTTAGGTTTAGGTTGTGGTTAGGGTAAGATTAGGTTTGGGTTGTGGTTAGGTTAAGGTTAGGTTTAGGTTGTGCTTAGGGTAAGGTTAGGTTTAGGTTGTGGTTTGGGTAAGGTTATGATTGGGTTGTGTTTAGGGTAAGGTTAGGTTTGGGTTGTGTTTCGGGTAAGGTTAGGTTAGTGGTTAGGGTAAGGTTAGGTTTAGGTTGTGGTTTGGGTAAGGTTAGGTTTAAGTTGTGGTTTGGGTAAGATTAGGTTTGGGTTGTGGTTAGGGTAAGATTAGGTTTAGGTTGTGGTTTGGGTAAGATTAGGTTTAGGTTGTGGTTAGGGTAAGATTAGATTTAGGTTGTGGTTAGGGTAAGGTTATGTTTAGGTTGTGGTTTGTGTAAGATTAGGTTTAGGTTGTGGTTAGGGTAAGATTAGGTTTAGGTTGTGGTTAGGGTAAGATTAGGTTTAGGTTGTGGTTAGGGTAAGATTAGATTTAGGTTGTGGTTAGGGTAAGGTTATGTTTAGGTTGTGGTTTGTGTAAGATTAGGTTTAGGTTGTGGTTAGGGTAAGATTAGGTTTAGGTTGTGGTTCGGGTAAGGTTAGGTTTAGGTTGTGGTTAGGGTAAGGTTAGGTTTAGGTTGTGGTTAGGGTAAGATTAGGTTTAGGTTGTGGTTAGGGTAAGATTAGGTTTAGGTTGTGGTTAGGGTAAGGTTAGGTTTAGGTTGTGGTTAGGGTAAGGTTAGGTTTAGGTTGTGGTTAGGGTAAGGTTAGGTTTAAGTTGTGGTTTGGGTAAGATTAGGTTTAGGTTGTGGTTAGGGTAAGGGGTAGGATGTGGCAACAGTACAGTTAGGTTTAGGGTAAGTCTCCTGGAAATGAATGTAAGTCAATGTAATGTCCTCAGAAGTCATGGAAACAGGACAGTGTGTATGTGTTTACCTGAGCTCCCGAGCAGCCATGTGATCAGCAGGATGGGTCATCAGAGAGGAACAACAGCGTGAGCCAAGTTTGAGTAATGAAGGAAGGCAATTTGCGGAGGGATCAAAGAAAGTTTCAGAAAAGGGAATAAAAATCCTTTTTCACAGAGAAAGAGGAGAGTGCTGGAAGGCCTTAAAGTGTCTACTTTGCCAAGCAAAGTGACCTCTTGTCTCTTTCTCTCTATACCTGCATCAGAAGGAAAGATACCCTGCCAAGTGGAAAGCCCTTGAATGTGAATGCTGTTTTTTCCTGATCACACAGGCTTCATGTCTCCTCTGTTTTACCTCCGATGTACTCCTCGTCGAGGGATGGTGAAAGGGGCAAAACATCCTTTCTTGTCTGTGACTAATGCTGACTAGAAATGGCTTGTCATCCCAGACAGGTGGCCATTATGATTCAGTGTAAACATGAAAAGGAGCTGTTTGCAGTTTGATGTGAGAGGAGGGTAATCCCGTCACTCCGGTCCCCCTTTACAACCTAATGTTTGCAGTACTGCCGGGAGGAGGACATGTTCTCTTTCTGAGAGCGACAAACAAATCCAGCTCATCAACAGCTGTGGGTTTCTTAATTCCTGAAGTCGTTAAGAACGATCCTGTAATCCCAACCCTTCAAACCTGAACGACAGAATCAGTCGTTTACCAGTGACTCCTAAAACAACACGTACCGTATGACCACTGAGTACCAGCAACAGACGCTCGTTGTGAAAAGGTCGCAGATTTAAACACGTCGTGAATTGAAACCCGAACTACTACGTTAGGTCAGGACAGTGTGTGGCCTGACGGGTGGGATGGGAGGGGACAAATGTGATGCCGAACTATTAGTTTGACGTTAGACTCTTTTTCATGATGGTACAGTAAACAAACGTACCTCCATCTCCACTGGGCTTCATTCAGACAGACATTCAGACATTCAGACAGACAACAACGTGCTCAGCTTCTGATAATCAACCATAAAACTAGTCAAGGAGAGAATATGACGAAGTGTATTTCACTGTTGGGTTCACAGTGAATTATAATTAATAATAGAATTATAATTCCAGTGTAAAATACTAGATATAACTCAACACTCAACGTAGGCTGTACCTCAAAAACAACTGACGGCTAGTTTAGGTTAATGGATCATATTAGATCATAGATATATTTTCTTAGATATCCGACCCAGTGATGTTGGCTTGCACAGGCGATCTATGTGTCTGTTTTGCTGGGTAGGACAGTCGGTGTAATCCAGCTGACTAGAAACTGTGAGGGTTATTTATCAAACCTGTTGCAAATTACTGTCGGGTG
Source organism: Pterois miles (assembly GCA_947000775.1). Taxonomy (NCBI): domain Eukaryota; kingdom Metazoa; phylum Chordata; class Actinopteri; order Perciformes; family Scorpaenidae; genus Pterois; species Pterois miles. The sequence goes on along the minus strand of CAMQGK010000147.1, from coordinate 2,841,551 downwards.
CAACATTTTGGGTCACCATGTAAATGAGCCCAGCTGCAGTTCTTCTGATTTACATAAAGTGCCACCAGGTCTGTTGCTGGATTGATTTGATGCGCATTACGCATGTTCGGAAGCAAAGCAGCATAAAAGAAGGTGGGTTTTTTTGCTGCTGAACTTTGAAGACAAGTAAGTCGTCCTGCACAGTTTCCTCTGCTGCAGTGGTCAGTCTGCAGCAATAAGACAGATGGTCGTAGACTTCAGGAGAACAAGGACTGCTGCTGATCCCATTAACATTGTGGGAGAGGAGATGGAAGTGGTGGATAAGTACAGGTACTTTGGAGTTCATCTTGATAACGGACTGGACTGGAAATGTAACAGGCTGCTAACAGGAAGGGACAGAGAGTAAACAAAATCTTGTCTGTTGATGCCAGTATAATCTTCTTTGCTGCGACGTGCTGGAGCGCTGGCGAGACATTTTTAAATTGATAAGTGATTCTGTCAAATCAGCAGGGGGAGGGATGTAGAATCAGTGGACGACAGGCAAAACGTGGCCAATCAGAGTGGACTATTGTTGTGGAAAGGTGGGGGTGGGTGGGTGGGTGCCGGTGCCCTGGATGGGTTGCCAGTCCATCACAGGACACGTAGAGACAGACAACCATTCACTCACATTCACACCTACTGGCAACTTAGAGTCATCAATTAACCTGCATGTCTTTGGACGGTGGGAGGAAGCCGGAGCACCCGGAGAAAACCCATGCTAACACGGGGAGAACATGAACCCAAGCCGGTTTTGAACCTGTGACCCTCTTGCTGTCAGGCGAAGTGCTACCCAAAACAACCAAAACAGCCAAGCCATGAAATGTATATAAATGTAATTATCTACAATTTTATGTTACTCAATCATGAGAAATGAATTGTTTTGTTTTTTGATTAAAAACAAGAGGCAGTTTTGACAGGGTTCAGTAATGTCCTGTAGCTCGCTGCCCCATCCTACAATCTGAAAGGAGAGCAGCTCAGACGACGCTGCTGTGTTTTCAAACCATTTCATATAAAGTGCATGGAGGCTGTTAGAATGAGATCCATACTGGGTGAGCAGTGGGAAACCTTGTTCTGTTTCTCCCTCCGTCACTCTTTCCATCACCAGCCCCCCACCCCAACCCTCGTACTTCACAGGAGCAGCAAAAAGAGGTCAGAGTGTCTCTGGAGATTTATTTCTGTTTCCTCACATCCAACCAACAGCTCCAGGCCAACACCTCTCATAACCCTCCAGTTAGCATGTACACTATACAGTCCATCGATTATTTATTAATCAGTAAGAACGCCACTCTGATATCACATTACAATCACCAAGCCGTGCTCTTGCGTCTCTTAATTGACTCCATAGACTAAATATATGCAATAAGCAGAGCCTGATCAAGACTTGTCTCAGATAAAACCACATCTGGACTTAGATTACACCTCCTCACTCCTTTTTCTCCAACTCAGCCTTGATGCTCGCAGCCACTGCCATTGACTATTTCACTGAGTGTAATGAGGATAATAAGCATGGCAGGGATTGTACCACTCACCAGTGTTCCTCGGTATTTCACAGCCCCTCCTAGACACTCAACCTCAATCCTACTGGCCATTTATTATTAAAGGCAACCTAATAGCTGCTCGCCGAGCTTTGGTTCTAACCTAGATAGGCTGCTGTCTCAACCAGTGCTCTGTCCAGACTGCTCACTTTGGATCTGAAATGACACCCTGCATATTGTATAAGACAATAGAGTGGATGCTGCTCTGCCACAGATTGTACTGTGTGCCACTGCGTGATGAAATCCAGACACTGAAGCTAACCTCAAAATGTATCCTGCTGTTTTAATTATTTTTATTTTAATTGCAAATAAAGAAGCAAAGACCATTGTGCCACAAAAGTCAGTGGGGAAGCTAGCATTGACTCAAAGAGTGCCAGGATCTGGTTTTGCAAGAAATACATATGTTGTCAGTGAGCATCCAGTGGAAGGATTTTTCTCAGCAGCTCAATCTACATACGTGTTTATGAAATTGTGAAGCTTGACCTTGTTTCATTTAAAACGTTATTTTTCCGATGTTTGTGTGTTTTCTTCTCATGCAGCGCTCAGTGTTTGTATGTTGGCCAAACGAGCACGAAACTGGAAAGCTTCCAGAAAGACAACAACAGCGAATTTCTGCCTCCTCCCGTTCACGTCCTGTTGCGTTATGCTCTCAGACTCCTCAATAATCCACTTAAGTGCCAGTGTAAAGAGAATTACCCACAATGCCCCCTCACTGCCAATTAAAATGCTCTCGTCTCGGCCTGTGTGAAATTTCTCGTCGCGTTTCGCAAGGGGGTGAACGCAGAGCAAGAAACACAAACATGCATAATGAATCGTCCTCCTTTTTATGAAAAAGGCCAATGGACATGTTTTATCTTCCATTACTGTCTCTGGGGAGGGACGACGACGATGGAGAAGGGCCCACATCTTCCTGCTATCCTCATCTGCTATTCTGTCTTTCTCTTACTCACATCTTCGTGGATGAGTTTTCTTCAACATGCCATGCCCCTGCTCTCTCGACTTACACTGTCTGCCCGACACGTTTTGTCTTGAATTATGTATTCAAAAAACAAACTACATTCACCTTTCTCTATAATCTGCTCCTACAGGCAGTGTCCTTTTTGTGATAACATATGCTTCCTCTTCTGATGCCTGACTAGGTCAGTTAATTTAGTTTCCTTTGCTTGTAGATCTGTGCAACTACTACGAACTGCAGACAGCCTGATACTGGATTTGTACAAGCATGAATATATATATGTATATATATATATACACACACACACACACACACACACACACATATATATATATATATATTCATATATTCATATGTAATCCACATAATGGTGAACCAGGAACAAACACAGTGTAGGGAGGAGGTTGGTGTTGTTAAAAAAACGGCAGAGTTTTGTCCAGGAGACTGCTGTTTGTACCTCTTGTGAAACCAGAAGTCAACATTGATTTGTCATGTAATTTCTGCCCTTAAATCACGCAACTTCCACTTCTTACATTTCTGTTATTTTAACCCAAACCATAATCTTTTCCTAAGTTGTTTCCTGTTAAGACAGAAGTTTATTTTGAAAGAACTAGTATGTAAATTGACATGTGCGTCACATGTTGCTGGACGTTCGTAGGAAATGCATGAAAATGACTTTTCGTAAGATGTCATACAAACTGTTGTTTGAGGATATTTTGCCCTGTGACCCATGATGCTTGAAGTTTTTCATTTAGGGAAATTGCTCATTTCCCACATGACGGGAGCAATCTTCATCCCTGCTGTTTGACATTAGGATACAAACCACCTGGCTTGATGAAGCCAGCAGAACCACATCATCTGGAAAAGGCAGTGATGGTCTAAGGTCTAAGGTCTACACACTGGACATTTTTCCCTCCCTGGCTGAATTGTGAGATTTTGTCCATGACAAGCACAAACAGATTTGGTGACAAAGCAGAGAGTGTGATGGTGAGGAGCTCAGACATCCAAAAGGAGCTTGAGGTCCTCCTTGTGGAGGATGCCTCCCTGTAGAGGATAACTTCCTGTGGGCAAGTGCCCCTGGGAGGAGACCCCAGGAGCAGATCTAGAAAATGCTGGAAGGATAAAATTTTCCATCTGGTCTGCGAACGCCTCAGGATCCCCGAGAAAGAGACATCTGGGCTACTTTCCTGAAGGCCCTGACACACCGAGCCAACGGTTGGCCATCGGACAGGTTTGGCCGTCAGTGAGCGTTCATTGGCCTAGTGTTTGCTGTGTATCCCTCACCGTCGACTCTAGTCTGCTTGTGTCTGAGTCAGCGGCAGCGTTCGCGGTGAGAGAAGTCACTCTGATTGGCTGTTCAGCTTAAACCAATCGGTGCATGACAGGAGAAATGGACGCAAGGACAGCAAGCCAATGAGTAAAGTCCAGAGGAGAAAACACATAAGGCTTTTCTAATTTTCTGTCTTCATCTCATCCGATCATCAACACAGTGACGTGGCCTTCTGGAATGAAGCTAAGTGATGAGTGAGAGTGGTGCAAAGATGGTCTGCAAACAACGCTTTGTTTCATGACCGTTTCATAACAATGGCTTGTATATCTGCAGTCCTCGGTCCTCCTGTTTCCCTTTTTGAATGGCGAAGACAGACTACTGCCACCTGCTGGTGTGGAGAGTTATTTCCTCTCATGCAGGCGCAGAGTGTACGTAGTAGTTGGTCGTCAGGTACAACTTTTTGGACAACTGGTGGCCTTCGTCATCACAGATTTTTTGATGTTGGGTTGGTGTGTCTGCACCTTAGCCTGCTGCTTACCTGGGTTCAGATTGCATGCGATGGATGGATGGATGGATGGAAGGATGGATGGATGGAAGGAAGGATGGTAGGATGGATGGATGGAAGGAAGGATGGATGGATGGATGGATGGATGGATGGATGGATGGATGGATGGGTGAATGGGTCTCCGAGACCCAACATCTGCATATTAAGATGTACAAAGAAACTCCAATGAAAGGTAGAGGTCTTTTTGGTTCCTATTAACTAATGCTGCAGGTATATTTCAGAGAGGGTCTGAACGTCCTCAGGCCATTTTCGGATCTGGCCTCTTTTCTTGGAAGTTGATGATGATCTTCCATGGGCCAGTCTCGGTTCAGGTCCAAAGTTTTTGATCTCTGAAGATCCTCTAGAGCAAAGGCTCTACTGTCACTTAATTTACTCCTTCATTCATGGGATAGAGAGGCAGTCCTGCTTTCAGACACAAGCATGTTCTCATGCTCTCATATGAATAAATAGACTTTTCTTTTTAGTTTCGTAGCGGGTGGCTCATCTAATGACTCTCAGGGAGAGCAATGGCACAAAAGAGAGGGAGGTAGAGATGTCTGTGTCAAGTGCACACTTTAATTGGGAGTAGAAGAAGAGGGAAATATGCTGCAACCTACTTTAATCCACTTTCTTTCCCTTTTTGTCATTTATTTCTTGTTTTCATTCACTGGCTACTTGTACAGCAACGCAACAGAGCAGCTACTGTCAGTGTAATGAAGACAATGGGGTGATTAAATTACTGATAGACGTGACCCTCTTTTTTAACTTCTTGTGTGCTGCAGTTACCCAAAATCAGGTGTTTTTTTTTTTGTCAATGACTTTTTAGTTGTTGGTGCTGTTGGTTTCTCTGTCTGTTCAGTAATGGCGGCTGTCACGGCTCATGCTGTATCCCCAGTACTTCCTCTGTGGTGTAAAACAAACTCATTTATTGTGTCGTCCCCAAGAAACACACCAGGGTCGAGGTGTATTAATGATTTGTTTGTATAAAACCCATGCAGTCATTTCACATGAAAACGGGCACTCATGCACTTCAGGACGAGTACAGACCATCTTGTAGATTGAGTTTGGTATGAAGAGAAAATTATTCAAATGAGTGATATGCAACAGTATTATTTCAGTAAACACACCTACAAAATTAGTTGATTCTTGTAGAAACATGGTTTTTTAGGGCTGCGTGGTGGTGCAGTGGTTAGCACTGTCACCTCACAGCAAGAGGGTTGCAGGTTCAAATCTGGCTTGGGGTCCTTCTGTGTGGAGTTTGCATGTTCTCCCTGTGTTAGTGTGGGTTTTCTCCGGGTTCTCCGGCTTCCTCCCACAGTCCACAGTCCTAAATGTCCCGTAGGTGTGAATGTGAGTGTGAATGGTTGTCTGTCTCTATGTGCCCTGCGATGAACGGGCGACTTGTCCAGGGTGAACCCCGCCTTCGCCCAATGCCAGCTGGGATCGGCTCCAGGCCCCGATCCCAGGATGGATTTTTTTTATATCATTGTATCCACAGCTGTTCATGCCTCCATGCTATTGACCTGCACTGCCATCCAAACACTTTTAAATACATATAAACGACACCTGCTCTTGCATTGAGTGACACATTTCTTCATTGCCATAAACATTGTGTAGTTAATTGTGAAACACCTGCACACATACAGTTTTCAGCCGTGGGAAGATGTAACTGATGTTTGCTGCCTTGAAAAGCTGAGAGCGGTATGACTCACACAAGTTTTAATGGTATTGCGCTGACCTTGCCAAGCGAACTACAGATGTGAACAATTCACAGTTCAGATGAATCTGTTTGAAACAGCCCAGTACTTGGTGTGAACATGCCCTTATCGTTTAATTGTACGCATTTATCAACTCTTTCCCACTTCCGTTCCTTTCTGTGCTTCCTGCTCATCGTGGCCCTGATCCCTGACTCACATCCCCTCTGCCTATTCCCAAAGGCGGACCACTTCCCTTCTCTCCTCCCTCCATCCTCTGCTCTCTCTCTGGAGAACATGAAAGCTTTTCATCGCAGAGCTGTGTAATTGAATGAGCTGCTCATGCTGTCAGTCGCCCTGTCGCCCTGTCATCCCCATCAGTGGGTGACAGGAGGGTGGGGGGGTGGCAGAGGCTAGCATCACCGCCCCCCCAACCCCCTATCCCTACTCTCCTCTTCCCGCCTTGTAATGAAAATGAACATCAGCCTTCCCGTGCAGAAAGCCCCATGGGGAACGAGTCTTTGACACAGGAACAACCTCACATGTTGTCAGGAGTGGACACACACATGTGATTGCTGTACACACATATAGTGGCATACATATTTATGTGTACACACACACACACACACACACACACACACACACACTCACTCACATACACTCTTGCATTTCCTTGTCCATGTTCTCGTCTCCATGACAGAGGGCCGATCAGTAGAGAATCGGTGTTGCTGGGCAGAATAGTTAACGTCTTCTTCTGACTTACCTTTGAATATCTCTGTAATGCCAGTTACACACTACATAAGAATCAAGCTGATTTTGGGTTTGATTCCTCCAGACGATGGTCAGCAAAGCCCTGATTATTTGACAGTTAAAAAGATGATCTTTCCATATATTCCTGTGGAGTGAGGTCTGTTAAAAGTGTTATTTTCATCCCCCAATCGGCTCAGAAGTCTATCCTGGCTGCATTGATTTCAAATTAAACATATTAATACGTTTATACAGGACATCCTGTTGTGTGTGGGGAACCCAGAGGACAGACGATGACGGGGTCACGTGGGAAAGAACGACAGCCAATAGGGACTGATGAGGGAAGACCAACCACCACCGTCATGGTGGCCGCAGCTAATGCGTGAGCTGCTAAACGTGAAGCATAGCTTGGAAACGCCTGCGGTGAAGGTGGTGCTTTACAGCACCTGTCACCCGGACATCGCCGCTTAGTGCTCACTGCTGTCAACCGGGACGGACTGTCCTTAATGCAGCGATGAGTGTTTTTGCCCTGTCGTCACCATTCTTATCTATTAGGGTTGTCAAAGTTAACGCTAACATAACGCATTAACACAAATTTGTTTTAAAGCCACTAATTTCTTTAATGCATAAATACAACAGTCAATGTTTTTGTTGAGCTCAGTTTTAAAGGTAGAGTGAGGATACTGATCATATGAAACTAGCAAATGTAAGTAATGCATCGGTACCAAGCAGGTCAGACTAGCTTGTCGTCAAGGAGGTTAAATAATGCTCCAAACATGCGCTGAATTTGGGGAAGAGAAACTGCCATGGGCATTTTCAAAGGGGTCCCTTGACCTCTGACCTCCAGATCTGTGAATGATCTGTGTTGTTAATTCATTTACAATAATAAATATATACATTTTGCATAAAGCAGCATATTTGTCCACTCAAATCAAATACTTGACCGAAATCCCTTAAAGGTACATTTTAAACAGATAAAACAATGTGTGATTAATTTGCGATTAATTGCGATTATCTATGGACAATCATGTATTAGCGCATACATTTCTTAATAGGTCTAGCCTCCTAATTTTACTCTCTTGTTTGATGCATTTAACTATACAGTGTAGCCTACAAAATGTTTTTTGTAAATACATGATGTTTCCAGAGTCTGTGAATAATCATGTTAAATAATCGTGATCTCAATATTAACCAAAAATAATTGATTGTGATTTTTGCCATCATTGAGCAACCCTAAATTTAATGTATGCATTGTCTCACAATGTGCGGCAATGTGAAAAACAATGACGAGGTCCTGGAGCCCAAAGAAAGAGAAACCACACTTCTGTTGCTCCTTTCAGTTCCAGTCTGAGGCAAACACTGAGGTTCAAGTACACGTCAGAGAGACTCTGAGACCTTAGGACACTAAGCGGACATCTAAAAGGAAGACAGTTTGGTTGTCGTCAGTCATTTAACACTGGATCCTTGACCTTGAGACCCCTATTCAGTGTGTCTGAATTCTCTCTGAATGAGCCTCAAGAGTGAAAACTTGTGACCACAAACAAACTGCAGGAAAAGTGAACAGTCTGTTGGTATGTCTTTAATCCTCTTCCTCCCCTGTGTCACCTAAGGCCACAATGAGCTCCCTCCTATCATCCTGTTCATCTTGGCTAACTCATTACTTGATATTCAGCGCCGGTCCACCAGCATTTACTTATTCTACGGATGTCTGGGTGTTATTGTGGGAAGTAGCAGCGTGCACAGCTCCAAATCTTAAATTATGTATCGGGTACACAGTCGTGGCAAAGATCAATAGAAACAAAACAGCGACGCTCACAGATAAAGGGTCTTCTTATCCATTATGAGCACAAAACAAAGGCATTTCAGCTAGAAGCTGTCATCATGGAGGAGGCGTAGAGGTGATCAGAATCTACTGACAGCCAGGTGTTGGCTTGGTTTGGCAGCTTTGGCAGCGTTGTTAGTGCCGAGCCTAGACCTGAACTGGAGAGCTGGAGCGCTGCCTTTTGTTAAGGTCTTTGACCAGGGACCAATCAGGCCTGAGAAGTGAAGCAGCCAGCAGGGGGCGACTCCAGATCTGCCTGTTTGTATAGAAGTCTATGAGAAAATTAGCCTACTTCTCACTTGATTTATTACCTCAGTAATCATTGTAAACATAAGTTTATGGTCTCAGGCACTAGTTTCAAGTCTTCTTCAATACAGCATGATGTCCATTTAGTAAATTATGGTCCCATTTAGATTCAAATAGACCTTAAAGCAGGGGATGCTTTAGGGCGGAGCTACCTTGTGATTGACAGGTTGCTACTACAGCATTGTCTGGTCTGGGAGTTGTCCGTGTTTACAACTTTAATGCCTTTCAGTGTTTTTGACTTCATGAAAGTTAATCATAACCATTTTGGTCGCCTAAAAAAGTCTTATTCAGCGTTTAGTTGTGCTTTGTTCCACCTTCTTGTGTCACTTCTGGTTGCAAATAATCAAAATGGGGATGGTCAAAATGCAGAACTCAAGGCTTCAAAACGCTAATTTTGAAAAGATTTTTCAACCCATAACCGAGTTTAGCTGGTTTGTCAGGTGTATGTCTGTCTGGATTAACGATAGCGATTGTCTGATAAACTGTGTGTGTTTGTGCTACGTTAGCAGCTGCTAGCTGGAATAATATCAGCCGATCACACCCATCACACCCATTTTCAGATTAAGACGGCTTAATCTGAAAATGCTCCATTCAGAATAAGGTCTGATTCAGAATGTCCTAACTGAATATGCTGTTTACATGACCTCTGTCACGCTGACATATATAACCCAATATTGTCATGTTCTGAGTAATAGTGGAGTATTAGTGTGCATGTAAACGTCATTCCACTACTGTAGTAACTCAATCAACTCAGAAAATGAACAATGGTGGAGATTGATGCAAAGTTATGTAAAGCTGAGTTTCTTGAGATTATATGCATGTTATATAACGTCTCTGTGGCCACAGCAGGCCATCGTGTACTTGAGGAGAATCTACAACATGATTAACCAGGACTATCAGCGGTCAATGGACAGTGCTGGGGATCCCTGTCAGAACTGTGAATGACTGCATGGAAATCAATGTAAATGCAACGCTTTCGAAGTGCCGTGGATCAGTGTAGCGCCTGGATGGCTTCCACTGCTGCCTGTAGTAGATGATGGTGTACAGGGTCTGTGATTGAAGGATACTGTACATCCATGCATGTGTAAGGAGATATGCAGTGTAACAAAGTAAATATACTTAAAGTGACTCAATGTAAGAATCAGAAATTGCTTGTCAACAGTCAGCATCCTGCTCGCGCTACATGAGCATCGGTCAAAACGGTGACACACAAGACTGAACAGCTAAAGCCACAATATCGCCCTGTATTTGTTTGCCAGGAACTAGGCAGCGCTGATCAAATATGAATCAATATTCTGTTACTGTAATGACTATTACTCACCTTAAATGTTTTCAGAAACTTCTTGTAGTTGCTGTTCAGCTGTAATATGAGAAAGTTTGTGACCCGGCAGCCATGTTGAGATCTGCTGAGGAAATACTTTCTCATGTTACAGCTAAACGCTAGACCAAAAGATGTCTCATTTGAGGATGGAAATATTAATTCATATTTGATCAGCGCTGCCTTGTTTGATCGTTTGATCGGAGTTCGCGAGAGACTGACGGCTGCTTCCGTTGAATCAACAGCCAATAGGAACACTCTCTGTGCCTCTGAAATGACCTGTGATTGGTCAAAGTCTCCCGTCAAGGGCTAGATGTTTTAAAGCCTGAAACCTTGAGGAGGAGCAGAAGTCTACTTTTCTTTTATGTTTTATTTAAATGAAAATTTAGTCATCCCATTTCAGGTAAGAAAAAAAAACATTTTTAAAGATTTAGTACCAGCTACTCAAAGAATTATTACATTATTATTATATCTTGAAATTAATTTGGCTGATGCACCATATCCTTAATATATTTGCAAATTGTGTTATCGATACAAACAAAACATATTAGTCTGTTTTCTTCAAATCTAAAATCTTTGAATGAAGGTTTTTATCTCTCAGCAACAGGTGTATAAAGCAAAGAAATGGGGGCAGCTCCCTCAGATGTGCTTTAACAGTGATGTACATCATTAACAATGGTCATTTAATATTCATGAGCAAAGATTAAACAGGACTTCAGATGCTATCAATAAAATATGTGCAGCCAGCTGCAGAGTCGCTATGGAGTTTCTTTTAATTGAATGACTTAGACTTGGACATTGTCGGCACAGTCAGGCTCTTCTTTCTTTACTGGTTTTTATGGCAACTTTTCTACTCAGAAATAATCACATTACTGATGTTCACATTTGAACTGGACTTTGCTCTATATGAGCTAATATAGTCTGTTAATAATTAGATGCAAATCAAATGCATCATGAGAGAGTTGTTTTTCCTTCATTTCAACCAGGTTAGTCCCAGTGAGATTTATAAAAGGCTTTCAAAAGGAAAACCAGGTCACGACAGCAGCATCACAATATTAATGTTGAAGAGCACCAATATACTACCATTTAAATAGCAGAATGAGGTCAAAGAGACATGAAAAGGCGTAAACCTGCCTCCAAATAGACTGAATAAAGGTTCATTATCCAGACAGCAATCTGAGGTTCTTCATCGTCATCAGAGGAACAAAACACTCACATGTAAAGAGTTTTTATTTTCTGTCCACAATAAAGAAAACAACCCTTTTCTGTAATCATACTGAGCACATATCTGTTCTCCTCAAATCGCTGTTATTCTGCTCGGTTTCCTGTTTGTACGTGCTGTCAGTTTGTCGAGCTGTGTTGCTCTGCAGAGCAAGGCCAGTTTTACCGTGCTGTCCTGCAGCCTTCATGTGTGGTAATCCTCTCAGAAAGATGCTCAAGATCCTGAAAGGATCACACACAGGAAGCAACAACGCATCTTCTTAATCACAGATCAATTCTACACATAGTGGCTTTAAGGGGGTTTTACGTTACCGGGCATCATCAATCCATAGGTGAGAGTAGGAACGAAGATTGACCTGTAGATCGGGAGCTTTGCCTTCCAGCTTCGTTCCTACTCTCACCTGTGGTCATGAGGGCTGGTCATGACCCGAAGAACTAGATGGCGGGTGCAAGCGGCCAAAATACACTTTCTTAGAGGTAGGGTGAGAAGCTCAGCCATCCGTGAGGGACTCAGAGTAGAGACGCTGCTCCTTTGCATTGAAAGGAGCCAGTTGAGGTGGTTCGGGCATCTGGTATGGATGCCCCCCCTGTCCCAGGGACGACCAGCTGGGAGGAGGCCACGGGGACGACCCAGGACTAGGTAGAGAGATTAGATATCCACTTTGGCCTGGGAACACCTCAGGACCCCCCAGTCAGAGCTGGTTAATGTGGCCCAGGAAAGGGAAGTCTGGGGTCCCCTGCTGGAGCTGCTGCCCCCGGATAAGAGGTTGACGATGAGTGAGTGGGCATCATCAATCCACTTGAGGGCAGCTTCAGGTGCTTTCCCCGTGCCTATTATTGGTAAGGTAGCCCGAAAAACACCAAGTTTCACTGCTGCAGTTTGTTTCATTCAGAGAAAATGACCTTTTCCCGTCATGATTCAATGTGCACACAGCGGCAGCCTCAGGGAGCCAGCTGGAACGCAGAAGGGTTACTGCGAGGCAAAGCATCATGGGAGTAAAGTCAAAAAATATAGGCTGTATATAGAATTACCATAGTTTTAACATTTTTCCATATACTGTCATATATGAAAAGACCCTAAATGAACACTGTAACTGTACGTTCACACCAAGCATTTCAACTCAAGCAAGAAATTTGTCTCAGCATTGAGGTTGTGCTCCTGTCATCACTGAGGTCCCGACCTCGTTGAATCAGAGATGGAGGAAATAGATGTTGTGTGTTTGTGGTCACCCTGAGCTACGATAGTACATCATATCTGTACAGAGAGGGGACCAAACTCTGTGCACTAAGCAGCAACAGTGGTTACTTCCTCCACGGTTGATGGTGGAAATGGAGGAAAGAAAAGTTGTTGGTATCTATGGAGACAAGCTCCTCCTCCTCTCCGTCGCTCTAGAGAGAGTAGCGCAAATGAACACAAATGATCCCAGCGGTCCAACTCGTGCAGGTAAAGCGAGACGAAAGTTTGCTTTGCTCTTGGTTGGTTGTTTAAATGTGACATAAGTGGACTACGTGATCACTATAAGTAAGCACCGGGGCGGTTGTGGCTCAGAGGGTAGAGCAGGTCGTCCATGAATGTCGATGTGTCCTTGAGCAAGACATTTAACCCCAAATTGTTCCTGAAGGCATAGCCATCGGTGTGTGAATGAGTATTTAGATTAGATCCTGATGGGCAAAGCCGGCAGTTAGCAGCCTCTACCATCAGTGTATGAATGTGTGTGTGAATGGGTGAATGTTATCATGTAGTGTAAAGAGCTTTGAGTGGTCAGAAGACCAGAAAAGAGCTGTATAAATGCAAGTCCAAATTACTTACAGAGTGTTTGTAAAGGAATTATTCGCTCCCGAGCTTTGTGATCCATATAAGCGGTTGACCAGTGGCTTCCACTGTGTAGTCTTGAGTCTATGGTCAGGTTTGGGTCGCCTCACGTCGCCTTTGTTTGGCCAAAATGTTGCACTCAAACGCACCACAAAGACTGCAGTCTGCAGCCAGTTAGCATGTATGTTCTGCACCTGTGTGAGAGGAAATAACTCTCCACACCAGCAGGTGGCGGTAGTCTGAATTCATCACTCAAAAAGAGACACCAGAAGACGGCGGAGCCGCTGCTTTGATACGTACATGAACCAAAGCGACCATTTTCACACCACTCTCACTCACCGCTTAGCTTCATTCCAGATGTGAAAATATCTGTGTTGGAAAGATCAGGTGAAAGATGAGAAGAGCCTTCTGTGCTTTTCCTCGTGACTTTACTGGTTGGCTTCCTTCACTTCTGTTTCTCTTCTTGTGCACTGATTCGTGACAGCCAATCAGGGTGATTTGTCTCACCGATGAGCTCTGCTGCCAATTCAAGATGATGAGTCAGCCGAAAACCTCAGACACGGCAGACTAGAGCTGACGAATTCAACAAAACTAGACCGATGGACGCTCACTGACGGCGGACTGCTGGCTTGGTGTGTCAGGGCCTTAAGTCTAATACTATACTGCTGCTAAATCCCTTCTTTAATTAAAAAACAAGAGGGTACAGGGGGCTTTTTGTTCAGAGCTGTGTATCTCTGTGTGAGAGAGAGCTTGTGTAACGTGTGGGCTGTAGAAGATGTGGGCGGAGGACAAGAAATGTGTGGGAAAACTCCTGCCGAAGGACTCGACACATCCACACACATTTTCTTTGGTGACTTCCATCGTTAAGTTATTTCCTTCATCTTCGCGTATCGATTTCTTCCATCCTGCTGAGCCGCCGCTCCAGTCAAGTAGCTCAGCTTCACCACTGAGCTTTGAGTAGCTGAAGTGTTGCTGTGGCGGGAATGTGATTAGGAACCCTCTGTGACAAGTGGCGGCATTGTGTGTGTGTGTTTGCAGGTTTCCCCGTCGCCCCACGTGACCATGCAAAGTCATTATCTGAGCGACTGCAGCCTGCAGACGCTCGTACATCACTGTTAGCGCTCTCCTTTAAAGGAGGCTTAGCAGAGATTGATTAAAAAGAAAACCAAACTGAGAGGAAGTTTAAAGTGTAGGAATTAATTATGGTTTCAGGTGAGGAGCTTTACTTGCCGTCACACATGACTGTGTCCACAACAGAGGCCGAGGGACGGACAATAGACTGACGGCGGCGGTTCAAGGTTACAGGAAACAGCCTCTCAAGGAGAATATATTATGTATGTGTGTGTGTAATCGTACCATCCCTCCAGCATAATGGTGTGTGTGTGTGTGTGTGTGTGTGTGTGTGTGTGTGTGTGTGTTTTGTGTGTGTGTGTGTTTGGGTGTGTTTGTGTGTGTGTGTGTGTGTGTGTGTGTGTGTGTGTGTGTGTGTGTGTGTGTGTGTGTGTGTGTGTGTGTGTGTTTGGGTGTGTTTGTGCCTGCACGCGTGCCACAGATGTTTACGGCGACATCTTTGACTCTCAGCCGGCGTTTTTAATCACAGCGCAGCATCAGGCCGCCTGCTCGCAGCGGAGCGTCTTCAAGTGGATGGAACAAATCGCCGTGTCATGTTGTGAGGTGGAGTGTGACTCAGGGAATTATCAAAGTGGATGATAAAGGTTCTCCAACTTTTCTTTTTTTTTTCTTCTGAGTTTGTCTTGACTTGAAAACTTTTAATTATGCAGTATTTTCTGTCTCTCTCAGCGTGTAATCCCTTCGCACACAGCTCCAGACTTTCTGGACCGCGGAGAGAGAAATGGGTCAAACTCTTGGCAGGTGTGGGCCGACTGAACACCATCACTTCTGGATCCATGTAGACCAAAGATCAGAGCAATGCACAAATAGTGATGATAGAAGAAAAGTGACTATATTGCTAATACAGAAGTGAAAGACTGTGGAAACAGTTGAACTAAAGGAGTAAACTTATAGTAGAATATGAAACCTGCTGGAGGTTAAAACTCTGTGTTTCAGACACACAAGATGCCACAAGGTGACACCAAAACGTCAAATATCCCGTCTGGCAAAAAGTGTCTTTAAAAGTCTATTTCACTGGCAGGGAAACCAGACTTAAAGGTGCTGTTTGTAACTTCTTACACATATATATCATTGTACGCTCGCGTGTGGCTACGCTCTTCAGACTGGGACTCCAACGACACAGAAACACTAAAAAACGCAAAGTTCAAGTCAAGTCCGTTTATTTTTGTATAGCCCAAAATCACAAGTCACAGTTTTGCCTCAGGGGGCTTTACAGTCTGTACAGGATACAACACCGTCTGAGCTTTACAGAACGACCCTCTCATCAGATAACGAAAAACTGTCCGACCAAAAAAAAAAAAGAGAAAATCTCAGGAAGAGCAGCAGAGTAGGGATCCCCCTTCCAGGACATGCTATAGATGTCGTGTGTACAGAGTAGCAACAAAATGAAAATACAACGTTAGACATGTGACAAAATAAATACATATAATGTGAACATAATTGTGTGAGAAAGTGGATCCAGAATAATGTTAATCAGCTTCCCGTAGTCGCCAAACAGATATAGCCTGACCGCGACCTCCTCTCCCCTGTGGAAGCTTTAGAGAGGACCAAAAATTTTCTTTTTATTCAAATTTTTTTTGTAATTTAAACGTTTTTTTTCCTTTTCAAAAACCCCCTGGGATTGAAGTAATTTGTAACAGAGGCGAAGTCTTCTGGAGGACGGAGGTCCAGGTCTGTCATGTGGAGTGAGACACCACTATTGTGACTATTATACTATACTATTGTACACTGAGACTAACTGACCCACTACTAAACTGAAAGACAAAGGAGTTTTAATTTATTTAATTTATTTTTTTTTCCTTTTTTTTCCCCCCATGGAATTTTCACCTTTTCCACAATAAATAATAAATTTTTTTTTATATTTAAAAAATAAAAAAAAAATAAAAACAAAAAAAATGTTTCCCTCATATCAATGATATAATTGTACATAAAGTCATTATTGCATTATTGCACTTATGTCCGGTGAGTTTGTTGTGAATGTGACTGTGATTGTGGTCTACTGGGAGCAGTGCGGTTGTGGAGTCAACACTCCGGAAGGACCTTCTGTAACCTCCTTCGTACACTTATGAGCAGCCTGCACTAAGACCCCAGAGCCTATGTGCTCTCATGGGGGGGAGTCCTTCTCCATCATGAGACAGCTTAGCCGTCATCCTCCTCTCTCCCACCACCTCACTAGTCCAACATCCCGACAAGCGCCCTTTTATATCTTATCCAGCCTCTTCCTTCTCAGCTTATCTCTGCCCCAGCAAACCACTCCTAAAAACACCACCCGGCATAAAATTTTCAGAGGCCCCTCACTCCAAACCTCAGTCTCCTGAGCAGAACAGCCTGCTCTGCCTTTTTTATGGGCGATTTTTTCCAGTCCAGTTATTTTCAGTGAACACCCAGTATTTATAAATGTCACTATCTCAATTCTGACCCTGATGTCACCGGTTGGGGAGAGTTTCCTCGGAAATCCACCACCAGCTCTTTATTTTCCCCCTGATCTGTGGTTCCGCGGCACCAGTCACAAAGTCCTGGAAAGTTCTCTGTACTCCGCGTCGCCCCATCAGTGATGAGGCCGACGAAGCAGATCATCAGAGAACTTCTGCAGGGACAGGTGGTGAGTTGTAAGTGAAGTCTGCAGTGTGGAGCGTGAAGAGGAACGGAGCCAGAACCGTTCCCTGCGGGCCCCCACACTCAACCCCTGCTAAATAACCTTGCCCACAAACTCGGGGAGCCAGTATCCAGGAGTAGAGGACTACCCCTCAGCCCATCCCCAGGCGGCGAGGTGAAGCACGAGAAATCAAAGAACATGATCCTCACAGTGCTCCCAGGTTTCTCCAGGTGAGACAGAGCTCGGTCCACAAGTAATGTAAGACATCCCCCAACCAGAGGCGTATGTTAGGTCCATGATGACTCACCAGGGGGGAAATGTTGGAGGACCAGGCGCTCCAGGGCCTTCATCAGGTGGGATTTTAATCCACCGGCCTAAAACTCTGGGGTCCTTGGGGTGTGGGGTCTTGGGCAAAGGTACCACGCAGGATGTCTTCCACGTTGTGGTACCTTCCTCAGCTTCAGCTCAGGTTGAATAGGTGTCCAAAAGTCCCACACAGCGATCTCGCAGACTTCAGGAGCCGAGCTACCACTGGACCCGTAGCCTTCCTCACGTTCATCTTCATGAACTGGTTCTTCACCTGAAGTGGTGAGGACAACTGGGCGGGGGGCGGGCGGGCAGAGGAGGGGGTGGGGGGGTCAGGGCTGAGTAGTGGAGCAGAGGGGGGTGTCTGTGTGACGGGTCTGCTGGAGCCAGGTAGAGCTGTAGGTGTCATGTCAGTGGGGGGGCATTGCTGTGCGAAGGTGGGAGGAGGAGGAGGGGGGGGCTGTCTTGAAGTGGGAGAGGAGGGGACGCAGCAGGGTGGACGGGCCGGGGGAGGGGGGTGTAGGTGACTCATTGAACCTGTTAAAGTAGTGGTTCAAATCATTCACCCACTTTAGTCTCCCACAGCCTTGAGCTGGTTCTTGTGGCCGAGAGATTTTTAGGCCTTTCCAGACTCCACTGATATTGTGCACTATCTTCCCCCTCTTCCTCCTTACTTTCTTCCCCTCCCTATTTTCCTCCTTACTCCCTCTAACACCCAGCTCCTCCCTGTTTCCTGATACTAAAGGCCCTCTGTTTTATATTATTATTTTTGTTTTTAAAACACTTCTCCTGTTGTAGGTTTTTTCAACTATTGTACTCTGAGACTGAGACTCAATCCATCTATATTCTCCCCATAGAGTCCCAGAGTTCCTCCCACACTTTTGCTAAACATCCTCAGAGCTTCCTCAGCTTCTTTGGACCATTCCCACTTCGGAGCGCTGGTTCTCTTGTACCAGGGGTCTGTACCAGGCTGGAGAAAAACCTGGTTTGTTCTCCCCCCCCCGGGGGGAGGGGTTGATGTGGACCCCCTGAGTGGAAAATAAGTCCAGGATTATTGTCCCGTGTGCAGCATCACATACTGGATGAAAGTTGGTAGAGTGGAGGACAGAGAGACATGATTAAAGTCTCCAGAGACCAGGAGGAGGGCCTGAGGGTGCTGTGTCTGCAGCCTGCTAGTACTAATAGACGACATCACAAGCTGTGTCACCGTTAGCAAGGGGGAACATACACAGCCATCATAATAACATGTAAATTCCCGCGGAAATAATACGGCCTCATCTAAGAGCGAGCAGCTCGATGTCCCTCTGCAGTGTTGGTCTTTAACAGTGATGTGACCAGGGTTACACCATCTATCATTCACAAACACCGCCAGACCTCCTCCTTTCCTCTTACCGCTTTCTCTCGTCCTTCCGCCCGCACCAACAAACCCGTCCAGCTCCTCACCGCGTCCGTGGTCGCCGCCGTCAGCCACGTCTCGGTGAACACCATCATGCTCACTCCCATATTCCCTCTATGTCGAGTCAGCGCCGCCAGCTCATCCATCTTTTGGGAGAACTCACATTCCCCATCAAAACAGACGGGAGGACTGTTTGTATTTCATCCTCCGTGCGCGTCGCTAGCCCCACCCCATCCTCTTCTTCTCCTCTTTATCTCCAAACACGGGTCTTTCCTCTGGTGCAGGGGCGCTTGTTCGAGCGCCAACAGCTATCCCTGTGTAAACAATGGGTCTGCTCGTCGGGTCCCCGCACACGACGTAAACATCGTGAAAGTTGATGAAAAGTTACGACCAAAGCTCTCTTTGGTCTCCATAATTCCGGAAAGACTGTAATAGAGGACAAAATGCAAATAAAGAAAAGAAAAAAGTTTTTAAAAAAAACTCAGAATAGCAGGAGCTGCTTAACAGGCGGCCACTCACGCAGCGCCATGTTAAAAAAAAAACAGTTATATCTAGTGAAGACTGTCTTGCAAAATAGTGTTAACTCTTTCTGCTTCAGCCTCCCGACTGTGGTCAGAAGACAGGGGAGACGGTAGCTTTGGTCTCCAGGGCCGAAGTCGGTACCGTACTGCATTACCTCTCACTGCACACGTGCACACTACACACTGCAGGGTTCGCTCTGGCGATATCGAGTGAATGTACACTGGAGGTTTGTGCAGAAATAAAGCTGCTCCTCCAGACCAGCTGAGGTTTCCTGTGTCTTGTTTCCTGCTGCTGAGGGAAGTGACGGCGCTCCGGAGAGAGTAACGTTATCGTCTCCAACCAAGACTCGATTCATGGAGAGACCTTCAACTAACATTACTGCCAAGCAGGTGAAATAGAGTGACGTATAGCTGATGTGTCACCTCACTGTCTATGTAGTGCGAGCACAAGCACCAGTGACAGGACGCTGACTGACGACTTAACGGCCACAGGTGTCGCTGTTAAACAATTTCTGATTTTTACATTGAGTCCCTTCCAGGCTTTTACACCAAGGGGTCGTGACGAATAAACCACTCAAAAATGTGAAATAGTCTCCTATTCCCTCCAGATTCATGCAGGCAGAGGATCAACTACCAGGATCCTGTTGATCTAGAGCAGCGCCTTGTTGTACAGCCTAAACTACTGTCAGCTATTTTAGTTTCTTTTTAGTGAGGCCTGGATCTGGTCTGAGCTGCTTTTGTCAAGGTTGAAAGAAGGAATAGAGTTTGCCATCCTGGTTCGGACTACAGAGCTGTAGTACAGCACAACCAACAGCGTGATTGGTTGATGCCTTCTCATCTCATCTAAAGATGCCTCATTTGGCACCACCACCTATAGACTCACTACACATCTTTATGGTGACTTTGTGTATAATCAGTCCATTTCTAACATTGGCTTTGTGTTCAGTTGGGTGCAAAATGAATAAAAGTTTGTCTGTTAGTCCGGATCAGGTTGATTAAACACACAAGAAAGAGCAGGAACAACAGCAGCAGCAACAAAGCATCCTCCAGCAGCGGAAACAGCACTGCTGTATCGGGGATCCCTCCCTTTGAGAAATGACTTCAAGCCTCCTTTTCTAATCCAGATCCAATTTAAATACAATTACCAAGATTGTTTCGCAATTCATCACTGAATGAAAAGTCAAATCTCCCCCGAGAGACGTTCGGGCGGGGGGACCGAGCTGTAATCAGACAGAAGATTGGTGACGTGTCTCCAGAGCAGAAGTCCTCTTCTTCTTCCTCTATGTGATGATTGTGAGTGGTGAGGATCTGATCTGGGGTCAGTGTGTCTGTCAAGGCTGCTGAGATTAATCACCAGGATGTAATGTGACTGACTACAACTGGATCAGCAGACGGAGGGTTACTGTCTGATTGTGTGATTTGCGACGAAGGATCTTCCCCATCTACACCGTACGAGTGCAGACTAGTGAACCTTTTACTTCCATATTGCATTTTGCATATTGGCAGTGCTTCTTTCCTCAGCCATTCACACCTTCACTCCACCATCTGCCGTACTGTAGATGTTTGTATAGATCCTGCTAATATGTGTCTGTGCAGCTTCTGCCTACAGTGTGATGCTTCTAACAGTTTTAATGTGCTTCAGTGCTGTTTATACCCTCTGTAACCACCGGATGATTTTTATGGTCCACTATCTCATGTGGTTATAAAGATGGACGACACGACAGCTCCCCAAAAGTGAAGCCAAATCACCTCGATCGCCCCCTGGTGGCTGGCTGCACTATAGGTCATAAATCTTGCCTCCTCCATGTTAGCGGATTGGCCGAACTAAAACGTCAAAGTACACATCAAATACATTTTTCCCAAAGATGGTTTCTGTCATTTTAGGTAGTTCTTTTCAAGCTGTTGCATGTTCAAGTGTTTCTGATAGGTTGGGTTTTAATTAGTTATTTGCTGCTATAAAAAGGGGGAGACGTCATGACTGACAGCTGCTCTGAGTGAAGTATTCGAGAGAGGAGACTTTAACTTTTCATAACCGTCACCAGTCTGTGTAAAAGAACGTGTCAATTTGATTATAAATTTAGTTATGATGTTATTGTTAGTTGTTAAGGGTGTAAAGATTAACCGATACGTATCGGAAATCAATATTATAGTCTTAGTTACGGCTACATTGATATAAAACTATGAATCCGACGTATTTTTAGGGGAATAGGTCAAAAATTGATATGCCAGTCATAAACTGATACAGTCAGAAATACAGTAGCTTCAGTTAAGCTGCTTTTTACGTGTTATGTGTGTGTACGTATGACATGGATATGGCACAAAGACAGCGAGGTTAAAGGGTTAAAAGAAATATAAATAATTAATTAAAAAGCTGAGAAACACTCAGAGGAGCGGCTCGTCACTTTAAGGAGAAACTCGTCGTCCATCTTTATACAGTCAGTGGATGGAACCAACAAGTCCTCCGATGAAACAACAGAACAGGTTGTTTGTCCTCCATAATGACGCCTCTCTCTCTCTCTCTCTCTCTCTCTCTCTCTCTCTCTCTCTCTCTCTCTCTCTCTCTCTCTCTCTCTCTCTGTCTTTCAGTGGGATTCCTGGGAAGAAGTGTGGAACCATCATCTTCTCCGCCGAGGAGCTCAGTAACTGCCGGGTTCGTATCAGATCAGTGATAAGAAAGAAAGAAAGAAAGATATTCCTTTATTAGTCCCACAATTGGGAAATTCAGTTTACACTCTGTTGTTCACACAGTACATATACATGTCAATGGAGAGATGTCAGAGTGAGGGGGCTGCTCCTGACAAGCGCCCAGAGCAGTTCATATCATTATATCAGTGATATAAACAGTCGGAGACGGGGGTCAGGAAGTCGAGCAGAAATCATGACAGTCACGTTCTGTTTCCATTTTTAACTTTGCCAAGTGAATTTAAATGACCACGCAGACAGAATAATTTTGTCGTCTATCAAGTGGAGGGAAAGTGAATTTGTACTTTTCCTTCAAAGTGATGATGAGAGCCGCTCATGAATTATTTATCCAGTCTTATAGTCATTTTCTTGCCACGGTGGGTAAATAATTAGACACCAAATCAGAGAGGGGCACACACACACACCACACACACACATGCATTTACATCCATGCTGGTTTGAATACAGAGGAAGTGGAGGTGGGGAAAAATCTATACAGCATAGTATCACTTATCAATACATGATGTCAAGTATTGATCTTTTATTATATAAACTATTAACCACTTAACAAGCCGGTGGACCTGGTCTCTATTCTGTCTCTGAGGTTATAGCAGAGTGAACATGCTCGTATTATATAAAACTAGAAAACCTAAGGATTTAGCAACCTGGTCACACTAGCACTAAATAACTCTTCATTTTAAAATAACACAACACATTTTGGTAAAGGATCAACCAGCATGGCCATTTTGAATGGGGGTCCCTTGACCTTTGACCTCAAGATATGTGAATGAAAACTCTGAGATGAACGGAGTAAAAACTGTCTTATTAGATAAAACAGATTTTTACAAACTCTGTAATTTGTAGTTGAAAAATGTAGTGCTGTCAAAGTTAACGCAGTAGTAACATGTTAACAAAATTCATTTTAACGCTACTGATTTCTTTAACGCGTTAAGACAACTTGTGGTTTTTAGGATGTAGTTTTAAAGCTGGAGTGAAGATCCTGGTCTCATATGAAACTAGAAAACCTGATGAATCCATCGGTACCGACCGGGTCAGACCGGCTGGTAGTGAAGGAGGTTAAATAACGCTCCCAACATGATGTGTGAATGTAAATGGGTTCTCTGGGTCCCCACCAGTCTCCCCTTTACAGACATGCCCACTTTCTGATAGTCCCAGTTTGGGGCAAGTCATAGTCAAGTTATTATTGGAGTTAAGTCAGAACCTGTGAGGGTTTCAATATCTGTCTTTATTTTGTGTTGTTAATTGATTTCCAATAATATATATGTGTGTGTGTGTGTGTGTGTGTGTGTGTGTGTGTGTGTGTGTGTGTGTGTGGCATAAAGTAGCGTATTTATATGTTAATAAGAGTGTTAAATACCTGATTGATCTCCCTTTAAGGTACATTTTGAACTGATAAAATATGTGATTAATTTCCGATTAATTGTGATTAATGATGTTAATCATTTGACAGCCCTGACTTGAACACATCATGATAATGTTATAATTCACCTCCTTCTAATACTCAATATTTCTCATTGTTTTGTGTTAATTGATTTATAATAATCAATCAGTAATGCATGTTTTTCCACTCCCATGTTGATGAGAGCATTACTTTTGTACTGTATACTTGATATATTCTCCCTTTAAGGTACATTTTGAACAGATAAAAAAATTACAATTAAATATTATTGATATTATTAATCACAATTAAATAGTTTTATCAGTTGACAGCCCTAGGAAAATGGCTATAAATCACAATATATCTCATCACAATACTCAGCATATCGCAATACGATTGTGTGGTGATGATTAAGCGTTGGGATAATATGGTATCGAGGGGCCTCTGGTGATTCCCGCCCTTGAGAGGAAGCAGTTTGCTGTAATGTATACACAGAATTAAGTATAACCTTCCCCATACTATCATGCATATGAATGTGAGGAAGCTACACAGCAGTAGTGACTGTGTACTGTGTCAGGACTTAAAGTTTACATTCATATTCATCAGTTATGGTTCATGAGGCCTAATAATAATAATAATAATAATAATGCTGTATAATAATTTAATATATCAGTTCTATCTAAGGTATGGGTCTACAGTTGTACATAGCCGATAGCAGACGTAAGTTTTGTCTTATTTTTATGGTCCGTTAACAATTTTTCAGCCACCGCAGCAGGTGAAGGAGGTGAAGGGCTTTTTGTGTTGGATGTGTGCAGCTAAATGAAGCCTTTGTTGCTGTGTTGGATTTCTACGTCAGTTTGGTAAACGGGACGGTTAACTGTCTTTAAAGTTTTCAGCTCTTTAGACCCTCTTAAGACCCTTGAAGAGCTGCTGCTAGGAATGCTAATAATGGTGTTAATAATTAGCCTTTTAACCAACATTAAGTGATTAATTCTATCATTTAAAGGGTTTAAAGAAACTACATCGATATAAAAATATGAATCCGACTCCGCATTTTAAGTGTTATGTGTGTACGACATGGAGGTGGTAAGAGCAGAAAGACAGAGAGGTTAAATGGTTAAAAGAAATATGAATAATTGAATAAAAAGATGAGGAAAAACTCAGAGGAGCAGCTCGTCACTTTAAGGAGAAAAGCTGGCTCGATTTCCACTCCAGTCTTTTCAAAATAAAACCACATAGTTAGGTCTCAGATAAGAAACTAAGCAACAAACTCCTGAGTTAGATTTAGGAAATTATCATGGAAGTGCTGTAAATTAAATACAGAGTTATGTGACAAGTAAATCAAGTTAGACTTCTGGTTTCACACGGGACACGAACAGCAGCGTCCTGGGTGAACGTCCTGTGTTTTCTGACCCACCTCCTGCCTACGTGGCGTTCGCCGCTCTCTATACTTCAGTTCACCATGTCGTCGATTACCTACAAACTGATTTCATGCAGATCATCACGAAAAAAATGGGAAATTTGTGTCTATGTACACAAATCAGTACATTACATTTTGTGACTATTTGACAAACTGCTAGTCGGCTGTTATCCGTGTTTCAGCTGCTCCCGCCCACAGTTGCATCTGCACAGTTGCTTTTTACTAATGGCTGAGTGGACGTTCCCGTTTGAAAAGCACATAGATGGACCTTCCCTTTGAGTTGACCTTTTATTAATAGAGTGTAATCTTAGCCGTAGTAGGTGCAGTATACCTCCTGAGTGAAGTGGACTAATGAGTTGTTGTTCTCCCAGGACATAGCCACCATGCAGCTCTGTGCCAACAAGCTGGATAAAAAGGATTTCTTTGGCAAGTCCGACCCTTTCCTGGTCTTCTACCGGAGCAACGAGGATGGGACGTAAGTGTGTGTGTTTATTAAATGACTGTAACTCCTTTATGTCTCAGGCCATCTGTTTGTCCTTCATTTGAGGAGAGCGCACCGCTCTTTTGTCGCGACTCTTCTCTTGTTACTGACGGTGAATGAAAATCTGAAAAACGTCTGTGTTGGATCCGGTCTCATGAGCAGTTTGAAAGCTTCTTGTCCGTCAGATGGAAGAAGGGCCGATAGATTTTCTTGACACTGAGACAAAAAGTCCTAATCTGTATTTACTCTATCCTTCAATATTTCAGACGTACGGTTCAGGATCTTAACCCTGAGTTAGCCTGGTCTGTTTCTGCTGCGTCATGTTGAAGATTTGATTCAGTTAAAATGGATTTTAAGAGACTGTGTGTCTGAATGAGCTAAATCTGAATACTCACCCAGGGACCAAAAACTGTTAGACATATGCACATTATGTACATGTTACAGACTACAGGAGGTGGAGAGGAAAGGAATTGTAAAAACCTGTTTTGACATCAACAAAAAGTTGAAATGTTGAGGTGTCTCTTTGTGTGTCCAGGTTCACCATCTGCCACAAGACTGAAGTGATCAAGAACAACCTGAACCCTGTTTGGCAGCCGTTTACCATCCCCGTTCGAGCCCTCTGTAATGGAGACTATGACAGGTGAGGCGGCAGCACAGGGGTCAGAGGTTACATGTTATCACGAACCACCTTTCTTTGGAGAGTTTCTTCTATCTGCTGGCAGGTGATAAATTACCTCATGTTCGTCCTGTTTGTAAACAGTTTCAAACACTACTTCTTGATATAAAGTTCATCATGGTCTGACATCAACATGACCCATGGCCTCAAAACGTTTCATTCACACCGCGTGTCTCAATAACATCACCGTGTCCATGAATACGATGGTGGTGACTGTTTCTATTTATTTCTGTCGCTCACTTTGAAAGCGCAGCAGTGGTTGACGTTGAAATGAGGCCATTTAATCTTTCTAATGACCGCTGGCTGTTAGCAGCCGGTGGGCAGCACAGTCATGATTGGCTAAATAACGGAGCTAACAGCTAACGTTTACAGAGGTTCCACTGATTTCCGTCATGATGCTCTATTCAGTAAGAATGAGTATTAGAAGGAGGTCAATTATAACATTATCATGATGTGTTCAAACTAGGGCTGTCAGTCCATTAAAGTAGTTTATTGCAATTAATTGTAAATTAAAAATTCAAATACATTTTTTTTTATCTGTTCAAAATATACCTTAAAGGGAGATTTGTCAGGTATTTAATATTCTTATCAACATATAAATATGCTGCTTTATGCAAATGTATGCATGTATTTATTATTGGAAATCGATCAACAACACTAATCAATAACAGATATTGTCCAGAAACCCTCCCAGGTTCTGACTTTATCATCAACAATCTGCTCCAATCAGAACATGGCAAACTGCAGCCCAACAGGCAACAACAGCTGTCAGTGTGTCAGAGTGCTGACTAGACTAGGACTTGATCCAGACTGACTGGGACTATCATAAAGTGGGCATGTCTGTAAAGGGGAGACTGGTGGGGACCCAGAGAACCCATTTACATTCACACATCTGGAGGTCAGAGGTCAAGGGACCCCTTTGCCAACGTTTGGCGTAAGTTTGGAGCGTTATTTAACTTCTTTTGCGACAAACTAGTCTGACCTGGTTGGTGATGGATTCTCCAGGTTTTCTAATCATGTGGTGCCAGTATCGTCACTCTAGCTGTAAAACTGAGCCCATTACAACCTCCAAAAGATCGAGTAGTGGCTGGTTGCATTAATGCGTTAAAGAAATTAATGGCATTAAAATTAATTAGCGTTAAAGCGTTATGCCTTTAACTTTGACAGCCCTGATTAAAACACATCTCCAAGTTGGTTTCTCATTTCTTTAAAAGTTTTGAATAATTTTTCTGCAATTAACTATTGCTTTAGGGAGAGATGCAAATTTTACAAAACAGCGTTCTACATCAGTTAAATGTTAGATTAGTCATTTGAGTTCAGGATCCAAGAGACTGTGAGTTTCCCGTCATTAAGAGGGCTACTGGAAATACTGACTGCTTAAGATATTGTTTGTCTTTGGTAGTACAAAATCAAAGTAAAGCCAAGTGATAACATGTGATGAGTGAACCTGCTGGATATGTGAAGATGAGTCTGGACTCGGTGCTGGTCAGAATAATGCCAGCAGTCGGCCGTGCGCTCAGTCTCAGGCCAGTGCTGGTGTTATTGAGACCAACATGGAGGCAATTCAGCTGCATGTACAGCCACACTACGGTGACACTGAGTCGGCTGTAAATCGGTAAAGTTTCCCTTGAATGAATCAGACCTCAGCCACATTGGTTTGCCTTCTGATATCCAGAAACACATGTCTTCCTGTCTCTTTCCATATTGCTCTATTAGCTAATTTGCGGCAAGCATATCTTGATTTCATCCACAAATGATTAGAAGATTACATATATTTGGAATATAACCAGAGGTTACTGAACAGTTAACACAGGGACACGGGGTTAAACGTGGGAAATCCATCCATCTTCAACCGCTTATCCCGTTAGGGGGCGCGGGGGTGCTGGAGCCGATCGCAGCTGGCGTTGGGCGAAGGCGGAGTTCACCCTGGACAGGTCGGCAGTAAATCACAGGGCACATAGAGACAGACAACCATTCACGCTCACATTCACACCTACAGGACGTTTAGAGTCACTAATTAACCTGCATGTCTTTGGACTGTGGGAGGAAACCGGCCACCCTCTTGCTGTGAGGCGACAGCGCTAACCGTTGCGCCACCGTGCAGCCCTGAAAGTGGGAAAATGTATTTTTCATTTCATGGGGACTTTAAGCTGCTGGTACGAGACTCACCAGGAAAGGTTTACTTCCCGCCTTACTTTTCAAAACTCCGTTGATCTCTCTGCTGTATCTCTGATGGTTGTCTTTCACACCCTCTGACTCTTCCTCCTCTGTGATTCTCACCTGTCGGTCTCACCTTCCCGCCCTCATCTCATCTCCCTCCAGGACTGTCAAAGTGGACGTATACGACTGGGACAGAGACGGCAGGTAAGTTCTCACGCTCCCTATCTCTCTTTCTTTCGGTCCTTTTTTCTTTTCCTTGATTCATTTTCGGCTCCAGATTGAATCCCTGAAATGTCACACCGTGTTCTGTGTGACCCCTTTGGGGTGGGGGGGGCTGTCTTATTATTAGGTAATTGAGCTGATGGACGGCTCCACCCGCCTGGCACATGCTGGGTAATAAATCAAAAACAACCTGCAGGTGAAAGGTTGCGTCTGAGTGGACAGGAGGTCAGGGTTAATGAGCGCTGACCGCAGAACCGACGCAGCTTCTCGTCCTCGCTGACAGTGGGTTACTGCAGGGGCTCACTGGAAACCTCGGGGGGGTTTCAGGCTGTCTGGCCTCATGTTACTGCTTTCCATAAATTTCAGTTAGCATTCACTTGAAATTCGTGTGGTATTTTTATAAATCCCCAGCCTCAGATTTCCAAATCCCTCATTGCAAGACAGGAGGAAAGGAAAGTAAATGTTTGTCTTGCAGTGTTCAGTCTGACGCAGTAATTCTCAGTCAGTTTGCCTTTTCAGCTTTTGACAGACATTTCTGTTTTGCCTGTCTTCCAGTGCATCGTGGCGAGGAACTTTTATTTTCATGACAAGCTATTATCAGAGATTTCAGGCTTTAACTTGAAAATAGGGACACGATGGTGTCAAAATAAACTCCTGTGTAATCGTTCTGCCAGAGACTGTGCTGTGTTTCACACAGAGAAGATTAAACCCAGTGAACACAGCGATACCAATGAAGTCTATCCTCACCTCAGTGCTGCATATAGATGAGCTGAAGGCAGAAGCACACAAGCCACCATTACTGCTGTGGCATCCCACTTCTCCATGCAGGCAACATATGGTTTGTCGCAAACAGTATAAACAAATATGTCCGGAGCATATTTTAGGCATCATTGGGCAAAAATTTCATAATAACCTTTGAGCATATTGTAACTCAAGTCATCTGAGAGAGATTTCTGCACCTCCTCTTAGCTCTGTTTTCAGGCTTTAAATGGCTGCTCGTTCAACAGAAGTAGCTGCTAATCACTCGTGAACTCAGATCAGAAGTCAAATTAGGCAGCATTGATCAAATATTAACTACAAGATGTTTCTGAAACATTTGAGGTGAGAAATAGGCATGACAGTAACAGAATATTGATTCATATTTGATATATATATATATATATGTATATATATATATATAAAACTGTATATACACCGATCAGCCACAACATGAGGTCAGCATGGGCACCCTGACCGGTCTGAGGCTACGCAGCCTCATAAACAACAAACTGAGATCCACTGTGTGTTCTGGCACCTTTCTATCAGAACCAGCATTAACTTTTTCAGCACTTTGAGCTACAGCAGCTCTTCTATTGGATCAGACATCACGGGCCGGCCTTCTCTCCCCACATGCATCAATGAACCTGGCCGCCCATCACCCTGTTGCCGCTTCACCGGTTTCCTTCCTTGGGCCACTTCTGGTCCTGACCACTGCAGACCAGGAACATCCCACTAGAGCTGCAGTTCTGGAGATGCTCTGACCCGGTCGTCTAGCCATCTTACACTGCACATTTTTTCAACCTCAAGGACCAAATGTTCACTTCGCCCTCACCGAAATTGAGCCAATCACAATGCACGACTGCAGCTTCAGTTGCACTGCACGTGTTATACCTCATATTCCTGTCCGCCCGTGTCCAAGCCTCTTTCCAAAAAAATACATAATTGCCTCATAACCTATTTTAAATGAACAGAACAATATATATATGAACCGTTCATGAGCAGTTCAGATTTTTACCTGAACTGTTCCCATCCCAAACATATATGGATACAGTATATACTGTATACTGTATATATTCTGGGGTCGATCCCAGCTGGCATTGGGTGAAGGCAGGGTACAGCCTGGACAGGTCGCCAGTCCATCGCAGGGCACATAGAGACAAACCCACGCTAACATGGGGAGAACATGCAAACTCCACACAGAAGAGTCCCACTGCACCACCTTTTAGCCCCCACAGGCAATCCATATGACCAAAATGAATACATGTATTGCGAACATAATTGTGTGAGAACGTGGATCCAGAATAAGATAAGATAAGATAAGATGAACCTTTATTAATCCCGGCGGGAAATTCAGGATGATAATGTCGATTGGTTTCCAGGCATTACCAAACAGATAGAGAGAGTTGACCTCCTCTCCACACAGTACACAGCAGTGCTTGTGGGCCATAAACAACAGAGTTATTGAGAGGCAGTAGCCTGAAAGTAATAATATTCTCATCAGTGGGACTATGAGGCTTAAGTTATACATTGAGACTGAGACTGACTCACCAGCTCAACTAATTGAAAGTCAGGGCAAAGTGACGGGTTTTGAGTTTGGATTTAAAGACCGCCACAGAATCAGACTGTCTGATGTCTATAGGGAGGTTATTCCAGAGGAACGCTGCTGGAGTCCTGAATTCTGAGAGTCCTGATTGGAGCACAAGGTGTAACTAGATAGACAAGGAGGAAGGAGTGAGGCCATTTATAGTTTTATGGGTCATCAGAATCTGACATGGATCGGGAGCCAATGTAATGAAGTTAAATCTGGCCTGATATGGACAAATTTTCTAGTTTTAGTTAAGGAAGAAGAAGAAAAAAAAAAAAAACTTTTTTTTTTTCCCCAAAAAGGAAAATTTTTTTTTCTCTTTTTTTTTTTTTTTTTTATTATACAAACACAAAAAAAACACACACACATTTATTAATGGATTTTTATAAGAGTGGGGCTGCTTCTCAACACCCCCCCCATTTGGTGTTTGGTTTTTTTTTCTTTGAACGCCACCCCGGCCCCCCCCAAAAAATTAACCCCCCCCCTCCTACCACTTATTCCCCATTTTTTTTTTTTTTTTGGGAATTTAAACGGTGAACCCCCCCTTTCCCAACCAAACCCCCTACGAACTGAGCTACTCCCCCCCCCAAGTTAGTTAAACTTGTCTGCAGCGTTCTGAACCATTTGAAGGCTTCTGGTACTAGAGCGAGGCAGACCTGATAGCAAACATTACAATAATCCAGTCTGGATGACACAAAGGCATGGATTAGGATCTGTTTGTCAGCCCTGGATAAAGAAGACCTGATTTCAGCGATGCTGTGCACATAGCGATGTACAGCAATTATATCAGCGATCATATCCACATGCAAGAATTACAAGCAGCTAACACTCCCCTCTCATCTTTTGTCTTTCCTGTGTTTTCCCGTCTCGTTCTTCATCTAAACCTTATTGCTTTGTTACTGTTTCCTCTCCTCCTCCTCCTCCTCCTCCTCCTTATAGTTCATCCTCCTCCTTTCCCCGCTGGGAGATGAACGGGTTGTTTGCTCCTTGAGGATTCCCCTCTAAATATCAGCATTACACAGGCAGCGTCGGTGTCACGCACAGCTTCAGGTGGTGATATATTTGGATGCAGAGATGATCTGAGGGCATGCAGGGAGTTGATATTTACCAGTGTGACGATGCTGGAGGGGACGGAGATGAAAAATCATGTGCTGAACTCCTGAAACCTTCTTCCTGTGAGGGATCCTTTCAGCAGGAGGAGATTTAAGGGCCCGAGTTTCATTCTGGCACAGATCAAGTGAACTGACCATGCACTGGGGAAGTGGTGAAATCACAGGCAAATTCAGATTGGGTTTAATACGAATTAGGCAGGCTTTAGATGTAGTTAGATTACCCAGGACATTATCAGTCAACTAGTATTTCCCGTGTTTGGTGTTTTCCTTCAGACGGTCGAATTTATCATCTGAAGGGAGCATTTTTAAACGTTCTGCGCTATTACAGCTCATCCAAAACAGACATCTTGGTTATATCTTTCACAACCAGACATGAGAGAAATACTGACGTCCAGCATCCAGTAAATCAAAACCAATTCAAAATACTGTTTAGAGGACATTTCCACCGTAAATTAGCGCATAGAAATGGACCCGAATGCAGGAAATGAACTGTTTGAAGCTCAAAATTTCCTTTTACTCTTTATGTTTCATACATACAGCACAGAGAGTCCAGTGGTGGTTATAGGACCTGCATAATGTGGTGCAGTAACATGATGTTGTATTGTTTGGGGGAACATCATGGTGATCTAAAAGGTAAATATGTGCTGAAGAGAATATAATACATAGACTGTATTCGACAGAAGGTTGGTTTTATTTGTGGGTGGTCATGAGAAGGAAAGTAACAGGCAGCTTTGGGAGTAAACCAACTCATAAAAGGATAAAGGAAGGAATTGCACTGATTTAATAACATGTTTAATCATCCAGATCCAGAGAGGGAACAACCATCCAGACTAACACTGGCTAATGATGCAAACACATTGTACTGTACCATAAAGTTAAATGTCACTGTGCATGGGCACGTCTCCAGATCTTGAAAAGTACTGGATGCCGGGTAGCAGCAAGAACGAAAGAAACAAAATGTCCGTCACTCACAGATAAAAAAGACACTATCCATGAGTGTGTGAATACTTGCCTTCCTAAGTCTGGTCCACTGTAAAAGATTTCTCAAATCTTAACAGAGAGAGCCCACACATGACAACATGCTCTGTTAAATTTAGTTTTGTGCCTATAGATCAGGAGAGTCAAACTCAGTTTGATCCAGGCCACATCAGCATCATGGTTCCCCTCAGAGGGCCGGTTGTAATCGTAAGACTATATAAATATATCTACTCTTGATCATATGACAAAATTGCCTCTGCATTTGATTATTATCAGTTTTAGTAATAATTTATTAATTAAAATAAATTAACTAGCTGTGAAAGCAGTCTAGGAAAAATAATTGCAAGCAGAAATAAAAAAAATTGAGTTCAGCAACCAAAACACATGCTTCCCGAATTTCCCTCCGTGGATTAATAAAGGTTCATCTTATCTTGTGCATCAATAAATCTGCAGCACGTAGACACAAAAATACTGTATGTGGACACAGACTCACATTTCTATGTTATTATAACATAAACCTCAGTGTAACACAGTGAAACCCTCATCATTACTCATCCATCAGAGATCAAAATAACTCTCTAGTGAATCATAAAGGTCTTTTTTTTTTTTAACTGTCACACAAATATTATCAAACCCAGTTTATTCCATTAGCTTAGTGTAACTTTGTGGTGGGAGTTGAGAGGGGCAGAACTCTAGTCCAACAGATCAATGAGCTCTGATCTAACGTTCAGTCTGTGGCGTATAAACTGTTAGTGATCAGCAGCTGATCAGCTGAGATCATGTGGTAGATGACAGTGGTGTGACAGTGTTTTACTGCCTCGTAGTAAAGAAGACATACCGGCTGGTCTCCATCAACTACTAACATGGATCCTCTCCTTTACTTATTACTGTTACTCACTTATTTTATTGTCACTTCTCTTCATTGCACCTTCTCTTTTAATTTTTACTGTACTGTATTTATCTGTACTGTGTTGATGCTGCTATGACACCCGAATTTCCCTCCGGGGATTAATAAAGGTTCATCTTATCTTATCTTATCTTTCTGTCCTTCCCTCTGTACCAACTTTTCTTTTCTTGGACATTTTGGTTCTATTGATATTTTTTTACAACCCCATCACTATCTGTAGTGTGAACCCAACATTACACAGAAGTGTTAGACCTGGCTTTAACTCCAGAATCCAACTTAATAAGACAATCTTCTACCCCTGGTGGTGCACATTTGGGCCGTTGGTTATATATAGTATATAAAAATCCTCTGAGCTGGTCAGGACTCACATCATGCTATTTCAGACTTTCTTGGCTATCCACATGGTAAAAAAAAAAGTTTAAAGTTGACGCTCAGTGAGAGTCACACTTTATTTAAAATGTCATGCTGGGCAGAAAGTGGTTTTAAAGTGGAATAGGTTTATGTTATTTATAACCTGTGTGGGACTAGAACTGACACATCAGCTGAACCTCCAGTCTCGCCTCGCTTCCAACAACAGGAAGGTGTTTTTAGCTAAAACGCCCTGATAAACCCTCCATACTCTACCTGTCCAGCACCAAACAGAGTCCAGCTGGTGAACACAGTGGAGCATTTAGCCGATAAAGAGACACATATTACCCTCAGGAGTTGGTGGAGACCAAAACAGAGTTCAGAGGACAGTGAATACTGGACTGAAAACATGATTCAAAATGAATGTTTTGTGTCAACAGGCAACTGTTTGCTAACATGTTAGCGCAACTCTAGAGGATGATAATTAAGGCTAAGCTAATGGATTGTTTTGGTCTTAGTCAACTTCGATTTCTTTAGTCAGTTTTAAGCGTTTTTCATTCTGAATGACGTATTTCTGAAAAACTTAAGAGCCCATCTCTGGTGAAAACCAGATTTAAAGTGGTGTTTTTGTGTGATTCTTTGTGTAGAGACTCAGTTTTACAGATCTGTGAGTGTACAGTACAGTACATCCAAAACTGTCTCACATTTAAAAATAATGACGTCATGTCGTGTCGATCGCGTTTACACACCTGCTCCGAAACTTCTGTCTGATATTAAAGTTTCTGGAACAGGATCAATTTTTTGCGTTTTTTCACCAGGTCTGAAAAGTGAAGCCAATGCTGAAGTGTCTTAAGCCTGCATTCTGTCTAACAGCCAGCAGGAGGCGTTCAATCAGAAGTCTGGATGTATAGACGTCTATGAGGCGCCGCTACTGACTCAAATAGCTGGATTGGATATCGGTGACAATGGGGCTGATGTATTAAATTAAACGCTATGTTTACATAGTGTATACATTATATAATGTAGGAATTTATTTCAGTGTTATTTAAAGTTTTGACGATTTTGTTTCTGCATTAAAAAAGTTCACACTTGAGTTGTAATTCCTGTTAATTTTTTACCAAGTTGCTGGTTTACAATTTATTATTTTAATAATTAATATCAATTCAGTAAATATATGTAACTTTATCTTGTATTTAGTTGTTGGGAAAGTAATATTAAGGTCCAACCGGATGTTTGCTAACACATACCAGAATGATCCCAGTCACTCCCACACAGGGAGGCAAACAGCTTGTTATTTAAACACCGGTGTCGGATCAGTACCAGGTATTCAGCTATCAGTATAAAAATTACTTCATACTGCTTTAATGTTATGTTTTGCTTTCATTTATTGATTTACAAAAGTTTGATTTGTTTTCTCTCGAGTGATTTTGTTCTGAGGGTAACTGGGTATCATGTTACTGATAACTGTTTTCCTCTCTCTCTCATCTCTCTTTTGTTTCTGTTCAAATCAATTGTTCCTCCAGTCACGACTTTATTGGAGAGTTCACCACCAGCTACAGAGAACTGTCCAGAGGCCAAAGCCAGTTCAATGTTTATGAGGTAAAATACAACAACAGCATAGAATAAGCTGTAGAACCTGGTCAGCAGGTAATTTAAAAGGAATCCAATACTTGGTCCAAAACTTTTATTTTCCTGGATGTGTGTCAGAAATGTACTGTTTTGGGAACCTGCAGCAACGTCAACGCTTCCTTCACAGCGTTATATATTATTCATTTGAGTAATGTTTCTTTGTTATAAATCCAGCCCTCATCTGAGGACAATATATTATTGACATCCAGCCACAGGCGCTCAGACTCACACTGAATAACTACACTTTTCTGCTCAGACAGAAATTAATTTTGTGTTTCCTGTCTTGTGGTCAAGGTGTTGAATCCTAAAAAGAAAGGCAAGAAGAAGAAGTACGTCAATTCAGGGACGGTAAGACCCGCCGGATTGTGTTCACGCCACGTGTCGCAGCAGGAAACGGATGGTGTTTGCTATGAGCCTCGTTGTGATCCGTCTCTGTCCTGTGTCCTCTGCTGTCCCCCTGTTTCCTCTTTCACTCCCTCTCCGCCTTCAAGGTGACGCTGTTGTCTTTCAAAGTGGAGTCAGAATGCACGTTTGTGGACTTCATCAGAGGAGGGTAAGCGCTCAGACTAACGTTTCATCAGTTTACATGCACAGAATATTCAGCTTTTTGCCCTTATTTTGAAAAAAAAAAAAAAATCTTCCAAAGAGACAAAACTCTGGTGCTTTTTTTTGACAACAGCAACTAGATGGCGCTGTGGTAGCTCTGCCGCCATTTTGGACTGAAACACCAATGAGTCAGTGTCCACTGATGTATAAAGACACGTCTGTAAATCAGAGGATAATTTGTTTTTTTGGAAATCAACTTCTAAGTAGAAACACTTAAATATCCCTCATTTAAATCATTATGTCCTAAAAGTAGTAAAGTGAACTAACAGCTGAATTCAGTGTTATTCTCATATGACGTATTCGGTTCTGCCAGCTTCCTGCTTGCTGTATGCAGCTGTAATAATGGATCTATTGGCTGTAATTCATCACTGTTATTATCTTCTAATCCACCCATGAGCTGTCTGCTGTCAGGCTGGATTAACGTCTCTGTTCCCAAAAGACCGGCTATCAGCCTGTAGCTAACAGTACAAGTAGCATGACATCAACAGGATTTAATAGTTAATAATAATAATAGTAATAATAAATCTTAAAAGTTGTAGCTATTTACTAACACACAGGGCAAAAGCATAGGACACAACGTCTTTGACATCCATGGTCCGGGCTCTACTGGACTCCATTTTGGATCCTTGACATAAAACATTTGGAGATTGCGCTGAAACTCGCTCACTTGATGCTAAAGTTTAATTGATAAATAAGTAAATTGTTTTAATAGAATGAATATTTAGAATTTTATTTTATTGTTCAACACAGGATATTTTGGTAGAGGCATTTAAATTATGACAATAGAATAGAAATAATTTAGTTTTACTTTTGTACAGCACTTTGTAGGCGGATGTTTTACTGGCGTCCGGTAGTCGCTTTCAGTCCAAAATGGCGGCAGCGTAGCTCTGCTGCTGGGTGCTGATGATGACCAACACCCAGTTGGTCATCATCACCTCTTAGCAATATACATTCTTTGTTCCTACTAAACTGTTTACAAGGCTGATGAACATTAATATTCAGGTTGTCATGCTCACCGGTGACGGACTTGTTCGATCCTGCTAGTTTCACTTCAGTTTTGTTTTTATTTGTCATATGTAGTTTAACGCAGGTCAACGGTGCAATGAAATGTATATCTCAGCAATAAAAGATAAGATAAAATGACACTAATGAGATACAGGTTGTGTCCATACTAACGTGATATATTTTAGTGTCAGAAAGTATCGGGGTCGACTTCATCACGCCACATATTTAAATATTGCCATGTTGTTTTCCCTTCACACTGACACAGCGACCGATGGGGTTGATCCATTAAAAGTGCCAATGTGTAACTATGGTAACGCAGCGTGTTTGGTGGTTGATTTTTAGTGTTTAGTGTATGTTTAGTGTATGTTTATGTAATTCAGTTGATGGCTGGCGTTACCACGGTTTTGCACTCCAACTAATTTTCTTTTGGTCTTGTAAATATATGACGTCATAATCTCGCAAATTTGTGTTTTTTTTCTCGTAAATTTGACACTGAAATCAAAGAAAATATTCTGATTTTTTTCTCATAAATTCAGGATTTATACTCTCAGAAAATGAGTTTTTTCTCTGAATATTACTCCCCTCCCACGGCTCCATAATGATGATATTTTCACCTATAATGGCCCTCATACACTGTATCGTACCCCTGTGATTTAAGCTCTGCAAGTTCATCTGGAAGTTTTACATAATTTCACATCAGTGGCTGCCTGCAAAGCATGAACACAATTCTCAAATGAGCCTACTGTTGTTTTCCTAAAGTATGAACAGAATACAGTGTGTGATCTGTAGTAATATAATGATTTAAATCAAACTCTTCTACAGACTGTATTGTGTGAATCATCTGTGAATGTGCTCCCATCTGGAGGTACTGACACAATCCTCACATCTCTGCTCTGAATGTTACTGATGTACTCAATCTCCCACCAGGACACAACTCAACTTCACCGTGGCCATAGACTTCACAGCATCCAACGGTAGGACCGTTATGCCTCTGTGCATGCAGCAGCTGTTGTTCATCTGTCGTTCAAACATCTGTGATTGGTTCTTTCTTCGGTCATGGACTGCGCTCTCCTCTTTGGATTGGTCCTCTTTGTAATATTTCTGCAACACGATTGTCACAACTAGTATGACAGATTTGCTTCGAATATATTTGCGAATGCAGAAGTTTGCATTCCCAGTATTCTCAACACTTCCTGTGTCTGCTTATCCTGTCAGTGTTTATTCATATGCCATATTCATATACTCTTGATTGAAGTGTTTGGTCATTGTTAATGTTGCGTCAAGCTTCCTCTAATCTGTGTGTGGTGTGTTGGGTGTGGCGGTGCTTCTCTCTCCAGGAAACCCGTCCCAGCCCACCTCGCTGCACTACATGAGTCCGTACCAGATGAATGCGTACGCCATGGCTCTGAAGGCCGTGGGGGAGATCATCCAGGACTACGATAGTGACAAACTCTTCCCAGCATATGGCTTTGGAGCCAAACTTCCCCCGGACGGCAAGATCTCCCACGCCTTCCCTCTGGTAAGAGACGCTGACCTAGAAACACTGCTGTCTCTATGATGTGATACTCAATGAATGGGTACCTCTGAATATTAAAATAACAGACACTTCAGTTACCGATCTCTTTTCACACATTCAGCACATTTTTGCAAAAGCAGAAAAACAAGGTTGCCACCTTGAACTTTTTTAATGCGTCTACACTGGTGAAAGTACGTACATCTGTCCCATTCTTGTGATCACGATACCTCTGTCATGGTTCTGGGTTTTTAATGTAGATATACAGAGTCTATGATACCACAGCATTAATATGTCTTCATCAGCTGTTGTCTATGTGGAGGTGTAATGTCTCCCTGTGTCTGTCGCGGTTCTGGGTTCTTGTTGTAGTTAGTTTCATCTTTCGGTGCATTGTGATTTTGGTTTCAGGGATTTGGGGTTTGCTGTTATATTCATTCATTCTAGCGTTCCTGTTTGTTCTGTCACTCACCTCTTACGTCATGTCTCGTTTCACTTCCTGTCATGGTCCTGGGTTTCTGTCATAGTTTGTTTCCTGTTTTATTTTGATAGTCACTCATCATTTGTGTCATTCTAGTTGTACTCCCTGCCTTTGTCTGTTTCCCATCTATTAATGATCGTCTGCCCCGTCCTGATTTATTCCACCTGGGTGTCGTCAGCCAGCACTCCTTGTGTATTTAAGCCGTTTCCTGTCACTCTTGGTCGGATCATCTGCATTGCTGCATGTAGTCTTTGAGACCTGTGTCATCCTTCCCCATCCCGTTTCTTGTGCCTCTCATGTCTTCTGGTTGTTTTTTTGGTCTCAGTATAGTTTTTGGTGTGTTTTCATTTGTACTTTGTTTTAAACTCCAGCTAAAGATTAAAGCTTGCTTTTTGTTAAATTGGCCTTTCTGCCTGGCTTCCTGCATTTGGGTCCACCATTAAAAGACATTAACTCATCACAAACTCAGGAACGCCTGGCGGGAATTTCTCCAAATTTGGCACAAATGTCCTCAAGGACGAACTGATGAGAATTTGATGGTCAAAGGTCACTGTGACTTCACAAAACACATTTTTGGCCTTAACTCAAGAATTAATATGTTAATTATGGATATTGGGATAAAATGATGTAGTGATGACATTTTGGACAGACATAGATGTAAACTGCTACTTGACTTATTAGCGGAGGCATCTATCTGCGAGGCAGTGAATGTCTGATTTGTGTCAGCACTGACTGAATCACTGTCAGGATGTGAAATGTGTCCATCTGTTAAATGTCAGGTCTCGGTGCCCACTGATGTACAGCCCGCTTCGCTTCTCAGCTTTTGTTCAAGGCTGACTTTGGCCAAATAAAAATGCAATCAAACACTCTGTGAAGCCAAAATGGAGAAAGACTGAACTGAAGGGCTTTCCACTTAAACGGCTCTTATCGGGTTGTTTTTGCAGCTGTGGACGGAGGCATTATGTTTTCAGGTTGTTGGTCAAATCTGGCACAAACGTCCACTTGGACTCGAGGATGAACGGATTCGATTTTGGAGGCCAAAGGTCATTGTGACCTCACAAAACACATTTTGTGGCCATAAAAAATAATCTGCTAAAACGGGTGTCAATCTTAACGCAACAGTAATGTGCTAATGCAAATTTCTTTTAATGCCACTAACTTGAGTGAAGATACTGGCATCATCTGAAACTAGAAAACCTGATGAATCCATCAGTACCAACCAGGTCACACCAGCTTATCATGAAGGAGGTTAAATAACGCTCCAAACTTACACTAAATTTTGGTGAGGACAAACTGTCATGCCCATTTTCAAAGGGGTCCCT
The DNA here is from genome assembly GCA_947000775.1 of Pterois miles. Classification (NCBI taxonomy): domain Eukaryota; kingdom Metazoa; phylum Chordata; class Actinopteri; order Perciformes; family Scorpaenidae; genus Pterois; species Pterois miles. The sequence continues at coordinate 2,801,076 of CAMQGK010000147.1, read as the reverse complement.
TGACCTCTGACCTCCAGATGTGTGGATGTAAATGGGTTCTCTGGGTACCCACCAGTCTCCCCTTTACAGACATGCCCACTTTATGATAGTCCCAGTCAGTCTGGATCAAGTCATAATCAGGTCAGCACTGATTTATTATTATGCTGCAGTCAGTACCTGTTGGGGGGTTTCTGGACAATATCTATCATTGTTTTGTGCTGTTAATTGATTTCCAATAATAAATATATACATACATTTGCATACAGCAGCATATTTGCTCACGCCCATGATGAAATACTTGGCAAATCTCCCTTTAAGTTACACTTTGAACAGATAAAAATAAATTTAATCGTGATTAGCTATTTTAATCGATTGACTGCCTTAAACCAAACATGCTTGTTTTTGTTGTTGTCATATTGGGAATAATCGTGTAATATTAGTGTGCAGGTAAACAGAGTCAATGAAAGGAAGGGTTACATAAACCCACAGCACTGTGGAGTAGTCTTGTGAAGTGGATGATTGAGGCAGAGCAAAGGAACAAAAGGTGGGAGGAAGAAAACACTGAATCACGTTGCACATGGAGACAAAAGAAGTCCGTCTGTTTGATGGTAGCAGAAAGAGTAGAGGAACAGTCTGATGATGCAGTGCTTCAGCCAATCGCATGGAAACTATAGCAATTAGCAAAGCAAAGCAACAGACCAGTGTCTCCCTGGACAGTTCGTTTAGAGGAAATGAGGAGAAAAGTGGGTGAGAGACGAACATAATAAAGGAGGCTCTTAAATCTGGTGCTGCTCCAAGGCTGCAGGATGAGATTAGTGGGCGTCTTTTTAAGACGATAATAATATGGCCAGATCTTTTCATATGGGTGTAAACATCTCAATGATACGCCTCAGGTCTTTCATTAGTGGACTGAAGGATATTTTTTCTCTGACCTGAAACTGTCGTTTTCAATCAGGTTTGTCAAATCCCACGATCCTCCTGGCTCCCTCCCAGTCAGAAGTCAGCAGTGGACGAGAGCGTCGGCACCCGGCTTGTCTAGATTCATCACTTTGTGCAACTTTGCTCCTTTCCATGCCAGCGGCCGCTCAATCAGCTTTCCCAATTAGAGTTCACCTCAGCGTGACAAATCCCGGCGCCGTGTCATGCTAAGGCAACTCTAATTAGGAGACTGTTGTTTGGGAACGGCGTGAAGCACATCTACAATTCATCAAATGTAAAGTTTTAGTGTCTTGTCTCATAATAAATGTCTCATGTAGGACAGGTCCTGAGTTAAGTGAGAAAATAACCTGTGCTGAAGTATTCTGTTTATGTCCATGAAGTGAGAGAGTGAGGCTTTGTGCAGAAATCCTCTTTAATTAGTCACGTCCCCGGTTCAGATAAAAGGTCAGAATAATGAATTAACCAGCAGCATTTGTATATATTCATTCCTAACAAAGAACATATGCAATTTTAAATAGCTCACTTTTGCAATAAATTAAGAGTTAATGTACCTTGAAGCAGTTTCTCCTCCACAAGGACCATTAGATCAAATATTTTAGGGTTATTTGAATCTCTAACTCTAACTCTAAGCTGTGTTAGTGCTTAATTAACGGTGTCTTTTGAATCTGTTTTTGATGCTTTAAAGAAATCCATATTATTAAAGAGAAACCTCGGTCTCAGGGGAAATAATTAAAACCCAATCTTGGAGGGAGATAACAGAAAGTCTCAGAGTGCCTTTGAAAAGGAGAAGATGATTAGCTGTCAACAGCAGGTCACTGCAAAAGAAACACAGACATGTGGTATTTTTAATAATGAGTATAGAAGCGACTTAAATAATTACCGACCAATCTCCAAGCTATCATGCCTCGCGAAACCCCAGCGATCACTGGTAAATAACCAACTCAGGGTTATTAAGAACACAGTTTTTTTTTTTTTAAATTTTTGTTTTTTTTTTTCCTTCCTTTTTTTTTTTTTAATTTTTATTTTATTTATATTTTTTATTTATATAATAATTACTCGTTTTGATGTCTGTATCTCTACAAAATGTCACAGACATGAAAAATAAAACCCCTCAAGCATTTATTTTGTTTGTTTTTTTCCGTGTGGGCAGAACGCCTTCATTTGTCAACAGGGCTTTTATTCTGAAATATTTGCAGTGACACTGCCACGTTACCACGTTTCTAAACCTTTCTCTGTCTAAAATAAATATAAATGACATTTATAATGACATGAAATGATGAAAGTCAAACTGTAGAAAGAGCAGCAGCAGCAGAAACGCTGCAGAAACGCAGCTGGTGTGAACAACGGATGCGTGAATCACGCGGTCGTCATGCGGCCGGTCTGGCTCAGGCCCGAATGTATAGAAGTCTATGAGGAAATGAGCCGACTTCTCTCTGATTTCTTAACATTGTAAACATGAGTTTATGGTCTCAGTCTCTAGTTTCAAGTCCTCTTCAACACAGCATGATGTTCATTAAGTAAATTATGGTCCATTTAGAGTCAAATAGACCATTAAGCAGGGTGTTGCTACCTTGTGATTGACGGGTCACTACCACAGTACTGTCTGGTCTGGAAGTTTGGGAGACAACTTTAACCCTTTTACAGTGTGTTTTCACTTCATCAGAGTTAATTATAACCTTATTAGTCACCTAAAAATGTCTTATTCAGCATTCGGTTGTACTTAGCTCCACCCTCCAGTGTCACTCCTGGTTATCAAAACCAAGATGGTGAAGGCCAAAATGCCGAACTTCAGAGGCTTCAGATTGGCAGACCACAAACCACCGGGTGACGGTGACTATGTCCACTTCTTATATACAGTCTATGGTCCTACAGTGTACTGTAAAACTCAGTACATTCGTATCCACTGATCAGTCTAAATCCTTAACAACCAACCACTTCACCCCAATCTGCAGCTGCTTTTAAACTACTGTTAAACAGTTTAATTGATTGACGTTCCTTGTGTCTGTCTTTTATTTATTATGTGCTGTATATTCTCAACATTAATGATGATCTATCAAGATTAAATGAAGACTGAATGAATGATTTTCAAAATTGAAATCAGGTGAGAAGCAACTATCATGTTCATACTCTCATACTGGATGGAGGCGTGCTGTAACTACTCAACTCAGAAATGTTTTTCTACAATCTGAATATGAGTAATGCAATGCAAAGAAAATCCAGCGGGGACCTTCACTGTGGTAAACAAACACTGAAGCTGCCTCTGGATGATAATTCTATTCAAGCTGTGTCTGAAGTTCACAGTTGAAAATAACAAAATGTAGAGCATTCAAAAGGCAGTATGCAGATTAAAACTGCGATAAAATGCAATTCAAAGCAGAAATGGTTGAGCTACACATATATTGTGGACGGTGGGGTGACAGCTCCAGACACAAGTTAGCAAGAAAAACAAAATTTAGTATTCATGGGAACATTATTACCGCAGTATTACTCACTATTTGAGAAGATTTCAAATGTAAACCCGGCGGGGGGATTAGGAAGCTAAAATTAGCTTCGCTTTGTGCTTGAATACACCTTTAAAGTTACTGAGACTTCTGCAAACTAATGAGCAACCTGGTCCAATATTTTTATTGAATCCATTATCCAGAGATATTCTGCGGCGCTCAAGTTCATCATATTAAATTCATAAGATAGAAACAATCTATATAAAAGCAAGATAATCGACCTTGGCTGGCTTGAAAACGTATCGTGGGGGTGAATGGATGGATGTGTGGCGCGTTGAGAGGAGGGAAAAAGAATCTAAAAGACAGTAATTTGTGTTTTGCGATTTGTTAATATAAGACGGTTAAGATGTCAGTCATTATTATATTTGAGAGAGCTCTTTCTCTGCTGTAATTCATCTTCATTTTCACTGAAGGAGGAGCTCAGAGAGTTGCGCACAGGTAGATGCATCTTCATCTAAATGATGCAGTCTGAAGAGCTGAATAATAGAAATAGAAGTGATTCATTTCAATTCACTGCATGAATGTAACAAGGACAATATCGCCAACGTGTCAAGTAATAACAAGATTAAAGGTACAATTCATAAAATCAAGAAAAAAGCAGAAAACAATGAATGAATTAAATTCAGACGACTGCAACAAGAAGTGTCACAAGTGAAAATATGTAGTATTTTACCCTCGTGACAGTTTCAAACCAGTCTGTTGACTCTTGATTCAAAACTTTTGGCCTTTCTAGGTGTAAACACTCAATCGTTACTTGATTCAGGCTGTTTATAGCTATGAAAAGTATTGCACTATAATTCATACAGAACCCACATAACTAATTTGTATGTAATCCACCTAGTTGTGACCTAGGAAGTATAAAAAGCATCAAAGTCCGCATAAAGAGGGGACCAGGGTGCGTCTAAAAACATGCACCACCCGGGTTCAGGTCAGGCAGCCAGTCAACCCCTCCATGTTTCTGCCTCGTTGCCCACATGAGCATTGAAGTCCCCCAGCAGAACTATGGAGTCCCCAGCTACCGCTCTCTCCAGGATGCCATCCAGCGACTCCATGAAGGCCGGGTACTCTGAGTTCAGGGGGACTTCATTGTCCCATAGAGCGGCACTCAGCCGGGGGCTCACCAGACTTTCCACACCCGCCCGGCGCCTCTCACCCTGGGCAGCTCCAGAAAAGGTGAGAGTCCGGTTCCTTTCAAGGAGTTTTTGCTCCAGAATCAGAGCTAACTTTATCTAGTTGGTACCACCCTCCCACCTCCTGTACCAAATCCGGTTCCCTCCCTGCCAGAGATACCAATGTTCCAGAGCTAGTCTGCGATGCCAAGGCTCCGCATACAAAGGTCCCCCCTTTGCCTGCCTCCCAGCTCACATTGTACCCCGATCCTGATGCCTATCCCTGTGAGTAGTGGGCTCACAGGGCGGCGGCTCCCTTTACATTTTTCCTGCCGTGCTGCAGCTATTTTCTGGCTGATTCATATAAGGTGGAGTTTCTGGGTTAAGTGAACATGGATGATGGATAGTTTATCGAAGCAGATACATGTAGATATAAAGCCGGGTCATGCTGCTGAGGATCTGCCCTTTGCTTGTCTGAAGGCAGGATTCAAGGACAGCTCAAAGGTGCAGTGAATACTCACTCAGCTCTTCACCATCTGTACAGAGAAATCGAGTTTATCACGACAAGACAACGAATCCTTATTGGTTTCCTCTTAATAGGGTCAATGTTTTCTCTGTTGCAGAACTCAAACACAGAAAACCCAAACTGTGTGGGCATCGAGGGCGTCCTAGAGGCTTACTTCCAGAGCCTGAGAACTGTTCAGCTGTATGGACCGACCAACTTCGCTCCCGTCATCAACCAGGTGGCTCGGTGAGAGACACACATGCACACACACACACACACAAACACACTCATACATAATATCCCGCATACATAAAATCTGCTAATTTACATGAGTTTCATGTGCATGTGTCACGTATCTTATGCCATCAGCTGTTTATGTATGCATGCCACGAATTCAAAGAAAATACCTGAGGTGAGTTGATGGCAGAGAGAAAGAGACGTGATGAGCTGCTCACAGAGTTTGTCTGTCAATCATCTTTACGTTTAATGTGTTTCCAGACATTTCCTGATTTTAAAGAAGCCCTGTGGAGTTTTCTTGTTTAAAGCTTAGGTTGGTAGTGTTGAGAAACTAGTAAGACTACGCTGGATCTTTAAAATTATTCAATCAAAAAACCCAGCTTGGTGTTAGCTCTTTTCCAATCATTTAGGATCAATGTCCATAAATCAGTTTGGAAATCATAGAAAAAGGCGCTCCTTATACTGCCGTTTAAGATCTTGACTCATACTCATCAGATTCAGACTGGTTGAGTTGTCTGTACAGTGCCAACAGGAAGTGCTTGTGTTTTAATGTTTGATATTCAGACTTTTGGTCTGGCGGCATCTTGTGGTGTGGTTGGAGATTGCAACCAGCTGAGATCCCCTCCTCTAACTCCTCCCTTTCCAAGACTAGTAACATGAGCCACTGAGTCTAAAACCGTGGTGACACCGCTCACCTCGCTCAGAAGCCATCCTTACCATAATAACACTACTTAAGGAGTAACGGAAGTCAGACGGCGGCTGGCGGCACCACGGTTTTGCATCTACACGTTACCACAGTTTCACCGGCGTGTGACGGTGGCCTTCAGGTAACGTAAACACAAGAAAGTCTCTCTTTAGAGCCACAGTTTAGTTTGTCCGGTCTGGGCTACTGTAGAAACATGGCGGTGCAACGGCGGACTCCGTGAAGAGGATGTACGTCTCAGCAGCAGATGACTTCTTCGTGACTCATGCCAGCGCAGATTAACACAAACTTTGTTGATTCCAGCGTGAAGCTGTATTCTGCTGCTGTGTTTAGGGGAGAGCAGGGTTACTGCTACAAAGGCTCTCGGGGTATTCCCTATAGAGCATGTCAGTGTCACTGTAAAGGTTAATGATACCCTGCTCTGTAAACTATGCCAACCCCTTTACATCACCTGCACAGAGCCCTGGTGGTTTTACTGCTGGAGGCTTAGACTGTGTCTAGAATGACAACACAATAGTGACTCGGAGATTCAGATCTGTGCTGTTTTAAGACCTGCCTGAACATCTGATGTTACTCGCGGCAGTATTTGTCTGGGTGAGACGACCAAACCAGCACAAATAAATAAACCCTAATTATCTTTAATATTTAGCATTTAAAACTACTTACTTTAGTTATGGAAATAACACAACGAGACACAAAACATCCACAAAAAGACATAAAACAACCAGATGCAGAAGCTGCTGGTTTCCTTTGCATTTCCGTTTTTGTCATTACTGTCTTACATCTAACAGCTTATGCAGTTGCCTCATGAAGTATTTGAACCTCATGCATCACACTGTATTATTTTCTGATAATTGTTTCCTGAACATGCATTTTACCCACAAGGTCAGTGCTTGAAATAACATGAAATGTAGGAACAAGTTAACAAACCTTGTCTTCCTGCCGAACCCTGCAGCACATCATCCTACAAGCTATTTTCAAAAACAAATTAAATTTTACCAATAAAACTTTATTGGAGTGCAGCCGGAGTTAGGTTTTTAATGGATTTTGGCTGGTTATTAGCTGCTATTGTATTTTTAGCCCTCATATGAAGCAATAAAACTGTTGTCCCAGTTTTGTGTGATTGTGGTTGCATAATCAGATGGAGTGTAGCAGCGCTGTGTTGTTCAGCTGTGGGCTCAAGAGCTTCAGAGCTCCTCAACTTTTCTTCCTCTCTGCTGGTCCTCACACTTTTATGTCATTCTTGTTTTGTTTCAACTTCTCCAAATACTTTTGTGATCATCAGATGCACATCATCTTCTTTTCGACTTCCTCCCTCTCTACCTTCCTCACTAACTTGCCTCATCTCTTCCTCCTCCTCCACCCTGGCTTTCCTTCTCTTCCTCCCATTTCTTGTTCTTGTCTTTCTTCCTGCTCGCCCCCTTATTCATTTTCTTCTCAGTTAAACTCCCCATCCTTCACCTCTTCTTTATCTTGGTTCATTACTTCCTGTTACTGCCCCTCCTCTTCATCCACCTCTCCTTTGTTGTTGTCATCCATGTGGGAGGTTTAGAGTAGCGATGAGGACCAGGAGGGAGGAGGAGGAGGAGGAAGAGGAAGATGTATGGTATAATCCGTATGCACATAAATATACAGGGCCACATGCAGAAACTCTTTCCATTTGCAGTAACTTCCTGGAACAAGGATCACATTATCACAGCCAAATAAAAAGACGCTGCCTCTCTCCAACAGTTGTGTGTGTTTACACGTATTGTATTATCTTTACTGCTTTTTTGGTCCAACTTCTGTCTGTGTTGTCTGTTGTGTGTCTTTGTGGGCAGAAAAGCTGGACTGTTTATCTGTTTATCGGTGTATGAAAATACTATTTATGTTATTATTGGAAACATGTTACCAGCCTACACTCACAATCACAACCCAGGTTAAGAGTCTGCCTTTAAGCCAGGTCTCCACCAAGAAGGTCCTGGTCATTGTAGTCCAGGGGCTACTTCCTACAGCGACTGTTATCTACCTTTCCATATCTGTCTAAAGACCTGCGAAGATCAGCCAAATTAGTCCGCTGACATATGAAAAAGCAACATGGCGTCTCGTTCATGACATCTCTTCGACAGCTCTCCCTCTCAGCTCTCGCTCTTTTTCTCTCCGTCTTTCCTAAAATGAGTCGGGAGGCCGACAGCAGAGCCTAACTTTATCAGAGTAAGGGTTAAATCAGCAGCGACTGGACGACCAGGGGGGACCCGGGAATTTAACCTCTGTGGGGCCGTTAGCAGGATAACAGAAACCACTCAGTATATTGGTGCTCCTACGTGTGATGACTGTGGTTATGAGTCAGTTGATGCTAGGTGTGAATGTCCAGTGAGGTCAGATGTTAATGGTGGTTTAAACTGCCAGGACAGCATCAGAGGTGGAGGACAGGTGGTGCATTTAGACCTCCTCCTGTGTTGAGTGATGGCTTTCTCTTTGACATAGATGGTTCACCACCTGTCCTCCCTTCCAAAATATGCACATTATAGTCCTCAAAAGAGTGTCCCTCATCCTTGCTAGCTTGGGATTAAAAGTTTTAAGCCGCCTCTCCCCAAAAATGGCCAAACAAAAGATGGACAACAGGAACTTTGCAGACAGGTGGGAGGCAGAATATTTGTTGGGTATCCGGTATCAGTCTGACCAGTGTGCATCAGAGTGAATCAGAGTGCAGCAAACTGAGCCTGAATGATTGTTTCCTTTGTGCACTTTTTCCCGCTGCTCCAGGCACGGACTGTTATTAGTTAAATGGTTGGCTTGTCACTGAAGGAAATTATTATTTTATTTTGGTTGTTTTGTTGTTGACCTGTGAAAAAGGTTTCCATTGAAAATGAACATGAAAGGTTACAGATAGACAGAGGCAGAAGAATGACATTAGTTTTTATTCACATAAATATAAATAAACAAATGCCACTGATGCATCTTTTATTTGAAATCTGATTCCTCATTTTCATAATATTAAGCTTTGCTTGTTTCAGTTTCAATGTTTAAGCAAAACTGAGGTTTGTTTTCATATGAAAAAGTTCATTATATATACTGTATATATACGGTACAGTATATGGAGAGAAAGCTGTAGTCAATTTTTCAAAAAATAAAGTCTGGCCCACGACGTAGTCACAGGCTTTTTTTCTCTTTTTGTCCCACTGTGTATTTGAGTTCGATACCCCTGTTTTAGAGGGTCGTAAAAGTTTTTTCTTTCCAATAAATTTGGACAAAAACAGCTTTCATGAATCACACATCTGTCTAATATTGCAGTGAATTAGTTAAATCGAAAGCTGAATATTTCTGAACCAGAGGCGTTTAAAACAGAAGAGCTGAAACACCTACGTGGAGAAGTTTCATTCATAAGATCTGCGTGCTATGCACATGTTTCCTCTCTACCTCCATTTTCACTCCCATAAAGAGAGAGTGTGTCCTAAAGGCTAACTGAGGCGACGGGAAGATGACGGCTGTCCTTCAGTCTGAGAGGAAACGGTGCAGCGTGTCCCCGTTTCACCTGTTGATACACTTTCCCATTATTCTGCAGAGAGCTGAGGGGACGGCAGAGGAAGACGTGTGATGAGAGAGGGAGGAAATATAGAGGAAACAGGGGATGGGTGTTGAGATGGACAGGAAGGCAGATAGACAGAGAGAGAGACAGTTTGCCATTTTGCTGCTCAGCCTCGGGCCAGACTGAGAGCGTGAGCCAATCAAACAGTGAGTCAGACAGCAGGCCTTCCTTCTACCTGCTGGGATCCCAGCAACACACACACACACACACACACACACACACACACACACACACACCAGCCAGTGTACAACAAGAAAATATCCTATTATACAACACTGTTTTATGTGGACTATATTATGATGTGGACAATATTACGTGAAGCCTGTGCTGGCAGGGAATCTGCATCTGCTGCTCTTTAGTGCACAACAACTTAACATTTCAATCCACATTCTGAACAACCTTCAGAAAACCATCGTAGTATCTGATGGTTGTACAATTACCTGCAGGGCGTGATGCACGTTCCACTGAAAAGCTCGGATGAATAATGTGGAGCCCATTTCTGTCATGTGTGAATCAGCAGGTAACGTCCTCTGAATAACGAAGCCTTCCAGGGTACAGACTCACTGAGAAAGAGTCAAACAAGGGAAAAACAAACCTTTTAAACACAGTTATTGTGTTCAGACTGATATCAGCACTGCAAGATCAAACTCAGCCTGAAACAGCAGGGTTACATCACATCAGCAATACGTCATGTAGAGTGGACTCGCATGACCACGGAAAACAAACCACCCCCGGGTCCCTCATAGACGGTAACAGAGTAAGCAGAAGAAGTTGAACCATGTCTCCAAACTTCCAAGTTAAACAAACCACTGATAGTAATAACGCTATGCTGAAGAGTGGCTGTGTAGTTGTTGCACCAACAATAAATTCAAAAACACTGATCTGTGATTTGTGTCCTAAAAAAGATCTAATAGAGGGGCCTTATGGCTCCAAGCTATAGACCAGACCAGCATGGCTTTATGGCTCCAGGCTGTAAACCAGACCAGCATGGCTTTATGGCTCCAAGCTATAGACCAGACCAGCATGGCCTTATGGCTCTAAGCTATAGACCAGACCAGCATGGCTTTATGGCTCCAGGCTATAAACCAGACCAGCATGGCTTTATGGCTCCAAGATATAGACTAGACCAGCATGGCCTTATGGCTCCAAGCTATAGACCAGACCAGCATGGCCTTATGGCTCTAAGCTATAGACCAGACCAGCATGGCCTTATGGCTCCAAGCTATAGACCAGACCAGCATGGCCTTATGGCTCCAAGCTATAGACCAGACCAGCATGGCCTTATGGCTCCAAGCTATAGACCAGACCAGCATGGCTTTATGGCTCCAAGCTATAGACCAGACCAGCATGGCCTTATGGCTCCAAGCTATAGACCAGACCAGCATGGCCTTATGGCTCCAAGCTATAGACCAGACCAGCATGGCTTTATGGCTCCAGGCTATAAACCAGACCAGCATGGTTTTATGGCTCCAAGATATAGACTAGACCAGCATGGCTTTATGGCTCCAAGCTATAGACCAGACCAGCATGGCTTTATGGCTCCAAGCTATAGACCAGACCAGCATGGCTTTATGGCTCCAAGCTATAGACCAGACCAGCATGGCTTTATGGATCCAAGCTATAGACCAGACCAGCATGGCCTTATGGCTCCAAGCTATAGACCAGACCAGCATGGCTTTATGGCTCCAGGCTATAAACCAGACCAGCATGGTTTTATGGCTCCAAGATATAGACTAGACCAGCATGGCTTTATGGCTCCAAGCTATAGACCAGACCAGCATGGCTTTATGGCTCCAAGCTATAGACCAGACCAGCATGGCTTTATGGCTCCAGGCTATAAACCAGACCAGCATGGCTTTATGCTCCAAGATATAGACTAGACCAGCACGGCTTTATGGCTCCAAGCTATAGACCAGACCAGTACGGCCTTATGGCTCTAAGCTATAGACCAGACCAGCACGGCTTTATGGATCCAAGCTATAGACCAGACCAGCATGGCTTTATGGCTCCAAGCTATAGACCAGACCAGCATGGCCTTATGGCTCTAAGCTATAGACCAGACCAGCATGGCTTTATGGCTCTAAGCTATAGACCAGACCAGCATGGCCTTATGGCTCTAAGCTATAGACCAGACCAGCATGGCCTTATGGATCCAAGCTATAGACCAGACCAGCATGGCTTTATGGCTCCAAGCTATAGACCAGACCAGCATGGCCCTATGGCTCTAAGCTATAGACCAGACCAGCATGGCTTTATGGCTCCAAGCTATAGACCAGACCAGCATGTCCTTATGGCTCCAAGCTATAGACCAGAGCAGCATGGCCTTATGGTTCCAACGTATAGACCAGACCAGCAGGAAAATACAGTGTTTTTCTCTGAGTTGTTGCAAATTTCACTTGGTCGCTACCCACATAATCAGCTGTGCTGCTCATCTCACAAATGCAGGATCCTCACAAGTTGGACGTCATTGTGAAAGTAAATAAACAGGCTTTCCATCCATGTAAAATACAATGATATTTAGCATTGTAACAGCAGAAAAACAATCCATCAAACACAAATTTCCAACCTTTTTTTTTTTTTGAAGTATACTTTCACTCTTCAGGATCACTACAACTTTTTAAGATCATTTTTAATCTTACTTGAACATAACACATTTCTTAACTGTAATTCTTTTCTGTGGTTTTGCAATTTGTCAACAATGCTGCTATTTCCATCACAAAATAAACAAAGTCTACAAAGTTAGTCACTTATGGCTGCAGCAATCATAAGAAACTCAAGAAGAGTAGCACAGAGTCATGGAGTGAAATGCATCAAACAAACTTAACAAAACTCATTCTGCTGTGACCACATCAGAAATGTGATGCTACTCTGAGCTTTATGTCTGCACACAGATCAGTTTACCTGACGTCTGTTCATGTGTGTTATGATGGCAGGTGTGCTGCAGAAGTGACCGACGGCTCCCAGTACTTCGTGCTGCTGATGATCACTGATGGCGTCATCTCAGACATGGCTCAGACCAAAGAGGCTGTGGTCAACGTGAGTGAACACGACACTGTAAAAAACACAGCAGCTGTACGCAGAGACACCACATGGATGGTTGGCGTCCAGATACGTTAAAGGAATACTTCACCCACAAAGTGACCATTAGTTATCAGTTACTCACCGTGTGTTACCTTGAATTTTTGATAAATACGTAGTTTGTAAGCGGTAGTGTTTTAAATGTAAACAGCAGACAGACAGTTAGCAACTAGCTGGTCAACCCGATCTCACTGGAAGGCGTAGAAACAGCACAATATTACAAGGACATTCCTCGTGTCGTGAGGACGCATTTTTGGCTTTTCCCATTTAATTTCTTGTGACAGCATCCCTCACACCCAACAGGGTCCCAACAGCGTCCCTGACACCCAACAGGGTCCCAACAGCGTCCCTGACACCCAACAACATCCAGACAGCGTCCCTAACACCCAACAACATCCAGACAGCGTCCCTAACACCCAACAGGTTCCCAACAGCGTCCCCGACACCCAATAACATCCAGACAGCGTCCCTGACACCCAACAACATCCAGACAGCGTCCCTAACACCCAACAGGTTCCCAACAGCGTCCCCGACACCCAACAACATCCAGACAGCGTCCCTGACACCCAACAGGGTCCCAACAGCGTCCCTGACACCCAACAGCATCTCGACAGCATCCCGACAGCATCCCTGTCACCCGACAGCTCCTTGACACCTGACAGCATCCCAACAGTGTTCCTGACACCCAACAACATCCCTGATACCCAACAGCATCCCTGACTCCTGATGGAGTCCTGCTACCTGACAGCCTCCCCAGCAGCCCTCCTGCAGCACCTTCTTCCAGGCTGTTTTCAGTGACATCCATGTTTTGAGTTTTGCAGTGTCCTCTCGGTCCCGTACCATTGTGTACCCCTTCAATCTGGCAGCGTCACACCCCACTTCTGACACTGAGTGTAAAGGGTTGAGGTAGTGGACCCTTACATCCAGAATGAAAGCCAGCAGGATTGTGGTGTACAGTGAACATGGTGGAAAAATAGCAGTAACAGACCAACTGGGATTTTCCCAGGGCTCATGGGAGGGCTATATATAGCACAGCATTACAGAGACATTCCTTATGTCAGGAGGACACATTTTTGGTTGTTCATTTTTACACTGCTTATTGTGTGTCATTTGTACACCACGAACAAAACTATGGTAACGTCTGCCATTATGTGTAGGCAGCAAAACCACTTAGGTATGTTTAGGAAAAACATCATGGTTGGCCTTAAATTAAGTATGCAGACTAAGTAAAATACAGACGGACGCAACCTAAGTGTGGAAAATGTCATAAAAAAAAATCACAGACATCACTAATGTAACTCACAAAACCAAACATGAAGACATGAAATCATGTTATTCTGTTTTTTGAGTGGAGGACCAGTCGCCTGGCTCACATCCCCTGTGTTGTCTCCACAGGCAGCCTCCCTGCCCATGTCCGTCATCATAGTAGGAGTGGGTCCTGCTGAGTTTGATGGTAAGTCTATGTGTGTGTTTCAGTTTACAGCCGGCGGACACATTTTAGATTGAACACATTACAGATTTCATCACCACAGCCAAAACAGTCAAGGATTCATTTCTTTGTTGCAGTCCGTGACGCTGCACTGTTAAAATAATTCAAACGCACATGAACATAACAAATTTCAGCCTATTTCATGCCTCTCAAAGTTTCCACAGCATAGATATGCAGACCCTCTCTTTACCCCCCTCTCCTGCCCCCACTTACAGTCATCCACACTGTTTCATTATTCAGCAGGGGACTGTGGTAAACCACCGACAGACAGCTACAGTCCTGCAAAACAGAAAAACATCTCACTGGAAACCCCAACCTGTTAAGACTGAATAGTTAATAGGTACCAGTGTGAAAAGTCCAGATGAAATCACAATGACCCCTGGGTCGTACTGGGCCTGAAAGGGTCTCCATAGACTTTTAAACTCAAGATGTGGAGCCCATTTCTGTTATGTGTGAATCAGCAGGAACTGGTTACTTGATTTTGTGTGTGTGTGTGTGTGTGTGTGTGTGTGTGTGTGTGTGTGTGTGTGTGTGTGTATATATATATATATATATATATATATATATATATATATATATATATACATATATATAAAAACAATTCAAATCACTGTTCACCATGCCAAGAACTCCGTAGCAACCTTGAGATTATGAGACTCAGTTGATTAATATCAAATTTGATCATTTTACCGTTTTTATAAAACTGGGTGGCGCCCGGGTAAATCCTGATATTGACGTTACAACTGTGGGCGATATGTGAAATTGACGCAATTCGTGTGAATTTGCATTGTAGCAGCTCAGTTTTAAAGCTAGAGTGAAAATACTGGTATCATATGAAACTAGAAAACCAGACGAAAACGATGTGACCTTTGTATAAAATGACCTGTGGTGACCTCTAGGATAATCACAGCCGCATAAAACTTAAGAGTCACGAGCTACAGACCTACTACTACTACTACATACTACTACATTACTACTACATCCTGGTAACTACAGACCTGGAGCATTCAGAGGATGGATGGATTTCCTAGCTACACTGACAATAAGGGGGTTTCTGAACACAAAAGTTCTTGCTGAAAAACGCAATTCCAGCAGAAATCTCCAAATGTCAAAAGTTTGCGATCCCAAATCCCAGCATGTCTTTTTCTCTGGTGTTCCTCAGGGTCTTGGTGTCTTAATGTGGTACTTTGGAGAGATTACTGATGTTTTTTATCAATCAACCATGTCATTCGAGCTTGTTGGGAAGGAGGATAAATAATGCTCCAAACTTTGGTGAGAAAAAAGTGGCATTTTCAAAAAGATCCCTTGACCTCTGACCTCCAGATGTGTGAATGTAAATGGGTTCTCTGGGTCCCCACCAGTCTCCCCTTTACAGACATGCCCACTTTATGATAGTCCCAGTCAGTCTGGATCAAGTCCTAGTCAAGTCAGCACTCTGACACACTGACAGCTGTTGTTGCCTGTTGGGCTGCAGTTTGCCATGTTCTGATTGGAGCAGATTGTTGATGCTAAAGTCAGAACCTGGGAGGGTTTCTGGACAATATCTGTTATTGATTAGTGTTGATAATAGATTTCCAGTAATAAATAAATACATACAATTACATAAAGCAGCATATTTACCACTTTCATGTTAATAAGAGTATTAAATACTTGACAAACACCCCTTTAAGTTACATTTTCATCAGATAAAAATTGTGCAACGAATTTGCGATTAATCACAATTAACTATGGACAGTTATGCGATAAATCACAATTATATATTTGAATCATTTGACAGCCCTAATTAAAGTACTCACATAATCATCTTTGCATGTTTTATGAGGACGGACATGCACTTGAAACGTTAGTTACACCTCAAGGTTACACACAAACGTCACATGGCAGCTCTAATCCTCATTAAATTAAAGTTAAGTTAGTTAAGTTAAATTTTGCTGCTTCATGTCCCATTTCCACAGAGACACCATTAATGCGTAGTCACACCTAAGAACCCTACTTCAACGTTTCCTGTCACAATACAATGAACATTTTCCAAAAGAATATTATGTTGTAGGATCTGGATCATGCTCTGAACATTAGCAGCTGATGAATCCATCTCTGGTTCCTCCAGCGAGGCAGTTTGATCCGTGCTGAGACAAGATCTTGATGTAATGTAAAGTTCAGTCTGCTATACAGAACAGCTGAATAAAAGGAGACGCCTCAACGTTTGCTCACCATCCGAGCACTATTGAAAAGCGTAGCTGTCTCTTTTAAAAGTTAATTGGCAAAATGATTTGAATTACGTTGCCAGATGGAAAAGGGTAACGCAGGGAATTATTGTAGCTGAAGGAATAGCGAGCCCCCCACTGGGACCTATTATTCGGTGTGCAGGGCTAAGGCTGGGGTCAAAGGTCGACGCTTGTGTGTGACAGAGAAAGAGAAATTAAAGCCCAGATGACGGGACTGAAAGAGCACGGCAGGAAGAGCAGCACAGTGTTGAGACTTAGAGAACAAGATGGCGCATGTGTGGTGAATACACATTATAGATTTATCTACCTAAGATATATCCATCTCGTTCAGTCTGGTTGAACCAAACCCTGAAAGGTTTATCCTCTCTGTGCTGTTCGTTTGGTTGGTGTGAACGCCATTCAACCCAATCACAGGAAACTTTACTACCACAGAATGTGATGAACTTGGTGTTTATCAGATCACAGCTGAGACAATAATCAGCTGGCTAGCTCACTTGGCCGGCTGACTAGTTGGCCGGTAGGAGAGCGTCGGTAGCTCCATCAGAGAACGGTTATTGATGAGATGAGAAAGCTGATTGATCGTTCCATTACACCAGGGGTGTCAAAGCTTGTTATAATAACATAAATCCCATGAATTTATGAGATGAAGAAACCCTCATCATTACTCATCCATCAAAGATCAAAATCAAAAGATCAAAAGATTAATAAAGGTCTTTTTTTTTTTACCATCACACAAATATTATCAAACCCAATTTATTCCATTAGCTTAGTGTAACTTTGTGGTGGGAGTTGAGAGGGGCAGAACTCTAGTCCAACAGATCAATGAGCTCTGATCTAACGTTCAGTCTGTGGCGTATAAACTGTTAGTGATCAGCAGCTGATCAGCTGAGATCATGTGGTAGATGACAGTGGTGTGACAGTGTTTTACTGCCTCGTAGTAAAGAAGACATACCGGCTGGTCTCCATCAACCACTAACATGGATCCTCTTTCTGTCCTTCCCTCTGCAACAACTTTGCTTTTCTTTGACATTTTGGTACTATTCATAGTTTTGTTACGACCCCATCACTCAGCTAGAGCGCCGCCGCTGGAAACCGCTGATACTGAGATGCTTCAGTGCGCATGTAACAAAATGGAGATGCATTGTGGGACATGTAGTTTAAGGACACCGTACTTATGTAAAACAGCGTAGAACTGTATGATAACCATAATATATTCCTTGCAAGCCCTTGCAGGTCACATAAAATGAGATGCCGGGCCTAATTTGGCCCGCAGGCCTTCAGTTTGACACATGCATTACAATATCAGCGCCCAACAGCAGAGCTACGCTTCCACCATTTTGGAAAGAAACTACCAGACGCCAGTAAAACATCTGCCTACAAAGAGCTGCACAAAAGTAAAATTAAATTATTTCTATTCTATTGTCATATTTAATGTCTCTACCAAAATGGCCTGTGTCAAACAATAAAATATTATAAATATGCATACTATTAAGACTGTTTTCACTATTTCCTAATTTATTAAACGTTTTGCTCAGCTTCTTCCCAGAGATAAGATAAGATAAGATAAGATGAACCTTTATTAATCCCCGGAGGGAAATTCAGGGAGCATAAAGAAAAAAAAAAGAAAAATACAGCTCACAGATTTTGAAATCAATCTAAAAATTTTCATGTCAAGGATCCAAACTGGAGTCCAGTAGACCACAGACCATGGACGTAGAAGAGGTTGTGTCCTGTGCTTTTGCCCTGTGTTAGTTTATAAATCCTATTGATGTCGATATCATTAAATCCTGTTGATGTCGTACTAATAGCACTACCAGCTACTGCCGATAGCCGGTTGTTGGGGAACAGAGACGTTAATACATCCATGGTACAGGCTGACAGCAGACAGCCCATGGGTGGATTAGAAGATAATAAAAGTGATGATCTACATAGAGATGGTGGCAGTGTTACCGCAGCACCATCTAGCTGTTGTCAAACCAGCACCAGAGTTTTATCTCTTTGCTTCTAAACTCTTTGGCTCCGTATTGTCCTGGTGGAGTGATGAGCAGACCATTCACACCAGATCAGGCATTGATCAGCGATTTGACTTGGTTGTGCAGCGATGTGGGAGAGTCTCTTTAATGGCCATTAACTGCGACGATTAACGTCTTTTGTTCCCTTTGGGGTTGCGCCCCTCCCCTTTTATGTTTTTCCCCTCCGCCGAAGATCTCGTGTGTTTTTCCTCCACCTCTTTTTCTTTTTCCTCTCCCCCCTTCTCGTTCTTCTGTTTTTTTTTCCACTTCAACCCCAAAAAAGGGGTGCCCCCTCTTTTATGTTTTTTTTTTTTTTGGATTAAAAAATAGGGGGATAAATGAGATAAATATATAAATATATAAATAAAATTTAAAAACACACTCTTACACAACACAGTCGTACGAGGAACCAGCTGTACAACCAACAATAGAACAGCATTTCCACCACATGACTTTTGTTTAAGGTTTCTGGATAGTTTGAGTTTGACCAGTTGGAAAAGACAAATGTGTCATCCATACACTGGTTTGAGTCAGGTGTTTAGGTGTGAACCAGCCCTCAGCCACCAACTGAATCACTGAGTTCTGTGCAGAACGACGATCTCTTCACTTGATCCAGGCCGGATCTGGAGGAATTAAAGTGACAACAAGAGCAGAGCTGCTGCGTTTGGTGAACCATCTTTGATACTCCTTTGACTCGCTTTCTGTCAGTGCCAGTCAGGGCCCTACAAAACATTTTCAAACTGTCACTCAACCTACACAACTTTTTGACGTGGGCCTGATTTGTTTCTCTGTGATGCTTGAAAAGCTTCTAAAGCAGACACGTCGCTCGCAAAAGAGGATAAATGAAATGCTCCTCTTGCGATTTTGGTGCTCACAATGCATCCAGCTGCTGTTTTGCCCAGGTCTGCTCCCTGGTTGAGCAGGCCTCCACACATCGCTCACCCTCCAGTCAAAGCCAAGCCTCTCAGGGAGCACCATGTGGGGATCAGCCTTTTGAAATCAAAATTTATCATAACCCATTCGCTTGTTTCATCCCCCCTTGCGTCTTCTTTTTCCACTCTGTTGCCTCCAGCTCATCTGCTTGTCTTCCCACGCTGCCAAAAATACATCTCACACACATTTTAGGATGTGTTGGAAAGATGTGATTTAAAATGGGCCACAAATGTGTTTGTATG
Organism: Pterois miles; assembly: GCA_947000775.1. Lineage (NCBI taxonomy): Eukaryota > Metazoa > Chordata > Actinopteri > Perciformes > Scorpaenidae > Pterois > Pterois miles. The sequence goes on along the minus strand of CAMQGK010000147.1, from coordinate 2,781,556 downwards.
TGTGTAGCTTTCATTCATATAATGACTGAAGATAAAAATTAACTTGTTGATCTCTGTGAATTTAGGTCATTCAGATGAGAAATATTAAACTTCAAATTACAGCACATGAATGAATTTCTGTGAAATATGTGAAAAGACAGCAAGACGCACATCTGGGGGAATCAATTCACCTATCCATTATGATTTTTTTTTTTTACAATTTTGAAATCAATATTTTAATTCCAGATGCGGAGGTAGAAGGAAGTTCCCACTTTTATTGTTGTAGTCTGAGTAACGTGACGTTATTTCCGCATCCGTCAACCAAAACAAACCGCAACGAGCCAAAACGAGAAAGTAGAAAACATCGGAGGGTGGGCGTGGATCCGACCTCCACCCTCCATGTTAAATCCAGCCTGGTAAACACTACACATCCAGTAAAGGAGGGAAACACTTTGGAAAAGCAGAGCTAGACATCACGGCTAAAGCCGCACGCTAACTCTGTCACGGACGGGAAACGTCATCGTACGGCGGTAACGTGCGGTCCGGCCGGCCGTCGCTCTCGTCTCCGTGGTCCAACGGGCCGACGCTACGACTGTAGAGCTCCATATACTGACATTTATGTTAAATGCATTCAGACGGCCCCGATGGAGCTGACCATGGATGGATGAAGAGAACGGAGCTGACGGAGAGCTAGAGACCACCTTGGAGGAGTTAGAGGAAGTAGACACCTGGGACTACGTCTGGTTTTCAAAATAAAGTGTTAACAAAGGGAACAGGATCTACAAAATACATCTATGGAAATAAGATTGAGTATATTCAGCAGAAGGATAAAACATTACATGTCCCTTATACATTAAAAAAGAAAACACCACTAGTCTGTGAAGGAAATGTCTTTATTCTTTGATTTTGGGGTTGAAAAGTCCCTAGAAATGTATGATTCAACTTTTTTCCCTGTCAACACAGTTAACAAAAATTGTAATTAATTGTAATATCAAATCGCAGTACTTAAAAATGGCAGTACGTTTTGAATCGGCACCCAAGTATGGTGATGGTATTGAATGAGGAGATAGGTGGCTCGTCCCAGCCCTGTTTCCCCGGTCTGTGTCCTCTATAAGCTGAACTGAACATATGTCCCTATTAGGGTGATGGTGGGAATGTGAGCTGGAGCGTTGAGTGTTGCCTGCATATATCCACATGCCTCTGAGAGTATAGTCTATACGCAGAATCACACTTGTGATGTGTTATTCAGGGCAGCAGGAGGTTTTCTATCAGGCTCAGTGTCTCTGCGGACCCCCCTCCCCACATTCAGAGGTTTACCCTCCTTCACAACCTCTACCTATTTCTATTCTCTCTTCTCATTCTGTCCACCTTGTCCTGCTCTCTGTCTCTTTCACCATTTCCTCCCTTATACAAGCATGTCAAGTGATTCCTTCCCCTCTTCTTCTTCCTCTTTTTCTTCTCATCTCCCCTGCTGCCCCCGACCACCATCTGCCATTTCTGTGTGCCATGTGGAGCCTCACCGGTCTCCCATCAGCGTCCCTCCCTCAGCATCCTCTCCTTTGCTTTCCCCTTGAATTTCAAATACGAAAGGCCTCCCTCTTGGGAGCGCCACAGATTGTTTGTCACATGCTCATGTGATTTGCTTTGTTGATAAGAAACTATAAATAGACGGATACAGAATCTGATGTTTTTTCCAGTCAGGAACTTTACGTGGCCTTCCTTCCTGTGGCCTATATAAACACTAATGAGGTTGGTTTGCAGAATAAGTTATTGTTTCTTCCTCCACTTAGAGGGCGGCGGAGAACAGATGTGGTACATAGGGACCACCAACCTGTGCTTGGTCTGAACCCGTTATTAGTCCCCGAGGACGGCCGCATGGCTCGTCAGCAGCTGGCTCTGCACTTACGTTCCCTCTGGTCTTAAGTCCAGACATCATAGATGCCATGTAGAGGCTGAAGAAAACACCACAGACCACCATCTCAATTCTCTATTATTTATTAAAGGGATTTATTAGACGTTTGCTCCTGTGGCACCTTAACCAATATAAGACAAAAGGATTTACACAGAAATGAGATGCGTGAGTGTGCTAACACTTTATTATATAGAAATGTTTCTTTATGTAAATGTAGTGGGGAGTTATTTCAGTTATTGTTTAGAGGAAATAAATTCAACAATAAATAATGTTCTTGCAGCGGCCGGCATTTTTCCTGTGAGATGTAATTAACTTTGTTTACACTGGAAGTCAAGTTCGCCAGACAGTTTAAGTTTGTGTGCTGCTGATTTATAATGAATTCCTCTAATGACTGAGATTCTGTGCAAATAGAAAGGATAAAATATTGAACCACGCTAGCTGTGGAGAGGAGAGCTTCACGCTCTGCCTCCTCACATACAGTTTGGTAAAGTACTGTACGATAAGCTGGAATGAAATGAGCGTCCTATACCTGCGGTGGCCAAGCTGTGGCCTGCTGCCCGTTTTTAAATGGCCTGCAGTGAATAAAAAAAAAAAGATAGAATATGACTCATGTTATTTATATATTTCTAATAAACTGCACTGTATGTACATTGCACATCCTAGTTCAAACATGAGATAATGTTAATCCATCCATCCATCCATCATCAACCACTTATCCCGTTAGGGGTCCCGGCAGGGGGCTGGAGCCGATCCCAGCTGGCATTAGGTGAAGGCGGGGTTCACCCTGGACGGGTCGCCAGTCCATCGCAGGGCACATAGAGACAGACGCGCTCACATTCACACCTATAGGCAACTTAGAGTCATCAGTTAACCTGCATGTCTTTGGACTGTGGGAGGAAGCCGGAGTACCCGGAGAAAACCCACGCTAACACGGGGAGAACATGCAAACTCCACACAGAAGAGCCCCAAGCCGGATTCGAACCAGCCCTCGCTGTGAGGTTACAGTGCAAACCACTGCACCACCTAGATATCGACTAAATTAAGTAAAATGATCTCTGTCTTTACCTCTTGGTTACAGATTTGCATCGTGATCTTTTAAAGGTCCAGTATGTAGGATTTTGGGGGATCTATTACCAGTAGAGCTATCACTCGATTAAAATATTTAAACGCGATTAATCGCATGATTGTTCATGATTAATTGTAAATTAATCACACATTTTTTATCTGTGCAAAATGTACCTTAAAGGGAGATCTGTCAGATCTGTTAATTCATATTTTAATATATTTTAATTAATTTATTACTGGAAATCAATTAACAACACTAATCAATGACAGATATTGTCCAGAAACCCTCCCAGGTTCTGACTTTAGCATCAACAATCTGCTCCAATCAGAACATGGCAAACTGCAGCCCAACAGGCAACAACAGCTGTCAGTGTGTCAGAGTGCTGACTTGACTAGGACTTGATCCAGACTGACTGGGACTATCATAAAGTGGACCCGCCGTGTTTCTACAGGAGCCCAGAACGGACAAACCAAACTCTGGAGAGACTTTCACATTTCTACCTGAAGGCCGCCATAGATAAATCTTACACTGTCCCTTTATGTCCCTGTCCTCTGAGACCACGAACAGAAACCAGTATGTAGGTATTTCTGCCTGGTTTAACTTATTTACAGATTTACACATAAAATGTTCATATTTTAAGTGAGCACTTAGGCCATGCACTGTTAGGGTTTAAAAGTATTGAATTAATTTAAATTTAAAAGCAGCAGATACAGAAGAATTTTGTAATATGTGGGCACATCAAGAAACAACATGTTAAACTGTTGTTTGACCTGTGACTCCGTATATTTTCCTTTATATGGTCCACAATCAAAAAGGTTTGGCTAATGAGATAAAAAAAATAATGAAATAAAATGCGTAATGAAAACACCTGGACAGAGCTATAATCAGTTTAAAAAGGAGCCTCTCCTCTTGTATGAGATGAGGAGACGAATAGACGACCTAATTTTGTGTAGTTGCGTAATATTTACAACACAGTTCACATCCCATAGGTAGAACAAGTAGAGTACAATAAACAGATATTTGGCTTTCATCCTACAATATAAACGTGTCAATAAATTGCTGAGCAGTCAGACTTAAAATGCTTTTTAAATATATTTTGTATTTGTTTTACTTTCCCGTTACGTTCCCGTTATATCTGCCCCATTAAGTAGATAATGTGTTCACGTAGGATGTTCAGTATATTATGGTGACCTAACAGTCAAGTGTTTGTTGTGTGCAGCTATGGAGGAGCTGGATGGGGACGAGGTCAGAGTGTCCTCCAGGGGACGCTTTGCTGAGAGAGACATTGTCCAGGTGAAGTATATATACACCCCGTCCTGTCTGTAACCCTCATGAGTCACAGTGACGTTCATCATCGCATTAGACATGTCAGACAAGATTAGATCCTGAACCAGTCACGTTTAACTGGAAATACACATCCAGAATAGAGTTTTTAACTAGAAAACAAGCCTGCAGAAGCTTTTATGAATTCTGCTGCAATCTTATTCCTGGTATATTATTTCTGAGACAAAAAGCAGAAGTCAAACCATATTTTCTGGGGTTTTTTTTTGCCATAAATGATGGTGAATTTTATGATTTTTTTCTATGAAAAAGCAAAAGACAAGCATGAAAGTCCTCTATCTTGCTGCCATGCACAAATGTAAGGACTATAAGAGCAGAATTAAATTAAACTTACTGGTTATGAAACAGTCTTAATGTAATACTGATGTCTCTATATGACCTAGAGGAGTAAATAAGACCATCAGCTAGAGGACTGGTGATTTCCATGTAGGTATTCTTAAAGCTGGTCATCAGTGTTATCGGGTCAGATCCCACGCAAAGCCAGACAAAATCATGCAGGTTCACCAGAAACTCCTTCAGCTCAGACTCCAGCCGGGCCTCCAGCAGCGACAGACCCAGATCAGGCTTCGCTCCCGCCTTCGGCCTTCAGTTGAAGGACCGGCGACCGGTGGAGAGCTCCATGCCCGGCAGCAGCGGCTCCTCCCCCTGGCCTCGCTGCTCTGCCGGTCCCTGCTGGGAGCCGACGCCGACACCACGCTGCTGGAGGTCCAGGCCGTATTGGTGGGCCCGCTGGAGAGAAGGGAGGCACGGGAGAACCAGACCCAGCACTGAGACTGTCAGACCCTGCTGCAGTAAAATGTGAGGTTTTCTAAAGGGACTCTGGTGCTCAGAAGCATTACTGCTTTTGTCCACAGGGACTGCCAAAGTCAACACAAAATGAAAGATCCTCGAAGTAACTTGAAACAGATTCAACAGATTTTCAGTTGCATACAAACAAGCATGACGAAAACAGAACACTCACAAATATCACATTTAGTCAAATTCCCCTCCCGTCATCCATTTCTCCTCTTCCCATCCAGTTCGTTCCTTTCCGGGACTACATCGACCGGTCAGGGAACCAGGTCCTGAGCATGGCCCGACTGGCAAAGGACGTCCTGGCGGAGATCCCAGACCAGCTGCTGTCCTTCATGAAGGGCCGGGGGATCGATCCCCGGCCCCCTCTGCCCGCCACCTCAGACCCCCCTTCAATGCCCTCCACCACCACAACCACCACTGCTGCACCCAAGGAGCGCAACATGCACGCCTGAGACTAGGACGGCAGCAGAGCAGCGGGAGATGTGTGTTTGTGTCTGTGTGTGTTTGTGTCTCTCTCTGTGTGTGTGTGTGTGAGTGTGTGTGTGCGTGTTGCATGGTTTCAGGGTTGGTCGACAGGACCAGAGTCAGGATTATGAAGATTGTTTCCACAGTTAATCTACCAGACGTGTTGGTAGGGGACGATTCCTCCAACGAGATCTGGACTGGAAGTATAGAAAACGCTCTTTTGGTCCTTTGAACGTTTCTGGTTCTACGTTCTGTCAGCACCTATCACCATGCACCCTCTGCAGGTGTAACACACAACTCTGCAATTTCCCACAAACTGCATTTAACCCCTTACCATTCCTCCCTCTTATTTTAGAGTGGTGAGAGGAGGGTGGAGGACTGGGGATGTTCATGGGTAGATAAAAAGTCAGCAGTAGATGTCACATAGAAGTGGTGTACATCAGCTGAAAGCTGGGACCTGGAGATTTATTTGAGCACTCTGTGTCAAGTTGTTGTAGTCATAAATCAGAAATAAATATGAAAGAATTAAAATAATTTATTAATGTATATAAGGGTTGAAAACATGATGATAGAAGTATATGATATCCATCCCTGTGCTTTATTATATCTCACAAGTTGTTGCACAGATTTGGTGCTAAATTTAACCATTTTTTTACAACTGGAGAATAGATAAAAATGATCAATAATCCCTCCAAAATACCACATTAAGACACCAAGACTTTGAGGAACACCACAGAAAAAAACATGCTGTGATTTGGTATCAACAACTTCTGACATTTTGAGATTTCTGTAAGAATGGCATTTTTCAGTGATTGGATGGGGAGCACTTCTGTTACATAAACTGCTCAGAAACCCCCTTATTGTCAGTCTAGCTAGAAAAGCCATCCATCCTCTGAATGCTCCAGGTCTCTAGTTTGTGGCTGTAAAGTTTCACGAGGCTGTGATTATGCCAGAGTTCACACAGGTCCTTTTATACGGTTGTACTAATGGATTCCTGAGGCTTTCTGGTTTCTTATGATACCAGTATCTTCACTCTACCTTAAAAACTGAGCCCCCAACAACCTCTGAAAGACAGAATAGCAGCCGGGGAGCCGTTGGACTGTTAAGGGGTTAAATCAAAGGCTTCAAATGTAGTTTAGCACTTTTTCCTCGGTCATCAGTTCCAACATTTCAAATAAAACCACTGCAGACTTTTTTGCCAACACAACTTGTCCTGCAGAGGTCGAGTCTACAGCTCCATCCGTTCCTGTTCACAGTGATAAGAGCGTCTACTGTAATACATCCTGAAGTAGCCAGTCAATTGATTTCTAATAGTTGTAAAGAAAGACAACACCCAGGCTGAAGTCCTGTCCTTGTCTCTTTACTCTCAGGGCGTTTTATCTGCAAATAGAGAGGCAGAAATTAAATCCTGTCCTGGCTGTGGCATCTCAGAGCCTATGGACATGAAAACGTATGCTGTATATTACTGTATGCTAGACATGAAATTCAAATGTGCTTTCATGTAAAGGGTGGCGAGTGCTCCACATTTCAAGGTCAACGTTCAGAGACTGAGCTAAACTAATCACACTTGGACACAAAGGGAGGCGCTTGCAAGCACCTCCTGAAAGCAGGAAATATATTGTATATGAGCATGAAATTAGCTTGGGATGGCGAACAGACTGAAATATCCTCCGCTCTAGCACCTCCGCTTCCTCCAGCCACCTTTACAATTTATCAATATCGGGAGACTATTTCAGCGCTGGGTGCAATGCTGAACATAACCATGCCTTGCTCTGCTGTCCCCCTTCCTCTGAATGGTAACTCTCTCTCAGTGGGGCTGTCACTTGGGATGAATCATTCATGAGATGGTGCCTCTGGTTCTCAAGCTGTCTGAGGCATGTACCTGTTTAAAATGAATAGAGTCGGTCCGCACGCTTTCCACAAGCCAGAAATACTTCATATGTAGCAGAGAAAATGTGGAAGTGTCGGGGTCACCTTTGCTTTTCTGCATTTTTTTTTTTTTACTGGAGAGAAGACGCCAACAAAAAGAGTGAAAAAGAGAGTGAGGTTTGGTGTGCAGACTGATACTAATGTATGCACAGTTTCCGCCATCAGTTCTGCTCTTTGATACGGCTGCGTATTTCCTGCAGCTGCCGTTCAGGGCTCATCAGCTGCTGCTCTATAGAGATGCACCAGTCTTTAAGTCCCGATACCGATCGCGATACCTGGGCTTTGGGTATCGGCCGATACAGTGTACCGATCCAATACCAGTGTTAAATTAATAAGCTGTTTAGAAGTCACTGTTCTTATGTGTGTAAGGCAACATCAGGTTTGACCTAAACATAGTTTTCTTGACTTCAGAAAACAAAATGTGACAACTGATTTTACTTATACAAATTTAATTTGTATTTATTATTAAAATAATAAATCATACACCAGAAACCTGGTAAAAAAAATCATCAAAAGTAACAGATTTTTTATTTATCATTAAAATATAAAGTACATATAAACATAGAGTAGAATTGAATAGATCAGATCCATGTCATCTATTTGAGTCGGTATCGGGCCGATATCCGATCTGGTATCAGTACCCGTGCATCCCTGCTACTGTATAAACAGACTGATTTGCAACGAATGCTGACTTATTTCCAGACATATCCTTTTTTGTGACTTCATTTGTTACGCTTTTGTTGTGTGTGCATGAATGATTCAAGCAAAAGTGAGTCCCAGTAGAAACCCCAGATTGATTCGACTGTACCAGGCTGCGCTTTATTTTCCTCACATACTGTACACTCCTCAAAACTGTGCAGTGCAGTCAAAAGTTTTTGGCCGTGTTGTTGACTTAACGAACAACTGAAGAGGAACGGTTCTACCTAACAGCATCACAAAAATTGTTAAGCATGTGTCATTGTGTCAGAAAGGAAATGGATATGTGGCCTTATTTCTGTCATAATCCTACAAGTATGTGCGAGGGAGGACTCTATTTTTATATGACAAAACAGTAAAAATATGTTATTTTGCATGCTTATTTGGCTGATATGCTGCCAATGATTGTATTTATTCAGAAAAAAAATCTTTAGTCATATCTGAAAATGACTTCAAACAACATTCCTACATGTGTTGACTTGTGTTTCTATTTCTACTGTTATTGTGTGCAGTATACTTGAAGGACCTGCCAATGTAATAATCCAAAGCATATAGGAGATACACCACGAGTAGGATAGCTTTGTATCACACGGTGAAAACATGCATGTGTGTGTGTGTTATTATGGTCAACAAGTACACCAACCAAAAGTCACAAAAATACGGGAAATACTTTTGTATGAAGCATGTTGAGCTTTCTATACTGTGTGTACAGTATTAGTTAATTACACTGACTGATAATATACTGCTCACTGCTGCCTCAGTCACAGCACCTCATCCCAACTCGTCACATACCGCCGCTTTATTTTCAGCTTTAAAGCCACTACAGTTAGATTTAGGAAGAACGACATGGTTGGACTTAAAACTGCTACGTTTGTACAGTGAAGATTACACTAAAATGTGAACATAAAACGTATACCGCCAAGAGGAGAAAGTCAATATTTCGCTCCATTGCAGCGTCAGTACCCAACAGCAGAGCCTCCGCCATTTTGGACTGAAAGTTGCTACCAGACACCAGTTAAACGTCCGCCTACAAAATGCCGTACAAAAGTAAAACAAAATTATTTCTATTCTATTGCCTGTCGCCACATATTATGCAGAGCAGATAAACCTACTAAACTACTACTACTACTGGTGTACTATTACTTTAAGTAGAACTCCTGATATTGTCTAGTAAATGCAGCCTTTTTTTTCTTGGAAGTCGTCGGCTCTTCTTCTGTCTCCTCATTGGGCCTTTTCCTCTTTCCAGAGAAGCTCTCCAAAGACATTTGTTTTTTACTCAGTTTTGCTGCTTGTGGCTTCATTTTTGGGGTAACGTATCACGTGACCGAGACGAGCGTCAGAGTTTTATCCATTCTTTCTGTGTGACCCGGTACCAAATGACCCGCGGACTGGTACCGGTGGTTGGGGACCCCTGCAAGAGAGCACAGACCATGGATGTAGAAGAGGTTGTGTCCTGTGCTTTTGCCCTGCCTGTTAGTAAACGGCTCAAACAACTCCATTAAATCCTGTTGATGTCACGCTGCTATCACTACTAGCTACTGGCCGATAGCCGGTTGTTTGGGAACAGAGACGTTAAACCATCCACCACGGTACAGGCTGACAGCAGACAGCTCATGGGTGGATTAGAAGATAATCAAAGTGATGAATTACAGCCAATAGATCCATTATTACAGCTGCGTACAGCTAGCAGGAAGCTGGTAGACCCAGATGTGTCATATGAGCTGAAAATAACATTATTACAGATGACAGATTTTAGGACTTAATGATTTAAATGAGGGACATTTAAGTGTTCCTACTGGGAAGTTGATTTACCTAAAAAACACATTATCCTCTGATTTACAGGCGTCTCTTTATACATCCGTGGACACAGACTCATTGGTATTTTCAGTCCAAAATGGCGGCAGCACTACCACAGCGCCATCTAGCTACTGTTATTAAAAATAATACACCAGAGTTTTACCTCTCTGCTTCCAGCGGTCTCCGGGATGAACGCCTTGTTTGTTGGACCTGTCCTCTTCCCCTGCCGCCCGCCCGGTGTGTCTTCTCACTCTTTAAACTACGTCACCAGCACACTGTCGGAGCGCTTACTGTCGGATGGGTTCACATCGCTGTGTTTCGTACCCCGTTAAAAGCGCCCTTTAACGGCGGTATGTAGCGCCGATGTCCGTGACGGAGCCTCGGTATGTGACGCCCTGGGAATGAGAGCAGGCTGCCAGTCTAGTGTGTTCTGTACAGCCTACATGATAAAATGTAAATACATCTAAAGTGATATACAGAATATTTTGTGACATCTTCCCTCCATTTTGTTCCTCTCTGATACTCTCAATACGTCCCTCATGTATTGTTCAGACTTTAGTTAGAGGTTTGTCAGTGTTTTCTAGCTTTTGCTTAGAAACCAAATAAAGATATTGTTTAAGGCTCATCTGTAGTATATTACTGTGTTGACAGTAATTATTTTTGTTGTAATTATTGCCCATCTGACATTTTGGAGGCCCTTCCCTCGTTTTTCAGAGTGCTGCAGGAATGAGTCCTAAAACCTGGGAATGAGTATTTTATCACCTCTTGTTCCCTCGTTTGGAAGTCAGTGGGTTTTTAGTTAGATACCTGAAATAAAGTCTGTGGTTAACACAACGTATTTACTTAGTCCTTGTTGGGCAGAAGGCTCAAAGGTTAAAGACAAAGGATCTCCACTCATCTGTCCTCCAGCTGTATCCTCTCGCCTTCATTTCTCCTTCGATGGTTCGCCTCCAGGTTGTTTTGGGCCTCCCTATTTTGCATTTTCCCTCTATTGTCATATCGTCAGATGGTTTCCTTAACACATGTCCTAGACATCTCCATCTTCTTCTAATCAATATTGTTTCCACGTCCAAGCACCTTGTTTTGTGTCCAGAACATCCTCATGATCTTTCTGAGGCAAGTACTGTGAAAGTTGGAAAGCAGGGGAGTAAAACTCATATCATCCTGGACCACATCAGCATCATGGTTCCCCTCAGAGGGCCGGTTGTAATTGTAAGACAATATAAATATATCTACTCTTGATCATATTACAGAATCTGCATTTGATTATTATCAGTTTTAGTAATAATTTATTTAATAACTAGCTCTGAAAGCAGAAGTCTAGGAAAAATAATTGCAAGCAGAAATATTGTACAATTTACTTAAAAAATTAGTTCAGTAACAAAAACATGCTTGTGCATCAATATACATTAGATGCATATACATAGGCACAAAAATACTGTATGTTGACATGCTCACATTTCTATGTTATAACATAAATCCATGAATTTATGAGATTCAGAAACCCTCATCATTACTCATCCATCAAAGATCAAAATAATCCTCAAGTGAATAATAAAGGTCTTTTTTTTTTTTTTTTTACCATCACACAAATATTATCAAACCCAGTTTATTCCATTAGCTTAGTGTAACTTTGTGGTGGGAGTTGAGAGGGGCTGAACTCTAGTCCAACAGATCAATGAGCTCTGATCTAACGTTCAGTCTGTGGCGTATAAACTGTTAGTGATCAGCAGCTGATCAGCTGAGATCATGTGGTAGATGACAGTGGTGTGACAGTGTTTTACTGCCTCGTAGTAAAGAAGACATACCGGCTGGTCTCCATCAACCACTAACATGGATCCTCTTTCTGTCCTTCCCTCTGCACCAACTTTTCTTTTTCTTATTTTGGTACTATTTGTATTTTTTTTACGACCCCATCACTCGGCTAGAGCGCCGCTGCTGGAAAACGGTGATATTGAGACGATTCAGTGCGCATGTAACAAAATGGAGATGCATTGTGGGACATGTAGTTTGAAGACACTGTACCTCTGTAAAGCGGCATAGACTTGTATGATAAGATAAGATGAACCTTTATTAATCCCCGTAGGGAAATTCAGTTTTTACACTCTGTTGTTAATTTCACACAGTACACATACATGCATTAATGGAGAGATGTCAGAGTGGGGGGGCTGCTCCTGACAAACTGGCACCTCTCCAGCGACCAGTTGGTCTTGGTCCATGTTGGGACTTGAACCGGTGACCCTCCGATTCCTAAACCAAGTCCCTACGGACTGAGCTACTGCCGCCCCCGCCCCACCCCGCCTTCGCCCATTTCCAGGTCTTCCGCGTGACAGGCGGAGATACTGCCACTATACTAACGAGGAATCAACGAGAACATATTCTTTGCAAGTCCTTGTGGGCCACCCACGGGCCTTGAGTTTGACGCGTGGTATAGAAGGACAGATAGTACACAGCTGTTGTTTAACTTTATGTTGCCGTTTCTAGTTATGGGTCGACTACCAGATGTTTCCAAGTCTTGAAAATGCTGTCGTTGCTTTTCCTATTCTGGCTGTAATGTCTTGGTCAGCTCCACCATGTGACGTTACCTGGTACAGGTACAGCATGTGAAAGGTGACATTTGTGTCAGTCGTTACCATTTAGCTTTATGACGGTTGGTTCTTTTGTGTTGAGGGGCACGACTTCTGTTTTCTTCATGTTACTCTTAAATCCCAACATCTAATTACAGAATCAGGGTGGTTAACTCTTTAAATATTAGTTTAATCAGGAGATAACTCAATGTTTCTTCAGAGAGGGATGTTTTTTATGTTTTATATTACTACACTGCCACTCAGTGGAAATACAGTGACATAAATAAAAACACTAACTGGGGCTGTTGATTATTTAAGTTATGAAAAGAGCTGTAGCTTCACATCTTAATTAAAAGTTACCAGAATGAATGACTCATACAAATCTATTGATTTAATAAGCTACTCATTGGTAATAAGAAATCTCAGTCGGATCCACTGCTGCAAAATCCAGTCCAGGTTGTCAGATACCAATGTTGCCTTCAGGTACTCCCCGTACTTCAAGAGTTGTCGGACTTACTGTTAAATGTTACAAAACGTTGTCTCCTAGTTGTTGCCGTATACTGACATGACAAACAGAGGTGCTTTTGACATATTCAGTGTGTTTACGGTAGTTCGGTTTAAGGCTTCATTTTCCTACATGTCAAGCTTGTGTATAAAAAGATCTACCTTCAAAACAGTTATTTCGCGGATGTTCACACAGACAAGCTCAGTTTCGGGAGGTTTTGGTAGTTAATAAACATTTTATAGATCGCCAAGGTTGCCCCACCCGTGAGTTTCATATTTCCATGCTGGCCATAAAGGCAGCACCCGGCCTGCTGTAAGCCGCGTACTGGCTGTCTGGACCGCCTCCCTCTACTAGGGCGGGCCTTCGGAGAGTCGCTGCTACAGGGATACCAAGATGGAAATCCAGGGGCTTTCTGCTGCCCAAAACATTCACTCTCAACATGGCGCCCTACACAGAACCACTTCGTCTCCACTTCGATCCGCGACAGGGACGATACCGCGTTTTATTCCCACCGAAAACGAAGCGGACCGACTGTCGGAGTCGCCGGAGCCACAAAGTGACAACAACAACAACAACAGGCCGAGGACATCGCGGTTTCACCTACTGGCGGAAAATGGCAGCGAGGCGGCTTGTTCGCCCGTCGGCAAGCCGCAACCGACCGATAGAAACAATTTACCGCAAAACAGAGCGAATGTCGGGGTTTGTAACGTGAACGCGGAGAAGGAAAACGAACTCGACGCGCTGCTCGGTTCGCAGGCGTTTGCGAGGACCGCGTGGAAATACGGAGCAGAAAGCGGGGACGGCGCGATGCAAATGGCGCTGCCTCTGTTTGAAGGGGAAGAGGAACCGATGCCGCAGCGGCAGTTAACGTTACCGTTTCCAGTTTTACGGCAGCAGCGTGAGGACGGCGCCTCGAAGCTGAAGCAGTCCAGCTTCAACACGGCGAACGGGGCTGATATAACCACACAGGAGCTGTATGTTGTTTTAAACGTCCTTAAGGAGGATGGCGGCGGCGAAGCGAGCAAACACCGACCGGATGTGTCAGCCGAGGGCGACGGAATGAGAGGTAAACGAGCGGAGTGCTGTAAATCAGCTCCCTGTGGCTCCATGGAGGCTGGGAAACAGCAGTGACGTTATTCTCTGTGAGTCTAATGACAACTTGAACTGTCTTGATGTCCAGGCCCAGAAAAAAACAGACCATGTCTTCAGTTTGCTGAACGACAGCTGCGCCGTGGCCAAACAGACTGTGAGCCACCACACTGTCGAGGACGTTGTCTTGACAAACAAATATGGCGATAAGATTTGTGGGCAGATTTGCACCGAGAACAGTGAAAGTAAACTGGTCCGGGAGCTTTCGTCCCGTGTTGACGACGGCTGTGCCTTGATTTCAGGGACCTCGGGTATTGTTGAAGCTATGGACACATCGGACTTCATTTCAACGGGGCTGCAGGGCAGCGCGAACCCGGGCACGGCCTCCGCAAGTCCGCCTGCTAGCGAGACCTTTTCCGGGACGATCACAATAAACAACCAAAGCATCATAGTCACCATAGAGAACGGGATTCTGACTCTGGCTGCCCCCCCAGAGGGGTATGTACACAAAGAGGACGACATGGTGAGCTTAAAGGAGCACCTAGGCATGAAAGACCACGAGGATATTGTTCTTCTCAACTATGACAGTGGCACCAAGTCCATCGGGAAGATCAGCACGCTGGCGGTGTCCAGCTCCAACCAGCAGGAAGAGCCCAGACCCGGTTTGTCTGTGAGTGACTCTGAGCTGGCTCTGGTGGATGACTGCTCTTTATCAGAGCTTGGTACGTCTCTAGACTCCTGTCCTATTGTCAAGCAGGAGGCAGGGATGCTGTGTGCTGTAACAGAGGCTGACCTGGTCACCCCGTCCCCTAAAACCACCATGACAGACTGCGACAATGGAGACTTCCAGTCTGCACCTCTAATAAAGTCCAGGAAAGAGACGGTGGCCTCGTTTGACTGCCCTCAGCCGGGCTGCTCCTGCACGTTTGACGCGCGTCAGAAACTTAAGGTTCACCTCCTGAACCACGCCGAGGACCCACGCCCCTACCAGTGCACCATAGAGGACTGCGGCTGGGCCTTTGCCACCTCTTACAAGCTGAAGCGGCATCTTCAGTCCCATGACAAGCAGCGGCCTCACACCTGTCAGTTTGAGGGCTGCGGGCGGCGTTTCACCACAGTCTACAACCTCAAGGCTCACGTTAAGGTCCACGAGCAAGATAAGGCCTTCATCTGCGAGATCTGCAGCGAGAGGTTTCGCAGTGCCACGCGACTCACCAACCACCAGAGGGTCCACTTTGAGCCACAGAGGCCCCACAAGTGTGAATTCCCAGGTAACACAAGCTGAATGCTGTTATTTTATTATATTACAGTTTATCCTTGTACGCTGACTCCATCTGCTAGTAATCTTTATCTTCCCTCCACCATTGTCTTCTTACGTTTCCCTCTGTCATGTGAAGGTTGTGAGAAAACCTTCATCACCTTCAGTGCCCTGTTCTCCCACAATCGCACTCACTTCAGAGAAACGGGCCACTTCACCTGCACCTACCCAGGCTGCGACAAGACGTATGACAAGGCCTGTCGTCTCAAAATCCATTTGAGAAGTCACACCGGTAAGCTGATGCTAGATTAGGGTGTCGGTAATATTACTATTACAGCTTCCCCCAGTGGCTCAGGAGGGAGGGAGTGCTCCCCACAGACATGTTTCAGGCTGTGTCATCCCCCGATCACATGATGCTACAAATGTGTTGCTCTCTGTTCGCTCATTTCACATGATAACAGCTGTTAATGCTGCTTACATTATACAGTGGAAACCAGTTATAGTGATCAACTGCTTATATGGATGAAAAAGCTAGGGACAGAATCACTCCTGTGCCATGGGTGTTAATAATTAAGTGTTAACTGACTGTAAGCATTTTAACCGTTTAATGCTGTCGGTTAAAACTGTTAAAAGAAATATTAATAATTAATTAAAAAGCTGAGGGAAAAACTCAGAAGCAGCTCCTCACTTTAAGTAGAAAAGCTGGTCCACCTTAAGAGAGAGCCAGAGCAGATACAGGAAGTTGGCTCTGGACTTCCAGCCGAGGAGTTGTAGCTTGTAGCCTCGTAGCATTTATTCACCGACAAATAAACTGCACACACACTGTCTGCTACAGCTACGTTCACAGCTATAACACCACCAACAAACACACACTCACCACCACACACACACACGGTCTGTCAGATACTCGCTGAAGTTACGATACAGTGACCGCGAAACCACCGACAACACTAGTAGCTAGCAGCTGTTAACGTAGCACAAACACACGCATCTCTTGACGGTGAACTGGGGACAGTGAACGCAGCACCGTGGCTGCTGCAGTAACTCTAATGATGGTGAACTGTTGACTCAGTTTGTTGTGCTCATATCCTGCAGCTGGTACAACGCTGCATGTGAGGTACAAGTCATCGTAAATGGTTAATAATTGGTTAAGAAAGTTTTTCAAAATTAACATCCCTATCCTATACAAATGCTGTTTAAATAACTCACTTATAGTAAACATGTAGTATGCTTACGGTTTTAATTTTGGGTCTCCTCATACCTGATAACATGAGGAAAAACATTTTAAAACTATATTAGACTAACAGTAATTGAATGTATGTTTTGTTTTTTCACTTAACTCCCTTGACACTTGGCCTTGCGGACCGTCTACTTTCCAGCTGGACACCTGAGGCTGATGCCGTGTGCATCAGGTCATGATGGAGGGAAAAAGTAATTTTCTCTGAATAAAAAAACAATGAGAACAGGCAAAGCACCTGTGCTTGAAGGAGTCCTTGTCAAGTGGATTGATAATGCCTGGTCTCATAATGACCCCAAAGTGAAACAGTTTTCCGACCGTCAGTCAGCTCTGCGGCACACGTGCAGACCCGAGGAGTCCTGGTAAGGACTCGGCGTTCTGTATGTACGCTCACGCTGCACAGCCACAAAACAGCAACGCCTCACCCTCGCTGGGGGAAAGACAGACGAATTAACAGTGAGACAGTAGATAGTGAAGAGGTCCGTTTCATTGCTTTATGTTTATGTAGTAAATGTACAAATGTGAATTAAATGGTTATCTGCAGTAGAAATGATGCAAAACAACAAAAATTTGGTTATAATAATCAGAATCTCATAGTGATCAGTTTGACCTGGGCAGATGTGATCACTATTAGTGGTTTCCACTGTACTCGCAACACTAGTCACTGGAAGCTACGAGTATCACAGCTTAGCTTGCCTCATAGGTTGACCAGATAAATGTGGGCCAGCTATGCTTAGGTTTTATCTATCTTGGACATGAAGATCGGAGACTGTCTGCTCTGGTAAATAAACATCTAATTTCCTGTTTCCAGGTGAGAGGCCGTTTGTCTGTGACTCGGAGGGCTGTGGCTGGTCCTTCACCAGCATGTCTAAGCTGCTCCGACATAAACGGTAAGGTTTTATTAAAAGATGCTTTCTCCTTGATATGAACAGAGCGAAGGCCAACACACAGTACTGAATACTAATGTCAAATAAGGAGTAGTGCTACCCTGACTTTATTTAGACATTATTCAGGGGGCCTTCAAGGTTTTGTGCTTTTCATTTCACTTCTGCTTTATTGTTGATATTTATGTGTCATTGAAATCCAATACATTGTCATGATATTGTAGGTTTTGGTTCCCATTAACATATTAAAAGGATAGTTCTGGTGTTTTGAAGTGGGGTTGTATCAGGTACTTAACTATAGTCAGTGTATTACCTACAGTAGATTTGGAGAAGCAGACAGTCGTTACTGCTCTGAAGTAAAGTAATGTACTGCTGTGGGCGGGGCCGCAGCAAAATGAAATTTAGACACCTGAAGAAAATCAGTTAAGTGTACGTATATTTATAATATTTTTACTGGTTTACCTCACAGTGAGACAGCCCTTTCCATCAAGGAAATGAAATGGTTGTATCCATCTATGCTCTTGCCAAAGCCACCAGATGCCATTGGGAAAAAAAAACTGCAATTTTACATGGCAGAACACAGAGTTATTGGTCTACAGCTGCCTTGATCGGTTAGTTTGTTGGTGTTATTGTGTAACTTGTGAATCCAAACTACCCAAAGTCGCACAATAACACAAACAAACTAACTTATCGAGGCAGCGGGTGACCAGTAACTCCTGTGTTCTGCTCTGTAAAATGGCATTTTTATTCAGTGGAGTCTGGTGGCTTTTCCAACAACATA
Organism: Pterois miles; assembly: GCA_947000775.1. Lineage (NCBI taxonomy): Eukaryota > Metazoa > Chordata > Actinopteri > Perciformes > Scorpaenidae > Pterois > Pterois miles. The sequence continues at coordinate 2,763,255 of CAMQGK010000147.1, read as the reverse complement.
GATGGATACAAAGGCTTCAGTCCTCTGTTGAAAAGGGCTGTCTGACAGTGAGGTAAAACAGTGAAACTATTCTAAGTATAGCGTACAATTAAACAAACTCCCGTCTTTGTACCTCATACAACCCCACATCAAAACATCCATCCATCTTTTAAACATCCGTTCAGATTTGATATAGTTGCATCAAAGTTGAAGGATGTTTTTTCCCCGAGTGTAGTCTTTCTGTTTGTCCACCTGTTGTATCTATAATGGTGAGCTTGTCACTGACCACCGACTCTGCGTTTATCAGGAAACATGATGATGACCGGCGCTTCGTCTGTACAGAGGAGGGTTGTGGGAAATCCTTCACCCGGGCAGAGCACCTCAAGGGTCACAGTATCACCCATCTGGGCACCAAGCCCTTCCAGTGCCATGCAGAAGGTATGTACAGCTTCCAACAACAAAATACAGGAGTTTCACTTTTTGTTGAGGTCATACAAGTTTTGCTTTTTTCTTTCAGTCTGCAGTAAAATAGATTTTCATTGCTAGTTTCTCATTTTCTGAATCTGTTATGATGTTTGTCTCCTTTATGTTTTTCAGGCTGTAATGCCAAATTCTCAGCACGGAGCAGCCTGTACATCCACTCCAAGAAGCATAAGCAGGACGCGAGCACCCTGAGGACCCGTTGTCCTGTGGCCAACTGCTCCAAGCACTTCTCCTCCCGCAGCAGCCTTAAGAGCCACATGCTGAAACACCACCACCTCAGTCCTGGTTAGTAACCACTGTGACCTAAAAAGTAATGCATTTAGAGAGCACGTCCAGCTGTGTTGTGTTCTCAAATGGAAATGCCCAACTGAAAGGATTCGACCTGATTTTTTTTTAAGTGGGGTTGTAATTATACTCCCGCATTCTGCGAGGTAAAATTACTTCATTTGTGAATGGAGTCTGGTGGCTTTGAAGACAACAGCTTCAGTTCCCTATTATAAAGGGCTGTGTGACGGCGAGGTACAGCGGCTGTGGATGAGAGCAGTGGAAAAATGTGATTTAGCCACTTCAAAATTATCACTTTAAGAGTGCCCTATATTTAGCATATTTTCACTGCTTTGTCTTGCTGTCAGACAGTTCTTTCCAACTGGGAACTGAAGCTGTCATATTGCTGTCTTCAAAGCCACCAGACTCCATTCACAATAACAGTAATTTTACCTCTCAGAACAGGGGAGTTGCTGGTCTACCGCTGAATCGAGTGATAAGTTAGTTTGTGAACGAATGTGGTGTCGACAGGATTATGTTGCTTTGCTTCCTGCCGGTACTCCTGTCTGCTTCTCCAAACTGAGAGCACGCCGACCGCCATCTATGCTTCTGTATGTGACATTAACACAGTGACTATAATGTTAGGATTTATATGCAGCGCCATCATGCAGAAACCTACGTCAGGTCACGTAGGGAAATGTTTTTACAAGTTCTGTGCTAAAACACATACAGTACTTCAACCAAAATTTGAAAATTTTTTGGATTTGAATACATAAGAAACACCACAGGGAAGCTACAAAATGATGAACAATACCCTCAAAATAATGGGCCTGCCTTTTAGTGTAATGTTTGACTGTGTGGGTTAATACAACTTGACCTTCCTCCTTAACCAGAGTGGTGCAACTCATCAGGTGGCCAACTTATGTATCTGTACAGTTTAATGATGTGTAATATTTACTTCTCTCTAGTAGCAGTTAATTTATTATGCTGTTTTGTTTTACAACCATGAATTGGTGATAGCTTATTGTAATGAGTGAAATAAGGCGGAGTTGCTTCTAGCTTGATGATAACTGAGTTTCATTGTAGAGGTATTTGTTTTTATTGCTATAAAACTGTTTTTTATTAAACATAAATAATTTATGCCACAAAGTCACTGCTGCCCTATAACTTCCCCTATCTCCATCCCAGATGTTCTCAGCCAGATGGAGACCACGCCCACCCTGACCCCCAGCAGTGAGCTCATCAGCTCCACCCCGACAACAGTTGCCGGGCCTGGTATCACCGGGGGCGACCAGCTGACCAACTTAGACCTCAGCTCTCTTTTCTCTGCTGTGCCTGGTGGCGCTGCAACCACCGCCGGCATCGGAGTAGGCATTCCCGTCGCCGGGAGCAGCTGTAACGGCACTTTCACCATGGACCTCTCCCTGGTCAGCTCAGGCATCCTCACCATCGATCCCTCCTCTGTCGGCACCACACTGGGTACCGGCACCAGCACTACGTTGGCCAAAGCTGTGGACCCTCTTATCTTGGCCGCCAACGCTGACATGGGCCCCCACCACGGTTTGGAGGGAACAGTGGGTGACGTCCTGCCCCCACAGGGCACTCTCAATCTGGATGATGTGCAGACGGTTACCCCGGAGGCCCTGGGAACCCTCACAGCTCTCACCATGCAGGGTGCTGGTGCCTCCGTGGACCCTGCTCTGCAGCACCCACTCAGCTCCTCCAGTGCCCTGAGTGTAGAGCCCACAGCCTCTCTGGTGGTGGCCCCTGTGGCCGAGCTGCTGGCCTCGCCCTCAAAGGTGGTGGAGGTGGGTGGTCCGGGTGGAGCGGGTCCTCTGCTGGGCTGTGTGGAGGTGCTGGGACCTCAAGAGGGAGGAAAAGTCCTCACTCAGTTTGTTTTCCCCGGTCACAGCAGCAGCTTCAGCCCACAGAAAGAACAGGAACTCAGTGCTGTGTCACCAAGCAGCTTCCTGGTGAGTAGCCATGCTGTCATGCAGCACAGTTTAAAGGGCAACTGCACACATGATACATCACAGTCTGTTTTCAGCAGCAGAGTATTACTGCATGTGTGGAAAAAAAAAGTAGTAGAGTAAAGTGTTAGGGTTGTTTAAGTAATGAAAATTTTATCAAAATTGCAATATACCCTGCTGCAATTTTCAAATCGCAGCATATGTCAAAATCACAATATTTGTTAAGGTGAAATGTGTGTCAGTATATCATTTTTAATAAAATACTGTGGCGCTGCAGAGATGTCCCGGCCTACACATCATATTCTACAGATGCAAGAAAACATCTGTTTGGTACAGATTTGTTATTTAATGAAAATGAGAATAATGGTAAAAATGGTCATATCCTCTGTTATCACAATCATATCACAAATGCAACCGTCAGGGCTCGAGACTAATGGTGACCCATCGTCCTGGAGACGACAGAAAATGTGTTTGGACACAGTAATTTCAGTATTTACACGTCCTTGAAAATTGATGTTTTCACAGCAATATAAAATAGACAGTAGAGAGAATTATGAGCTGTCTACCTTCTAAACAAACACCAACACGCTAACGGTGATAAAGGAGTGAATGCTGTAGTACATGGAATTTATTGTTTTAAGTTTTTTTTTTCGTGGTATTGGCATCTACATTTCTGCTACCGTGACATCTCTCGCATGAACTCTGATAATTATTGTCAAGTGATGTTACTTGAGTCATTTGCACTGGTAGGGTCCGAGGACTAACAGCTTAAAATGAAAAACCGGAAGTGTGGAAAAAGACCTCTGTAGCCTGCTGCTCATCTCTGCTTTTGCTTTTATCTTTATTATTATAGATTTATTTTTGCTTATATCTAATTTTCTAGGAAATACACATTTTCTTGTGTTCTATTATACGAAAGGGTCCTATTTTTAGGAAAATGGAACAAATATCTGATGTTAGCAGCTTGACTGTAGTTTGTTTTAGCCTTTAAAAGCCCATATAATGGTGTGTAGTAACTGATGTGTACTCACTTTGTGTGTCAGGAGAGTGGCGGCTCGGCGAGGACCGACTACAGAGCCATCCAGCTGGCCAAGAAGAAGAAGCAAAGAGGTCCTTCAGCCTCCTCTGGTTAGACACATGGATCCATTTCAGGCTTTATTTAAAGCTCCTCGATCAGACCGGAGACTGAAGTGACGATTGTGTTCGTCTCTGTCCAATCCAGGGACTTCAGGATCCACTCAGAGAAAAACTAAAGGAGTGAAGGCAGCCTCGGCTGCTGCACCGATGGCGCCCCCTGGTGTTTGTTATGGCGAAGGAGCTGCAGCAGCCAATGGGGGCCTGACCCTCCGCGACCCCGTCACCGGGGCCCAGTATGTCCAGATTCAGCTGCTGCAGGTGAGATCTCCACACATCTGATTAGAATTAGGCCTGCGTGATGCGATGTCATTGTTCAATATTACAATGACGATATGACTTAGATAAACAGGTATTGAAGGGTGCATATTAGCTATAAATTTCCTGTCAGGGGAAACAATCTAAAATGATAAATATAAATCATATTCCTGAGTGAAGTTTAGAAAGACCGAAGAACACAAACCTCAGTCAGTATCGGTCCTTCCTCCTGTCCTCTGTCCTCCTCCATCAGTCAGTATCAGTCCTTCCTCCTGTCCTCTGTCCTCCTCCATCAGTCAGTATCGGTCCTTCCTCCTGTCCTCTGTCCTCCTCCATCAGTCAGTATCAGTCCTTCCTCCTGTCCTCTGTCCTCCTCCGTCAGTCCTTCCTCCTGTCCTCTGTCCTCCTCCATCAGTCAGTATCAGTCCTTCCTCTTGTCCTCTGTCCTCCATCAGTCAGTATCAGTCCTTCCTCCTGTCCTCTGTCCTCCTCCATCAGTCAGTATCGGTCCTTCCTCCTGTCCTCTGTCCTCCTCCATCAGTCAGTATCAGTCCTTCCTCCTGTCCTCTGTCCTCCTCCGTCAGTCCTTCCTCCTGTCCTCTGTCCTCCTCCATCAGTCAGTATCAGTCCTTCCTCTTGTCCTCTGTCCTCCATCAGTCAGTATCAGTCCTTCCTCCTGTCCTCTGTCCTCCTCCGTCAGTCCTTCCTCCTGTCCTCTGTCCTCCATCAGTCAGTATTAGTCCTTCCTCTGTCCTCCATCAGTCAGTATCAGTCCTTCCTCTGTCCTCCATCAGTCAGTATCAGTCCTTCCTCCTGTCCTCTGTCTCCATCTCTGTCTCCATCAGTCGACCCCACCTGGTTCACTTCACTGTCTCCTCTGCAGCCTCTCTGATCAGCTGTTTACTGAATTCACACTGTGTATTATGGATGTTAGTAATTAACCGGCATTAAGCATTTTAACTCATTAATGCTATCAGTTAAAGGGTTAAAAGAAATATTAATAATTAATTGAGTTGTAGCTTGTAGCCTTGTGGCATTTATTCACAAACTGTGCACTGTCTGCTACAGCTACGTTCACAGCTATAACACCATCAACAAACCCACAATCACCGCTGCCTACAGTTATACTGCAGCAGGCGTGAAGCCACCGGCAACGCTAGCAGCTAGCAGCTGCTAACGTTAGTCAGATATCCGCTGTCGCTAAAACCGGGCAGACACACAGTTGACAACCGGCTAAAATAAACTAAATGTGGTGGAGACTTTTACTGGGAAAGTGGCTGAATGTCCACGACACTACACACAGCACTGTGGCTGCTACAGTAACTCTCCTGACGGTGAACTGGGGGCAGTGAACACAGCGCCGTGGCTGCTACAGTAACTCTCCTGACAGTGACCTGCAGACGGTGAATGCAGCACCATGGCTGCTACAGTAACTCTCCTGATGGTGAACTGGAGACGGTGAACGCAGCACTGTGGCTGCTATAGTAACTCTCCTGATGGTGAACTGGAGACAGTGAACGCAGCTCCGTGGCTGCTACAGTAACTCTCCTGATGGTGAACTGGAGACAGTGAACGCAGCACCGTGGCTGCTACAGTAACTCTCCTGATGGTGAACTGGAGACAGTGAACGCAGCACCGTGGCTGCTACAGTAACTCTCCTGATGGTGAACTGGAGACAGTGAACGCAGCACCGTGGCTGCTACAGTAACTCTCCTGATGGTGAACTGGAGACAGTGAACGCAGCACCGTGGCTGCTACAGTAACTCTCCTGATGGTGAACTGGAGACAGTGAACGCAGCACCGTGGCTGCTACAGTAACTCTCCTGATGGTGAACTGGAGACAGTGAACGCAGCACCGTGGCTGCTATAGTAACTCTCCTGATGGTGAACTGTTGACTCAGTTGTCTGTATATTATTGATCATAATAAATACTAACATTACGGTCTGTAACCCCGGGGCCTGTACAATAAGCGCTATGATTAATCGTCAGCACTAATTATAATGTGTGCGTTTCTGATCACATTACCACGCGACTAAACCTGATTAAATAACATTTGCTTTGTGTACAGAGAAAAGCGTAGCTGTTGTTGAAAGATGTGCTGACTGAATTGTGTGTGAATGCAGGACGACCCAGCCAGTGATGGCGACCTGGCCTTCCAGCTGAGCTCGCAGCCCTCCAGCTCCCACTCTCAGCTCACCACCGACCTGCCTGTCAACATCTTACAGGTGAGAAAAGATTTCATGCAAAAATTACAGAGGTTAGCTTCCCTTCACAACTGTGGTTTTTATGTAGAGATCCAGACACACCAAGCCGACGGCCGGCGGTGGTGAGCGTCTGTAGGTCTAGTTTATGTGGTGTGTTCTACACCGATGGTTGTAGGTGGCCCGTTTAGGAGGTTTCAGCTGGTTCAACATGTTGAATCGTTGGTGAGAGAAATCCCTCTGACTGGCTGTTCAGCTTACATAAATCGGGTAGTGTGAAAATGGTCGGCAAACCTGGCCTTTCACAACAGCAGCTTGTATATCCGCCGTCCCCGGTCTTCCTGTTTCTCTTGTTGAATGATGACTACAGACTACTGCCACCAGCTGGTGTGGAGAGTTATTTCCTCTCATGCAGACGCAGAGCGTACTTGGTAATCGGCCGTCGGCGGCCGTCTTTGCGGTGTGTTCAAATGCAACTTGTTGGCCAGGACAAAGTCGACCTGTTGGCCTTCATCGCCGCTAGTTCTGTGATGCCGGCTGGGTGAGTCTGGGCCTTCAGGGAACTGAGCTCTGTGACTGTGCTTCCTTACAGGAACCCTCAGTGATGACGGAGGACGACAACGGCTCTGACAACTCCCAGTTCACAGGAAGCACAATCAACCTGCAGGACTTGGAATGACGACCACAGAGCTGCAGGTCAGAGGTCAGCTGCGAGGACCGACCTCGCCGGCACCTCGTCGCTGTCCACAGTTTACATCAACAAAACTTGACTTCATCGAACGGTTGCCTCGTCTTTTCCCAGGACTCTGAAAACCTTTTTGGACGCATGGTTGAAATAGTTTTGGGTGGACATGAGTCCACAGATATGCACCTTGACAAGAGGAGATGATGATCTGTTTCTTCAGAAGATTGTGTTCATTTCTTAAGTCCAGTTTGTACCAAAATCAAACCCGGAGACGCTCACATGTCAAATAGAGGTGTGGGCGTCTCTTTGTTTCTGTGTCCTGTGGGTTTTGACAGTAGCGGTGTCTATTCCACGGTGCCACATTGCCACTCGTGCACTCTCAGTGCGCTGTCGACGCTCCAGTTGCCTTACAGACACCTCACGCTGTGCATTCCTCCACTGGCCGGTTGTCTGCTTTATTTGTTGCTATTTTGATTTCTCACAGTTTGTTAGACTTCTTTTTGTATGGCAGCAGTAAGTCCATGTTGAAAACATGCCTGCTCATGTGTTATTATATACATTATGTTACGACCTTCTTGTAATAATTGTACCTGTTATTTATTATTTAGCTGAGTTTACAGAACGGCACAGCCAAACACAGAGACGAATTAAAGAATCAAAGCACAATCAGAGCAGTTTGTGTGGAGGCCTTCATTTCACCGCCGTGTCCTCACTCTGACCAGATGAAGGAACATGATGGTGAGCCGTTCAGGGAAAAACAATCACTGAACCTGTGAAGAGGAGCTAATACATTTCAGCTCAGTCCAAGGTATGAAGGTATCAACACACACACACACACACACACTTTATTGGAAAGAAAATTAGACCAGAGCCTTGTGGCCTCCCTTCGGCAGCGTGCTGTTTTCATTGTGACAGTGAAAAAAATGCTCGGTTTCTCATTTTCAAGATAGTTTTCATGTCATTATGGTATTTTCACATCAGACACCAAGTTATTATCTTTATTTTGTTTCTTGTGATAACATCTGGCTTTATGATCTGATCCTGTCATATCACGAAACATTCTTTCATTGCATACAGTCCTCTCTAAAACTAGAAGAGGCCAGTTTCTTTATATCTGCTGTACTCTGAAAACATGAATATGAGACGAGAGACCAGTATTTCACCTTCCAGGTATTTACATCTACAGTATGTCGTTAACATGAGAATCTGAAGATACTGGAGCCTACTGTCAGCATACTGTCGTCTGCCAGAATAAAACTAAGGGTTTAACGTTTGAGGCTCGGGACAGTTGCGGTACCGTCCGTCAGTCTCTGCAGTACTTTCAGGAAGTATTGGACCCATTGACAGCGCCGGCTGTGGCCGGAGGTACGATGTTTTCAGGTCGTCTGTCCGTCCGTCGGTCTGCATGTATGGTCCATTCTCGTCGCTTGTGATTATTTTGCATCTATTTTTAGTTGTGGTCCCTTTGCATTTCTGATTATTTTGTTTATTTTTATTCCTTTTGCATTTTTTTTTTGTCCCCGGTTTGCATCCATTTTTATTTGTTTTGTGTCTCTGTAGTAACTTTGTGTGTCTTTGTGGGCGTCTCTGATTATTTTGCATCTATTTTTAGTTGTGGTCCTTTTGTGTCTTTGTGGTCATTTTGCATCCTTGTGTAGTCGTTTTGCTTTTTTGTCGTGGTTTTACATCTGATTATTTTGAATTTATTTTTATTCCTTTTGCATCTTCTAGTGGTTTTACATCTATTTTTAGCTGTTTTGCATCGCTTTGTAGCAACTTTGTCTCTTTGTGGTCATTTTGCATCCCTATGTACAACAGTAGTCATTTTGCATCTCTGATTATTTTCTATCTCTTTAGTTCTAGTCCTTTAGTGTCTGTCCATCTGTGATTATTTTGCATCCATATTCAGGTGTTTTGCTCCTCCTTGTGGTCGTTTTGGTATTTTTGTCATTAACATTTTGTGAGTCAGGACCCCTGACCTCTGACCCCTGACCCCTTGGGCCCCTGGACCTTCGCCTGGTAGGCCCGGTCAGTAATCCATCCATGACCCGATGGGATACAGTATGTGGGCCAAAACTGCAGGTAGGTCTTAGACAACTGTGGCACTGCTGATGGGAGAAAGACGCTGATCTGAAGGCTAACGTGAGTCTCTGACTGTCTGGGCCTTGTGAGCTGGCAGCTGGAGGGAAGACATCTAATATCTATTGTGTTATAACAAGAGAGCTTTGTCTTCATGAGAGATGTTGGTTTTGTGAAATAAGAGGGTTCTGTAATATAACAAGAAAGTGATATGATGTTATTACAAGAAACGATAACTACGACCACACAGTCCCTCCAGGCCTCCCTCTGGTTTTTGCCTGGATTCAGCTAAGAAAATTGTATTCGCTGCATCTCTACTATGTGGTACATGTGAGCTTCTGAACAGGCTTCAGGTTCAAGCTTCGTAATTACTCACAAATATGAATGTTCTGGACACATTAATGTTTGATGCTGTTTTGACTGTGACCTTTGTGGAATACCTCCAGGTACCTCTTCATTTACAAACAAAGCATATTTTATTAGTTTTTGTAATGCGGAGCGTTTTCATCACATTTTCCTCAGAGGGCTTTAACTTTAATTAGAACACTCAAAACAGCCGTTTTTATTCTCACTGCCTTTGATTTTATGTATATATATGTATGTATATATGTATATGTATGTATATATATGTATATATATATGTATGTATATATCCTCCTGACTACCAGGGAAAAAAAAAGTTGTCACATTATCATTATTTTTTTATCCCCATCTCTTTGTAGGGTAATTAGAACACTGAAAGCATTTTTTTGAAAAAAAAAAAGTTTTTATTTTTAAGATATCATGTGTCCTCTGTCCTTTCTTCTTCTTCTTCTTCTTCTTCTTCTTCTTCTTCTTCTTCTCTGTAGTGGACATCAGAACACCATACATATGAATTGGAACCTTGACGGCAACTAGTCTGTCCTGGAGAAATTATCAAAGTTAACATAAGGAGGAGTTTAACATTCCACATATTTGTCCATAACTTTTGTGTTTTTTCTGTGTTGTGCTTTGACACTATCATGTGTCCACGGTGGACATCTGAACGCAATGAGTGAAACTGAACCTTGATGGCAAACAGTTAGTCCCAAACAAAATGCCAGGGTTTAACACTCACATAACTGTCCATCATCACTTTTGTTTTGTGTTGACTTGTGCTTATTTGGCGTGATACTTCAAAAAGCAATTCCCCTTCTTGGAAACACAAAGGAATACCTTGCACTTACTTTTCCTTTTCCCATAAAATGTGCTTGCACTGACGGCGGCCATTTTGCAGGATGAAAAAGTTAAAGGTAACAAAGACCCACCCCCTTACATTTGGTATCATTGAAAAGCCCCAGGTGTCCTCTGTAGAGAACAACAGGATTTAATGCAGTAGTATGCACTTGGTGAGAAATATTCAGGATTACAAATGTCCTCCACAGAGGACAAATTTGAACTGCTGGTAGTCAGGAGGATATATATATATGTGTATATATATGTGTATATATATGTATGTATGTGTATATATTGTATATGTATATATGTGTGTATGTATGTATGTTTATGTGTATATATGTATATATATGTGTGTATATATGTATATATATATGTGTTGTATATATATGTGTGTATATGTATATGTGTGTATATATGTATATATATATGTATATATATCTGTATATATATGTGTATGTATGTGTGTATGTATGTGTATATATTTGTATATATATATATATGTGTGTATATATATGTGTATATATATATATATGTGTGTGTATATATATGTGTATGTATATATATGTGTATGTATATGTGTGTATATATATATGTATATGTGTATATATATCTGTGTATATATGTATGTATATATATGTGTATATATATGTATATATATATATATAATATATGTGTATATAAATTCTATCAAATTGTTACTGTACAGTTTTCTTTGTCCGTTGTGTTGCTTGTTAAGACAGGTGTTTTTATTTGTCACACTTTCAGATGAGCAGCCTCACCGGACGACGTCTGGGAAGAAGAGGAGGAAGAGGAAGAGGAGAGGAGAGGAAGAGGAACGTTATCCAGACCAACTGAGACATCGTCTCTGTGCTGAAGCTCTGAGGTTGGACATTTTCAGCTGCGTTAGGTTTAATGTTGAATATTGAATCGTACAACATATTTAACATTCGGTGGCCTCTTTAGCTTCATTACATTGTTACCTTGAAAATTCCTAAAGTTGTAGGATATGGTCTGTAATAACACCTGAAGCTGACATTACAACCCATTTAAGGATTTCATTTGTCTTCTTGTTGGTTCTCAGAGAAAAGACAGAAGATGTTGGTGGAGCAGCCGACTGGATGGAGACGAGGACATCAAGGTGAGGAGACGAGGACATCAAGGTGAGGAGACGAGGAAATACACTACTGTCTGCACACAGGTAGAAACTGCAGCAGGAAAATGACCTGATATTTATATGGGAGTGATTGTGGGGTTTAGGAGCAGCAGGAGAACCACAGGGAGGCTCAATCGATGCTGGATGAACTCAGTGTCAGACAACACTGGTAAAGCTAAATATTGTCTTCATACTTTGATTATTGTTTCAGTGATTACAGTATGCCAAAAATATAATATAGCATGTCATACAAATTTTAATGTAAAATCACAGTATAAATGTTTTAAATAAATGTCAGTGTAGTATATCATACAGCAGTCAAAAACATGATAAAATCACAATACAGTTTGTCATGAAGAATGTCATAAGAAAGTCCCAATATAATATACTATGAAAATGTCAAAGATACTGTATAGAATGCCATAAAAATATAATTTAAGTGTAATATATTATGCCATGAGTCATCAAAATGTCATAGTATAATATGCCATAAAATATCAAATGTCATAATTTGCCATAAAATGTCAGTATAGTAGGCCATAAAAATGTCATAACAATGTTATTAAAAATAAAATAGCGTAGTAGGCCATAAAAAAATATCTTGAAACATATAGTACAGTGTGCCATCAAATTGGTAGTTGAAAATGCCATGAAAGATGGCTTTGTATAGTATGCAAATAAAAAAATATATCCTAGTACTGTATAGAATGCTGTACAAATAATAAAAAAGTCAAAATACAGTTTGGCATAAGTCATTGAAATATATTAGTATAGTATGTCATAAAATGCCATAAAGCATATCGAACGCTAGTATGTCATACATCATAAAATGTCTTTAAAAAATCATGTAGTGTGCAATAAAAAGCTGAGTCATTAAAAATCTCAGTATAGTATTCCCTGAAAGTCATAAAAATATAATGCAGTACAGTCATAAGTCCTCAGACAGCAAAATATTAGAGTAAAGTATAATACAGTATGTTATAGAAATGTGATTTAAAGAGATAGTATAGTTCGTGTTAATGTTAATATCTTATTAAAAATGTTTGATTATGCGGTGCAGTAAATGCTGAGGTCTGACACCTAAACACACAATGAGAACAGGTCTAGGTGCGCATGGCACTGGTTGCATGGTTGTCCCGGTCCAGGTCCCGGTCCAGGTCCAGGTCCCCAACATTGTTAGGACACTAGAGTCCAGAGCACCACTGCTGACGAGGGTATGAGACGTGTCTCCTCCCATTGTTTCAGAGGATGTAAGGACGAGTTTATGAACAGAAAACAGTTTTTTATTGTTAATGCAGCAGACATGGCTCCTTATGACGCCTTATGACCTCTCTGAGTACATTCATAGAGGAGAAGACGTGGATGAAGTGAGTGAAGGAACTCATCTGGGAGAAAGGAAGAGAAAGATAAGACATTGATGTGTGCTGACTACTACATCAGGTTTTCTCAGAGATTTGATGGCTGAGTTTAATTTATGGAGTCAGCGTATGACTGAGTCACAGCGGAACACAGAACGTTAGAACAACGTTAGAACGTTAGAACAACGTTAGAACGTTAGAACAACGTTAGAACGTTAGAACAACGTTACAACGTTAGAACAACGTTACAACGTTAGAACAACGTTAGAACAACGTTACAACGTTAGAACAACGTTACCAGGACTTTCTTTTGGCTGATTCTGACAAACTATACAAGTTCTTAGAACAGTGTATTATTATTTTCAGGGCACACTACAGCATCATGGTTTTAAAGACACACTGCACTTTCATTTTTCAGGGCCGTTTGACTTGTTTTACTATATGACAAATTTATGACATTTTACGTGACTTTTTAATGGCATATTGTGGATCATTATACAATGACAGTTATTGACTTGATTATGATATTTATTCCTGAATTTTTTGACATACTATGACAAAATTTTGTCAAACTGCACTAGGACTTTTTTGCGTTCTTTCGTCGTACTGTACTGTGACTTTGTTGGTGAAATTTTCTCATACTATGACTTTTTTCCACATACTACATTATGACTTTATCATGAAACTGACATGATTTTTTTTTTCAATAGTATACTATGGACTTCTTTTGTGACATTTTCGACATACTCTATGATGAATATTTTCCATGAAATCTTATGACATGTCCCATAACTTTTTTTTTCTGTGAAATCTTTTGTCATACCAGACAACAAAATTTTATCGACATACTGGACTGACTTTTTACAAAAGTTTTTGACGTACTATGGCTTTTTCATTAACTTTATTGGACATATACTGACTTTCTTTCAAGGAATTTGTCATTCACTAGTCATACTAAACTATGACTTTCATGAAATTTATCGACATTCTATACTACGACGTTTTTTCACACAGATTTTCGACATACTATGACATTTTTTCATGAAATTTTTCAACGTACTGTAATATGACTTTTATAATAAAACAGTTTAACATACTGTGATATGATTGTTAACATGAATTTTTACAAGATTCAATACTTCGACCTGTTTTCACGTATTTTTTCGACATACTATACTGACTTTTTGTCACGAAATTTTTCAACATACATTACTATGAGGTTTTTTTGTGAAATGTTTCGACATACTATGTGAATTTTTTTTTATCATAATACCTCATTACAAATTATTTTTATTATTTTTATATTATTAGATTGTTGACATGAAATTTTTCAAGATTCAATACCATGACCTGTTTTTCATGAAATTTTTCAACGTACTATAATGACTTCATTTTATCAAAATGTTGTTTAATATTTAATATGACTGTTAACATGAAATTTTTCAAGATTCAATACTGACTTTTTTCATGAAATTTTTCAATGTACTATGACTTTACTTTTATCATAATATTGTTTAACATACTATAATATGACTGTTCACATGAAATTTTTCGACATACTATGACTTAATTTTATCATAATATTGTTTAACATACTATAATATGACTGTTAGCATGAAATTTTTCAAGATTCAATACTATGACCTGTTTTTCATGAAATTTTTCGACATACTATACTATGACTTTTTTCATGAAATTTTTGAACGTACTATAATGACTATTTTATCATAATAATGTTTAATATACTATAATATGACTTTTAGCATGAAATTTTTCAAGATTCGATACTATGACTTTTTTTCATGAAATTTTTATTTTTTCATGACATTTTTAAGGTACTATAATGACTTTATTTTATCATAATATTGTTTAACATACTATAATATGACTTTTAGCATGAAATTTTTCAAGATTCAATACTCTGACCTGTTTTTCATGAAATTTTTCGACATGCTATACAATGACTTTTTTTTTCATGAAATTTTTCGACATACTATACTATGACTTTTTTCATGAAATTTTTGAACGTACTATAATGACTTTATTTTATCATAATATTGTTTAATATACTATAATATGACTGTCAGCATGACATTTTTCAAGATTCAATACTATGACCTGTTTTTCATGAAATTTTTCGACATACTATACTATGACTTTTTTTTCATGAAATTTTTGAACGTACTATAATGACTTTATTTTATCATAATATTGTTTAATATACTATAATATGACTGTTAGCCGACATTTTTCAAGATTCAATACTATGACCTGTTTTTCATGAAATTTTTCGACATACTATACTGTGACTTTTTTTTCATGAAATTTTTGAACGTACTATAATGACTTTATTTTATCATAATATTGTTTAATATACTATAATATGACTGTTAGCACGACATTTTTCAAGATTCAATACTATGACCTGTTTTTCATGAAATTTTTCGACATACTATACTATGACTTTTTTTTCATGAAATTTTTGAACGTACTATAATGACTTTATTTTATCATAATATTGTTTAATATACTATAATATGACTGTTAGCCGACATTTTTCAAGATTCAATACTATGACCTGTTTTTCATGAAATTTTTCGACATACTATACTGTGACTTTTTTTTCATGAAATTTTTGAACGTACTATAATGACTTTATTTTATCATAATATTGTTTAATATACTATAATATGACTGTTAGCATGACATTTTTCAAGATTCAATACTATGACCTGTTTTTCATGAAATTTTTCGACATACTATACTATGACTTTTTTTTCATGAAATTTTTGAACGTACTATAATGACTTTATTTTATCATAATATTGTTTAATATACTATAATATGACTGTTAGCACGACATTTTTCAAGATTCAATACTCTGACCTGTTTTTCATGAAATTTTTCGACATACTATACTGACTTTTTGTCACGAAATTTTTCAACATACATTACTATGAGGTTTTTTTGTGAAATGTTTCGACATACTATGTGAATTTTTTTTTATCATAATACGTCATTACAAATTATTTTTATTATTTTTATATTATTAGATTGTTGACATGAAATTTTTCAAGATTCAATACCATGACCTGTTTTTCATGAAATTTTTCAACGTACTATAATGACTTCATTTTATCAAAATTTGTTTATAATATGACTGTTAACATGAAATTTTTCAAGATTCAATACTGACTTTTTTCATGAAATTTTTCAATGTACTATGACTTTATTTTATCATAATATTGTTTAACATACTATAATATGACTGTTCACATGAAATTTTTCGACATACTATGACTTAATTTTATCATAATATTGTTTAACATACTATGATATGACTGTTAGCATGAAATTTTTCAAGATTCAATACTATGACCTGTTTTTCATGAAATTTTTCGACATACTATACTATGACTTTTTTCATGAAATTTTTGAACGTACTATAATGACTTTATTTTATCATAATAATGTTTAATATACTATAATATGACTTTTAGCATGAAATTTTTCAAGATTCGATACTATGACTTTTTTTCATGAAATTTTTCGACATACTATAATGACTTTATTTTATCATAATATTGTTTAACATACTATAATATGACTTTTAGCATGAAATTTTTCAAGATTCAATACTCTGACCTGTTTTTCATGAAATTTTTCGACATGCTATACAATGACTTTTTTTTCATGAAATTTTTCGACATACTATACTATGACTTTTTTCATGAAATTTTTGAACGTACTATAATGACTTTATTTTATCATAATATTGTTTAATATACTATAATATGACTGTCAGCATGACATTTTTCAAGATTCAATACTATGACCTGTTTTTCATGAAATTTTTCGACATACTATACTATGACTTTTTTTTCATGAAATTTTTGAACGTACTATAATGACTTTATTTTATCATAATATTGTTTAATATACTATAATATGACTGTTAGCCGACATTTTTCAAGATTCAATACTATGACCTGTTTTTCATGAAATTTTTCGACATACTATACTGTGACTTTTTTTTCATGAAATTTTTGAACGTACTATAATGACTTTATTTTATCATAATATTGTTTAATATACTATAATATGACTGTTAGCATGACATTTTTCAAGATTCAATACTATGACCTGTTTTTCATGAAATTTTTCGACATACTATACTATGACTTTTTTTTCATGAAATTTTTGAACGTACTATAATGACTTTATTTTATCATAATATTGTTTAATATACTATAATTGACTGTTAGCACGACATTTTTCAAGATTCAATACTCTGACCTGTTTTTCATGAAATTTTTCGACATGCTATACTATGACTTTTTTTTCATGAAATTTTTCGACATACTATACTATGACTTTTTTTTCATGAAATTTTTGAACGTACTATAATGACTTTATTTTATCATAATATTGTTTAATATACTATAATATGACTGTTAGCATGACATTTTTCAAGATTCAATACTATGACCTGTTTTTCATGAAATTTTTCGACATGCTATACTATGACTTTTTTTTCATGAAATTTTTGAATGTACTATAATGACTTTTTTCATGAAATTTTTGAACGTACTATAATGACTTTATTTTATCATAATATTGTTTAATATACTATAATATGACTGTTAGCACGACATTTTTCAAGATTCGATACTATGACTTTTTTTCATGAAATTTTTCGACATACTATACTATGACTTTTTTTTCATGAAATTTTTGAACGTACTATAATGACTTTATTTTATCATAATATTGTTTAATATACTATAATATGACTGTTAGCACGACATTTTTCAAGATTCAATACTATGACTTTTTTTTCATGAAATTTTTGAACGTACTATAATGACTTTTTTCATGGAATTTTTGAACGTACTATAATGACTTTATTTTATCATAATATTGTTTAATATACTATAATATGACTTTTAGCATGAAATTTTTCAAGATTCGATACTATGACTTTTTTTCATGAAATTTTTCGACATACTATACTATGACTTTTTTCATGAAATTTTTGAACGTACTATAATGACTTTATTTTATCATAATATTGTTTAATATACTATAATATGACTTTTAGCATGAAATTTTTCAAGATTCAATACTATGACTTTTTTTCATGAAATTTTTCGACATACTATACTATGACTTTTTTCATGAAATTTTTGAACGTACTATAATGACTTTATTTTATCATAATATTGTTTAATATACTATAATATGACTGTTAGCCGACATTTTTCAAGATTCAATACTATGACCTGTTTTTCATGAAATTTTTCGACATACTATACTGTGACTTTTTTTTTTCATGAAATTTTTGAACGTACTATAATGACTTTATTTTATCATAATATTGTTTAATATACTATAATATGACTTTTAGCATGAAATTTTTCAAGATTCAATACTATGACCTGTTTTTCATGAAATTTTTCGACATGCTATACTATGACTTTTTTCATAAAATTTTTGAACGTACTATAATGACTTTATTTTATCATAATATTGTTTAACATACTATAATATGACTTTTAGCATGAAATTTTTCAAGATTCAATACTCTGACCTGTTTTTCATGAAATTTTTCGACATGCTATACTATGACTTTTTTTTCATGAAATTTTTGAACGTACTATAATGACTTTATTTTATCATAATATTGTTTAATATACTATAATATGACTGTTAGCACGACATTTTTCAAGATTCAATGCTATGACCTGTTTTTCATGAAATTTTTCGACATGCTATACTATGACTTTTTTTTCATGAAATTTTTGAATGTACTATAATAACTTTTTTCATGAAATTTTTGAACGTACTATAATGACTTTTTTCATGGAATTTTTGAACGTACTATAATGACTTTATTTTATCATAATATTGTTTAATATACTATAATATGACTTAGCATGAAATTTTTCAAGATTCAATACTATGACCTGTTTTTCATGAAATTTTTCGACATGCTATACTATGACTTTTTTCATGAAATTTTTGAACGTACTATAATGACTTTATTTTATCATAATATTGTTTAACATACTATAATATGACTTTTAGCATGAAATTTTTCAAGATTCAATACTCTGACCTGTTTTTCATGAAATTTTTCGACATGCTATACTATGACTTTTTTTTCATGAAATTTTTCGACATACTATACTATGACTTTTTTCATGAAATTTTTGAACATACTATAATGACTTTATTTTATCATAATATTGTTTAATATACTATAATATGACTGTTAGCACGACATTTTTCAAGATTCAATACTATGACCAGTTTTTCATGAAATTTTTCGACATACTATACGATGACTTTTTTTTCATGAAATTTTTGAATGTACTATAATGACTTTTTTCATGAAATTTTTGAACGTACTATAATGACTTTTTTCATGGAATTTTTGAACGTACTATAATGACTTTATTTTATCATAATATTGTTTAATATACTATAATATGACTTAGCATGAAATTTTTCAAGATTCAATACTATGACCTGTTTTTCATGAAATTTTTCGACATGCTATACTATGACTTTTTTCATGAAATTTTTGAACGTACTATAATGACTTTATTTTATCATAATATTGTTTAATATACTATAATATGACTGTTAGCCGACATTTTTCAAGATTCAATACTATGACCTGTTTTTCATGAAATTTTTCGACATACTATACTATGACTTTTTTTCATGAAATTTTTGAACGTACTATAATGACTTTATTTTATCATAATATTGTTTAATATACTATAATATGACTGTTAGCATGACATTTTTCAAGATTCGATACTATGACTTTTTTTCATGAAATTTTTCGACATACTATACTATGACTTTTTTCATGAAATTTTTGAACGTACTATAATGACTTTATTTTATCATAATATTGTTTAATATACTATAATATGACTGTCAGCATGAAATTTTTCAAGATTCAATACTCTGACCTGTTTTTCATGAAATTTTTCGACATACTATACTATGACTTTTTTTTCATGAAATTTTTGAACGTACTATAATGACTTTATTTTATCATAATATTGTTTAATATACTATAATATGACTGTTAGCCGACATTTTTCAAGATTCAATACTATGACCTGTTTTTCATGAAATTTTTCGACATACTATACTATGACTTTTTTTTCATGAAATTTTTGAACGTACTATAATGACTTTATTTTATCATAATATTGTTTAATATACTATAATATGACTGTTAGCATGACATTTTTCAAGATTCAATACTATGACCTGTTTTTCATGAAATTTTTCGACATACTATACTATGACTTTTTTTTCATGAAATTTTTGAACGTACTATAATGACTTTATTTTATCATAATATTGTTTAATATACTATAATATGACTGTTAGCACGACATTTTTCAAGATTCAATACTCTGACCTGTTTTTCATGAAATTTTTCGACATGCTATACTATGACTTTTTTTTCATGAAATTTTTCGACATACTATACTATGACTTTTTTTTCATGAAATTTTTGAACGTACTATAATGACTTTATTTTATCATAATATTGTTTAATATACTAAAATATGACTGTTAGCATGACATTTTTCAAGATTCGATACTATGACTTTTTTCATGAAATTTTTCGACATACTATACTATGACTTTTTTTTCATGAAATTTTTGAACGTACTATAATGACTTTATTTTATCATAATGTTTAATATACTATAATATGACTGTTAGCACGACATTTTTCAAGATTCAATACTATGACTTTTTTTTCATGAAATTTTTGAACGTACTATAATGACTTTTTTCATGGAATTTTTGAACGTACTATAATGACTTTATTTTATCATAATATTGTTTAATATACTATAATATGACTTTTAGCATGAAATTTTTCAAGATTCGATACTATGACTTTTTTTCATGAAATTTTTCGACATACTATACTATGACTTTTTTCATGAAATTTTTGAACGTACTATAATGACTTTATTTTATCATAATATTGTTTAATATACTATAATATGACTTTTAGCATGAAATTTTTCAAGATTCAATACTATGACTTTTTTTCATGAAATTTTTCGACATACTATACTATGACTTTTTTCATGAAATTTTTGAACGTACTATAATGACTTTATTTTATCATAATATTGTTTAATATACTATAATATGACTGTTAGCCGACATTTTTCAAGATTCAATACTATGACCTGTTTTTCATGAAATTTTTCGACATACTATACTGTGACTTTTTTTTCATGAAATTTTTGAACGTACTATAATGACTTTATTTTATCATAATATTGTTTAACATACTATAATATGACTTTTAGCATGAAATTTTTCAAGATTCAATACTATGACCTGTTTTTCATGAAATTTTTCGACATGCTATACTATGACTTTTTTCATAAAATTTTTGAACGTACTATAATGACTTTATTTTATCATAATATTGTTTAACATACTATAATATGACTTTTAGCATGAAATTTTTCAAGATTCAATACTCTGACCTGTTTTTCATGAAATTTTTCGACATGCTATACTATGACTTTTTTTTCATGAAATTTTTGAACGTACTATAATGACTTTATTTTATCATAATATTGTTTAATATACTATAATATGACTGTTAGCAGACATTTTTCAAGATTCAATGCTATGACCTGTTTTTCATGAAATTTTTCGACATGCTATACTATGACTTTTTTTTCATGAAATTTTT
Organism: Pterois miles; assembly: GCA_947000775.1. NCBI lineage: Eukaryota > Metazoa > Chordata > Actinopteri > Perciformes > Scorpaenidae > Pterois > Pterois miles. The sequence continues at coordinate 2,741,735 of CAMQGK010000147.1, read as the reverse complement.
GAATGTACTATAATAACTTTTTTCATGAAATTTTTGAACGTACTATAATGACTTTTTTCATGGAATTTTTGAACGTACTATAATGACTTTATTTTATCATAATATTGTTTAATATACTATAATATGACTTAGCATGAAATTTTTCAAGATTCAATACTATGACCTGTTTTTCATGAAATTTTTCGACATACTATACTATGACTTTTTTCATGAAATTTTTGAACGTACTATAATGACTTTATTTTATCATAATATTGTTTAACATACTATAATATGACTTTTAGCATGAAATTTTTCAAGATTCAATACTCTGACCTGTTTTTCATGAAATTTTTCGACATGCTATACTATGACTTTTTTTTCATGAAATTTTTCGACATACTATACTATGACTTTTTTCATGAAATTTTTGAACATACTATAATGACTTTATTTTATCATAATATTGTTTAATATACTATAATATGACTGTTAGCACGACATTTTTCAAGATTCAATACTATGACCAGTTTTTCATGAAATTTTTCGACATACTATACGATGACTTTTTTTTCATGAAATTTTTGAATGTACTAAAGCTTTTTATAATTTTTAGACTATAATGACTTTTTTCATGGAATTTTTGAACGTACTATAATGACTTTATTTTATCATAATATTGTTTAATATACTATAATATGACTTAGCATGAAATTTTTCAAGATTCAATACTATGACCTGTTTTTCATGAAATTTTTCGACATGCTATACTATGACTTTTTTCATGAAATTTTTGAACGTACTATAATGACTTTATTTTATCAAAATATTGTTTAATATACTATAATATGACTGTTAGCACGACATTTTTCAAGATTCAATACTATGACCTGTTTTTCATGAAATTTTTCGACATACTATACTATGACTTTTTTTTCATGAAATTTTTGAACGTACTATAATGACTTTATTTTATCATAATATTGTTTAATATACTATAATATGACTGTTAGCATGACATTTTTCAAGATTCAATACTATGACCTGTTTTTCATGAAATTTTTCGACATACTATACTATGACTTTTTTTCATGAAATTTTTGAACGTACTATAATGACTTTATTTTATCATAATATTGTTTAATATACTATAATATGACTGTTAGCATGACATTTTTCAAGATTCGATACTATGACTTTTTTCATGAAATTTTTCGACATACTATACTATGACTTTTTTCATGAAATTTTTGAACGTACTATAATGACTTTATTTTATCATAATATTGTTTAATATACTATAATATGACTGTTAGCACGACATTTTTCAAGATTCGATACTATGACTTTTTTTTCATGAAATTTTTGAACGTACTATACATGACTTTTTTCATGGAATTTTTGAACGTACTATAATGACTTTATTTTATCATAATATTGTTTAATATACTATAATATGACTTTTAGCATGAAATTTTTCAAGATTCGATACTATGACTTTTTTTCATGAAATTTTTCGACATACTATACTATGACTTTTTTCATGAAATTTTTGAACGTACTATAATGACTTTATTTTATCATAATATTGTTTAATATACTATAATATGACTGTTAGCATGACATTTTTCAAGATTCAATACTATGACCTGTTTTTCATGAAATTTTTCGACATACTATACTGTGACTTTTTTTTCATGAAATTTTTGAACGTACTATAATGACTTTATTTTATCATAATATTGTTTAACATACTATAATATGACTTTTAGCATGAAATTTTTCAAGATTCAATACTATGACCTGTTTTTCATGAAATTTTTCGACATACTATACTATGACTTTTTTCATAAAATTTTTGAACGTACTATGACTTTATTTTATCATAATATTGTTTAACATACTATAATATGACTTTTAGCATGAAATTTTTCAAGATTCAATACTCTGACCTGTTTTTCATGAAATTTTTCGACATGCTATACTATGACTTTTTTTTCATGAAATTTTTCGACATACTATACTATGACTTTTTTTTCATGAAATTTTTGAACGTACTATAATGACTTTATTTTATCATAATATTGTTTAATATACTATAATATGACTGTTAGCCGACATTTTTCAAGATTCAATACTATGACCTGTTTTTCATGAAATTTTTCGACATACTATACTGTGACTTTTTTTTCATGAAATTTTTGAACATACTATAATGACTTTATTTTATCATAATATTGTTTAATATACTATAATATGACTGTTAGCACGACATTTTTCAAGATTCAATACTATGACCTGTTTTTCATGAAATTTTTCGACATACTATACTATGACTTTTTTTTCATGAAATTTTTGAACGTACTATAATGACTTTATTTTATCATAATATTGTTTAACATACTATAATATGACTTTTATCATGAAATTTTTCAAGATTCAATACTATGACCTGTTTTTCATGAAATTTTTCGACATGCTATACTATGACTTTTTTTCATGAAATTTTTCGACATGCTATACTATGATTTTTTATGAAATTTTTCGACATACTATACTATGACTTTTTTCATGAAATTTTTGAACATACTATAATGACTTTATTTTATCATAATATTGTTTAATATACTATAATATGACTGTTAGCACGACATTTTTCAAGATTCAATACTATGACCTGTTTTTCATGAAATTTTTCGACATACTATACTATGACTTTTTTTTCATGAAATTTTTGAACGTACTATAATGACTTTATTTTATCATAATATTGTTTAATATACTATAATATGACTGTTAGCATGACATTTTTCAAGATTCAATACTATGACCTGTTTTTCATGAAATTTTTCGACATGCTATACTGTGACTTTTTTTTCATGAAATTTTTGAATGTACTATAATGACTTTTTTCATGAAATTTTTGAACGTACTATAATGACTTTTTTCATGGAATTTTTGAACGTACTATAATGACTTTATTTTATCATAATATTGTTTAATATACTATAATATGACTGTTAGCACGACATTTTTCAAGATTCAATACTATGACCTGTTTTTCATGAAATTTTTCGACATACTATACTATGACTTTTTTTTCATGAAATTTTTGAACGTACTATAATGACTTTATTTTATCATAATATTGTTTAATATACTATAATATGACTGTTAGCCGACATTTTTCAAGATTCAATACTATGACCTGTTTTTCATGAAATTTTTCGACATACTATACTATGACTTTTTTTTCATGAAATTTTTGAACGTACTATAATGACTTTATTTTATCATAATATTGTTTAACATACTATAATATGACTTTTAGCATGAAATTTTTCAAGATTCAATACTCTGACCTGTTTTTCATGAAATTTTTCGACATGCTATACTATGACTTTTTTTTCATGAAATTTTTCGACATACTATACTATGACTTTTTTCATGAAATTTTTGAACGTACTATAATGACTTTATTTTATCATAATATTGTTTAATATACTATAATATGACTGTTAGCATGACATTTTTCAAGATTCAATACTATGACCTGTTTTTCATGAAATTTTTCGACATACTATACTATGACTTTTTTTTCATGAAATTTTTGAACGTACTATAATGACTTTATTTTATCATAATATTGTTTAATATACTATAATATGACTGTTAGCCGACATTTTTCAAGATTCAATACTATGACCTGTTTTTCATGAAATTTTTCGACATACTATACTATGACTTTTTTTTCATGAAATTTTTGAACGTACTATAATGACTTTATTTTATCATAATATTGTTTAATATACTATAATATGACTGTTAGCACGACATTTTTCAAGATTCAATACTATGACCTGTTTTTCATGAAATTTTTCGACATACTATACTATGACTTTTTTTTCATGAAATTTTTGAACGTACTATAATGACTTTATTTTATCATAATATTGTTTAATATACTATAATATGACTGTTAGCCGAAATTTTTCAAGATTCAATACTATGACCTGTTTTTCATGAAATTTTTCGACATACTATACTATGACTTTTTTTTCATGAAATTTTTGAACGTACTATAATGACTTTATTTTATCATAATATTGTTTAATATACTATAATATGACTGTTAGCACGACATTTTTCAAGATTCAATACTATGACCTGTTTTTCATGAAATTTTTCGACATACTATACTATGACTTTTTTTTCATGAAATTTTTGAACGTACTATAATGACTTTATTTTATCATAATATTGTTTAACATACTATAATATGACTTTTAGCATGAAATTTTTCAAGATTCAATACTATGACCTGTTTTTCATGAAATTTTTCGACATGCTATACTATGACTTTTTTTCATGAAATTTTTCGACATACTATACTATGACTTTTTTCATGAAATTTTTGAACATACTATAATGACTTTTTTTTTTTATTATAATTTTTATGAAATTTTTGAACGTACTATAATGACTTTATTTTATCATAATATTGTTTAATATACTATAATATGACTGTTAGCATGACATTTTTCAAGATTCGATACTATGACTTTTTTTTCATGAAATTTTTGAACATACTATAATGACTTTTTTCATGGAATTTTTGAACGTACTATAATGACTTTATTTTATCATAATATTGTTTAATATACTATAATATGACTTTTAGCATGAAATTTTTCAAGATTCGATACTATGACTTTTTTTCATGAAATTTTTCGACATACTATACTATGACTTTTTTCATGAAATTTTTGAACGTACTATAATGACTTTATTTTATCATAATATTGTTTAATATAATATAATATGACTGTTAGCCGACATTTTTCAAGATTCAATACTATGACCTGTTTTTCATGAAATTTTTCGACATACTATACTGTGACTTTTTTTTCATGAAATTTTTGAACGTACTATAATGACTTTATTTTATCATAATAATGTTTAATATACTATAATATGACTTTTAGCATGAAATTTTTCAAGATTCGATACTATGACTTTTTTTCATGAAATTTTTCGACATACTATACTATGACTTTTTTCATAAAATTTTTGAACGTACTATAATGACTTTATTTTATCATAATATTGTTTAACATACTATAATATGACTTTTAGCATGAAATTTTTCAAGATTCAATACTCTGACCTGTTTTTCATGAAATTTTTCGACATGCTATACTATGACTTTTTTTTCATGAAATTTTTCGACATACTATACTATGACTTTTTTCATGAAATTTTTGAACGTACTATAATGACTTTATTTTATCATAATATTGTTTAATATACTATAATATGACTGTTAGCACGACATTTTTCAAGATTCAATACTATGACCTGTTTTTCATGAAATTTTTCGACATACTATACTATGACTTTTTTTTCATGAAATTTTTGAACGTACTATAATGACTTTATTTTATCATAATATTGTTTAATATACTATAATATGACTGTTAGCATGACATTTTTCAAGATTCAATACTATGACCTGTTTTTCATGAAATTTTTCGACATACTATACTATGACTTTTTTTTCATGAAATTTTTGAACGTACTATAATGACTTTATTTTATCATAATATTGTTTAATATACTATAATATGACTGTTAGCATGACATTTTTCAAGATTCAATACTATGACCTGTTTTTCATGAAATTTTTCGACATACTATACTATGACTTTTTTTTCATGAAATTTTTGAACGTACTATAATGACTTTATTTTATCATAATATTGTTTAACATACTATAATATGACTTTTAGCATGAAATTTTTCAAGATTCAATACTCTTACCTGTTTTTCATGAAATTTTTCGACATGCTATACTATGACTTTTTTTTCATGAAATTTTTCGACATACTATACTATGACTTTTTTCATGAAATTTTTGAACATACTATAATGACTTTATTTTATCATAATATTGTTTAATATACTATAATATGACTGTTAGCACGACATTTTTCAAGATTCAATACTATGACCTGTTTTTCATGAAATTTTTCGACATACTATACTATGACTTTTTTTTCATGAAATTTTTGAACGTACTATAATGACTTTATTTTATCATAATATTGTTTAATATACTATAATATGACTGTTAGCATGACATTTTTCAAGATTCAATGCTATGACCTGTTTTTCATGAAATTTTTCGACATGCTATACTATGACTTTTTTTTCATGAAATTTTTGAACGTACTATAATGACTTTTTTCATGGAATTTTTGAACGTACTATAATGACTTTATTTTATCATAATATTGTTTAATATACTATAATATGACTTAGCATGAAATTTTTCAAGATTCAATACTATGACCTGTTTTTCATGAAATTTTTCGACATGCTATACTATGACTTTTTTCATGAAATTTTTGAACGTACTATAATGACTTTATTTTATCATAATATTGTTTAATATACTATAATATGACTGTTAGCACGACATTTTTCAAGATTCAATACTATGACCTGTTTTTCATGAAATTTTTCGACATACTATACTATGACTTTTTTTTCATGAAATTTTTGAACGTACTATAATGACTTTATTTTATCATAATATTGTTTAATATACTATAATATGACTGTTAGCCGACATTTTTCAAGATTCAATACTATGACCTGTTTTTCATGAAATTTTTCGACATACTATACTGTGACTTTTTTTTCATGAAATTTTTGAACGTACTATAATGACTTTATTTTATCATAATATTGTTTAACATACTATAATATGACTTTTAGCATGAAATTTTTCAAGATTCAATACTATGACCTGTTTTTCATGAAATTTTTCGACATGCTATACTATGACTTTTTTCATAAAATTTTTGAACGTACTATAATGACTTTATTTTATCATAATATTGTTTAACATACTATAATATGACTTTTAGCATGAAATTTTTCAAGATTCAATACTCTGACCTGTTTTTCATGAAATTTTTCGACATGCTATACTATGACTTTTTTTTCATGAAATTTTTCGACATACTATACTATGACTTTTTTCATGAAATTTTTGAACGTACTATAATGACTTTATTTTATCATAATATTGTTTAATATACTATAATATGACTGTTAGCACGACATTTTTCAAGATTCAATACTATGACCTGTTTTTCATGAAATTTTTCGACATGCTATACTGTGACTTTTTTTCATGAAATTTTTGAACGTACTATAATGACTTTATTTTATCATAATATTGTTTAATATACTATAATACGACTGTTAGCCGACATTTTTCAAGATTCAATACTATGACCTGTTTTTCATGAAATTTTTCGACATACTATACTATGACTTTTTTTTCATGAAATTTTTGAACGTACTATAATGACTTTATTTTATCATAATATTGTTTAATATACTATAATATGACTGTTAGCACGACATTTTTCAAGATTCAATACTATGACCTGTTTTTCATGAAATTTTTCGACATACTATACTATGACTTTTTTTTCATGAAATATTTGAACGTACTATAATGACTTTATTTTATCATAATATTGTTTAATATACTATAATATGACTGTTAGCCGACATTTTTCAAGATTCAATACTATGACCTGTTTTTCATGAAATTTTTCGACATACTATACTGTGACTTTTTTTTCATGAAATTTTTGAACGTACTATAATGACTTTATTTTATCATAATATTGTTTAATATACTATAATATGACTGTTAGCACGACATTTTTCAAGATTCAATACTATGACCTGTTTTTCATGAAATTTTTCGACATACTATACTATGACTTTTTTTTCATGAAATTTTTGAAGGTACTATAATGACTTTATTTTATCATAATATTGTTTAACATACTATAATATGACTTTTAGCATGAAATTTTTCAAGATTCAATACTCTGACCTGTTTTTCATGAAATTTTTCGACATGCTATACTATGACTTTTTTTTCATGAAATTTTTCGACATACTATACTATGACTTTTTTCATGAAATTTTTGAACATACTATAATGACTTTTTTCATGGAATTTTTGAATGTACTATAATGACTTTTTTCATGAAATTTTTGAACGTACTATAATGACTTTATTTTATCATAATATTGTTTAATATACTATAATATGACTTTTAGCATGAAATTTTTCAAGATTCGATACTATGACTTTTTTTCATGAAATTTTTCGACATACTATACTATGACTTTTTTCATGAAATTTTTGAACGTACTATAATGACTTTATTTTATCATAATATTGTTTAATATACTATAATATGACTGTTAGCCGACATTTTTCAAGATTCAATACTATGACCTGTTTTTCATGAAATTTTTCGACATACTATACTGTGACTTTTTTTTCATGAAATTTTTGAACGTACTATAATGACTTTATTTTATCATAATATTGTTTAACATACTATAATATGACTTTTAGCATGAAATTTTTCAAGATTCAATACTATGACCTGTTTTTCATGAAATTTTTCGACATGCTATACTATGACTTTTTTCATAAAATTTTTGAACGTACTATAATGACTTTATTTTATCATAATATTGTTTAACATACTATAATATGACTCTTAGCATGAAATTTTTCAAGATTCAATACTCTGACCTGTTTTTCATGAAATTTTTCGACATGCTATACTATGACTTTTTTTTCATGAAATTTTTCGACATACTATACTATGACTTTTTTCATGAAATTTTTGAACGTACTATAATGACTTTATTTTATCATAATATTGTTTAATATACTATAATATGACTGTTAGCACGACATTTTTCAAGATTCAATACTATGACCTGTTTTTCATGAAATTTTTCGACATACTATACTATGACTTTTTTTTCATGAAATTTTTGAACGTACTATAATGACTTTATTTTATCATAATATTGTTTAATATACTATAATATGACTGTTAGCACGACATTTTTCAAGATTCAATACTATGACCTGTTTTTCATGAAATTTTTCGACATACTATACTATGACTTTTTTTTTTTCATGAAATTTTTGAACGTACTATAATGACTTTATTTTATCATAATATTGTTTAATATACTATAATATGACTGTTAGCACGACATTTTTCAAGATTCAATACTATGACCTGTTTTTCATGAAATTTTTCGACATACCATACTATGACTTTTTTTTCATGAAATTTTTGAACGTACTATAATGACTTTATTTTATCATAATATTGTTTAACATACTATAATATGACTTTTAGCATGAAATTTTTCAAGATTCAATACTCTTACCTGTTTTTCATGAAATTTTTCGACATGCTATACTATGACTTTTTTTTCATGAAATTTTTCGACATACTATACTATGACTTTTTTCATGAAATTTTTGAACATACTATAATGACTTTATTTTATCATAATATTGTTTAATATACTATAATATGACTGTTAGCACGACATTTTTCAAGTTTCAATACTATGACCTGTTTTTCATGAAATTTTTCGACATACTATACTATGACTTTTTTTTCATGAAATTTTTGAACGTACTATAATGACTTTATTTTATCATAATATTGTTTAATATACTATAATATGACTGTTAGCACGACATTTTTCAAGATTCAATGCTATGACCTGTTTTTCATGAAATTTTTCGACATGCTATACTATGACTTTTTTTTCATGAAATTTTTGAACGTACTATAATGACTTTTTTCATGGAATTTTTGAACGTACTATAATGACTTTATTTTATCATAATATTGTTTAATATACTATAATATGACTTAGCATGAAATTTTTCAAGATTCAATACTATGACCTGTTTTTCATGAAATTTTTCGACATGCTATACTATGACTTTTTTCATGAAATTTTTGAACGTACTATAATGACTTTATTTTATCATAATATTGTTTAATATACTATAATATGACTGTTAGCATGACATTTTTCAAGATTCAATACTATGACCTGTTTTTCATGAAATTTTTCGACATACTATACTATGACTTTTTTTTCATGAAATTTTTGAACGTACTATAATGACTTTATTTTATCATAATATTGTTTAATATACTATAATATGACTGTTAGCCGACATTTTTCAAGATTCAATACTATGACCTGTTTTTCATGAAATTTTTCGACATACTATACTGTGACTTTTTTTTCATGAAATTTTTGAACGTACTATAATGACTTTATTTTATCATAATATTGTTTAACATACTATAATATGACTTTTAGCATGAAATTTTTCAAGATTCAATACTATGACCTGTTTTTCATGAAATTTTTCGACATGCTATACTATGACTTTTTTCATAAAATTTTTGAACGTACTATAATGACTTTATTTTATCATAATATTGTTTAACATACTATAATATGACTTTTAGCATGAAATTTTTCAAGATTCAATACTCTGACCTGTTTTTCATGAAATTTTTCGACATGCTATACTATGACTTTTTTTTCATGAAATTTTTCGACATACTATACTATGACTTTTTTCATGAAATTTTTGAACGTACTATAATGACTTTATTTTATCATAATATTGTTTAATATACTATAATATGACTGTTAGCACGACATTTTTCAAGATTCAATACTATGACCTGTTTTTCATGAAATTTTTCGACATGCTATACTGTGACTTTTTTTCATGAAATTTTTGAACGTACTATAATGACTTTATTTTATCATAATATTGTTTAATATACTATAATACGACTGTTAGCCGACATTTTTCAAGATTCAATACTATGACCTGTTTTTCATGAAATTTTTCGACATACTATACTATGACTTTTTTTTCATGAAATTTTTGAACGTACTATAATGACTTTATTTTATCATAATATTGTTTAATATACTATAATATGACTGTTAGCACGACATTTTTCAAGATTCAATACTATGACCTGTTTTTCATGAAATTTTTCGACATACTATACTATGACTTTTTTTTCATGAAATATTTGAACGTACTATAATGACTTTATTTTATCATAATATTGTTTAATATACTATAATATGACTGTTAGCCGACATTTTTCAAGATTCAATACTATGACCTGTTTTTCATGAAATTTTTCGACATACTATACTGTGACTTTTTTTTCATGAAATTTTTGAACGTACTATAATGACTTTATTTTATCATAATATTGTTTAATATACTATAATATGACTGTTAGCACGACATTTTTCAAGATTCAATACTATGACCTGTTTTTCATGAAATTTTTCGACATACTATACTATGACTTTTTTTTCATGAAATTTTTGAAGGTACTATAATGACTTTATTTTATCATAATATTGTTTAACATACTATAATATGACTTTTAGCATGAAATTTTTCAAGATTCAATACTCTGACCTGTTTTTCATGAAATTTTTCGACATGCTATACTATGACTTTTTTTTCATGAAATTTTTCGACATACTATACTATGACTTTTTTCATGAAATTTTTGAACATACTATAATGACTTTTTTCATGGAATTTTTGAATGTACTATAATGACTTTTTTCATGAAATTTTTGAACGTACTATAATGACTTTTTTCATGGAATTTTTGAACGTACTATAATGACTTTATTTTATCATAATATTGTTTAATATACTATAATATGACTTTTAGCATGAAATTTTTCAAGATTCGATACTATGACTTTTTTTCATGAAATTTTTCGACATACTATACTATGACTTTTTTCATGAAATTTTTGAACGTACTATAATGACTTTATTTTATCATAATATTGTTTAATATACTATAATATGACTGTTAGCCGACATTTTTCAAGATTCAATACTATGACCTGTTTTTCATGAAATTTTTCGACATACTATACTGTGACTTTTTTTTCATGAAATTTTTGAACGTACTATAATGACTTTATTTTATCATAATATTGTTTAACATACTATAATATGACTTTTAGCATGAAATTTTTCAAGATTCAATACTATGACCTGTTTTTCATGAAATTTTTCGACATGCTATACTATGACTTTTTTCATAAAATTTTTGAACGTACTATAATGACTTTATTTTATCATAATATTGTTTAACATACTATAATATGACTCTTAGCATGAAATTTTTCAAGATTCAATACTCTGACCTGTTTTTCATGAAATTTTTCGACATGCTATACTATGACTTTTTTTTCATGAAATTTTTCGACATACTATACTATGACTTTTTTCATGAAATTTTTGAACGTACTATAATGACTTTATTTTATCATAATATTGTTTAATATACTATAATATGACTGTTAGCACGACATTTTTCAAGATTCAATACTATGACCTGTTTTTCATGAAATTTTTCGACATACTATACTATGACTTTTTTTTCATGAAATTTTTGAACGTACTATAATGACTTTATTTTATCATAATATTGTTTAATATACTAAAATATGACTGTTAGCCGACATTTTTCAAGATTCAATACTATGACCTTTTTTTCATGAAATTTTTCGACATACTATACTATGACTTTTTTTTCATGAAATTTTTGAACGTACTATAATGACTTTATTTTATCATAATATTGTTTAATATACTATAATATGACTGTTAGCACGACATTTTTCAAGATTCAATACTATGACCTGTTTTTCATGAAATTTTTCGACATACTATACTATGACTTTTTTTTCATGAAATTTTTGAACGTACTATAATGACTTTATTTTATCATAATATTGTTTAATATACTATAATATGACTGTTAGCCGACATTTTTCAAGATTCAATACTATGACCTGTTTTTCATGAAATTTTTCGACATACTATACTATGACTTTTTTTTCATGAAATTTTTGAACGTACTATAATGACTTTATTTTATCATAATATTGTTTAATATACTATAATATGACTGTTAGCACGACATTTTTCAAGATTCAATACTATGACCTGTTTTTCATGAAATTTTTCGACATACTATACTATGACTTTTTTTTCATGAAATTTTTGAACGTACTATAATGACTTTATTTTATCATAATATTGTTTAATATACTATAATATGACTGTTAGCACGACATTTTTCAAGATCCAATACTATGACCTGTTTTTCATGAAATTTTTCGACATGCTATACTATGACTTTTTTTTCATGAAATTTTTGAACGTACTATAATGACTTTTTTCATGAAATTTTTGAACGTACTATAATGACTTTTTTCATGGAATTTTTGAACGTACTATAATGACTTTATTTTATCATAATATTGTTTAATATACTATAATATGACTTAGCATGAAATTTTTCAAGATTCAATACTCTGACCTGTTTTTCATGAAATTTTTCGACATGCTATACTATGACTTTTTTTTCATGAAATTTTTCGACATACTATACTATGACTTTTTTCATGAAATTTTTGAACGTACTATAATGACTTTATTTTATCATAATATTGTTTAATATACTATAATATGACTGTTAGCACGACATTTTTCAAGATTCAATACTATGACCTGTTTTTCATGAAATTTTTCGACATACTATACTATGACTTTTTTTTCATGAAATTTTTGAACGTACTATAATGACTTTATTTTATCATAATATTGTTTAATATACTATAATATGACTGTTAGCCGACATTTTTCAAGATTCAATACTATGACCTGTTTTTCATGAAATTTTTCGACATACTATACTATGACTTTTTTTTCATGAAATTTTTGAACGTACTATAATGACTTTATTTTATCATAATATTGTTTAATATACTATATTATGACTGTTAGCATGACATTTTTCAAGATTCAATACTATGACCTGTTTTTCATGAAATTTTTCGACATACTATACTATGACTTTTTTTTCATGAAATTTTTGAACGTGCTATAATGACTTTATTTTAACATAATATTGTTTAATATACTATAATATGACTGTTAGCACGACATTTTTCAAGATTCAATACTATGACCTGTTTTTCATGAAATTTTTCGACATGCTATACTATGACTTTTTTTTCATGAAATTTTTGAACGTACTATAATGACTTTTTTCATGGAATTTTTGAACGTACTATAATGACTTTATTTTATCATAATATTGTTTAATATACTATAATATGACTGTTAGCACGACATTTTTCAAGATTCAATACTATGACCTGTTTTTCATGAAATTTTTCGACATACTATACTATGACTTTTTTCATGAAATTTTTCGACATACTATACTATGACTTTTTTTTCATGAAATTTTTGAACGTACTATAATGACTTTTTTCATGAAATTTTTGAACGTACTATAATGACTTTATTTTATCATAATATTGTTTAATATACTATAATATGACTTTTAGCATGAAATTTTTCAAGATTCGATACTGACTTCTTCATGAAATTTTTCGACATACTATAATGACTTTATTTTATCATAATATTGTTTAACATACTATAATATGACTTAGCATGAAATTTTTCAAGATTCAATACTATGACCTGTTTTTCATGAAATTTTTCGACATGCTATACTATGACTGTTAGCATGAAATTTTTCAAGATTCAATACTCTGACCTGTTTTTCATGAAATTTTTCGACATGCTATACTATGACTTTTTTTCATGAAATTTTTCGACATACTATACTATGACTTTTTTCATGAAATTTTTGAACGTACTATAATGACTTTTTTCATGGAATTTTTGAACGTACTATAATGACTTTATTTTATCATAATATTGTTTAATATACTATAATATGACTTAGCATGAAATTTTTCAAGATTCAATACTCTGACCTGTTTTTCATGAAATTTTTCGACATGCTATACTATGACTTTTTTTTCATGAAATTTTTCGACATACTATACTATGACTTTTTTCATGAAATTTTTGAACGTACTATAAAGACTTTTTTCATGAAATTTTTGAACGTACTATAATGACTTTTTTCATGGAATTTTTGAACGTACTATAATGACTTTATTTTATCATAATATTGTTTAATATACTATAATATGACTTTTAGCATGAAATTTTTCAAGATTCGATACTATGACTTTTTTCATGAAATTTTTCGACATACTATAATGACTTTATTTTATCATAATATTGTTTAACATACTATAATATGACTTAGCATGAAATTTTTCAAGATTCAATACTATGACCTGTTTTTCATGAAATTTTTCGATATGCTATACTATGACTGTTAGCATGAAATTTTTCAAGATTCGATACTATGACTTTTTTTCATGAAATTTTTCGACATACTATACTATGACTTTTTTCATGAAATTTTTGAACGTACTATAATGACTTTATTTTATCATATTGTTTAATATACTATAATATGACTGTTAGCCGACATTTTTCAAGATTCAATACTATGACCTGTTTTTCATGAAATTTTTCGACATACTATACTATGACTTTTTTTTCATGAAATTTTTGAACGTAATATAATGACTTTATTTTATCATAATATTGTTTAATATACTATAATATGACTTTTAGCATGAAATTTTTCAAGATTCGATACTATGACTTTTTTTCATGAAATTTTTCGACATACTATACTATGACTGTTAGCATGAAATTTTTCAAGATTCGATACTATGACTTTTTTTCATGAAATTTTTCGACATACTATACTATCACTTTTTTCATGAAATTTTTGAACGTAGTATAATGACTTTATTTTATCATAATATTGTTTAACATACTATAATATGACTTAGCATGAAATTTTTCAAGATTCAATACTATGACCTGTTTTTCATAAAATTTTTCGACATGCTATACTGTGACTTTTTTTCATGAAATTTTTCGACATACTATACTATGACTTTTTTCATGAAATTTTTGAACGTACTATAATGACTTTATTTTATCATAATATTGTTTAATATACTATAATATGACTGTTAGCATGAAATTTTTCAAGATTCAATACTATGACCTGTTTTTCATGAAATTTTTCGACATACTATACTATGACTTTTTTTTTCATGAAATTTTTCGACATACTATACTATGACTTTTTTCATGAAATTTTTGAACGTACTATAATGACTTTATTTTATCATAATATTGTTTAATATACTATAATATGACTGTTAGCACGACATTTTCAAGATTCAATACTATGACCTGTTTTTCATGAAATTTTTCGACATGCTATACTATGACTTTTTTTTCATGAAATTTTTGAACGTACTATAATGACTTTATTTTATCATAATATTGTTTAACATACTATAATATGACTGTTAGCATGACATTTTTTAAGATTCAATACTATGACCTGTTTTTCATGAAATTTTTCGACATGCTATACTATGACATTTTTTTCATGAAATTTTTCGACATACTATACTATGACTTTTTTCATGAAATTTTTGAACATACTATAATGACTTTTTTATGAATTTTTAATGTACTATAATGACTTTTTTCATGAAATTTTTGAACGTACTATAATGACTTTATTTTATCATAATATTGTTTAATATACTATAATATGACTGTTAGCATGACATTTTTCAAGATTCGATACTATGACTTTTTTTTCATGAAATTTTTGAACATACTATAATGACTTTTTTCATGGAATTTTTGAACGTACTATAATGACTTTATTTTATCATAATATTGTTTAATATACTATAATATGACTTTTAGCATGAAATTTTTCAAGATTCGATACTATGACTTTTTTTCATGAAATTTTTCGACATACTATACTATGACTTTTTTCATGAAATTTTTGAACGTACTATAATGACTTTATTTTATCATAATATTGTTTAATATACTATAATATGACTGTTAGCCGACATTTTTCAAGATTCAATACTATGACCTGTTTTTCATGAAATTTTTCGACATACTATACTGTGACTTTTTTTCATGAAATTTTTGAACGTACTATAATGACTTTATTTTATCATAATATTGTTTAACATACTATAATATGACTTTTAGCATGAAATTTTTCAAGATTCGATACTATGACTTTTTTTCATGAAATTTTTCGACATACTATACTATGACTTTTTTCATAAAATTTTTGAACGTACTATAATGACTTTATTTTATCATAATATTGTTTAACATACTATAATATGACTTTTAGCATGAAATTTTTCAAGATTCAATACTCTGACCTGTTTTTCATGAAATTTTTCGACATGCTATACTATGACTTTTTTTTCATGAAATTTTTCGACATACTATACTATGACTTTTTTCATGAAATTTTTGAACGTACTATAATGACTTTATTTTATCATAATATTGTTTAATATACTATAATATGACTGTTAGCACGACATTTTTCAAGATTCAATACTATGACCTGTTTTTCATGAAATTTTTCGACATACTATACTATGACTTTTTTTTCATGAAATTTTTGAACGTACTATAATGACTTTATTTTATCATAATATTGTTTAATATACTATAATATGACTGTTAGCATGACATTTTTCAAGATTCAATACTATGACCTGTTTTTCATGAAATTTTTCGACATACTATACTATGACTTTTTTTTCATGAAATTTTTGAACGTACTATAATGACTTTATTTTATCATAATATTGTTTAATATACTATAATATGACTGTTAGCATGACATTTTTCAAGATTCAATACTATGACCTGTTTTTCATGAAATTTTTCGACATACCATACTATGACTTTTTTTTCATGAAATTTTTGAACGTACTATAATGACTTTATTTTATCATAATATTGTTTAACATACTATAATATGACTTTTAGCATGAAATTTTTCAAGATTCAATACTCTTACCTGTTTTTCATGAAATTTTTCGACATGCTATACTATGACTTTTTTTTCATGAAATTTTTCGACATACTATACTATGACTTTTTTCATGAAATTTTTGAACATACTATAATGACTTTATTTTATCATAATATTGTTTAATATACTATAATATGACTGTTAGCATGACATTTTTCAAGTTTCAATACTATGACCTGTTTTTCATGAAATTTTTCGACATACTATACTATGACTTTTTTTTCATGAAATTTTTGAACGTACTATAATGACTTTATTTTATCATAATATTGTTTAATATACTATAATATGACTGTTAGCACGACATTTTTCAAGATTCAATGCTATGACCTGTTTTTCATGAAATTTTTCGACATGCTATACTATGACTTTTTTTTCATGAAATTTTTGAACGTACTATAATGACTTTTTTCATGGAATCTTTGAACGTACTATAATGACTTTATTTTATCATAATATTGTTTAATATACTATAATATGACTTAGCATGAAATTTTTCAAGATTCAATACTATGACCTGTTTTTCATGAAATTTTTCGACATGCTATACTATGACTTTTTTCATGAAATTTTTGAACGTACTATAATGACTTTATTTTATCATAATATTGTTTAATATACTATAATATGACTGTTAGCATGACATTTTTCAAGATTCAATACTATGACCTGTTTTTCATGAAATTTTTCGACATACTATACTATGACTTTTTTTTCATGAAATTTTTGAACGTACTATAATGACTTTATTTTATCATAATATTGTTTAATATACTATAATATGACTGTTAGCCGACATTTTTCAAGATTCAATACTATGACCTGTTTTTCATGAAATTTTTCGACATACTATACTGTGACTTTTTTTTTCATGAAATTTTTGAACGTACTATAATGACTTTATTTTATCATAATATTGTTTAACATACTATAATATGACTTTTAGCATGAAATTTTTCAAGATTCAATACTATGACCTGTTTTTCATGAAATTTTTCGACATACTATACTATGACTTTTTTCATGAAATTTTTGAACGTACTATAATGACTTTATTTTATCATAATATTGTTTAACATACTATAATATGACTTTTAGCATGAAATTTTTCAAGATTCAATACTCTGACCTGTTTTTCATGAAATTTTTCGACATGCTATACTATGACTTTTTTTTCATGAAATTTTTCGACATACTATACTATGACTTTTTTCATGAAATTTTTGAACGTACTATAATGACTTTATTTTATCATAATATTGTTTAATATACTATAATATGACTGTTAGCACGACATTTTTCAAGATTCAATACTATGACCTGTTTTTCATGAAATTTTTCGACATGCTATACTGTGACTTTTTTTCATGAAATTTTTGAACGTACTATAATGACTTTATTTTATCATAATATTGTTTAATATACTATAATATGACTGTTAGCCGACATTTTTCAAGATTCAATACTATGACCTGTTTTTCATGAAATTTTTCGACATACTATACTATGACTTTTTTTTTCATGAAATTTTTGAACGTACTATAATGACTTTATTTTATCATAATATTGTTTAATATACTATAATATGACTGTTAGCACGACATTTTTCAAGATTCAATACTATGACCTGTTTTTCATGAAATTTTTCGACATACTATACTATGACTTTTTTTTCATGAAATATTTGAACGTACTATAATGACTTTATTTTATCATAATATTGTTTAATATACTATAATATGACTGTTAGCCGACATTTTTCAAGATTCAATACTATGACCTGTTTTTCATGAAATTTTTCGACATACTATACTGTGACTTTTTTTTCATGAAATTTTTGAACGTACTATAATGACTTTATTTTATCATAATATTGTTTAATATACTATAATATGACTGTTAGCACGACATTTTTCAAGATTCAATACTATGACCTGTTTTTCATGAAATTTTTCGACATACTATACTATGACTTTTTTTTCATGAAATTTTTGAAGGTACTATAATGACTTTATTTTATCATAATATTGTTTAACATACTATAATATGACTTTTAGCATGAAATTTTTCAAGATTCAATACTCTGACCTGTTTTTCATGAAATTTTTCGACATGCTATACTATGACTTTTTTTTCATGAAATTTTTCGACATACTATACTATGACTTTTTTCATGAAATTTTTGAACATACTATAATGACTTTTTTCATGGAATTTTTGAATGTACTATAATACTTTTTTATGAAATTTTTGAACGTACTATAATACTTTTTATGGATTTTTGAAGTACTATAATGACTTTATTTTATCATAATATTGTTTAATATACTATAATATGACTTTTAGCATGAAATTTTTCAAGATTCGATACTATGACTTTTTTTCATGAAATTTTTCGACATACTATACTATGACTTTTTTCATGAAATTTTTGAACGTACTATAATGACTTTATTTTATCATAATATTGTTTAATATACTATAATATGACTGTTAGCCGACATTTTTCAAGATTCAATACTATGACCTGTTTTTCATGAAATTTTTCGACATACTATACTGTGACTTTTTTTTCATGAAATTTTTGAACGTACTATAATGACTTTATTTTATCATAATATTGTTTATCATACTATAATATGACTTTTAGCATGAAATTTTTCAAGATTCAATACTATGACCTGTTTTTCATGAAATTTTTCGACATGCTATACTATGACTTTTTTCATAAAATTTTTGAACGTACTATAATGACTTTATTTTATCATAATATTGTTTAACATACTATAATATGACTCTTAGCATGAAATTTTTCAAGATTCAATACTCTGACCTGTTTTTCATGAAATTTTTCGACATGCTATACTATGACTTTTTTTTCATGAAATTTTTCGACATACTATACTATGACTTTTTTCATGAAATTTTTGAACGTACTATAATGACTTTATTTTATCATAATATTGTTTAATATACTATAATATGACTGTTAGCACGACATTTTTCAAGATTCAATACTATGACCTGTTTTTCATGAAATTTTTCGACATACTATACTATGACTTTTTTTTCATGAAATTTTTGAACGTACTATAATGACTTTATTTTATCATAATATTGTTTAATATACTAAAATATGACTGTTAGCCGACATTTTTCAAGATTCAATACTATGACCTTTTTTTCATGAAATTTTTCGACATACTATACTATGACTTTTTTTTCATGAAATTTTTGAACGTACTATAATGACTTTATTTTATCATAATATTGTTTAATATACTATAATATGACTGTTAGCACGACATTTTTCAAGATTCAATACTATGACCTGTTTTTCATGAAATTTTTCGACATACTATACTATGACTTTTTTTTCATGAAATTTTTGAACGTACTATAATGACTTTATTTTATCATAATATTGTTTAATATACTATAATATGACTGTTAGCCGACATTTTTCAAGATTCAATACTATGACCTGTTTTTCATGAAATTTTTCGACATACTATACTATGACTTTTTTTTCATGAAATTTTTGAACGTACTATAATGACTTTATTTTATCATAATATTGTTTAATATACTATAATATGACTGTTAGCACGACATTTTTCAAGATTCAATACTATGACCTGTTTTTCATGAAATTTTTCGACATACTATACTATGACTTTTTTTTCATGAAATTTTTGAACGTACTATAATGACTTTATTTTATCATAATATTGTTTAATATACTATAATATGACTGTTAGCATGACATTTTTCAAGATCCAATACTATGACCTGTTTTTCATGAAATTTTTCGACATGCTATACTATGACTTTTTTTTCATGAAATTTTTGAACGTACTATAATGACTTTTTTCATGAAATTTTTGAACGTACTATAATGACTTTTTTCATGGAATTTTTGAACGTACTATAATGACTTTATTTTATCATAATATTGTTTAATATACTATAATATGACTTAGCATGAAATTTTTCAAGATTCAATACTCTGACCTGTTTTTCATGAAATTTTTCGACATGCTATACTATGACTTTTTTTTCATGAAATTTTTCGACATACTATACTATGACTTTTTTCATGAAATTTTTGAACGTACTATAATGACTTTATTTTATCATAATATTGTTTAATATACTATAATATGACTGTTAGCACGACATTTTTCAAGATTCAATACTATGACCTGTTTTTCATGAAATTTTTCGACATACTATACTATGACTTTTTTTTCATGAAATTTTTGAACGTACTATAATGACTTTATTTTATCATAATATTGTTTAATATACTATAATATGACTGTTAGCCGACATTTTTCAAGATTCAATACTATGACCTGTTTTTCATGAAATTTTTCGACATACTATACTATGACTTTTTTTTCATGAAATTTTTGAACGTACTATAATGACTTTATTTTATCATAATATTGTTTAATATACTATATTATGACTGTTAGCACGACATTTTTCAAGATTCAATACTATGACCTGTTTTTCATGAAATTTTTCGACATACTATACTATGACTTTTTTTTCATGAAATTTTTGAACGTGCTATAATGACTTTATTTTAACATAATATTGTTTAATATACTATAATATGACTGTTAGCATGACATTTTTCAAGATTCAATACTATGACCTGTTTTTCATGAAATTTTTCGACATGCTATACTATGACTTTTTTTTCATGAAATTTTTGAACGTACTATAATGACTTTTTTCATGGAATTTTTGAACGTACTATAATGACTTTATTTTATCATAATATTGTTTAATATACTATAATATGACTGTTAGCATGACATTTTTCAAGATTCAATACTATGACCTGTTTTTCATGAAATTTTTCGACATACTATACTATGACTTTTTTCATGAAATTTTTCGACATACTATACTATGACTTTTTTTTCATGAAATTTTTGAACGTACTATAATGACTTTTTTCATGAAATTTTTGAACGTACTATAATGACTTTATTTTATCATAATATTGTTTAATATACTATAATATGACTTTTAGCATGAAATTTTTCAAGATTCGATACTGACTTTTCTTCATGAAATTTTTCGACATACTATAATGACTTTATTTTATCATAATATTGTTTAACATACTATAATATGACTTAGCATGAAATTTTTCAAGATTCAATACTATGACCTGTTTTTCATGAAATTTTTCGACATGCTATACTATGACTGTTAGCATGAAATTTTTCAAGATTCAATACTCTGACCTGTTTTTCATGAAATTTTTCGACATGCTATACTATGACTTTTTTTCATGAAATTTTTCGACATACTATACTATGACTTTTTTCATGAAATTTTTGAACGTACTATAATGACTTTATTTTATCATAACATTGTTTAATATACTATAATATGACTTTTAGCATGAAATTTTTCAAGATTCAATACTATGACCTGTTTTTCATGAAATTTTTCGACATGCTATACTATGACTTTTTTCATAAAATTTTTGAACGTACTATAATGACTTTATTTTATCATAATATTGTTTAACATACTATAATATGACTCTTAGCATGAAATTTTTCAAGATTCAATACTCTGACCTGTTTTTCATGAAATTTTTCGACATGCTATACTATGACTTTTTTTTCATGAAATTTTTCGACATACTATACTATGACTTTTTTCATGAAATTTTTGAACGTACTATAATGACTTTATTTTATCATAATATTGTTTAATATACTATAATATGACTGTTAGCACGACATTTTTCAAGATTCAATACTATGACCTGTTTTTCATGAAATTTTTCGACATACTATACTATGACTTTTTTTTCATGAAATTTTTGAACGTACTATAATGACTTTATTTTATCATAATATTGTTTAATATACTAAAATATGACTGTTAGCCGACATTTTTCAAGATTCAATACTATGACCTTTTTTTCATGAAATTTTTCGACATACTATACTATGACTTTTTTTTCATGAAATTTTTGAACGTACTATAATGACTTTATTTTATCATAATATTGTTTAATATACTATAATATGACTGTTAGCACGACATTTTTCAAGATTCAATACTATGACCTGTTTTTCATGAAATTTTTCGACATACTATACTATGACTTTTTTTTCATGAAATTTTTGAACGTACTATAATGACTTTATTTTATCATAATATTGTTTAATATACTATAATATGACTGTTAGCCGACATTTTTCAAGATTCAATACTATGACCTGTTTTTCATGAAATTTTTCGACATACTATACTATGACTTTTTTTTCATGAAATTTTTGAACGTACTATAATGACTTTATTTTATCATAATATTGTTTAATATACTATAATATGACTGTTAGCATGACATTTTTCAAGATTCAATACTATGACCTGTTTTTCATGAAATTTTTCGACATACTATACTATGACTTTTTTTTCATGAAATTTTTGAACGTACTATAATGACTTTATTTTATCATAATATTGTTTAATATACTATAATATGACTGTTAGCACGACATTTTTCAAGATCCAATACTATGACCTGTTTTTCATGAAATTTTTCGACATGCTATACTATGACTTTTTTTTCATGAAATTTTTGAACGTACTATAATGACTTTTTTCATGAAATTTTTGAACGTACTATAATGACTTTTTTCATGGAATTTTTGAACGTACTATAATGACTTTATTTTATCATAATATTGTTTAATATACTATAATATGACTTAGCATGAAATTTTTCAAGATTCAATACTCTGACCTGTTTTTCATGAAATTTTTCGACATGCTATACTATGACTTTTTTTTCATGAAATTTTTCGACATACTATACTATGACTTTTTTCATGAAATTTTTGAACGTACTATAATGACTTTATTTTATCATAATATTGTTTAATATACTATAATATGACTGTTAGCATGACATTTTTCAAGATTCAATACTATGACCTGTTTTTCATGAAATTTTTCGACATACTATACTATGACTTTTTTTTCATGAAATTTTTGAACGTACTATAATGACTTTATTTTATCATAATATTGTTTAATATACTATAATATGACTGTTAGCCGACATTTTTCAAGATTCAATACTATGACCTGTTTTTCATGAAATTTTTCGACATACTATACTATGACTTTTTTTTCATGAAATTTTTGAACGTACTATAATGACTTTATTTTATCATAATATTGTTTAATATACTATATTATGACTGTTAGCACGACATTTTTCAAGATTCAATACTATGACCTGTTTTTCATGAAATTTTTCGACATACTATACTATGACTTTTTTTTCATGAAATTTTTGAACGTGCTATAATGACTTTATTTTAACATAATATTGTTTAATATACTATAATATGACTGTTAGCATGACATTTTTCAAGATTCAATACTATGACCTGTTTTTCATGAAATTTTTCGACATGCTATACTATGACTTTTTTTTCATGAAATTTTTGAACGTACTATAATGACTTTTTTCATGGAATTTTTGAACGTACTATAATGACTTTATTTTATCATAATATTGTTTAATATACTATAATATGACTGTTAGCACGACATTTTTCAAGATTCAATACTATGACCTGTTTTTCATGAAATTTTTCGACATACTATACTATGACTTTTTTCATGAAATTTTTCGACATACTATACTATGACTTTTTTTATTGAAATTTTTGAACGTACTATAATGACTTTTTTCATGAAATTTTTGAACGTACTATAATGACTTTATTTTATCATAATATTGTTTAATATACTATAATATGACTTTTAGCATGAAATTTTTCAAGATTCGATACTGACTTTTTTTCTTCATGAAATTTTTCTGACATACTATAATGACTTTATTTTATCATAATATTGTTTAACATACTATAATATGACTTTAGCATGAAATTTTTCAAGATTCAATACTATGACCTGTTTTTCATGAAATTTTTCGACATGCTATACTATGACTGTTAGCATGAAATTTTTCAAGATTCAATACTCTGACCTGTTTTTCATGAAATTTTTCGACATGCTATACTATGACTTTTTTTTCATGAAATTTTTCGACATACTATACTATGACTTTTTTCATGAAATTTTTGAACGTACTATAATGACTTTATTTTATCATAATATTGTTTAATATACTATAATATGACTTTTAGCATGAAATTTTTCAAGATTCGATACTATGACTTTTTTTCATGAAATTTTTCGACATACTATACTATGACTTTTTTCATGAAATTTTTGAACGTACTATAATGACTTTTTTCATGGAATTTTTGAACGTACTATAATGACTTTATTTTATCATAATATTGTTTAATATACTATAATATGACTTTAGCATGAAATTTTTCAAGATTCAATACTCTGACCTGTTTTTCATGAAATTTTTCGACATGCTATACTATGACTTTTTTTTCATGAAATTTTTCGACATACTATACTATGACTTTTTTCATGAAATTTTTGAACGTACTATAAAGACTTTTTTCATGAAATTTTTGAACGTACTATAATGACTTTTTTCATGGAATTTTTGAACGTACTATAATGACTTTATTTTATCATAATATTGTTTAATATACTATAATATGACTTTTAGCATGAAATTTTTCAAGATTCGATACTATGACTTTTTTCATGAAATTTTTCGACATACTATAATGACTTTATTTTATCATAATATTGTTTAACATACTATAATATGACTTAGCATGAAATTTTTCAAGATTCAATACTATGACCTGTTTTTCATGAAATTTTTCGATATGCTATACTATGACTGTTAGCATGAAATTTTTCAAGATTCGATACTATGACTTTTTTTCATGAAATTTTTCGACATACTATACTATGACTTTTTTCATGAAATTTTTGAACGTACTATAATGACTTTATTTTATCATATTGTTTAATATACTATAATATGACTGTTAGCAGACATTTTTCAAGATTCAATACTATGACCTGTTTTTCATGAAATTTTTCGACATACTATACTATGACTTTTTTTTCATGAAATTTTTGAACGTAATATAATGACTTTATTTTATCATAATATTGTTTAATATACTATAATATGACTTTTAGCATGAAATTTTTCAAGATTCGATACTATGACTTTTTTTCATGAAATTTTTCGACATACTATACTATGACTGTTAGCATGAAATTTTTCAAGATTCGATACTATGACTTTTTTTCATGAAATTTTTCGACATACTATACTATCACTTTTTTCATGAAATTTTTGAACGTAGTATAATGACTTTATTTTATCATAATATTGTTTAACATACTATAATATGACTTAGCATGAAATTTTTCAAGATTCAATACTATGACCTGTTTTTCATAAAATTTTTCGACATGCTATACTGTGACTTTTTTTCATGAAATTTTTCGACATACTATACTATGACTTTTTTCATGAAATTTTTGAACGTACTATAATGACTTTATTTTATCATAATATTGTTTAATATAATATAATATGACTGTTAGCATGAAATTTTTCAAGATTCAATACTATGACCTGTTTTTCATGAAATTTTTCGACATACTATACTATGACTTTTTTTTTCATGAAATTTTTCGACATACTATACTATGACTTTTTTCATGAAATTTTTGAACGTACTATAATGACTTTATTTTATCATAATATTGTTTAATATACTATAATATGACTGTTAGCATGACATTTTCAAGATTCAATACTATGACCTGTTTTTCATGAAATTTTTCGACATGCTATACTATGACTTTTTTTTCATGAAATTTTTGAACGTACTATAATGACTTTATTTTATCATAATATTGTTTAACATACTATAATATGACTGTTAGCATGATATTTTTTAAGATTCAATACTATGACCTGTATTTCATGAAATTTTTCGACATGCTATACTATGACATTTTTTTCATGAAATTTTTCGACATACTATACTATGACTTTTTTCATGAAATTTTTGAACGTACTATAATGACTTTATTTTATCATAATATTGTTTAATATACTATAATATGACTTAGCATGAAATTTTTCAAGATTCAATACTATGACTTTTTTTCATGAAATTTTTCGACATACTATACTATGACTTTTTTTTCATGAAATTTTTCGACATACTATACTATGACTTTTTTCATGAAATTTTTGAACGTACTATAATGACTTTATTTTATCATAATATTGTTTAATATACTATAATATGACTGTTAGCACGACATTTTTCAAGATTCAATACTATGACCTTTTTTCATGAAATTTTTCGACATACTATACTATGACTTTTTTCATGAAATTTTTGAACATAATATAATGACTTTATTTTATCATAATATTGTTTAACATACTATAATATGACTGTTAACATGAATTTTTTCAAGATTCAATACTATGACCTGTTTTTCATGAAATCTTTCGACATGCTATACTGTGACTTTTTTTTCATGAAATTTTTCGACATACTATACTATGACTTTTTTCATGAAATTTTTGAACGTACTATAATGACTTTATTTTATCATAATATTGTTTAATATACTATAATATGACTGTTAGCATGAAATTTTTTAAGATTCAATACTATGACCTGTATTTCATAAATTTTTCGACATGCTATACTATGACTTTTTTTTCATGAAATTTTTCGACATACTATACTATGACTTTTTTCATGAAATTTTTGAACGTACTATAATGACTTTATTTTATCATAATATTGTTTAATATACTATAATATGACTTTTAGCATGAAATTTTTCAAGATTCGATACTATGACTTTTTTTCATGAAATTTTTCGACATACTATACTATCACTTTTTTCATGAAATTTTTGAACGTACTATAATGACTTTATTTTATCATAATATTGTTTAACATACTATAATATGACTTAGCATGAAATTTTTCAAGATTCAATACTATGACCTGTTTTTCATGAAATTTTTCGACATGCTATACTATGACTTTAGCATGAAATTTTTCAAGATTCAATACTATGACTTTTTTCATGAAATTTTTGAACGTACTATAATGACTTTATTTTATCATAATATTGTTTAATATACTATAATATGACTGTTAGCATGACATTTTTCAAGATTCAATACTATGACCTGTTTTTCATGAAATTTTTCGACATACTATACTATGACTTTTTTTTCATGAAATTTTTGAACGTAATATAATGACTTTATTTTATCATAATATTGTTTAATATACTATAATATGACTGTTAGCATGAAATTTTTCAAGATTCGATACTATGACTTTTTTTCATGAAATTTTTCGACATACTATACTATGACTTTTTTCATGAAATTTTTGAACGTTCTATAATGACTTTATTTTATCATAATATTGTTTAACATACTATAATATGACTTAGCATGAAATTTTTCAAGATTCGATACTATGACTTTTTTTCATGAAATTTTTCGACATACTATACTATGCCTTTTTTCATGAAATTTTTGAACGTACTATAATGACTTTATTTTATCATAATATTGTTTAACATACTATAATATGACTTTAGCATGAAATTTTTCAAGATTCAATACTATGACCTGTTTTTCATGAAATTTTTCGACATGCTATACTGTGACTTTTTTTCATGAAATTTTTCGACATGCTATACTATGACTTTTTTCATGAAATTTTTGAACGTACTATAATGACTTTATTTTATCATAATATTGTTTAATATACTATAATATGACTGTTAGCATGAAATTTTTCAAGATTCGATACTATGACTTTTTTTCATGAAATTTTTCGACATACTATACTATGACTGTTAGCATGAAATTTTTCAAGATTCGATACTATGACTTTTTTCAAGAAATTTTTCAACATACTATGACTTTTTTCATGAAATTTTTCAACGTACTATAATGACTTTATTTTATCATAATATTGTTTAACATACTATAATATGACTGTTAACATGAAATTTTTCAAGATTCAATACTATTACCTGGTTTTCATGAAATTTTGCAACATACTATATGACTTTTTTTTCATGAAAATTTTCAAAGTACTATAATGACTATTTTATCATATTGTTTAACATACTATATGACTGTTAGCATGAAATTTTTCGAGATTCAATACTATGACTTGTTTTTCATGAAATTTTTCCACATACTATACTATGACTTTTTTCATGAAATTTTTGAACGTACTATAATGACTTTATTTTATCATAATATTGTTTAATATACTATAATATGACTTTTAGCATGAAATTTTTCAAGATTCGATACTATGACTTTTTTTCATGAAATTTTTC
The DNA here is from genome assembly GCA_947000775.1 of Pterois miles. Classification (NCBI taxonomy): domain Eukaryota; kingdom Metazoa; phylum Chordata; class Actinopteri; order Perciformes; family Scorpaenidae; genus Pterois; species Pterois miles. Next base: position 2,711,559 of record CAMQGK010000147.1, on the reverse strand, counting down.
GACATACTATACTATGACTGTTAGCATGAAATTTTTCAAGATTCGATACCATGACTTTTTCATGAAATTTTTCGACATACTATACTATGACTTTTTTCATGAAATTTTCGAACGTACTATAATGACTTTATTTTATCATAATATTGTTTAACATACTATAATATGACTGTTAGCATGAAATTTTTCGAGATTCAATACTATGACTTGTTTTTCATGAAATTTTTCGACATACTATACTATGACTTTTTTTTCATGAAAATTTTCAACGTACTATAATGACTATTTTATCATATTGTTTAACATACTATAATATGACTGTTAGCATGAAATTTTTCGAGATTCAATACTATGACCTGTTTTTCATGAAATTTTTCCACATACTATACTATGACTTTTTTCATGAAATTTTTGAACGTACTATAATGACTTTATTTTATCATGATATTGTTTAACATACTATAATATGACTGTTACCATGAAATTTTTATAGATTCGATACTATGACTTTTTTTCATGAAATTTTTCGAAATACTATACTATGACTGTTAGCATGAAATTTTACAAGATTCGATACTATGACTTTTTTCATGAAATTTTTGAACGTACTATAATGACTTTATTTTATCATAATATTGTTTAATATACTATAATATGACTTTTAGCATGAAATTTTTCAAGATTCGATACTATGACTTTTTTTCATGAAATTTTTCGACATACTATACTATGACTTTTTTCATGAAATTTTTGAACGTACTATAATGACTTTATTTTATCATAATATTATTTAATATACTATAATATGACTTTTAGCATGAAATTTTTCAAGATTCAATACTATGACTTTTTTTCATGAAATTTTTCGACATACTATACTATGACTGTAAGCATGAAATTTTTCAAGATTCGATACTATGACTTTTTTTCATGAAATTTTTCGACATACTATACTATGACTTTTTTCATGAAATTTTTGAACGTACTATAATGACTTTGTTTTATCATAATATTGTTTAACATGCTATAATATGACTATTACCATGAAATTTTTCAAGATTCAATACTATCACCTGTTTATCATGAAATTTTTCGACATACTATACTATGACTTTTTTTCATGAAATTTTTCGACATACTATACTATGACTTTTTTCATGAAATTTTTGAACGTACTATAATGACTTTATTTTATCATAATATTGTTTAACATACTATATTATGACTTAGCATGAAATTTTTCAAGATTCAATACTATGACCTGTTTTTCATGAAATTTTTCGACATACTATACTATGACTTTTTTTTCATGAAATTTTTCAACGTACTATAATGACTTCATTTTATCATAATATTGTTTAACATACTACAATATGACTGTTAACATGAAATTTTTCAAGATTCAATACTAAGACTTTTTTTCATGAAATTTTTCGACATACTATAATAACTTTATTTTATCCTAATATTGTTTAACATACTATAATATGACTGTTAGCATGAAATTTTTCAAGATTCGATACTATAACCTGTTTTTCATGAAATTTTTCGACATACTATACTATGACTTTTTTTCATGAAATTTTTTCGACATACTATAATGACTTCATTTTATCATAATATTGTTTAACATACTATAATATGACTGTTAGCATGAAATTTTTCAAGATTCAATACTATGACCTGTTTTTCATGAAATTTTTCGACATGCTATACCATGTTTTTCACGAAGTTTATCGACATGCTTTATTGTGACGTTTTTTCACGAAATTTATCGACATACTATACTATGACGTTTTTTCGTGAAATTCTTCAACGTACTGTAATATGTTTTTTCTAATAATAAAATAGCTTAACATAGTATGATATGATTGTTAACATGGAATTTTTCAAGATTCAATACTATGACCTGTTTTTCATGAAATTTTTCGACACACTATACTACGACTTTTTAATCACTAAATTTATCAACATACTATACTATGACTTTTTTTAGTGAAATTTATTGACATGCTATACTATAACTTTTTTTCACAAAATTTATGGACATACTACAATGACTTGTTTTCACCCAAGAGAATAAAACTAATTCGCACCTTGCTGTCATTCTGGGTGGATTAACTAAAGAACTCTGACTGCTACATGTTGGTGTCAACAGGTCGTTCAAAGTTAAACTGCGAGCTGCGTGGGAGCGTTGGATGACAAAAGGCGAACACACCTTCACCACTATTCACGCTGGGCGAGTTACTCCACTATCCGCCAATGGCTCACGAAGGCAGGAATCATCACTGAACAGCTAAGTAACAGCAACGAGACTGACTCGGATAATGACGAGACGGATTCAGGTGTACTTGATGCTGAAGTCGCCCAACTGTTTAACTCAGACACAGATGATGAAGGATTTGTGGACGAGGAATGAACTGAAAAAAAAAAGCTTACTTATCTGACCGTTTTATTTCACTTAATGCGCCTTATAATCCGGTGTGCCTTATGGTCCGGAAAATAAGGTAAATTTATCGACAGAGGATGACTTTTTTTTAAAACTAAATTCATCTAAATACTATTCGATGACTTTTTAAATGAAATTCACTACTGTACTATGACTTTTTTCATGAAATTTTTCACCGTATTATCATGACTTTTTTGATCATAAAACCATTTAACATAGTATAATATGATTAACATGAATTTTTTCAAGATTCAATACTATGACCTGTTTATCACGAAATTTTTCGTCATACCATATGACTTTTTCATGAAATTTTTCATTTTTCATTTACATACTATATACTGACGTCTTTTGTTGAAATATTTCGACATACTATACTATGGCGTTTTGTCACGAAATTTTTCAACATACTGTACTATGACGTTTTCCCACGAAAATGTTTGACATACTATACTATGACATTTTTTTCACAAAATTTTTCGACATGCGGAACTTTGACATTTTTCATGAAATTTTTCGACATACTATACTATGACGTTTTTTTTTCACAAAATTTGACGTTTTTTTTCACAAAATTTTTCGATATACTATACTATGACGTTTTGTCACAAAATTTGTGGTTTTTCATGAAATTTTTCGACATACGATACTATGCTGTTTTTTCACAAAATTTGACGTTTTTTCACAAAATTTGACGTTTTTTCACAAAATTTATCAACATGCCATACTATGATGTTTTCCACAAAATTTATCGACATGCTATATTATGACGTTTTTTCATGAAATGTATCAACATACTATACTATGACGTTTTTTCATAAGATTTTTCGACAAACTATACTATGACTTTTAGCATGAAAGTTTTCAAGATTCGATACTATGACTTTTTTTCATGAAATTTTTCGACATACTATACTATGACTTTTTTCATGAAAGTTTTGAACGTACTATAATGACTTTGTTTTATCATAATATTGTTTAACATGCTATAATATTACTGTTAACATGAAATTTTTCAAGATTCAACACTATGACCTGTTTTTCATGAAATTTCTTGACATACTATACTATGACTTTATTTTCATGAAATTTTTCAACGTACTATTATGACTTCATTTTATCATGATATTGTTTAACATACTATATTATGACTGTTAGCATTAAATTTTTCAAGATTCAATACTATGACCTGTTTTTCATGAAATATTTCGACATACTATACTATGACTTTTTTTCATGAAATTTTGCGACATACTATATGACATTTTTTCATGAAATTTTTCAACGTACTATAATGACTTCATTTTATCATGATATTGTTTAACATACTATAATATGACTGTTCACATGAAATTTTTCAAGATTCAACACTATGACTTTTTTTCATGAAATTTTTCAACATACTATAATGACTTTATTTTATCCTAATATTGTTTAACATACTATAATATGACTGTTAGCATGAAATTTTTCAAGATTCGATACTATGACTTTTTTTCATGAAATTTTTCGACAGACTATACTATGACTTTTTTCATGAAATTTTTGAACGTACTATAATGACTTTATTTTATCATAATATTGTTTAACATACTATAATATGACTGTTAGCATGAAATTTTTCAAGATTCGATACTATGATCTGTTTTTCAAGAAATTTTTCGACATACTATACTATGACTTTTTTCATGAAATTTTTCAACGTACTATAATGACTTTATTTTATCATAATATTGTTTAATATACTATAATATGACTGTTAACATGAAATACTATACTGCCTTTTTTTTCATGAAATTTTTCAATGTACTATAATGACTGTATTTTATCATGATATTGTTTAACATACTATAATATGACTATTACCATGAAATTTTTCAAGATTCAATACTATCACCTGTTTTTCATGGAATTTTTCGACATACTATACTATGACTTTTTTTCATGAAATTTTTCAACGTACTATAATGACTTCATTTTATCATAATATTGTTTAACATACTATAATATGACTTAGCATGAATTTTTTCAAGATTCAATACTATGACCTGTTTTTCATGAAATTTTTCGACATGCTATACTGTGACTTTTTTTTAATGAAATTTTTGAACGTACTATAATGACTTTATTTTATCGTAATATTGTTTAATATACTATAATATGACTGTTAGCATGACATTTTTCAAGATTCAATACTATGACCTGTTTTTCATGAAATTTTTCAAGATTCAATACTTTTTCATGAAATTTTTCGACATACTATACTATGACTTTTTTCATGAAATTTTTCAACGTACTATAATGACTTTATTTTATCATAATATTGTTTAACATACTATAATATGACTGTTAACATGAAATTTTTCAAGATTCAATACTATGACCTGTTTTTCATGAAATCTTTCGACATGCTATACTGTGACTTTTTTTTCATGAAATTTTTCGACATACTATACTATGACTTTTTTCATGAAATTTTTGAACGTACTATAATGACTTTATTTTATCATAATATTGTTTAACATACTAAATATGACTTAGCATGAAATTTTTCAAGATTCAATATTATGACCTGTTTTTCATGAAATTTTTCGACATGCTATACTATGACTTTTTTCATGAAATTTTTGAACGTACTATAATGACTTTATTTTATCATAATATTGTTTAATATACTATAATATGACTGTTAACATGAAATTTTTCAAGATTCAATACTATGACCATTTTTTCATGAAATTTTTCGACATACTATACTATGACTTTTTTCATGAAATTTTTCGACATACTATACTATGACCTGTTTTTCATGAAATTTTTCGACAAACTATACTATGACTTTTTTCATGAAATTTTTGAACGTACTATAATGACTTTATTTTATCATATTATTGTTTAACATACTATAATATGACTTAGCATGAATTTTTTCAAGATTCAATACTATGACCTGTTTTTCATGAAATTTTTCGACATGCTATACTGTGACTTTTTTTGAATGAAAATTTTCGATATGCTATACTATGACTTTTTTCATGAAATTTTTGAACGTACTATAATGACTTTATTTTATCATAATATTGTTTAATATACTATAATATGACTGTTAGCATGAAATTTTTCAAGATTCAATACTATGACTTGTTTTTCATGAAATTTTTCCACATACTATACTATGACTTTTTTTTCATGAAATTTTTCGACATACTATACTATGACTTTTTTCATGAAATTTTTCAACGTACTATAATGACTTTATTTTATCATAATATTGTTTAACATACTATAATATGACTGTTAACATGAAATTTTTCAAGATTCAATGCTATGACCTGTTTTTCATGAAATCTTTCGACATGCTATACTGTGACTTTTTTTTCATGAAATTTTTCAACATACTATACTATGACTTTTTTCATGAAATTTTTGAACGTACTATAATGACTTTATTTTATCATAATATTGTTTAACATACTATAATATGACTTAGCATGAAATTTTTCAAGATTCAATACTATGACCTGTTTTTCATGAAATTTTTCGACATACTATACTATGACTTTTTTCATGAAATTTTTGAACGTACTATAATGACTTTATTTTATCATAATATTGTTTAATATACTATAATATGACTGTTAACATGAAATTTTTCAAGATTCAATGCTATGACCTGTTTTTCATGAAATTTTTCGACATACTATACTATGACTTTTTTCATGAAATTTTTCGACATACTATACTATGACTTGTTTTTCATGAAATTTTTCGACATACTATACTATGACTTTTTTCATGAAATTTTTGAACGTACTATAATGACTTTATTTTATCATATTATTGTTTAACATACTATAATATGACTTAGCATGAAATTTTTCAAGATTCAATACTCTGACCTGTTTTTCATGAAATGTTTCGACATGCTATACTATGACTTTTTTTTCATGAAATTTTTCGACATACTATACTATGACTTTTTTCATGAAATTTTTGAACGTACTATAATGACTTTATTTTATCATAATATTGTTTAATATACTATAATATGACTTTTAGCATGAAATTTTTCAAGATTCAATACTATGACTTTTTTTCATGAAATTTTTCGATATACTATACTATGACTGTTAGCATGAAATTTTTCAAGATTCGATACTATGACTTTTTTTCATGAAATTTTTCGACATACTATACTATGACTTTTTTTCATGAAATTTTTCAACGTACTATAATGACTTAATTTTATCATAATATTGTTTAACATACTATAATATGACTTAGCATGAAATTTTTAAAGATTCAATACTATGACCTGTTTTTCATGAAATTTTTCGACATGCTATACTATGACTGTTAGCATGAAATTTTTGAACGTACTATAATGACTTTATTTTATCATAATATTGTTTAACATACTATAATATGACTTAGCATGAATTTTTTCAAGATTCAATACTATGACCTGTTTTTCATGAAATTTTTTGACATGCTATACTGTGACTTTTTTTTAATGAAATTTTTCGACATGCTATACTATGACTTTTTTCATGAAATTTTTGAACGTACTATAATGACTTTATTTTATCGTAATATTGTTTAATATACTATAATATGACTGTTAGCATGACATTTTTCAAGATTCAATACTATGACCTGTTTTTCATGAAATTTTTCAAGATTCAATACTATGACTTGTTTTTCATGAAATTTTTCGACATACTATACTATGACTTTTTTTTCATGAAATTTTTCGACATACTATACTATGACTTTTTTCATGAAATTTTTCAACGTACTATAATGACTTTATTTTATCATAATATTGTTTAACATACTATAATATGACTGTTAACATGTAATTTTTCAAGATTCAATACTATGACCTGTTTTTCATGAAATCTTTCGACATGCTATACTGTGACTTTTTTCATGAAATTTTTGAACGTACTATAATGACTTTATTTTATAATAATATTGTTTAATATACTATAATATGACTGTTAACATGAAATTTTTAAGATTCGATACTATGACTTTTTCCATGAAATTTTTCGACAAACTATACTATGACTTTTTTCATGAAATTTTTGAACGTACTATAATGACTTTATTTTATCATAATATTGTTTAATATACTATAATATGACTGTTAGCATGAAATTTTTCAAGATTCGATACTATAACTTTTTTCATGAAATTTTTCGACATACTATACTATGACTTTTTTCATGAAATTTTTGAACGTACTATAATGACTTTATTTTATCATATTATTGTTTAACATACTATAATATGACTTTAGCATGAAATTTTTCAAGATTCAATACTCTGACCTGTTTTTCATGAAATTTTTCGACATGCTATACTATGACTTTTTTTTCATGAAATTTTTCGACATACTATACTATGACTTTTTTTCATGAAATTTTTGAACGTACTATAATGACTTTATTTTATCATAATATTGTTTAATATACTATAATATGACTTTTTTTTTTTTTGTTAGCATGAAATTTTTCAAGATTCAATACTATGACCTGTTTTTCATGAAATTTTTCGACATGCTATACCATGTTTTTTCACGAAGTTTATCGACATGCTTTATTGTGACGTTTTTTCACGAAATTTATCGACATACTATACTATGATGTTTTTTCGTGAAATTCTTCAATGTACTGTAATATGTTTTTTCTAATAATAAAATAGCTTAACATAGTATGATATGATTGTTAACATGGAATTTTTCAAGATTCAATACTATGACCTGTTTTTCATGAAATTTTTCGACACACTATACTACGACTTTTTAATCACTAAATTTATCAACATACTATACTATGACTTTTTTTAGTGAAATTTATTGACATGCTATACTATAACTTTTTTTCACAAAATTTATGGACATACTACAATGACTTTTTTTCACCCAAGAGAGTAAAACTAATTCGCACCTTGCTGTCATTCTGGGTGGATTAACTAAAGAACTCTGACTGCTACATGTTGGTGTCAACAGGTCGTTCAAAGTTAAACTGCGAGCTGCGTGGGAGCGTTGGATGACAAAAGGCGAACACACCTTCACCACTATTCACGCTGGGCGAGTTACTCCACTATCCGCCAATGGCTCACGAAGGCAGGAATCATCACTGAACAGCTAAGTAACAGCAACGAGACTGACTCGAATAATGACGAGACGGATTCAGGTGTACTTGATGCTGAAGTCGCCCAACTGTTTAACTCAGACACAGATGATGAAGGTTTTGTGGACGAGGAATGAACTGAAAAAAAAGCTGAAAGTGAGTGTATTGTTTTGTATTTCGTGTTTTCCAACTGAGAAATGTTGAATTCTTGAATTTGTTAAATTAATAAAATAAGGTTTGACTTATCTGACCGTTTTATTTCACTTAATGCGCCTTATAATCCGGTGTGCCTTATGGTACGGAAAATAAGGTAAATTTATCGACAGAGGATGACTTTTTTTTTAAAACTAAATTCATCTAAATACTATTCGATGACTTTTTAAATGAAATTCACTACTGTACTATGACTTTTTTCATGAAATTTTTCACCGTATTATCATGACTTTTTTGATCATAAAACCATTTAACATAGTATAATATGATTAACATGAATTTTTTCAAGATTCAATACTATGACCTGTTTATCATGAAATTTTTCGTCATACCATATGACTTTTTCATGAAATTTTTCATTTTTCATTTACATACTATATACTGACGTCTTTTGTTGAAATATTTCGACATACTATACTATGGCGTTTTGTCACAAAATTTTTCAACATACTGTACTATGACGTTTTCCCACGAAAATGTTTGACATACTATACTATGACGTTTTTTTCACAAAATTTTTCGACATGCGGAACTTTGACATTTTTCATGAAATTTTTCGACATACTATACTATGACGTTTTTTTTCACAAAATTTGACATTTTTTTTCACAAAATTTTTCGATATACTATACTATGACGTTTTGTCACAAAATTTGTGGTTTTTCATGAAATTTTTCGACATACGATACTATGCTGTTTTTTCACAAAATTTGACGTTTTTTCACAAAATTTATCAACATGCTATACTATGATGTTTTCCGCAAAATTTATCGACATGCTATATTATGACATTTTTTCATGAAATGTATCAACATACTATACTATGACGTTTTTTCATAAGATTTTTCGACAAACTATATAATGACTTTTTTCATGCAATTTTTCAATGTACTATAATATGACTTTTTTTTATCATAATACCTTATTACAAACTATAATAAGATTGTTAACATGAATTTTTACAAGATTCAATACTACGACCTGTTTTTCAGGAAATTTTTTGACAGTGTAATGACTTTTTTCATGAAATTTTTCAACGTACTAAAATGACTTTTTTGATCATAAAACTGTTTAACATAGTATAATATGATTAACATGAAATTTTTCAAGATTCAATACTATGACCTGTTTTTCATGAAATGTATCGACATACTATACTATGACTTTTCAAGAAATTTTTCAGCATAACATAATTTGACTTTTTTTTCATCATAGTATTGTTCAACATACTATAATGATTGTTCACATGACATTTTTCAAGATTCAATACTATGACCTGTTTTTCAGGAAATTTTTCAACATGCTGTACTATGTTTTTTCACAAAAGTTTACGTTTTTTCATGAAATTTAACAACATGCTATACTATGATGTTTTTCACAAAATTTATCGACATGCTTTACTATGACGTTTTTTCATGAAATGTATCGACGTATAATACTATGACGTTTTTTTTCTGAAATTTATAGCCACAATATACTATTACGTTTTTTCATGAAATTTTTCGACATGCTGTACTATGACGTTTTTCACGAAATTTATTGACAAGCTATACAATGGTTTTTCACGAAATTTATCGACCTACTATACTATGACGTGTTTTCACGAAATTTATCGACCTACTATACTATGACGTGTTTTCATGAAACTTTTCGACATACTATACTATGACGTTTATTTTTCACAAAATTTTTCAACATACTATACCATGACGTTTTCCCACGAAAATGTTTGACATACTATACTATGACGTTTTTTTCACAAAATTTTTCGACATGCGGAACTTTGACATTTTTCATGAAATTTTTCGACATACTATACTATGACGTTTTTTTCACAAAATTTGACGTTTTTTTCACAAAATTTTTCGATATACTATACTATGACGTTTTGTCACAAAATTTGACGTTTTTTCATGAAATTTTTCGACATACGATACTATGATGTTTTTTCACAAAATTTGACGTTTTTTCACAAAATTTATCAACATGCTATACTATGTTTTCCACAAAATTTATCAACATGCTATATTATGACGTTTTTTCATGAAATGTATCAACATACTATACTATGACGTTTTTTCATAAGATTTTTCGACAAACTATACTATGACTTTTTTCATGCAATTTTTCAATGTACTATAATATGACTTTTTTTTTTATCATAATACCTTATTACAAACTATAATAAGATTGTTAACATGAATTTTTACAAGATTCAATACCACGACCTGTTTTTCAGGAAATTTTTTGACAGTGTAATGACTTTTTTCATGAAATTTTTCAACGTACTAAAATGACTTTTTTGATCATAAAACTGTTTAACATAGTATAATATGATTAACATGAAATTTTTCAAGATTCAATACTATGACCTGTTTTTCATGAAATGTATCGACATACTATACTATGACTTTTCATGAAATTTTTCAGCATAACATAATTTGACTTTTTTTTCATCATAGTATTGTTCAACATACTATAATGTTTTCACATGACATTTTTCAAGATTCAATACTATGACCTGTTTTTCAGGAAATTTTTCAACATGCTGTACTATGTTTTTTCACAAAAGTTTACGTTTTTTCATGAAATTTATCAACATGCTATACTATGATGTTTTTCACAAAATTTATCGACATGCTTTACTATGACGTTTTTTCATGAAATGTATCGACGTATAATACTATGACGTTTTTTTTCTGAAATTTATAGCCACAATATACTATTACGTTTTTTCATGAAATTTTTCGACATGCTGTACTATGACGTTTTTCACGAAATTTACTGACAAGCTATACAATGGTTTTTCACGAAATTTATCGGCCTACTATACTATGACGTGTTTTCACGAAACTTTTCGACATACTATACTATGATGTTTATTCATGAAATTTTTTCGACATACTATACTATGACGTTTTTTCACGAAATTTGACATTTTTTCACAAAATTTTTCAACATACTATACCATGACGTTTTTTCACGAATTTTTTTGACATTGTATACTATGACGTTTTTTCAGCAAACTTTTCGACATGCTATTCTGACGTTTTTTTTACGAAATTTATCAACATGCTATACTATTACGTTTTTTTTCACAAAATTTCTCGATATGCTATACTTTGACGTTTTTTGACCAAACTTTGACATGCAGTACCATGACGGTTTTTTTTCACAAAATTTATTGCCATACGATACTATGACATTTTTTCAGGAAACTTTTCGGCATGCTTTAATATGACGTTTTTTCACGAAATTTTTCGACATGCTGTACTATGACTTTTTTTCATGAAACTTTTCAACATGCTGTACTATGACGTTTTTTCATGAAATATTTCGACATACGATACTATGACATTTTTCATGAAACTTTGACATACTGTAATATGACGGTTTTCGCGAAATTTTTCGACATGCAATACTGACGTTTTTCACAAAATTTATCGACATGCTTTACAATGATGATTTTTCACGAAATTTTTCAACATGCTATACCTATGACTTTTTTTTCACGAAATTTGATATTTTTTTGGCGAAATCTTTCGACATACTGTACTATGACGTTTTTTCACGAAATTTTTCGACAAAGTATACTATGGCGTCTTCACAAAATTTTTCGACATACTATGACTTTTTTCACGAAATTTTTCGACATGCTATACGATGACATTTTTTCACAAAATTTTTTGACATGCTATACTATGACATTTTTTCACAAAATTTTTCGGCATATTATACCATGACGTTTTTTCACGAATTTTATCACCATGCTATACTATAACGTTTTTTTAACAAAATTTTTCGACATGCTATACTATGACTTTTTTCACAAAATTTATCGACATACTATACTATGACGTTTTTCACAAAGTTTGACTTTTTTTCACAAAATATTTCGACACACGATACGATGACGTTTTGTCACAAAAGTTTATGTTTTTTCATAAAATTTGTCGACATGCTATACTATGATAAGGATGCTCATAAGTGTACTTGGTACCAGAGCACCCTAGGTTGAAGATCGATGATTGATTTCGTGATCGTATCATCTGATATGAGGCCGCATGTTTTGGACACTCGGGTGAAGAGAGGGGCAGAGCTGTCAACTGATCACCATCTGGTGGTGAGTTGGATCAGAGGGTGGGGGAAGACTCTGGACAGACCTGGTAAACCCAAACGTGTAGTGCGGGTGAACTGGGAACGTCTGGAGGAGGCCCCTATCCGAGAGATCTTCAACTCACACCTCCGGTGGAGCTTTTCTAGCATTCCTGTGGAGCCTGGGGGCATACGATCGGGTCCCCCGGGGTATACTGTGGGAGGTGCTGCGGGAGTATGGGGTGAGGGGGTCACTTCTCAGGGCCATCCAATCCCTGTACTCCCGAAGCGAGAGCTGTGTCCGAGTTCTCGGCAGTAAGTCGGACTTGTTTCCGGTGGGCGTTGGCCTTCGCCAGGGTTGCGCCTTGTCTCCAATCCTGTTCGTGATATTCATGGACAGGATATCGAGGAGTATTCGGGGGAGGAGGGTTTGCGGATTGGTGTGCTGAGGATCTCATCGCTGCTTTTTGCAGATGATGTGGTTCTGCTGGCATCATCTGTCTGCGACCTCCAGCGCTCACTGGATCGGTTCGCAGCCGAGTGTGAAGCAGCTGAGATGAGGATCAGCACCTCAAAATCGGAGGCCATGGTTCTCAGCAGGAAACCGATGGATTGTCTACTCCAGGTAGGGAATGAGTCTTTACCCCAAGTGAAGGAGTTCAAGTACCTCGGGGTCTTGTTCGTGAATGAAGGAACAATGGAACGTGAGATTGGCCGGAGAATCGGAGCAGCGGGGGCGGTATAGCAGTCGCTGTACCGCACCGTTGTGACGAAGAGAGAGTTGAGCCGGAAGGCAAAGCTCTCTATCTACCGGTCAATCTTCGTGCCTACTCTCACCTGTGGTCATGAGGGCTGGGTCATGACCGAAAGAACTAGATCGCGAGTACAAGCGGCCGAAATGGGTTTTCTCAGGAGGGTGGCTGGCATCTCCCTTAGGGATGCGGTGAGGAAGCTCAGTCATCCGTGAGGGACTCGGAGTAGAGCCGCTGCTCCTTTGCGTTGAAAGGAGCCAGTTGAGGTGGTTCAGCATCTGGTAAGGATGCCCCCTGGGTGCCTCCCTAGGGAGGTGTCCCAGGCACGACCAGCTGGGAGGAGACCCCGGGAAAGACCCAGGACTAGATGGAGAGATTATATCTCCACACTGGCCTGGGAACACCTCGGGATCCCCCAGTCAGAGCTGGTTAATGTGGCCCGGGAAAGGGAAGTCTGAGGTCCCTTGCTGGAGCTGTTGCCCCCGCGACCCGACTCCGGATAAGCGAATGAAGTTGAAGATGAAGATGAAGCTATACTATGACGTTTTTCACAAAATTTATCGACATGCTTTACTATGATGATTTTTCACAAAATTTTTCGACATGCTATACTATGATGTTTCTTTCACAAATTTTTTCAACATACCATACTATGACGTTTTTTCACGAAATTTGACATTTTTTTGACAAAATTTTTCGAAATACTATACTATGACTTTTTTCACAAAATTTTTCAACATAGTATACTATGACGTCTTCACAAAATTTTTCGACATACTATGACCTTTTTTTCACGAAATTTTGCGACATGCTATACTATGACATTTTTTCACGAAATTTTTCGACATACTGTACTATGACGTTTTTTCACAAAATTTTTCGACATAGTATACTATGACGTCTTTACAATTTTTTTTGGCATACTATGACTTTTTTTCACAAAATTTTTCGACACGCTATACTATGATATTTTTTTCATGAAATTTTTCGACATGCTATACTATGACATTTTTTCACAACATTTTTCGGCATATTATACTATGACATTTTTTCACGAATTTTATCGTCATGCTATACTATGACTTTTTTATCGAAATTTTTCGACATGCTATACTATGACTTTTTTCACGAAATTTATCGACATACTATAAGATGACATTTTTTCACTAAGTTTGACTTTTTTCACAAAATATTTCGACATACGATACTATGACGTTTTGTTACAAAAGTTAACTTTTCACGAAATTTATTGACATGCTTTACTATGACGTTTTTTCACTAAATTTATCGACGTACTGTTTTACTAAATTTCGACTTTACTTTTTTTAGTGAAATGAATCGACGTACTATTCTCTGACTTATTGTCACTAAAATTATCGACATACGATACTATGACTTTTTTCCACGAAACTTATCGACATACTATGACTTTTTTTAGTGAAAGACATACTATACTATGACTTTTTTTGTGAAATTTATCAACATACTATACTATGACTTTTTTTCACTGAATTTTTGACATACTATACTATGACCTTTTTTTAGTGAAATTTATCGACATACTATACTATGACTTTTTTAAATGAAAGTTTTAGACATACTATACTTTGACTATTTTCATGATATTTATCGACACACGACACTATGACTTTTTCGTGATATCTTTCAGCATACTATACTAAAAAGTCAGTATAGTATGTCAAACTGCGTCTTTGAATTTAAATGCAGTTTTTCTCTGGGTCTTAAGAGTCTTCATGAACTCTTTCATCATACTATAGTGACTTTTATACTGTATACTCTAACTTTCTTTGGTGAAACTTTTACCATACTCTACTGATACTGAGTTTTTCCACATACTGTAGTATAATGGTTTCTGACTTTTTTGACATACTATACTATGATTTTTATGACTTTTTTGACATACTATATTATGACTTTTGTTGACACGCAAAGCACAAAACTGAGTTTTTTCATATTTTTGAACATATTATACTATGATTTTTTTCATGAAATTTTTAGACATGCTGTACTATTTTTTTTTTTTTTTTTTTCATTGTGAATTTTGGGGGGGCAGTATTCTTTTTTATTTCCCCACTTCGGACTTTGTTAGGATATCCTCCCCTTCCCCTTTCTTTTTTTTTTTTTTTAAAAAAATTTTCCCCCCTATTAAAATTTCTTTCTTTTCATTGTGAATTTTTAATAGCATACTATATTATTTTTCATGCCATAGTACAGCTACTACTACTACAATAATACCACTAATACTCCTACAACAACTGCAACAACTTTAACTACTACTACAACTGATTTGATATTTACCAAATGTGTGTTCCGTGCGCTCCAGTTCTCGTCTCTTCCTTCATGTCCTTGTGTTCATTCAGCAATCTGGAGAGAAAACCGACATTTACAAAACAAATATTAGTCCCTCCTGCTCCCATAACAGACCCTGGTTCATGACACTTTTTTGCATCAGTTTTCATGGAAGATGGATCAAAACCTTGTACAAGACAAAACACACGTAAATTGGGTCATACATTGAGAATCTGATCATTCACTCACAACGTGCTTTGTGTAATGACAAAAAGTGACTAACATTTAATTACATTTAAGGCCAGGGCTCCAGACCATTTTACCAATACCAGTAAAATTCCATGATTATCGATACCACTTTAAAAAACAAGAGTGAAATAATAAATCCCATGCACTTCAACACCCACTCCTTTATGACCATTTGCATACTGGTTTTTGTTAGGAAGTTAAACAGGTCATAATTCCCTCTATTACCTATTTTATACTGCTGTGAAAACATCTCCTTCAAACTGGATTTATTCAACTTTCTAGCTAAGAAGTACATTTTTCGAAATGACATTTGAACACATCATGATAATAGTACAATTTGCCTTTGCCCAATACTCATCAGATAATTTGCTACCAATCAGTGCTGCTGATTGGTTGAGATGTTTGCACTGTTTAGCATTGGCAGACAAAAAAAAACAAAAAACAAAAAAACACATTACTGACAATCATTCAAATATAAAAATCGTGCCATTTGACTGTTGTAGTTTCCAGCTGTGTACAGACAGGGGATGCTAATAATGAACCCTTCAACGGTCACTAGCATAAGTTAGCCGGAAAACGGACACAGCAACCATGTTTACTTGTGTGGCCGTCCAGACTGACCTCTTAATTCACAAGAAACTCCAGTTCTTTCTGTTGTTTTCCTCCAGACTCTCTCCTTTTACATTATTTTTTACATTTTTTATTTATGTCAAAAGTTCAATACAATCGTAATAAACAAACAATTCATTATCAATCTCAAAAAATATTACACTATAAAAATAAATTCTAAATTATACAACAAACAAAATGTATAGAAAAGAGGAACAACAAACAATTATTATAAATCCGCAAAAATATTCCAGCATATAAAAATAATATAAAAATGGATTATAAATTATACAACAAAAAAATGTAAAAAGAGGGAAAAAAAAACTTAAAAAAATTCCTATTTTTAAAAAAAAAAAATACATTATAAAAAAAAAAAACGGTAAAAAAAAAAAAAAAAAAAAAAAAATATTTTAAATTTACAAAAATATTCCCCCATATAAAAATTTATTATAAGTTATACAACTAACAAAATTTATGGAAAAAAGGAACAAAAAACAATTTTTTTAAATCCACAAAAATATTCCAGCATATAAAAATAATATAAAAATGGATTATAAATTATACAACAAACAAAATGTAAAATAGAGAGGAATAATAATTAGAAATCTGTAAAAATATCCCAGTTATAAAAATATAAAAATACATTATAAAACAAACAAACTGTAAGGAAAAGTGGAAAAACAACAAACTATTATAAATTTACAAAAATATTCCACCATATAAAAATTAATTATAAATTATACAACTAACAAAATGTATGGAAAAGATGAACAACAACAAACAACAACATTCAGGGTCTGTTACACAACTGGAGTAAATTTAAAATTTCTAAACAATTTAATAGTTTCAGTCAATTTGGAATTTTTGAGATTTCAGTTATCAATCATGGACAAATATATTTTTTAAATCAGTATCATTAACACTTCACACTGCCCTTCACAATTACAAAGAGTGCATCTAATGTTAACAATTGAGGAAAAACTTGCAAATATTATATTGGAGTGATGATATTGTATCTTTAACAGTACCTGTGTGTACACGGGTACTGTTTTCCTCTTAAACAGCTCCTTGATTTTATTTGGATTTATATATTTATGAGGTTACAGACATACAGTCTTGGTCAAGATGCTCCTTTTTACATTTTGTCCTCCATAATGATGCATTAAGCAGCTCAATGGGACAAAAATTATAATAATAATCATAATAATAATAAAATTCATAAACGCTATACGGCTACTTAGCACGTCGTGAAGCGTGTCTGATATAATTCATATTACTCCGTGTGTTTATTTGTACACCATCACCATCCAGCGTTCACGGTCACATTAATTAATAACCTGCATGTAATCAAACAAACAGGCTCAATGAGATCCAACACACGACACCTGCTCTGTGATGAGCTACTGATTCACCAGAAGGTGGCATACCCACTACTGGGCAAAGGGGGAATTACCACACATAGTACCTCATATATACAGACAAAATACTACTTCATACAGACACACATATAATGAACACAGTACAAACAAATGTGCTGAGTGAGGAGGAACAGACTGACTGCTCGTTTGGACCGCCATTTCCTGTGGCTAGCTAACTTAAAGACGCTTGTTGGAGCTAAACCCGGGTAAAACTTTAACATGCTAGTGAACGCCTCCATTACAAACGTCCGTGCTAAATAAACGTTCCGTTCACGCAAATATTCAGCATTAACAGAAATGTTCGTCGCAAAGTTGTGTACATACCGATAATGTCTTCAAAGACCGACTTTAAGGCGAAGAAAGGAGTAAAAACAAGGGGAACAGCGAGCCGTGCTTCTGAATTTAAAAAAATCAAAATTAGCGGCTGCAGACGCTTACTGATGACATCATCAAAAAAGGACAGATTATCTGAACCTGGTAGATGGAGTAGGGACTCATCATCGCCACAAGATGGCGCCAGACCATCCACTTTCAAAGACGAAACGTTTAACCTCAACAGAAATACACCAGAAACAGAGCAATCTAGACGGACACAGTAAATATAAAATAAATAAATAAATAAAGAAAGAAAGAAAGAAAGAAAGAAAATAACACATAAAGAAATACATTAATTAAATGCAAAACAAACAATAAATAACTAAATTAATAAATAAAATAGTAAACAAACAAATGAATGAATACATAAAAAATAAAGAATTTTAAAATACAAAATAATTAATTAAATCATAATTAATTGCTAATAATAAAAATTACACACATATACAGTATATTAGGGCTGTCAATCAATTAAAATATTTAATTGCAATTAATCACATGATTGTCCATAGTTAATTGTGGTTAATCGCAAATTAATGGCACACTGGGCTGCACGGTGGTGTAGTGGTTAGTGCTGTCGCCTCACAGCAAGAGGGTCGCAGGTTCGATTCCAGCTTGCGGCTCTTCTGTGTGGAGTTTGCATGTTCTCCCCGTGTAAGCGTGGGTTTTCTCCGGGTACTCCGGCTTCCTCCCACCATCCAAAGACATGCTGTTTAGGTTAATTGATTACTCTAAATTGCCCGTAGGTGTGGCTGTGCGCGTGAATGGTTGTCTGTCTATATGTCGTCTGTCTCTATGTGCCCTGCGATGGACTGGCGACCTGTCCAGGGTGTACCCTGCCTTCGCCCAATGCCAGCTGGGATCGGCTCCAGCCCCCGCGACCCCTAACGGGATAAGCGGTTGACGATGGATGGATGGATGGATAATGGCACACTTTTTATCAGTTCAAAATGACCCTTCAAGGGAGATTTCAAGTATTTAGTAGTCTTATCAGCATGAGTGTGGACAAGATGTTTGCTTTATACAAATCTTTATGCAAATTCATGTATTTGTTTATTATTGGTAAATCAATTTAAAACACAAAACAATGACAAATATTGTCAAGAAACCCTCACAGGTACTGCATTTAGCATGAAACATAGGCTCAAATCTTAACATGGCAAACTGCAGCCCAACAGGCAACAACAGCTGTCAGTGTGTCAGAGTGCTGACTTGACTATGACTTGATCCAGACTGACTGGGACTATCAGAAAGTGGGCATGTCTGTAAAGGGGAGACTGGTGGGGACCCAGAGAACCCATTTACATTCACACATCTGGAGGTCAGAGGTCAAGGGACCCCTTTGAAAATGGTTGTAAGTTCAATATGGCTAACAGATCCGGTACACTACTATCAAGCATAAACCAAAATATGTTTGGATCAGACAGAACGCGTTTTAGCAGCCCAGGGCTGCTTTTCTACAACAGAGGTGTTAAATAAAGACACGAAATGCTTTAAAGACTTTGAAAATAATTAATTACAAATAGCCATCCCCAAACTGGGCATAAAGTAAAGTGAGCATGTATGTAAACATGCATGTAAAGGGGAGACTGTGGCTGAGAACATGGCGGGTGAAGGCGACATCTTTAAAAAATGATTCCATCATGCTGAACCTTTGGACTTGGAGAAACCAGTCTATCTATCAGCAGCCTCAACACACAAATGGTAATAAAGGTGAATGTGTCTGGGATGTCGTCCTATCTGTCGATAAGACAACATCCCCTGGTTTAGAAATGAGACTGGGATTTCCACACAGCTCACTTTTCATGGCTGGATTCCATCGTTTTTATCTCTTGGCCTGACTCTGATGGATGGATTGACAGAGTGAGGAAACAGCACTCTTTCTCTGTACTCAGAGCGATACTCATCCCCCTCGCCCACCTGCTTTAGACAGGCATAGGACCTTGCAGTACATGCTGTATATTGCATTGCTATTTAAAAAGACCTACAGCACATTAGAGAGGCATTGAGTAATCCTATCCCCACTGCTGCAGCAACCCTGACAAGTCTGTGTAAGAACTCAAAGAGGCCAGAGGTGGACACAGTCACGGTTTCACAATACAGATGTAAAATCCTTACTGGATTCTGTTTAATCATGGCAGGGCTTTACACTGAAGCAGCATTTTTGTCTGGTGCACAATTTATTTTCTCCTATGCACCTGTTTGTATTTATAGGTGAGCTGCCATGAGATAAGAGAGATAATTATCTGTTGACTCCATCTCCGGTTTTCATTAGCAAAAAGCAGAGATGTAGGCTACCAAAGTAAGATAATCAGTAATGTTATGAATAATGTGAACGCTAGAACTAGCTGCATCAATGTCAGCTGTGCTAAGATACGAAACTATTAGCAACTCTTTGAAGACAGTGATATAACGGCTTGAGTTCCCCAGAGAGGGCTGTCTGACAGCGAGGTAAAGCAACTGTCTTCAACTGTCTGCAACTATCTTCATCATTCAGATTTTTTTCTAAATGTTAATTAAAAAATGCACAATTCCTAAAATAATTACACTATAGTAAAATCAAGAGAAAGATGTAAATGCAAGTTTGAAGAACCACAGTTTATACTGAATATTCCTATTTTCAGTACAATCGTAAATTGCTGTAATACTGTATAGATGTTCGACACATCGCCACTTCCTCCCACTGTACAGAAGTGAAGCCAAAATATCCCGGATTCAGAAGCTGCCATGTTGAGATTTTGGCGTCATTTGAAGCCAGTTTGTGCAGCAGTGAACGGGCAATGTAGCCGTGGTATCGAGGTTACCCTCCTGAACGAATCAAGAGATGAGAACAGCTGCATCAACACGAGACGCACAGCTGTCAATCATGGTGTCTCACCCCCTTTTTATAGCATCAAATAACCAATTTAAACCAAACTGATCAGAAAAATGAACATTTGAACACGCATCAACGGGATAATAACAGAAACCATCTCTGGGCAAATTTATTGATGTGCATCATCTGCTAACATGGAGGATTTATGACCTAAACTGCAGCCAGTCACCAGGGGCGGTTGACATGTTTTGGCTTCACTTTTCAGGGAGCTGTCATGTCGTCCATCTTTATATACAGTCTATGGCCTCTCCATTAATGTGACCTCCTCAGACTTTTCTGGAGTGAAAGAGTAACCAGATTTCAACATCTACTATCTGAATGTTAGGGTCTGTACACATCCCTGGAGAGATGGAGACAGAGAGAAAGAAGTAGGGCAAAGGCATGCGACTAATCCTCGATTCAGCAGTGCTCTCATCCCTCCAGACCGGGCCTGTAATCTGTGGGCCAGATCCACAGCAGGGACCGTCCATGGCTTTTGGCTCCAGCTGTTTGATGGCTAGATTAAGAGGTCAAGTGGGATCAGACGTGCCTGTCGCACAACATGGTAGGCCTAATAACACCCTGTTTCTGCAAAGCATTCTGTAGAGGCCCCGTGCAGAGCCTGGTCAAGCCCTTTACTTCATCCTTCAATGGAGACACTGTGGGGTCAGAGTGGGAAGACGGGAGGTAACTATGGATGTATTAAGAGAACTGGATCCAGCATTGGAGGTGGGGCCCTGTACTTCATTCAGAACTTCATTTGGAGTTGAATGTGTGCAGCTCTTAGAGCAAATGATGAGAGAGATGAGCAGAAATGAATTACATTTTTTTTTAAATTTTTATCTTTTTGTTGTTTATTATCCATGCATACCACAATAGACAACACTGACTACTGAGGTAGCACTGAGAGCTCACAGCCCTTGCATGCATAAGATGAATAACATATTCAAGAGATTTTTTATACTTTTAATAACTCAGCTATATATCACATGTATAGCATGCATCACATATACTATATGTGATGTATGTATATGCACGGTGGTGCAGTGTTTAGCACTCTCGCCCCACAGCAAGAGGGTGACATGTTTGAATCCGGCTTGGGCCTCTTCTGTGTGGAGTTTGCATGTTCTCCCTGTGTAAGAGGGTTTTGTCTGGGTGCTCTGCTTCCTCCCACCGTCCAAAGACATGCAATTTGCCCGTAGGTGTGAATATGAACATCTCTCTCAGATGTGTCTCTCTTTGTGTGATGGACTGGCGACCTGTCCAGGGTGAACCCTGCCTTCGTCCAGCTGGGATCGGCTCCAGCTGGCACATGTCTGGCTTTTTAAACAGACTGTTGATCCCTTTGTGAGACTCCTCATTGACTCCTTGCTGTGAACCTTGAAGTGGAATTTCCTCTTCAATTGTGCCACCAAACGATAGATCCAGACTTTGGAAAGTGCTTTGCCAAAAGACTCCTAATTTTTCTTTTAAGGCTTAGTCTGCTTGCTCATCTGCTTTGTTACAGCTGGTCAGCAGTATACTCAGTAATCGCCGAAGTAAAGCTCTCTGCGACATCCTCGATGTCTGGTATGTCATCCAACAGAGGCCCCATTATCTTATCCAGCAGCTCCCTGATGACCACTCTGATCGACTTGGTTTTGTGGATCTCAATCACAACGTCTGATGAAGGATTCTCCACAGAGCGGTCATCATCGTCAGTCTCTGAATCCTCGGAGGTCGTCGGACTTGTCCTCTCTTTGCGTTGCTGAGGTGAGAACGCAGATTTCATCTTCCTGATGAATGCCGCGCACATTTTGTTGGCATGCAGAATCATTTTTTGAAGTTTGCTGGGAGGAGTGGGGCGCGTAGGTTGGCCCTCGGGACTGGCCCTTTGGACAATGTCTGAAACCTCTTGAGAGATGAAACTCGTTGAGCTCTCTGAGCTGGGACATTGGACAGAGACGTCAACGCCCAGGGCTTCGGCAAAACTCTTAGAGATTATGCAGAAGAAACATGAAGAGGAAACACCGGGTCTAAATGTGTGAATGAATTCACTGCATGGATATATCAGTGAACATTTTAATATGAATTTCTTTAAGAAGTTCAGCAGCAATTAAAAACAAAAACGTTGAGATGGGTCACCCTGGTCTAATCTAATTCTAGGAATTATGATACCTAATTTGCAAAGCCTCCAAAATAAAGGCGTGTTCAACAGTATGAAGAGTTTTAAAGTCCATAAACGAGAGCAACGACTTGCCATGATCTAAACCATCTCGTGATCATTTCTAGGCGTTTGTCCATATTTCCTCAGTTTGGTCGGCTAGAGTGCCGCTGCTGGAAACCGCTGATATTGAGACGATTCAGTGTGCATGTAACAAAATGGAGATGCATTGTGGGACATGTAGTTTGAGGACACTGTACTTCTGTAAAGTGGCATAGAATTGTATGATAAGTATAATATATTCTTTGCAAGCCCTCACAGGCCACATAAAATGAGGTGGCGGGCCGGATGTGGCCCGCGGGCCTTGAGTTTGACAAATGTGATATTGATTATATTTTGCGACTATTTCACGGCTGCCATGAGGCTGTGTTGTACCCACATAGGAAGCAGGTCCTATTCTCAGAGTCCTCCATGTTGCTCCTCCATGTTTCTACAGTGGCCCAGAATGGACAAAACAAACACTGGCCCTAAAGAGAGGCTTTAGCGTTTTCCCGTTACCTGAAGGCTGCTGGAGTTCTCCATCATGGTTGTGAAACTGTGGTAACGTGAGCTGCTGAGTGCAGAACCATGATACTGCCAGTAGTCCTCAAGTAGTGTTATAATGGTAATGACAGCCTCTGAGTGAGGTGAATGGCATTACTACGGTTTTGCACTTGCACACTTGCTCATGTTACCACAGTCTTGGAAAGGGATAAGTGAGCAGAGGGGTACTTGGACCCAAACCAGCAGCCTGGGTCGGTTTTTGTATTTTGTAATTGTTTTAAATGAGTTTGAAGGGCTTTGGGTGCTGTTTTTGTGTTGCTGAGCGCCTCACCCTCTGTGCGCCTCGTGTTTTTACAGGAGTCCTATGAATACCTTGAGTTGAAAAGCAGCCCCAGGCTGCTGAAACACACTGTCTGATCTAAAGAAGTACATGTTTTGTTCTGTACTTGATGTGGTTTAAAGGTGTGGTGTACAGGATCTGTAGGCATCCAGCACTGATGTTGCAGATCACAACCAACTGAGACATTATTGAACTTGTATCCATATTGAAAGGGGTCCCTTGACCTCTGACCTCCAGATGTGTGAATGTAAATGGGTTCTCTGGATCCCCACCAGTCCCCCCTTTACAGACATACCCACTTTCTGATAGTCCCAGTCAGTTTGGATCAAGTCATAGTCAAGTCAGCACTCTGACACACTGACAGCTGTTGTTGCCTGTTGGGCTGCAGTTTTTCATGTTCTGATTGGAGCAGATTGTTGATGCTAAAGTCAGAACCTGGGAGGGTTTCTGGACAATATCTGTCATTGATTAGTGTTGTTAATTGATTTCCAATAATAAATATATACATACATTTGCATAAAACAGCATATTTGTCCACTCTCACATTGATAAGAGTATTAAATACTTGACAAATCTCCTTTTAAGGTACATTTTGAAAAAAATAAAAAAATGTGTGATTAATAGCGATTAAATATCTTAATCGACTGACAGCCTAATTGTTAATATTATAGTGAATTTCTGCCAATAGATCGCCCCTGATTGTTGCACACTGGCTCTTGAATGTTACTGAAAAAGGAGTCTCTCACATGTCTTCAGCACTTATTTCCACTACATATGGTAACAGCTGTTACTGTGTTTATTTCATCATCATTTTATCATCAGTCGGCGCTCTCCCTTTCTCGACAGGAAAAGAAGAAGAAAAGCTCATCAAACAGACAGACTTTCCATGTAATCACGAACACGAGTGAAGAATTTAAAACACAATGCACAAACGCCTCAGGGTCTATTTTCGGCTGCTTCCTCCAGGCGCGAGAATGTGGTAATGTGAGGTAGTAGAAGTCTGCCACCTCATAGCCAAACCTGATTACAGCTGCCATTCCCAGAATAACCAACTCTGTGATTTTCTTTTGTCCCTCTGAATTTTGGACTTCAGTGTGCAGCCCATTAAATAACAACAATAACAACTGATAAAGTGAGTTCCTCTCTGTGTGAGGAAGTGTTGCTGTTGCTGTGGGGCCGGTTACTGATAGTCTCAGAGTGCCTCTGACCCACAGTGACCCACACTTACCTCTAACGGGCCTCTGATAGGCCGACCGACAGCGAGCAACTGAGCTGATGATGTGTTGTAACCATGCTGGGACAGTAGCTGTGGAGACATGGAGAATATCAGGCCGTTCTCATGCAGCGTTCGTATATCTCACGGGTAGCCGTATAAATAGCACAATGTTCGGCGTGTCATGTGGACACATTTTAGGCTTTACATGTGTCACTTGCAACAAAACAGCGGTAACATCCAAAGTTAAGCTTAGGCAACAGCATCACTTAGTTAGGTTTAGGAAAAACATTATGGTTGGGCTTGAAATAAGTACATAGACTAGGGATGGTAATAACAGTTCAACTGATTTGACAACATTTAAGGAGAAAAGCTGGTCCATCTTAAGAGTCCACCTTACGAGAGAGCCGGAGCAGATACAGGAAGTTGTCTCTGGACCTCCAGCTGAAGAGTTGTAGCTTGTAGCCTCGTAGCATTTATTCACAGACAAATTAACCGTACACACACTGTCTGCTACAGCTACGTTCACAGCTATAACACCACCAACAAACACACACTCACCACCACCACACAAAGACTTTTACTGGGAAAGTGGCTGAATATCCACAACACTACACACAGCGCCACAGCCACTAATGCTCCCATACGGTGAACTGGAGACAGTGAACGCAGCACCGTGGCTTCTACAGTAACTCTCCTGACGGTGAACTGGAGACAGTGAACGCAGCACCGTGGCTGCTACAATAACTCTCCTGACAGTGGAGACAGTGAACGCAGCACCGTGGCTGCTACAGTAACTCTCCTGACGGTGAACTGGAGACAGTGAACGCAGCACCGTGGCTGCTACAGTAACTCTCCTGACTGTGAACTGGAGACAGTGAATGCAGACATGCCCACTTTATGATAGTCCCAGTCAGTCTGGATCAAGTCCTAGTCTAGTCAGCACTCTGACACACTGACAGCTGTTGTTGCCTGTTGGGCTGCAGCTTGCCATGTTCTGATTGGAGCAGATTTTTGATGCTAAAGTCAGAACCTGGGAGGGTTTCTGGACAATATCTGTCATTAATTAGTGTTGTTATTGATTTCCAGTAATACATATAAACATGCAGTTACTTAAAGCAGCATATTTGTCCACTCCCATGTTGATAAGAGAGTTAAATACTTGACAAAAATCCCCTTTAAGGTTCATTTTGAACTGATAAGAAAATGTGTCATTAAGTTGCAATTAACCACAATTAAATATTTTCATTGATTGACAGTCCTTATTTGAAAGTGTGCTATGTAAATTCAATCTATTGTTTATTACTTTTGATTATTGTAATGTCATCTCCATGTCTTTGATTTTAAGCTGCACAAATAAATAAAACTCAACTGACTTGAACTTGGCCCCAAAATACTTAACCCATAATTAGTAAGATCAATCAAAGACATTCATAAAAGTCATAAAACATACAGTATGCCAATATAATTTTATATGCTGTATTTTGAGTTATACAAACTGGGAACATTGAGGTTTTAAAAAACAAACTTCTGCCAGTGACAACATGAATCCCTGAGTCCACCTGACCCACTTGATTCACGTCCCTTGTGATTATTTGTCATAAAAACAGGTTCCCGCTGGCTGCTCTCCGTCACTGGACGCGTCCCACATGTTGTTCCACGCAGCAGAACCTGAGTGACAGACGAGACGACCCGCCTCCATCCCACCAGGACCGACCAATGAGGCTGCAGAGCCGAGGCGAGCCTTCAGCAGCAGCCTCTTATTTCTCACTACAGTAACCCTGTAACACACACTGGCAGTCATGTGACGGTCATATAGTACAACTCAGTGAGCGCTCAGTCCAGACTGAACGCTGCTGCTGCTGCTGCTGCTGCCGCCGCTGCATGGAGAGCCTCAAGGGCAAAACCGAAACACTGCCCCGTCGGATACTATACGGATTAAAAACATTTCTCCCCGCGCCTTCTGCAATGGGATTACACTAGCTCTGGTTGAACGAGGTAAGACTCGAGGTTTATGTTATGTAATGATGGGTTTCAGGGGTGCAGAGCGCGCGTGTATTCGCTCGGTGCCATATGCTGCAGCAGGCTGGACGAAAACATGTTTACGTTGAGAGCGGAGACGCGCGCCTACTCATGCGTTATGCGCCGCAGGAGGAAAACACAGCACACTGTCCCACATTGTGGGCTATTATTATTATTATTATTATTATTATTATTATTATTAAATGTGGTTTTTGGAGTCTGCTCTGCCGCAGTTCAACAACAGAATGTAAATTAATTTATTTTGAATGAGTTTTGGTTGCAGTTGCGCATGTTACGGGATTTCTCTGATCCATGCTGCCTGCAAAATCCAATTGTTTGAACATGGATTATTATTATTATGCTCATAAAAACAACATTTTGTTACCAGTTATGATTACAAATGCAAGCCCCCGGCTGTGTAAGAATGTATAACAACATGAGATGACGTGAAATGAATCAAAATGTGCCCCGCAGGAGGCCACAATTACGCACCAGCGTGCGTTTTGGGATTTTACATCTAATGGCTGACTATAAAAATCTTTCCAACTTCAGACGCAGCGCTGAGGCTGAATTACGGCTCTTTAATTGCGCCGTAAACATGCAGGGCCCGTGATTTAGGCACTCTGCTCCCGGCTGCCCCGCGCGGTGTTTTCTGATAATAATGTTGACAGTTTTTTCTCCTCTGGCCGGGTTACTCTCGGTCACTCAGACCATGCGGGGGCCCCTGGATAGGGGGGAGGCGGGGGGCGGCTCCCTGCGGCAGGAAAATAACCTAGGCCTACTTATGAGCTCTGTGATATCTATAATTGGACATTATAAAAAGTAATGTGATGAACCATGTAGCCTACTGATCTGTAGATTATAAACATAATCAACCTGTTTTAAACTTAGGAAAAAAAAACCTTGGAAACTTAGCATTCAAACAACAGAGAATTGATCCATAAACACAAGCTTCCAAACTTTTTTCCAAGTTTATTTTGAAAAAAAGTTGGATTTTTCATGTTTTTTTTTCATTATATAAGAATAGTGACATAAAAATATGATACGGTAACACATCCCAGATTTCAAAGTCAAAGATGACAAAATTAATTGGCTTTGTTAGTTAATTGTCACTATTTTGTCTTCCTTTTTTAAATTGTGGGATGTGCCCTATCATATTTTTATGCTTATTGGACTTTGGGGCTAGCGCTCCACCGTGAATCCCACTGTTGAAGTACAACCTCCTTTAGCAAAACATAAGAATAACAACACATGTAACCGACAGGATAACATATTGACCAAACTCTGGCACTTAAATATTAATCCTTATGGGTAGACTGGTTTATTCTGGTATATAGCCCTAACACAGTGGAATATTTTGAGCAAAATTAACCATATCTCTGTGAGTGATCCACATTTATTGAAATAGCTTTCTACACATAAACAAAGTTTAATATCAAATACGTTTTTACATTTTTTTGATCGACTCAGCTTTCCCCAACATTTAGCTGAACAAGGTGGAACTTTAAGAGATTAACATCATGAAACTTGGGAAATAAAAAACATCAAATTTTATTTTCAGCCTGAGCTCCCTCCAGAAAATGATGTCACTTCCTGAAAATGGGGTCAGTGGAATTGTAGTCTTACACTTATACACATGTTACAGTGCACCAACTTTCCTCATCATTTAGCCGAACAAGGCTCAAACTTGAGTGTGACAAATAGATAAACATCACAAAACATGGGAAATAAAACATGAGTGAAAGTTTATGAGTTTGCCCCCATAAAATGATGTCACTTTCTGAAAGTGGCCTCAATGGATTTGTAGTCTTTTATTCGGAGGGTGAGAAACTACAAACTAACAGAGTGGAAAATTACTTCAGGGTCACACAGTAAATAATAAAAAATAGTTATAGTTCTTCCCGATATATCAGGGAAAGTTTAAGATGATAAAATAATTAAAAAAACATTTCGAGTATTTTAATTTAGGCTTATATTTTTTGAAGAAGTTGATTACTTTACACTGGGGACATGGTAAAATCAAGCACATGCACCCCAAAAAAGTTAAAGAAGTATGCTAATGTATATTTTCTGTTTATGTGACAAAGAAATCATATTTCACAAATTTTAAAGAAAATATGTGGAAGTACTTTATCATGAGGACGTAAATGTTGCTGCGTAACAGGAGTGACCCAACGACATGCACAGTAGTCAGCAGATGAAAGACGGTGACTCAGTTTCATTTGTGTTATGTGATAAAGTTATTTTCCACTGTGCTGTGTCACTGATGTTGTCACGTGGCTGCTGTTAAACGAGTCAATAGTTCAACTATCAACTTTCAGGTCTAAAATACTACTGCAGCACTTTAGGATTTGTGCACACAGACTGGGACCAGCGTCTCATATCGACTGACAGATGGATTAGAGGATATGCTACCTTACACATTTTCCAGTACATATACAGTATCATCACTTCATACTCTTGCTCTGTCCTTTTGGATTTGAGCATTATGCATGTGTGGATTAAGATTAACAGGCTTCTCTCTGTCTCTGTGTACTTCTGTTTAGACACACTGTATCCTGGCTGGAGACCTTGGATTTTAAGAGTTTTTCCCCAACGCTTGCTTTTTCCACTCTGAGAGAGAAACACCAGGTGTTTCATTATCTCATCCGTGTGGGAAGCGTGGCCTCGCTGACCTGGGTTTGCCGGGCCTAACTTTCCCAGCAGCACAAGGAATAATTATCTTACAAATCATCCAAAGCACAGACTCCAAGTCCAACCAGAGACAGACGTTTGGCACTATCCAGGGATGGTAGATAACTCCCCAGTTAACGAGGGGACTTTTCTTCCTTACTGTGGCTCTCCACAGGCCTACCGGCTGTCTGACATGGTGACAGACCTGAGCTCCTACCAGGTGATGCCCTCACCGTTCTCAGAGGACGACCTCAGCGAGTCGTCGAGCCCTCGCTCGTGTTCCAGTCCGGACTCCCAGGTGCTCAGCTCCAGCTACGGCAGCAACTCTAGCGCTGAGAGCCAGGACAGCATCCTGGATCATCTGCTGTCCCAGGCCTCTTTGGGAGGGGCCAACAGTGGGCTGGCAGGGTCTGTGGCACCGATACCATTATCCACTTTCTTTTGGGACTCACGGAGAGATGAGCCCTCCAAACGTGAGCCCATAAAGGAGGAAAATTTTGACTTCCTCGCCTGGTCCAATGTGGAGACAGAAGAACAACTTGGAGGGTCCTTCCAGCCCACACTGGAAGAGATTGAGGAATTCCTGGAGGAGAATATGGAGGTGGTAACGATGAAGCAGGAAATCTGCGAGGGTTGCCCAGGGTTGGGAGTGGGACTGGAGGAGGCTCTTGGTCTAGAAGTTGGCTTGGAGTGGTGCAGGGATGCCTCCCCTGAGCCTAAGCCAGAACCAGAGGCCAAGTATTCAGACCAAACTGTCCCCAATGCCAGCACTGCTGGCCTGGCCACTGCTGCCTCCAGTGAGACCAAAACTACATCAGTTAACCCCACACATGAATCCAGCACAGGGGCCAAGAAGGTATCAGCCAGCAAACCTTCATCAGCAGAGGGTGGAACAAACGGTAGTGGGACGCCGGTCATCCTACAGATTCAGCCCCTTCAGATCAAGCAGGAGCCCACAGTAGCGCCTCTTACCCCAGCAGCCCAGCCCCCGCCGACGCCTGCCCCGGCCTCAGACATCAAAATTGCACAGCTACTGGTCAACATCCAAGGGCAGACCTTTGCCTTGGTTCCCCACATCCTGCCCTCCGCCAGCCTTAATGTCTCCTCCAAGTTTGTACGCATTGCTCCCGTCCCCATCGCCGCCAAGCCTCTCGGGCTCGGCGACAGCTCGACCAGCCAGGGCTCAGGGATTCTGGTAGGAGGTCAAAAGTTCCAGAAGAACCCCGTGGCGGATCTTATCAAAATGCACAAATGCACTTTTCCTGGCTGCACCAAGATGTACACCAAGAGCAGCCACCTGAAGGCCCACCTGAGGAGGCACACGGGGGAGAAGCCGTTCGCCTGCAACTGGCAGGGCTGTGGATGGAGGTAGGTACCGCCGAGGGAAGTGTGAACTGACTGAATGACTGTATTTACTTTGCAAACAAACTGGCTGACGGCATCAAACATTCACCTCACAGATGGAATGATCTCTGC
The DNA here is from genome assembly GCA_947000775.1 of Pterois miles. NCBI lineage: Eukaryota > Metazoa > Chordata > Actinopteri > Perciformes > Scorpaenidae > Pterois > Pterois miles. Next base: position 2,679,688 of record CAMQGK010000147.1, on the reverse strand, counting down.
AGCTATGGCAAGCTGTTTTAATTAACATTGGAGATATCCACTATTGCATTTTGACTAGTCGTAATTACACTGACTAGTCAGAAATCTTATTCTAGATATCTATAACGTTATTCTGACTAGGTGAGATATCTGTGATTCAGTCCTGACTATCCCAAATATCAGTTACAGATATCTTAAACATCAGAAATGTTGTCACCCGTTGGATTTCGGCTCAAACAGTATCAGCAGAAACTTTTACTAACTTGGATAGTTTGGTAAGGTTAGAAAGATATTCACAGTTCAAACTTCCCGGATCAATAACTCATAAGCGAAACTTAGTAAAAAAATAAACAACGTCTCTTTCTAACCGTAGGGACGTAGACAAACAACTATAACCTCATTTTAATTACAACCAGCCGTCCAACGAGCTGGACACGTAACATAGGTCTCTATGTGCAGCCGGCTGAGAGGCGAATGGTCTCGCTGTGGATCAGACAGTTAGAAAATGACATGAATTAGAAAGAGCTCATCATCAAGGAATCTACGGCCAATCTGAGCTTTGTTCACAAGAGAGTTGTGGTAGAAATTTACAGCGTGTTGTAGATTTATTGTCTCCATACGCACTTCACAAACCCTCACGGCTGCAGTGCAGCAACATAGTATATGTTTGAATAGCCTCACCTCTCGTCCCACCCCCACTTCCGACATTATTGCAGATATCCGCAATATCTGCATATCCGCATTTCACCTTGTCACAACTCTAACTCTAGATATCTGTATTTACATTTTGACTCTCCGAACTCCAGTTTGAGATATCTACAACGTCATAATTCAGTTGCAGATATCTGTAATTCACACTGTGGATATCTGCAACTGAATTGTATCTGTAATGACAAACCCCGTATACATGAATGGCAAAAGTAGTTTGAATTGTACTAGTTAGAAACAAATTACAGATATCTTGAATTAGACTTTAGGTCTGTCAAAATTACATTGCAGATCTCTCTAATGAATATCCAGACTAGGCAATAGATGTGCCATATGCTCCTATATACAAATCATCATAATTGAACACTGCAGCTTTTTCCGTTTGTAGTTTAGCCTCTGAGTTTGTTGGTTATATAAAGCCTGTTTGTATATTCACAAGACTGAGCAATAACAGCTGACTCCAGCATGCGTCTGCATGATTTAAAAGGGGCTTAACCCCCATTTGTTAGTGTGGCCAGCAGTAATTATATGTCAGTGGGGCATGTCTGTGTGCTGTGCATGGTGTCATGTTGCTCAGTGTGGTGCAGATTTTAACTGACCTGTCTCTTTGGGGGTCATCTAGTAGCACGGGCGAGGAGACTTATCGGGTTTTGAGAGTCAGATCCCCCCCAAAAAACCCTCCCAAAGCAACTGAAAATGAGAGAAGCAGCTCTCCGACGTGAACATCATTATCTGTAACAGGGTTCATTATCATGGAAGTGAGGCAGCAACGAGACAGGACGCTCACAGTTATTCAAGGATCTGTAATTGAAACAACAATGTGAATGTTTTCTTTGCACTCAGCCCTGGAGCTGAACATGCAGCCTCCCAAGTGTTAATTGGAACGATGCGATGAAACAGAAACGGGTTCGCTTGCACAATCACACTTCTTGTCAGGCGGTGAGATATCTGTGCAAGAATAGCTGGGGTGTGTTTTTTTTTTTTTTTTTTGAGGATGTAAACTAAATGTGGGACGGAGCATGTGGGCTGCAGTCACATGGGCACAACATGGGCACCTCCTGTTGAGACTCGACAGCTGTGCAGTTGCTGGGGCAAAGAGTATAAGTGAGTGTGTATTTGTGTATGCTAAGTATAAAGCAGCCAGATCTAAACTGGAACCTGCTGTGTGTAACGGAGAAAGGCAGCGAGAGAGCTTGGATGTCCTCATCAGTAAGGCAATTTCTTTGCTCATTAAAAGTAAGCGTCTTTAAATATCATCAGTCTGAAAGTGTGTGTGATGGAGTGTGACTTGAGCTGGCTGTTTTCCCGAGAACAGTCGGGGAGACTCAATCTGGTAAAATGAGTTTCACTTCCTCAGCCATGTTCTCGTTAAAGTGGCAATCACTGACCCTGTTCAGACCGGGCATTAACATGCGCCCTCAGTGATCCCATCACAAGTGGACAGCTGTAAGTATGTCTGTTCACACCTGGCATTAGTACGCGCCTCCACATGCGTCTTGTGTGACCACTTGTGATCCGATCTCACTTCTCTGCTCTATATGCAGATAAACATGTAGTGCAGCTGATTTTGCATCCCCATCCATTACTTAACCTTTTCATAGACCTGTTTTAGTCTTTTTTAGTGGGGTCCAGGGGGTCTTTAGGGGGAGATAGCAGGTCAACAGTAGATGTCACGTAGAAGTGGTGACCATCATCTGAAAGCTGGAAACCTGGACATTAATCTGAGCTACAGCTCAGCACTGTGCCAAGTTGTTCAAGCCATAAATCAGAAGTAAATATTAATTAATTTAATTGAAAACATTTTGAACGTGTATAAGCGTTCAGTACATTATGATGGAAGTATATGATTTCCATCCTCATGCTCTGTTATGTCTCATAATTTCTTTACAATTTTTGGGGTTGATGCCATTTGTTACACAGATTTGGTGCAAAATTTAACAATTTATTATGATTTGAGAATTGATAAAAATGATCAATAATCCCTCCAGTATACCACATTAACACCACACACACGCCACAGAAAAAGACAAGCTGAGATCTGGGCCTTTGAGATCAGGTGATTTTTCAGCTTCTGTTCTGGAAGCTGCTCACAAACCACCCTGACTGTCAGTAAAGCCAGGAAGAGGTTAATGAATGAAGAGAAATATGAACCCTGGCAGTAGACCATTGGGGGGCCACTGCTTTAACTGCTCCACACACACTCAGTATTAAGACACACGTCTTAAACTCAGTGGCAAGCACTGACGTGTATTATTCATGTGCCTTGCATGTGTGCATTGATCTGTGCATATGGCATGCTTACTTTTACTTGTATGAACACGTTAGTCAGAACTATCCCAGCCAGCGAGCTGTTATGTAATTTGGCTTCAAGCTGCCACAGCTTGCAGAGATCAGTTTCAAGGAGCCTCAGCATTCAATCATTTATAAACCCTCCCTTTGCATGCAGGTACTGAGTGATCAATAACATCCCTTAAAAGCTTTGTGTTTGACTGTAGTACCAACCTGGCAACCCGCCACCACTCGTGTACTGTACTTGTAATGCAGCGTACGTCCTAATACACGAGAGGAGCTGCAGAAATTTGTGCGGTAGTGATCAAGGCTGTGTTCCAACTAACAAAGGGCTCTTGTCTGTATACAAAAGACAGGACGTAGTTTGGATGGAAGTGTGTGTGAGAACCAGTGTGTGTGTGTGTGTGTGTGTGTGTGTGTGTGTGTGTGAACCCACTGTATGTGATGGGGTTAATGAGGGGGCCGACCAAGAGAGAGAAAAAAGTCGGGAAAACTGTGAAAGAAGCAAGCAAATGGATAAGGAGCAGAGAGTAAGTGAGGTTTGTTTTAAAGGAAAGACAGGAGAAAAGGCGCTGGTGGTGGCGGCGGCGTTCGGGTGGGGGGCTGAGAGAGGCTGATAGAGGGGGAGAAAAAGGGCCTGTTTCAGTTTTGCACACAATCACTTGAAGGGAGCAGCAGTGAGGAAGTGGAGCGAACAAAGACAAAGTGTTGAATAGTTACCATGACTGTGGGCTAGGAACGTCCAGGCTGCCACGCTGCATGAAAGAGAAGAGAGGGATCAGTCAAGGTTCCTCACATAGACCAGGAGGAACAGGGAGGGACGGCTGCATGGAAAGATGTACTGATCGAGGTACTGTATACCATAAAATGGACAGTCTCCTCCAGGTAGACCTGGAGCGTCTCCCAGAATGTTTCATCTCACATTTTTAGTAGATGTTTTGTTGGCCAGCTTTACTCTTATATAAAAAGACACCATTCTCTTGTCCTCAGTGCTGTAGATCAGTGGCTCCTGTGCTCCATGCTGACATTAAATACTATATTAAATGCAACTGAGACACTAGCATCACCAGTTGCATCTATAGGAACTGATGGTGACCCTACACTATATACATCAGACCGGCAATACATCCTCCAAATGCTCGCTTGACCACGCCCCCTTTTGGATTGGATTTGGGATATCAACTCAGTGTCCCTCATAGACGGTAACAGAGTAAACAGTTGAACCACGTCTCCAAACTTCTACTTGAAACAAAGTGCTGATAGTAATAATGCTATGCTGAAGAGTTGCTGCGTAGTTGGTTGTCCTCTTCCTCTGCATGGCTTTATGGATCCAAGCTATAGACCAGACCAGCACAGCTTTATGGCTCCAAGCTATAGACCAAACCAACATGTTTTTATGGCTCCAAGATTTAGACCAGACCAGCACGGCTTTATGGCTCCAACCTTTTTTTTTTATACCCCTTTTTCCCTTTAATTTTTTTTTTTCCCATATAACAACAATTTTTTTTTTCTCCAAATATAAACCAAACCAACATTTCTTTTTGGATCCAAGCTATAGACCAGACCAGCACAGCTTTATGGCTCCAAGCTATAGACCAGACCAACATGTCTTTATGGCTCCAAGCTATAGACCAGACCAACATGTCTTTATGGCTCCAAGCTATAGACCAGACCAGCATGGTGTCATCTCCCTTTCACACTGAGATCGGAGGCTCATACGATACGTGAATATTCACTGTCAGAAAGCTAAATGGCTAAATGATGCTGGTGACAGAGACTAGCATGGCTAGCTAACGTTAGCTTGAGTAATACAGTCATACATTAACGTTCTAGCAGACTGTCATCTCCAACTAAATCTCAGCCTACAGATCAAACAGTTGGTTATTACAGACAACACTTAGACTAACAGGATTCAATCAGATATGTAGAGACGTCTGGATCAATAATATCAGCCACTGTATTGGACGGGGGAAGACTGAAGGGACATGGTGCCGATCAACTTTATTAAGATATCGCCAACGCACAGGCTCAGGCAAGATCACACAGTTATTATTAGTATTATTTTTGCGAAGACCCATATGTGCCGGTGCACATCTCTTCCTTTGTGGCACTGCAATTTTGCACCTTGGACCAGGTTAGGTAGTCCCTGCTGGTTGAAGACAATCCCGCTGTGTCAGTTTAACTTACCAGTTATTTTTAAATAAAGTCCTACAATCATTCAGCATGCTTCAGTGTTGGCATGCAGCTCTTCACTGAGCAATTCTACATCAATCTAGATGCCTAAAACTTCTAGTTGTCCAGCACAGTGGTTGCTCTGGTGCATATTTGGCCTCATAGAGAGCATGATATTGTGGAGCTCAGGCTGTTACTCAGCTCTTTCAGGCCGACTGTTGGAGGAATGAAGCTGGGGACTCCCTGAGGGGGTTTCTGGGAGTACTGTGCCCACACACCAAGAGAGAAACTTACTGGATGCAGTGCACCCTTCTCCCACAAGGTCAGGAGAGGAGATCTGCACAGGACAGACTGCTTTTCATTCCTGTCGGCCTCTACTGACGTGCCAACCAACCTAATCCAACACTGTTTTCTACTGAAAATGAGTGTGCAGTTGAGCCTTCGTGGATGTTTTTTAGTGTGCTATTCAACCGATTAACTAAAAGCACCTTTCACTGACTTGAAATGAAAACTGCTTCAAATTGATTCAGTTGGGAATAAAAGTAGATTAAAACATCATGAATCCCGTCTGTTTCTCTGATACTTTTCACACAGCAACAGATTCGGACCAGATGCTGGAACATCAGACTTCATAGTGGCAGTGACGGTGTTACTCTTTACACAGTGAGACCATCTATACAAACTATGTAAAACAGTTTGTAGGTGAGATTTGGATGCACACAATTCACTATGTGGGGTTGGGTATCGTTTATAAAAGTGGGATGCCAGTACCAATACTAGTACCCTTGTGATTTGATACCCATTAAGACAAGGCACGTTTATTTGTACGGTATAGCACATTTATGCACCAAGGCAATTTAAAGCACTTTCTCTAAAATATTAAAAGCATTGAGACACACATTATGAGGGATAAAATAAGGTAAAAAAGGTACAGAATACATTGCATAAGGTGAAATAAAACCCACTGAATAATAATAATACTTAAGTTATACATAATCTGTAAGCCACTTTTAAGGCCATGTGAATGGAAGCTGTGTGTCCCACTGGAGAGCTAATTGTCACTGATGACACTGTCCACCAACCCACGGTGGCGGGACCGCATCGTTGCAGAAGCATCCACCCTCCGGTTCCCCTCCAAGTGACAACTGTTAGCTCTGTTGGCACTGTTAGCACGGTTAACTGCTCGCCACCGGCTCAGACACATCCATGTTCAGAGCCGTTCGCAGGCAGACAATCCCGGCGTGGGTTGTCAGCTGCAGCCGCAGCGAGCCAATCACACGTCGCATTAAATCGAAGGACGCCTGCAGACTGACTTGGAGTGAGTCACTTGGCTGGATGGCAGAGGACCAGCCCTGCTAACGCAAAAGTCTGAGTCAATGAGCAGTGCTGCCAACCCCTCAGTAAGGAAAGTAGCTATTGGCTCCTAAAAGTAAGTTACGTCATCACTTAATTTGCATAATTGACCAAGTACTTGTAATTTGTAATGGATGCTGTAGGAGAGACGAGTAACGTTGTGGGAGAGAAAAAGTGAGTAAAAAACACCCAAATATGTTTATAACTTTAAATAAATTTTCTTCCTGGTGGACATGTACCACTGGATTTACCATTACAGACATGACCAGTCACTATTTGCGTAAAAATTTAGCCACAAATTCACAGACTGACTGTACGAGGTCCATATACGTCTTCTGAGTCTTGTTCTAGATTTGGGCACAAAAAGGATTGATTGCTGGTCTCATTTGACTTCACTACTGGGTTGTTTCGGTCAGTACCTTAAAGGTATGAAGTACGATACCCAGCCCTATAGTTCACTGGGAGACAATGCATTATACGAAACATTTCTTAAGCCATTAACATCTTTTTATTTGATACCAACTGCTCCTCCTTACAATAAATATACCCTGTGTGTGCAACATGAGTTATTTCCCATGGGATCACAATGGAGTCCAAACCTCTTAAAACAACGAATAGTCACTGTGTACATTTAATCTGCTTGTTTCAGTTTTTACTAGCCAGTATGGTGTAGGTGTTTGGGGTGTGTCTGGTTTTAGCGGCAGTGTCTTCCTGTATAAACTGCTGTCACATGTTTCAACTTAATCATGTGTGTTACTACAGCAGCAGTACTTTAGCTCGTAGCTGTAAGCATGTCGTATCTACATGTGACAGAGCTTTTCACTGCACTCGTTGCTGCTTAATGAGAGGGTGAGATCTTATCAATTCCTCATCTTGTCAGGTCAGCAGAGCAACATCTGGGATGCAGAGCCTGGCAGGGGCCAGTCGGGTTCAGAGAGCTGGGTCGCTGGGAAGAAGTCCTGTAGCTGTCATCGCCGTGGCTCCAGCCAAGTGGCGTACGCCTCACATGCTAACCCCCGCTGCAAATGTGTTATTGTCCAAATGAGTTACAGGCAAATCAGTTGAAGCATCAACATGTGACGGTGATGAATGACAGGCTTTCTGGCCTCGGAGTTGTGTATGTGTTGGGAAAAACAGCGAGTTGCTAAGACTCAATAGTAAATAGCTACGTGAGGGTGGTGGAAAGATCCAGGATTTCATCTCTTGATTGCATCATGCACTGGAGGCCCTGCTGAATATCCTTGAACACATCGGGATGTTTACTCTGAAGGTAAATGATTTTGTCAGATCTGTGTCATTGTTTGTTCAGAGGAGCCAGTTTCCTGATGAACAGAACAGATTCTGGATATATGCAGCTGGTTTCGTGCGATCATCTTTGTCAGAGGACACCCACCTGAGACAAACCAACATCATTCCACCTCGTCGTGTACTGACGCTTTGTCAGACCTCTCAGCGGCACTTTTTGACACAATTAACAAACCCTAACTCTAACCCTAACCCTAAACAAAACCACTTCAGTTTAGGCAACAAAACCACTTTAAAGAGAACTGAATACAGCGTTGTTAGTGGGCTCCTGTTCATTCCTATGTGAGTTTCTCAGTGGTGCACGATGCCAAAATGTCTCAACAGTCAAGCATTAAAGTACCCGGATCTTCCAGCGATCGTCCATTGGGCCCATAGAGCATGTGCAGTAGCGTTTCCTTTAACTCCAGCCTCCCAGCCCTCAGTCCAGCCTCGGTCCAGGTCTCATTCACGAGTGAAAATAACTCTGGATTCGTCTTTTAGTGTATTTTACACCTTTTATGGCCTAATTATTTAAAAAAGATGGGCTGCATGGTGGCGCAGTGGTTAGTGCTGTCATGTTACTGTGGGTTTTCTCCGGTTTCCTCCCACAGTCCAAAGACATGCAGGTTAATTGATGACTCTAAACTGTCCCGACTGGCAGCTTGTCCAGGGTGAACCCCGCCTTCGCCCAATGCCAGCTGGGATCGCTTCCCAATGTAAGTCTATGGTGAAATATCACATGACGAGCACAGAAGTTGTAGCTCTTCCTTAGGGCTTGAGTAGGAGGGGTCACCTGTAACAATAACTTAGTGTATTTGTTGGATTTGTTGCACTTAGAAGAATAAATAGTAAAAAAAGCGAAACTGGTGGCTATTTTGTGAACATGTTATCGACATCAGCAATGTGTATCTCGTATGGTATCATGTCGTTTAACGTGGATTTCTTGCGTGTGTTTTCCTGACAACACCTCATCAGGGATTCCTCCTGGTGAAAAATCTTGTAGTGTGACTTGCTGTCGCCATGTCAGTCGTGTAGTGGGAAAACCACGACGACTTCAAGACTCGATTACAAGACAGCAAGTTGTGTAGTGAGAACAGTACAGAGATCTGAGAAGCTCAACAGTCTTATCGTGTGAACTTGGCTTTACTTGAATGTCTGAATATCTGTGATGTGCACATTTCTCTCCTGCTTGTGCAACGTGATTGGCTGCTGTCGGATTGACTAAAAGTATATCCACTGTCAGGAAAAATAAAAGTTGATTTGCTTTTTTTTTTTTGGCTTTGGGAAAGATATCAAGTCCTTCCAAGTTAAAAGGTTAAAGTCTAAATGAAGTTACGAGTCAAAGTCAAGTTGTATGTCTTGACTGAGGATTTTATCAAGTTGAGTCTCAGATCATCATTTGTGACTCGTGTCCAAGTCACATGTCTTTGCCCAACATAAAACGTCGCTTCTTCTTCTTCGTCTTTCAGGTTTTCCCGGTCGGATGAGCTGTCTCGACATCGGCGTTCCCACTCAGGAGTCAAGCCCTACCAGTGTTCGGTTTGTGAGAAGAGGTTCGCCCGCAGTGACCACCTGTCAAAACACATCAAAGTCCACCGCTTTCCACGAAACAGCCGGACAATTCGCTCAGCAAACTGACGCCTCGCTCGGATCACTGGGAATACTGGGATCACTCTCATACAGACATAGGCCACGGGAACACGGTGCGAGTGTGAACGTGCATGTGTGCGTGCGTGCGTGCGCAAATGTTTGCGCAATCGTCGAGTCAGTTTGAATACGTGCGTGGAAGCATGCTTTGCTTTCTGTGATTGTTCTAATTTATTGTACAAAAGTAAACCAACACGGTTGCCACCGAGTCTGTAATCAGCTAAAGGTTGTTGTTGCTGTTGGTGCTTTGGTATGTTGTTTGTTCTGTCCTTATCACCTGCCTCTGCACAAGATAAGATAAGCTTATTTTCATTCAGTCTGGATTATGTGATAGCTTTGGTAATAGTCCATTTTACCTGGATCAAAACAACTGCCTTTTATCTTCCTGAAAGCTGCCAATGTCTTGGACATTCCTCCTCTTATGCAACGACTAGGAAGCCAGAGGAAGTTCATCCAGATCCTCATTAGCTACTCGTAGTAGTAGTTACTCTTCCTGTGATAGCTGCTTATCATTGACATTACAGTCGAAGGATACTTTGGCGTTGATGCACAAACTACCTGGGCTCCTCTCACATTTTATCGCTGTCGGACAGAAATCTTGTATTTCTGCATTTCGTCATTTTAATTTTTTTTTTTTTTTTCGTAAATCAATGCTACTGGTCAACATGTTTGTGGGTTTTACAAATATTTAATCAATGAAAAGTCTTAAAAAGAGCTTGTGACTAAATCTCTCAGCTCTATCGGATCCTCAGACTGTCGACAAAACCCACAGACTAAAATATGTACGTAGCCTCCGTGATGCCACCCGCTCTGAAGAGCCGCTGTGAAGCTCAAAGTGGGGATGGTGTCGAGAAGGGAACCAGCAAACTGGGGTTTTGAGCTCATTAATGTTAAGCACAGACCTCAGATAGTTAATATAAGGAAAGGCTGTTGGGCAGCGAGCCTCGCCAGGTTTTTGCAGCTTTTTTAGATCCCAGATCAGATTTTGTAATTTGCAGTCAGTCAGTGTGTCAGAGTGCTGACTTGACTATGACTTGATCCAGACTGACTGGGACTATCATAAAGTGGGCATGTCTGTAAAGGGGAGACTGGTGGGGATCCAGAGAACCCATTTACATTCACACATCTGGAGGTCAGAGGTCTTTGAAAATGGCCATGACAGCTTTTCCTTGCCAAATAAATAGATAAAAATAGTCATTATTTAAACTCCTTCTCGCTAAGCTAACACAAGCTAAACTAGTTCACAAGCTAGTATGACATGGTTGGTATCAATGGATTCTTTAGGTTTTCTAGTTTCGTGATACCACTATCTTCACTCTACCTTTAAAACTGAGCCGCTACAACCTAAAAAATCACATGTTGCATTGATGCGTTAAAGAAATTACTGGTGTTAAAACAAATTTGTGTTAATGTGTTATCATAGTGTTAATACCAACTTTGACAGCGCAGTATTCAATTATTATTCATTTTTCGATGACAATAACTTTTTTTTTGACATGCTAGGTTTGCACCCGACAGCAGTGACTTTACAGTAAACCTGAGGAGGAGGAGAACATGGCAGAGCAACACAGGAAATCCAAACGTGAAATGCAACTAAGCGGTTAAGCGCACAGTGATTGTTAAATTTCTGCTCAGTGTTAAATGATCTTTGTGTTATGACGTCGTGTGTATATCTACTTGCTGGTCGTCTATTTGTATCACTTCTCTGGCCTTACTGTACCACAGAATCCTTACTGGACAGCCAAGTGGTTTGGGAAATCCACTTTCCAGTGATCCATATTTTAATGGGGTGTTACGTGACTCTGCCATGATATGGCCCATGTCAGTTGGTGCATAGCCACAGAACTGAATGTCTCAGTCTGCTATTATTATTATTATCATTATTGTTATTTTGCTGACGACTTGACACAAAAGCTGCCTCAACTCTGCTTTATTTGTTACTGGAGACACCCTGACAGCCTTCCACCTCAGCCGGCAGTCACGTTACTTTGAGGTGACATCAGTGGACACACTGCACACACGTGATGCTGAACTACCAGGACAATGTGCTTCTGGGAAATGTAGTCCCAGCATCCCTTTTGAGGCCACAACACACTTTGTAATTGCTGTCAAACCTTTGTTTGCTATGTGCACCGTGCCCCGCTGTGAATATGTAGGGGTGTGACAACGCCGTCCATGTGTAATTCATTTATGTAAAGCAACAACAAGCAGGGGTACACATCATTGTGCATCATTCCTTTCATTCAGTTTTTGAATTTTTAATGCTTGTGTGAACACAGGTGTTTTATCGCATCCTATGAATGTATGTAAATATGCAGTGTGTGTACATCGAGGCATCGTCAGGAAACACAGAGACTATTCTCATATCTTAAAACAAACCAGCGGTTATGAAGATTTCTAGTGTAAACCCTAAATGTGTACATAACTTGTTTCAGTACATATGAAGATATTATATTTTTTTCTTTGTTCTATCTGAGATGCATTTACAAATAAAACTGAAAAGAAACAAACACGTCTGTGTTGTCTTTGAAGTTTTACATTGACGCTGACATAATGTTTTGCAAACAGAGGTTTCGAGGGTGAATCCCTCATCCAGCCACACCCGTTCCTCCTCTACCTGCTCCAGAGGCGACACACTGGCCCAGTATGAATAAATCACAAGATTCATGTCGTCAGGGCTGTTTTCAGGATCTCAGAAATACTAAAGAGTAGACAAAAAGATGCTCATAATAACTGCAAATTGGGCTGTCAATTGATTAAAATATTGAATTGTGATTAATCCCATGATTGTCCATAGTTAATCACAATTAATAGCAAATTAAATGCACATTTTTATCTGCTAAAATGTACCTTAAATGGCGATTTATCAAGTATTTAATACTTGTCAAGTATTTAATACTGTGCTTGTGTTATGCGAACATAACTTATTTATTATTGGAAATCAGGCAAGGTTAGGATAGGTCATTGGACAGTGAGTCTTGGGAGATTTTTTGCTGCTCCTAGATCAGATTTCACAATTTGCTATATGTCAGTGTGTCAGTGTGCTGACTTGACTAGGACTTGATCCAGACTGACTGGGACTATCATAAAGTGGGCATGTCTGTAAAGGGGAGACTGGTGGGGACCCAGAGAACCCATTTACAGTCACACATCTGGAGGTCAGAGGTCAACGGACCCCTTTGAAAATGCCCATGACAGTTTTTCCTCGCCAAAATTTTCATTAAATTTGTAGTGATATTTAACCTCCTTTGTGACATGCTAGTAAAACATGGTTTGTACCAATGGATTCATTAGGTTTTCTTCATATGATACAAATTTGTGTTAGTTATTATCACGTTAAGCTTGACAGACCTAGTTTTTTTTTATGACAGAACAAAACCAAACTTAGTTTGTCATTTGTGTCACTGACACAGATTTGACCTTGACATGCAGCTAGTGTTGTTAATGGACACATGAATCACGCAGCTGTTCGGTAATGCAGCCACCAAGCGCTGTTCACGTGGCCGGTTTGGCCCAGGCATAGCAAGGCAAGCTGTCAAATCTTATACCTTGTCTCAAAACCTTGACAAATAGTCAGAGAAGAACTTTGTGCTGACTTGAAGACACGTAAATGGTAAAATCAAACATATTGTACACTGGAGCACTATACATCTGACATGATTGAATTCACAAAAGGTTTGCGTGGCTTCTGCAGCTGCTAAACCTGCACAAACAAGACATAAATCTCTACGCACCCACAGAGGCTGAAATGCTCCCAGAACTGTGCTGCCAAACAGTTCCTGTGCTATTAATCCTGTGCTATTAACATGCATTTAAATGAGGTAATGTGCAGCCATTTGGAGCAAAATTTCTAATTCACAAAGATCAGTGCTGATAGACACATGCAGTTACAGAAAGTTGCTGGTAACTAAAGCGCGTGGATACTCATAGAACCCATTTACATTCACATATCATATCAGAGGTCAAGGGAGCCCTTTAAAAATGTCCATGACAGTTTTTCTTCACCAAAACTTTGGAGCGTTATTTCGCCTCCTTCCTGACAAGCTGGTATGACATGGTTGGTACCGATGGATTCCTTAAGTTTTTTTTTTTCCTTAAGTTTTCTAGTTCACTCTAGAAAGAAGTTACCATTACTGACACAAATTTGACTTTGACAGCCTTTCTACTAATGCATAGTTTCAAATGCAAGAAGTTGCTGAGTCACCTTCCAGGCCGTTCTGGTGGTGCAGTTGATGAAGGTGATGACGGGGTCTGGTTCAGGTCTGGGGGTTGCACTGTGGTAATGATGTACAGTAAGGGGTAAGCATCTGTGTGTGTGCATGCATTACGTTGGGGAGGGGGGTTACTGAGAGCACTGGGAGGTGGGGGAAGTGACAGCTAATTCTTCCCATATGATCCCACTGTGGAAGCGTTTACCTTGACAACTGCTCACCGACATAAACATGCTGCACAGAGCGCACCTGGTTCGGCTCATGAGCTACTACACAAAATACGGGCACATAAAAGAGTTGCTGTTTTAGCAACATCTTTCCACATATAATACACATCACACATGCGAGGCGCTGCTGTTATTAAGGTTTATTTAACTAAGGAAGGTTGATTTGTTCGCAGAGCTGCTTTGATTTCTTACATTTACACTGGAAGCTGCCCAGTACCACAACTGGCGTCTGCTGACTTCTGAGCAGCAAACGCTACTTGCAATAGGTACAGTTAGGCATAATGCATTACAAGGTGCCCCAGTGTATAATATATAATATAAAACTCTTTCATATTACATCTAAAACATATTTAAAAAACAAACACACTAACAAAAAAAGACAAGGAAGAAATAAATTAAAAATATGAAGGAATAAACAAATGATCTCTTCCCTTTCTTTTCCCAGATCCTTTCAGTTTTACATGACATTTACATTTTTCCCTTTTCTCTCTCTTAATTGCATTTGGGGGGTTTGGATGCAAGTGTCTCTCAGGCCTCCGGCTGACTCTCACCCCTCACAACGCATAATTGCAGAAGCAAAAAAAGGGCAAATTGCACTCACTTGCAAAACTTTATGGGCCTGTTTGCACTGAAATATCAACGCAATATCTTTTATGAATGGGAACTTCAGACGGGGCAGATAGCGGTTGCAAGTGTAATTCACGGCGCTATCAGTGGCTGCGATGCATTGTTTGTTTATTTACACCTGAGTTGTCTGGATGTGATTTCAGGAGCATATAAAGTTGGATTCATTCAATTTTTTTCCCCACATTTTGCCCACAACCCAGTCTTTCTGTTCAGCCCGAAGTCGTCAAAGTCCACAAAACTCATTTACTATCACAGTGTGCTGTAACATCACTGTGTCCTATAACACTGAGTGCCATACTCAGGAGACTGCATATTGTACGTAAACATGCAGTATCTTATCAGTGTTCCCGCCGGATTTATGGTGTTCACACAGGCTCAAGGTTACATGCTGATAGCTCGATGGAGGTGCTTTATGTCTGGATTGAGTTCAGGGAGTCAGGACTGAGCAGTCTGGGCTGATTAATTGGCTCTGCGCATTGCAGAGCTGTGGTTGTTGTGATGTATAGACATAACGGTAGACACAGCACAGGATGATGAGTGTTCTGCACTTTGGATGTCCAGAAGAAGGGTGTTTATCTCGGACATGTTTGTGCCCATGTGTATCTATATGCCAACAAACCTGAGGTAGCTCCAGCCTGCGCAGACACACCAGTCCTCCACGGGGAAACCACATTTCCTGTTCAAAGGGAAGCAGTTAGACAATGGGCTGCTCAGACTCCTCCCTCCTCATTGGCTTTGAACACATCGCCTCATGCACATCTGCATGATGCAGCCACATCCACTTTCCACTGTTAGCAGTCTTTCTCACTTTTTATCGGGGGCGATTCTGGGATCGAACCTTGAGGGGAGCTCAGCCCTCAATGACAATGTGATGTGAATATAAATCTGGTGAATATTTACGCACAGATTTCTGCATTTTGTGCATCAAGTTATGGTGGAAATGTCTTTGGCTGAATGAATCCAAGCCCCCAGGAGGTGCACCGGGCTATGAAGCAAATTTTTACAAATGGCGGTACAACAACTTTCATGTCATCACATGATCTCATTAGGTCCCACAAGATTTTTATTCCCATAGACTTATATTAGGAAAGAGACATCTGTAACTGAGGTAACTCAACTACCCAGTATGAACATGCAAATAGCCCTTATTTAAATCATTAGGTCCTAAAAGTTGTCAGTTGCACAAATACTAGCTGAATCCAGTTATTTCCCTTCCTCCGTTCATGTAAATGAGCCCCAGTATGCGGCTGGACGACCAGCTGAGAGGCAGCGTTAAAGGAAACGGTATCACTCGGCAGTCGAGCCATTTTGGCTTCATGCACCACTGAGAAACTCTCACAGGAATGAACAGGAGCCTGCCTCCAGCGCTGGACCCAGTTCTCCTTATAGATCCATGAATGGATCCACAAGAGTCTCAGCTTTCCAGTGATACCCAGTTTATGCAATTCTACGACTGTTTGTAGACCACAGTTTGCAGAAATATTCAAATATACTACTTTTAGAGTAGGTGAAAAATAACACATTTATACTGCATGCAAACATTTACCCAAAACTGCATATGATTATCAACTCTCGGTACCATAGAACACATTTCATTCACATATCTGGAGGTCAGAGAGACCCCTTTGAAAATCCTTTTTGCCTTCGCAAAACTTAGCCCGACTTTGGTGCATTGAGCATGGAGCAGGTACTAATGGGCTCTTTAGCTTAGCTTTGGGATGGAGCTTGCTACAGCCTCTTAAAGACAGTAATGTTAGCAGTCTCACAGGGTTTGATGATCATTTTTTAGGGGTGCTGAGATGAAATTTAGGTGTGCTTGAGCACCACTAAAAAGAGTATAAAATCGCCAAGGCTTTTTATTCCACATCACTGATATGACACTCTTAAAGCAAGAACAGTTATTGCACACAAAATTCATGCGCCATCGGGGTGAAAGACTAATTAAAATACAGAGAGGGCTGTAACAACTTCAGAGGGTAAACTCATCAAACAACAGCTGCTCTTTATTCAGTTTGCACAAAATTGGACTGACTTTGTTGCAGCCTGCTGAACCAAGAACACTGAACCGGGGCTCGTAAAATCCCGAAATGATGCAATAAAACACAAGCCGCTATGTAAATACTTGGTTAAGGTAAATACCTGTTAAACAGTTAAAGAATGACTTTTTAATGAACCTTTTGTTCCTACATGCGTGCAGATGTTTCCTATGGACTGTACTCTGCTCCATCTCAACACATAACATCATGCACCACCAGAAACAAGCCGTTTCACTGGCTGGAAAATTCACTTAAAAAACATTATATATGAATAATGTTCTCATCTGCATCTTGTCTCTGCATCATTTCATTTGTTGTGTTTCTGTGAGGACTTGGCAGCTCCAGCAGGCAGTCATCAGGATATCCTCTACTGAGAGCCAAGAAGGCTGAGAACACATCTGTGGGCCATTATGTCCACGTGGATGTATGTGTGATTGTAAGACTTCCTCCTGATGCTGGTAAGACGAGTCTGAACCAGAGCTAGCAGCAGCATGTAGAAGGAAATCATCTATAAGTCAGAGAGAACTTAAACACCATAAAGCTGCTATTCAGCCCGACCTTCTGTCTTTAAAGGATCAACATGTGATATATTTACTGTAGTGAATCATAAAAATGACCATGATAAGTCATCAGAGGCTCAGGAAACATGCTAGATTTAAATACTGGCTTCACATGACAAGAGTGCAAACAGCCAGTATGATCTCTGCTGAAATTTCCATTTCAACACCTCGTTGCCATGTATGAAACAGCGAACTGGATCAACAGAGATAACGTTAACGTCCAACACTTATGAAATAGCCACTAAATTTAATGTACTTGACTCATGAACATAGACGCGAATTTCCCTTCTTTTCACGACACACCACCTCATCACATCTGCATGTTGCAGCCACGTCCACTTTCCACTGTCAGCAGTCTTTCTGACTTTTTATCAGGGGCGATTCTAGGATCGAACCTTGACGGGGGAATCAGCCCTCACTGAGAAAACATGTACAGTCAAAGGGTTTTGTTTCAATACGCATGTCTGGGGCTCCTCCCCCAGGAAATTTTGAGTGTCAAACACTTCATTTCCTGCATTTATGTGAATTTTTATGCATCAGTTTCTGCCTTTTGTGCATCAAGATAGTCTCGTGGCAGCTTGTGAAATAGCTACGAAATTTAATCTTTTTGATTCGTGAACATAGACATGAATAACCCTTCTTTTCGCGACGCTCAGTACAACTTTCAATAATGTATTTTCTGTCAGTTTTCCTACAAATGTCCAATAACACGTAATACATGTGTCAGTTTAAAAATAAAAGTACTTAAGTTTAAGAAAAGATCTTGGTTTGGGTTAAGGTAACTGTGGAAGTGCTGTGAATTAAGTATAGAAGTTATGTGACTATATAAATCAATATAAATCAACTTTGGCTTCAGGTTGCACACAGGAAACAAACACTGGTCTCCTGGTCTGGTGTCTCTTGACCCAACCATCCACGCCGGTGTTTGCCACCTTTCATAAACTCAGAAAAAAGTCTGGAAGTTGTTGTTTGGTGGATTATTTCTCTGCTGTTCCGATGCTAATTGTCATTGTATTTTACATGGCTGGAAAGCCTGTTTATTTACCTTAACAATGATTTCCAACTTGTGAGCATCATGTATTTGTGGGATGAGCAGCACAGCTGATTATGTGGGTAGCGCCCAGTGAAATTTGCTATAATTCTCTGACGATGCTTAACAGTGTTTTCTCCTGTTGGTGTTGACTCTTGTTTTCAGCTCCATCTTTCTGCCAATCAGGCTCCACCGGACCAGACCACAGGATCACAAAGTGATCCGGTTCAGTCTGAAAAGTCTGATTTTTTAAAATCAACATGGCTCAGTTCAACAATTAGTTTCAAAACAAAACTCCTCATCTCTTCTTTGCCAATTTGACGTTAGATTAGATGATTTGCTACCAACCAGGTGCCTGATTGTCTCCACCTGGAGCTCAAAACAAGAGTCAGTACCAACAGGAGACACAGCATCTGCGTGCTGGGCTGCTCAAAATGCACGATCTTTACATTGGACATCAAATAAACCGGCTTTCCAACCATGTCAAATACACTGACAATCAACACTGGAACAGAGAAATAATCCTCCAAATACAAATTTCCAAACTTTTTGTCCAAGTTTACTTCCCAGTTCACAATTACATGGGTTACATACAAAATTCGTGCCTGTGTATATGAATCAATATATTAAATTTTGTGACCATTTTACATACTGCTGTGCGACTGGACTGCATATTTGTTGTATGTCTGAAACTTGTTAAATGTGCTGCTATTGTCTTTTTTAAAAACCTCCGTAAGGCTTTTCCTGGTAAAATGAATTCTGAATAAAATAAATAAAAGTGAAGCTCTAGGTAACCCTTGATTGTAAGTTTTAGACGTGTCAGGGCTGGCATGTCAGTGCTTAGTGTTTATGTAAAATAACTACATTTGTACGTTATTGGCGTTAGCAACATATGGAAGTCACACAACAAAAGTAAGGTAAAACAAGTCAGTGCTGACTTTTGGTTTGATACGTGACACAAACAGCGGCCTCCTCCAGCCGACCTACACAGACGTTGTCTCTCTTTATGTTACGTCGTGCTCTGCCCCGACGTGGATGGATTTATATGAGAGTTTGCTGAAAGTTCATCTCTGGTACGGTTATGTTATCTGATCATCACGTCTTGTCACTGACATCCATTTTAATGTTCTGTTGCAAAAATATGATCAATTAAGGTCTGATCCTCCATTTATAGTTTGTTTTACAGTCTTCAAGGTTCAGAGTTCCTTATTTGTCAGGTTCCTTCAACAATGCTCATAAAATGTGTATATAATAATAGTAAGAGTTCATCATAAGTTAATATCAAAAGGTAATGTCAATGCAATTTTGTTGGAAAGTATTTCAGATAACCTGAATCATCATGCATATACAGAACATATTACAGTATGCATATGCACGATGAGAAGTAATATATGTACACAGAGATGTTAACAGGAATGTAGTATGTATGGAGAAGTAGTAAACATGTATATATTTATATGATGTTCATTTGATCATATTACACTAAGTCTAGCTACTATGTTGACCAGTTCTTTCATAACTCTAGGAAAACATATTTGGTCTTTCAGTGAAGAAAATCACACATTTTTCTTATACTGATGCGTATTTTACTCGAATTGCAACATAAAATCCCTATAAAATTCATACCGGCATGACATGAAAAACTGGTTTCAGTGAACTTTCAATCACAGGAAATGTGCCATCACATAGTGAGGAAAATAATGAGGTGTAAAGGATTTTGCCAGCATCATAACAGAGGTATCCCTTCTCATATTAATGCCTACTGGCAGAAATAGTACATAACTCAAAACTCATAAAACCTCCTGGCATCGGTGCACAGTGCTAATCCCAGTAAGGTCCCATTTATAGCGGTTTACTGTTGAAATATTCCCTTCCCGTGTGGCTCCAGGAACAAATATATGGCCTCCACTGGCAGCCTCCATGAGACAGGGAATAAGACGCTGCAGACGTCTCCGTGGACAGACGATTGCTAAAGAGTAGAGGTTGCATATCTGTGTAGGAGTAGTTAGAGAAAGGAGGAGACCGTTCAGGCAAGAGAAAAAAGTGACAAAGAAGTGAACACATAAACTGAGAACGGTTAGCAATACAAACTATCTTTGTTGTTATAAACCAGAAGAAGCACAGTTCAAAAATACAGCAGAGTAACATCACAGTGTCCAACTCTGTGACACAGTTGTTAAAAATAATCCTCAGATATGTTGGAATCGGTTCAGCTGGATGTCTCATTATGGGGTCTGCCATCCAGTGTGGTTTAGAGGTTATAATTCCTGGTTTTAGCCAGATTGAACTGCCAGACTCTGAAAGCATGAGATCCCTGGTGGTTAGAAAGACCGTCCCTGAAGTGGGAATCCACTGATCCCGACAGCAGCTTCGTTTCCTGCTGGAAAATGATAAAATATGTAGTTAACATTACTGTGGTTAAGGTTTGGTTAAGGTAATATTTAGGCGCAGAAGCTATTTGGTTAAGATAGGGGGCAGTCATTTGACTTTTGGTGGGAAACAAGATGCAAAAAGTCACCAGTATCATGCATCCAACAACCCAGCGTCCTCCCTGCCAAGGTGCCCTAACAATGCCACTTTACTTCTGCTTTGCTTCTGTGAGATGACAGTCATAATCTGCAGGACCACAGGGCGCTTTGTCAGCAAGACGTGAAAATAGGTCTTAACTTGAGGTCCGCTTAGTGTATGTCTCAGCAGATGGGGTTTGCTCAGATGCCATGGAGACAACAGCCATTTGGCATTTGAACTACAGACTATATAAAATATAGTCGTAGTCTCTGTGACGTCATCCACAGGTTTATGGAGAGCCGTTGTGAAGCTCAAAGTGGGTGGCTCCAGCTGGCTGTTGCCATCTTGGCAGTGACGTGGCGGCTTAACTCCCAGTGAAACCAAAAACGGGCAAAAGGCGATTGGTAGAGCTGAGACGGGTCGGGTGACGCCAGCTCGATCGCCAGGGAAAAATGTTGGCATTGGCCATGTCTGCAAACTAGAGATTTGTTGAACCTCAGACTGGAAACATAACCACTTAAACTGACGTTTGTGTTTTTTTTTTTAACCCATTATGACCTGAGGGGCCACCTATAAAACATTAAAACCTGAGCCGGTTTTGAAAACAACCTCCTAAAACCTGAGGATTTCTGAAAAACATGACCGAATTATCAACATTTACAAAAACCTGTATTTCCCACCCTCTGTAGCAGATAGAAACATGGATTAAAAACCATTTGACAGCGTAGACTTTTGGCTTTGATGAACTTATTGGCTTATTAGCTATTAAACTACTAACTAACTATTTAACTATTAAAAAATACTAAACAACAAAAATTTTAGAGAAAACCCACTCTAACAACATGCAAACTCCACACAGAAGAGCCCCAAGCCGGATTCAAACCTGCAACCCTCTTGCTGTGAGGCGACAGTGCTGACCACGGTCCTGTGCAGTGCTTCGTCGCTGGTGGACAGTTAGTTCATCCCAGAAATCAATGCAATCAGACTTGTTTTGTCGCCTGTGTCACACTGTCTAGAGGGCGTAATATGTGCGCTACACATCCTAATACAGTAGACCTTTCTGTGTTGTACACATTACATTCCCTCTAGAACGCCCAACCTTAAAGTTCAAACTGCACCTATGTTAAAGAGGTTATGTGTAACTGCAGATTTAGTAGCATTATTAATTTAGAGGCAATGTGGAGAGGTTTAGCAAATGCTTTGACAGCAGATGAGCAAAAGGAACATCCAGAGCATTCCTCTTTACGTTTTCTTGTTCTTTTGATAAATCTTTTGGGAGTACCGGTACTTCATACCAGCAGGTGTGGGCCTGACAGCCTGTGAAATATCGGATCATTTGTGGGCTGCAAGGTGAGCAGGTCAGGCTAACCGGCCCTCAGAAATCATTTATGTAATGAAGCATCAAACAGTCGGGCTCAGAGGGACCGGACAATTGCACAACATGCAAAATATTGACATGCAGTGTCAGCTATCTGTGGAGGGACTTCTCAAGGGTGAAAGAGTGTGTGTGTGTGTGTGTGTGTGTGTGTGTGTTTGCATGAGTCAGAGACTTTTGATATCCCTGCTGGCTGGATTGCATTGACCTCCATACAGCCCCAGCACCGTTGTAAAGTACAACTTCAACTTCAATTTATTGCTTCAGGTGACTTGATGTATATGTGAAGTGTACTCACAAAGAATTGAAGGGTCATTTTTCACATGAAAACCTTTTTATATGCAGTTTGCTGGATGCTTTGAGCCATGCACATGCTGATAGAGAGAGCTATACAGTAGTAAGTGTGGCAAAGAGGAGGAGGATTATTTTAGATCCTCCTACAACATTATTGGTCTCATGTTTTGCAACAGAAATGACATATAGTTAGATATACAAACCATCACCTAAATCGCTGCAGAGTGGAGACTAATGCAGAGATCAGATTGTTTATCTGAGCTGCTTTTGTCTCGTAAATCACAAGGATGTAATTGCTCGCAATGTAAACTGGTTGCTTAATGACTTCACAAGCTGCTTTGGCTCAATTAGTGGGATTATGATTTGCACCTTTTGTCCACCCAAAGTCACTTTTAAATGAGACGTGCACTCAAAACCAAAAGCAACATTGACGGCACGCGTTCGTCGCAACGCCGAGAAGGAAAAATGTCATCATGTTAGAGTGCAGCAAGCGCACCACAAGTCATGTTACAAGAATTAAAGAAGATGCTTATTTAATGCTATGTAATGCTTATTTTTAACCAAACCAAACTTGCGGTTCTCCGCTCCAGCTCCGCTATAACTAGCTCTGTTTGAGGGCGCCAAGCTAGCCGCCAGGCAAAGTGTGTTACCTGGTGACATCACCACGTTACGGAACAAAAGGCGGGACTTGAATCACGGCATTTCAGGTTGTTCAGGAGCAGCGTTTCTGTGGGGGAGAGTATCTCCCCTTGGCCTGGACTTTGGGCTTTGTGACTTTGCAGATCTTTTACATGCACGTAAAAAAAACAAACAAAATAAAACTATATAACACACTAAAGGAAAGGGAGAAAGCACAAAGCCGTAATAGCTCCCCTTTAACCAATCAGCTCCACAGGACTTTCTGCCCAAGAACGTCACAACATCCGGTTGAAAGGTCCACCACACTGAAGATCTTTGTTTTGATTGTGTTTAGTTTAGTCAGTGAGGCTTCCAGCTAGATTACCACAACTTCATCATCATTGTCGTTACAGCTTGTTTGTTTTGGTTGCATAGTAACAGCTGGCGTGACAGGAGCGCAACCTCCCAAACACCTGGGATAAAAGTACCCATATGTTTTAGATGTAATATGTGTGTTGATGGGAGTTGATGGTGTCAGACCGAATACTAAATAAACCTGATCAAAGCTGATCAAACTGTTGTTTGTGACCCGGCCGCCATGTTGAAAACAGTCTAACCGGAGATGTTTCTCAGAGCTGGTGGGTTGTCTGAGCTCTGATTGGCTGTTTTCTTTCTGGCGCTGTGAGATTTTGTTAATGTCATTAGGAGCACCAGAGGACGCAGAGGAAGACGCCCAGATATCCTGTCTCATGTACTACCGTTAGCATATAGTGACAGCCGTTACCTCCGCCAAGGCAGAGCAGGTTCTGTCTGTCTGTCTGTTAGCAGGATTACCCCAAAAGTTCAAGATGGATTTGAATGTTTTTTTTGGGAGCAGTGGGGTGTGGCACAGTGACCAATCTGTGACATTTTGGTGGTGATAAATGGTAAATTTATATAAATCGTTTATAAAGCGCTTTTCCAGTCTTCTGAATAATAAAAGGATTTAACACTACATGTCAGCGTTCACCCGTTCACACACTGATGCAGAGGATATGAAATATGAAATAAATATGAAATGAAATACTCATTCATTTCGTTCACGCACTGATGGTTATGTCTTTGGGAGCAGTTTGAGGTTAACATGTGACCAGAGCACCGAACCACCGGCCTTCTGATTGGTGGACGAGCTGCTCTACTCTTTAAGGCACAGCTGCCCCAAATCCAGATCATGATCCGGATTCAGGAAGTTTTTAAAGGATCCTGATCAGCCATAACATGAAGACCACTGGATATAACACTTTGGTAGAGTCAGCATACTTTCACAGCAAACCCAATGACATTAGAGTTGAGTTGGACCAAAGCATGCTCAGTGATTGTTGGAAAGATCAACGACGATGGTTTAAGTGCATCTTATTTAGTTTTTGTCCAGTTTGAATGAAGTGTTTATCATGCTCTGCTACGTACAGCTGATCTCTACATAAACTAAAATACACCTACCAACTTTACATTTTTTAAAGACTGTGGGAGATACTGTGTTGGGGGTTGAATGCTGCAATTTCAGTGTAAGTAGCTCCCAACCAGTAACATATGCCTCTGATAGGAATGCTGCCGCTTTAAATGAACGCCCACATACGAGAACAGCACAATGCAGATTATGTCTTCAATTACGTTTAAAAGACTACAAGGCCCAAAATGATGTTAAAGATTTCCATATGAGGAACGTGCATTCCCGGTGCAGCGTGTTCTCTTCGGAGAGTACAGCCTGAAATATTCCTTGGAAACACTTCCACTCATCCAAACAGCCAGCCGTTATGTAATAACACAACGAAACAGCAGAGTTTGATCTGTGCTTTATTCACAGTTACATTATCAAACTTTACTTTCTCATCGTGATGACAAATGTAAACCAGAGACGTTAGAGTTGAGCAGAAACCAGACTTTTGGTGGAGGCAGAGACGAATGATGTTTATCAAGGCTGGAGAAACGTATACGATGATTATCCTTTAATGATATGCATGGTATTTAAAACAACACCGCCGCATGCAATCATCCACATTTAATGTTAGAGTATCATTTATCTGAATTTCATTCAAAAACATAAAGTATACTAAACTTGCTTCCTCTGCTAAAAGAAATTATCATTTTATTTAAGTGATGTAAAAGCTGTTTCAGAGACTGAAACAAAAAAGGTTTGTCATAAACTTGTCAAATTGAATGATGTTGTATATTTAGTGATAAGATAAGATAAGATAAGATGAACCTTTATTAATCCCCGGAGGGAAATTTAGTTTTAATCAAAGGGAAGGGACCATGTTGGAGGAGTTTCCCCTTCTCTGCACCCACTTTGAATGTTATCAGCCTCACTGATATTAGTTATGGTGAGAAAAAACTGGCATGGCCCTTTGACCTCTGACCTCCAGATGTGTGGATGTAAATGGGTTCTCTGGGTCTCCACCAGTCTCCCCTTTACAGACATGCCCACTTTATGATAGTCCCAGTCAGTCTGGATCAAGTCCTAGTCAAGTCAGCACTCTGACACACTGACAGCTGTTGTTGCCTGTTGGGCTGCAGTTTGTCATGTTCTGATTGGAGCAGATTGTTGATGCTAAAGTCAGAACTTGGGAGGGTTTCTGGACAATATCTGTCATTGATTAATGTTGTTAATTGATTTCCAGTAATAAATATACACATACATTCACATAAAGCAGCATATTTATCCACTCCCATGTTAAGAATATTAAATACTTGACAAATCTCCCTTTAAGGTTTGAACTGATAAAACGTGCGATTAATTTCCGATTAATACTGATGAAACATTTTAATCGATTCACGGCACTAGAAGCGACATCACTTTCTGATTACGACGGCAGAGCTGGATCAGCATCAACAGCTCTGTACCAACTTTATATAGTTCATAGTCTTTTCTTTTTTTTCAAGACTCTATGTACATTAATTTCATAATTATTTGCGTCAAATCTATTAATATTTGGTTTGTAAATACATTATTTCATGAATTCAGGCGCTCCTTTGTGCCCACTGCCAACAACAGCATGGGACCCACGGACTGTCATGAGGCTGAACTCTCACAGGACTCTCGGTATATTCATCTATAACTACAAAATTATGTATATATTATATGAATACAACTGATATACTATACTGTATTATATTATACTATTATATTATACCATATTACACTTCATATTTTGCACTGCACTTTATATACATATACATATGCACCATATCTGTCACTTTAACTTGCCACATTTTTGTGTTATTCTACTTTATTTTATTTTTCTACCTATTCATACTTTTGATACTGTACTACTTTTTTTACTACTATTTTTTTTTTTTTTTTTATATCAGTGCTGCTGTAACACCCAGATTTCCCCCCCGGGGATCAATAAATACTATCTTATCTTATCTTAATTTGTAGAAATGATTTCTTAGCCCAAATGTTTTAGGAAAAGTACAGATATACAGTATATCTCATGTATGTTTCTTCAAATATTGTTATGAGTCCTTAGACAATTTAATACAGTTGTGATTTTGGTCTGTAGAAATAAAATGGACTTGAGTTGACTCTGGCGTTTGGTGCAGCAGAGGTTGAAAGCTGCACAACACTAAAGGTGTCCCTCCAGTAATGTTGTAGGAGGATCTAAAGTGTGCATCAGTAAAGTACCAGAGTAAATGAAGTTACTTTCCCCTGCTGCTTATCAGTGTGTAAACACACACTTGTTGCAACACTCTACGCTTCATGCCACGCTCTCGGCTCTCCTCAGCGAACCTCGTGCCGCTGACCTGCTCGCAGCTGATGTCGCTGGCGGCTGTGCGCTCCGGTCAATATTTGTGCAGGCAGATGGTGTTCCAGAAAGTCCCTCCAGGACCCCTCGGGTCTGCCTGTTTATCGATGAGCAAGGCCAAAACAAACACAGGTAAACAGCTGATGACGACAGCAGAGATGATACCAGCCTGTCAATCAGTCATCCTTCAGAGGGCGGCAGCTACTCTTTGGAACAGCTTTTATTTGGCTGGTCAATGTTGTATAGATCAAATTTAGATACCAAAGAGCCTCACCAAGTTTGTCACAAGGTTAAAGTAGCCTTAAATAGATTTTTTGGGGTTTTACGGTATGTAAACTGAAGTCATTTTGGCCAGAGATAGGCTTAGGTTATGGGTAACATAACCTTTATCTGCAAACCAGTACAAAACTTTATCAAATCTGAAACACCAGAGTTGACAGGACTGCTAGTCCACCCACCTATCCTCCACCTCACCTTTTCCTGTGAACTACTCTGTCAGTTTCTAGTCACGCCTCCTTCTACTAATCTCTTCCTGGCAAAGACGCGTAGTATATTTCTATCACGTTCTGAGCACAAAGCACAGTAGGCTGTTTGTACTCCGTCAGGAAACTTTGCTTATGCTGCAGAAAGAAATCCAAGTTTCCTCTTTTATACCAAGCTTTTGGCTGTAAGAACTATGAAATACTTTCATATGACTAATGAGCACTCTTTACATATTTCTTGATCACACCTCCTCCCTCATCACATGCTCGGTGATCTCAGTGCTCTGGCCTCCCACCTGGCTGCAGGCCTGAGCCTCTTTCACTCCTTCTGCACAAGGTCAGTATTAGCAAACATGGTACAACCAATGCTGCCTGGCCTTTTCATAGTCATGTTATTCATGATCAGTGTACTATTGTTACGTGCTCCAGCTGGGAAGAGCAGTGTGAGATACTGTAGTGGTTCCACCCAGAGATCATTTAAAGTATTCCCAAAATAATATAATAGTCGTCATGTTTTTCATTAAATGCTGCTCCGTCCCAGTGTTGTGCATGAATGCACTTGAAACACTTGAACATGCTCATTTCTTTCAACACTGCTCGTTCTCATCAAATACAGACGCTTTGTCCTGGCTGTCGGCACCCTTCAGCATCAGTATGAAACACACCGGGGTTTTCCTTTGACTACAATGTAAACTCATCCACAGCAGCAGTTAACGCTCAGGGAAAGTGTTGTGGTGACGTAGTTCAAAGTGTCAATGAGACACACAGGGCGGCCATGAGGGGACGTGGATGAGTCCAACAAACAGAAGGCTTTCATCCAGGTGACTGTGTGTTAGGTTTCACTTTCACTTCCATGTCAGTCAAGTCACATTTTCACCCTACAAACCATGGATGTATGAAGGGACTGGATCCAGCCTTCATTCCTATGAAAGTTGCTCAGTGGCGCATGAGGACAAAATGGCACAATTTCTGTCTGGAAAAGTACCCAGATCTTCTGGGTCTTCTGGGTCTTACTGGGCCCCTAAAATGGGTTTTCTCAGGAGGGAGGCTGGCATCTCCCTTAGAGTTAAGGTGAGAAGCTCAGCCATCCATGAGGGACTCAAAGTAGAGCCGCTGCTCCTTTGTGTTGAAAGGAGCCAGTTGAGGTGGTTCGGGCATCTAGTAAGGATGCTAGCCAGCACAGTGTAATTTAATCCAAATGCAGGATTCAGCCCCGAAAGACAAAGGTTAATGTGTTGACATCTGATAGCAGCACTTCCTCTTGGAAGGACGACTATAAAAACATAACCAGCTGTCTGAAACAGAGCTCATATTCAGCTCGTTTTCTCTGTGAATGCCAGAAATGAAATAAATAAAAGCCTGTCGTGCCTTGCTAAAATTACAGGGCATGAAATTGAATTTGTTTTGCATCATCACTGCAGTGCACACAACACCTCGGCCATCTTCCAGCTGGGGACGTCGCACATTCTGTAGCTTTCAAGAAATGACACCAGACCTATACAGGTCTGGTCCTCAGAGTGAAACCCTGCACCCTGTCAGGTATGTACAGTATCCGTCATCCATAACAGCAGCTGCTCTATCCAGGGAAACCATCTAGTGCACACGCTGATCCTTAAGATATCAGGAGGTATGCATATATGAGTACTGCAGGCGCTCTGAATGAGTAAACACATTACATAATGCTCCATCAACGGGCCTTTTATTTCAGTCGCGGTGATAAACACTCCTTTCCATTACCAGCTTTAAAAGCTGTCATGTGTCAACAGGCAGTGAACGCAACACTGACAGCAGCACGACAGAAGGCCGTCTGCTTTATGTCCAAACACACGAGACACAACGTGGTTGTTGATTCATTTCATTAACATTCGTTCGTTTGGCCCAGCGCTGTTACTGCCAGTCGATCAGAATTAGATAATACACACACTGCTGATTAGTTACGATGACTGACATGTACATAGATATGAATTTCACTCTTTTTTCATGGTGGTCGGCACAAAATCAGTTTGTATGTAATCCACGTAGTAGTGAACCGGGAAGTATAAAGAGCAGTAAACGCCGTGTAGGGTGGAGGACGTGATGGATGGAGCGTCAAAAAAAAAGGACTGATAAACTACAACAAACTGCGACTTTCACAAATAAATTATGTAAAATCTAAAGAGCGGTGAACGATCAGGGTGGATGAGTCGGTGAAAAAATAAAGGACTTTCACCCAGGAGACCGACGTTCGTGTCCCCTGTAAATCAAGTCAGAGTTGATTTATTTGTCACATAACTTCCGTACTAAAGTGACAGCAAAAAGTAAACTTTGAGAAAACATAAAAGGAGAAAATGCGAAGTGATAATTAATAATAATGATTAATTAATTAATTAATATTTAAATACAAAGTCTTACTGGATCAAACATTTTCCTGAAGGTAAAACAGAAATGTTAAAGCTGCTCTAATCAATATTTCATACCAACAATGGATCAAATGAATAAATGTAATATGAAAGGTGTCATTTTTAGTGACAAACAGCACTTTTTAACTCCCAACTCGTAAAATACCAACGATTGGTCAGTTGCCCTACGCGACGCTCTAGAAACATACACGTAGTTTTACTTACTTAGTTTTTAGGTTTACTTACGCGACAAAACTACTTTAGTTAGACATTAAGTACGTAAAAGTAAAGTAAAATAAGTCACTGACTTTTGGTTTCACACAAACAGGTGAAAGTCTGTGTTTGTTTGACCCAACCATCCACCCCGACCTCGTCTTAAACTCTTAAGTCTTTTAAAAGTCCTTAACCTCTTAAGACCCGAGCTCTTTTTTGATATGCATTTTTGATGTCTCTTTGCTATTTGGGCTTATTGGAAACTGATAAGTATCAAAACTAAGCATCATCTTTTGACATAATGTAGTTTTAGAGAAAAATTATGTCCACATATGCGGACACTCGTTCTGAATTTCCATAAAACACAATAAAGTCACCATTGTGTAATAGTGCAAACCTCTATATGTCCACTCTGAACACAGCAGTGGTTTTCCTGACTGCTTTTGCATTTATTAATTACACTTGCAAACATGTTTTTTTTTTAACATTTTGGAACATCACAGTACAATTTAACAAAATGAAAATGTTTTCCCCTTTTGGACAGTCATAGCAACAGTATGGCTCATTTGAAGTGCTGCAAACAGTTGCAGGACTACTAGATGGTAGTGTACGTATCCTCGTACGTGTACACAAGACCCCAGTTAAATAAAATTAAGTATTATGTTCATATGACCCAAAATGTGATGTCATCGCATGTGTACGCCAGGTCCTAAGAGGTTAAAGGTGCTCTTAAAGGGACGTTGTGTAGGATCTGGTGATATCTAGCGCTGAGGTGAGGAGACTGTAACCAGCTGAAGTCTTTCACATGTACCAAATGTGTTGCAGAGGTACAGTGGACATGAAAATACAAATGGCCCTCTTTAGACTCAGCTGAGGTAAGAGTAGGTCACACAGAAGTTGTAGTACCACCGTTTGCCCTCTACAAGCATTGGGATCAATGACCAGCACTCTGCCTGGAGGCTTGTTGTACACGGGAAGTGAGTGATGAAGCAAGAGACAGAGAGCGGCTGTGTTGCCGGTAACGGTATCGACTCTGACTAAAGCCGTAAACGTTAACAGTATTTGGTTTGTCCGATCTGGGCTACTGTAGAAACATGGCAGACCCCGTAAAGAGGACCGGCTCCCTATGTAGATATAAACGGCTCATTCTAAGCAAATGAAAACACAACAATTTTATTATCGTGTGATTATACACCAATGATAACATACTTACTGAATTAATATAAAATTTAATATTCTGCCATTAGAGCTCCCTAAATGTTAAACACTGGTCCTTTAAAGGTTAAGATGTTTGTGAATAACTTATCTTTACCAGGATTTAGTCTTAACTGTATGGGGAAAGGATCTTAGGATTTCATCACTAAGAGCAGCTCTTACTAGGAAGCTTTCTAAATACTGCCCCTGTTAGCCAAGTAACAAACTTCAACATGTTTCTGTCGGACCTTATGGATCCTTATGAAGTGACTTTTCCACACAGGAGGCTGTTGGCCTTCAGTCAGCAGTGCAGCTTCTCTTTGAGAGAAGCACTATGTACTTTCAGTGAAGGCCAAGTGTGTGAATGTGTAAATGTTTCCTTTGTAAACCTCCTCAGTCCGTCGGACTCCCAGAAACAGTTTTGTTTCAGGCGAATGCAGCTTGAAGTCCAAAATTACCAGCTTGTCCTCTCTGGCACGTCTCTTTCTATCAAACACACACAGACCAGAAGTGGACATCACCCTCCTCCTCTACTTATATAACCGCTGGTGTGTGTTACAGCACAAATGACAGTTTAAACCACTGCAGATCAGTTTAGACCAGCGGTGGGCAATTATTATTACTGGGGGCCACATGAGAAACCCAGATTGTTGCCAGGGGCCAAACAAATACTGTCAGACGTGACCTCTATTTTTATCACAATAGAAAACATACTGTTATTCTTATATTTCAGCGTTTATTATACTCCAAACAGCATATTATTAAGAAAAAGACATTATATACAGGAGTCTTTGAACCGTACAGGACTGACTGGTTAGGGTAGTAATGTTTCCATTAACTAAACTTAACATTTAACTCAACATTAACACTTACATTTAACATTTAACTTAACATTAACCCTTCCATCTCCTTCTCTGTTTGGTGCAAACTAAGCACACAGCTTTACCTCTACGAAAAACTACTTATCAGTCCATGACTTATTATAGACGCGTCTCCTCAGCAGGTGACGCTACTTCAAACATCACTTATCAATTTACATCAATGTCAAGTGTGACAGGAAGGAGCAACTGACAATACAAGAGCATTTCAGAACAAAAGTTTTCTTTTAGCTTCGTAAGTAAAACTGTGTGGTTTGTCTGAGACCTCCCGGGCCGGGCAGAACCATCACGAGGGCCGGTTCCGGCCTGCGGGTCGTATAATGCCCAGGTCCGATTACGATCAATGTAGATCTTTTTGGAATTGATTTTAAAATTTTTATGATTACTTTTAAAGCACAGTTGGAATTGGCCCCAATTATATCGCTGATCTATTAACCGTTTACGAGCCTGAGATCCTCCAGCAGAGGTCTTTTAGCTCAGGGCCAAAAACCGGAGGAGACCGAGCCTTCGGAGTCGGGGCGACTCCAGAACGACCTGCCGGAGGAGATCAGGCAGACTCTGTTTTGCCTTTTATTGTGTTTTAGTACTTCTACCTTGCTTGACTTTTTACTGTATCAGCTATATTGCTGTCTGTTACTACCTGTTAATTCATGCTGCTTTCCATGTATTTGTGCAGCACTTAATAACTTGTTTTTGAAACGCACCATATAAATAAAGGTGTTAAGGATTAGTGGAGTACAACATAATGAAGACAATATTACAGCTCTTATATTTTAATTAATAAAGAAATGTGGAGCACAGATATTATGAATCATAACGATTTAAACATTTTTTCATTTGCATAAACTACAGTTTTGAGGAGAGAGGCCGTTAATCCAGAGTGATCAGAGACGAGGAAGTTAAAAGAGTGTTGGTGGAGCTGGGAGCGCTGGGATCTGATTACCGCCGGTGTCTGTGGACCACGAGGATATCATGGTACATTTACTTGCTGTTGACTGAGCGATACAGTTTCACTGTAGCGACTTCTGACACTACATCGGCTCACGGGCTATCATATTCACTGTGCCTGCATGGAAATAGAGACAAATGGAAAAATCATTTACTGCTTTTGGAACAATCGGTTCTTCCAGTTCCTCGTTAACCAGAGAAAGTGGCGTTCAGGGACCTGCTACTGTTCTTTTATGGAGTGTTTTAAGTCATTCTAACACTGAGTCGTTTGATTTCTGATCTCCCCACAGCACTCGCTGACAAGAAACCAGCTTTGATTTGACTAAAAACGGGACTTTGTTTTATTTCCCATAGTGCCCTATTTTCCCCCTAACCCAGCTAGCGTGTAGCTCGTCAGTGCTGGGAACTCAGATAGGCCAGCCGGGCAGCAGCAGAGGGCTTCATACACTCTGAGAAACAAAGGAGGGTGAAAGCTTGCTGCTATGAAAAGGGAACCCTGTTAATCAGGGATTTCTATCCACATTCCAGTGGCCGATCTAGAGAAATATTCATGGGGTGGCAAGATGGTGGCATGGAGATTTTAAGGGGTGGCAGAAATATATCTATTTATTTGATTGTGTTTTATTATTATTTTGAATTTATTATTCATCATTATTGTGGCATTAGTAAATCATTGACTATACAGTAAATATCAAAAGGTGGCATTAGAAATGAATAAATTGTTTTATTTCCAAATATTCAGATAATTGGAAATGAATAAAGACATTTGTATTTTTTCATTGAACATAAGCCATAATCACTTAACCTGAGATGTGGCTGTAACAGATCAACACAATGGGAGATCTTCTGGGGATTTCTAAATGTAAAGTTGATGCTATAACAGCCGCTAACAAGCCTACGCCTCCTACCTGTCCTGGATTTGGACATCAACAGTTTATCTACATGTGCAGGGAAGTAGCCACGTGGGGATAACACGCTGTTATTGGTTAATGTCATCTAGGATACGCTAACTGCTCAATTTGATTTGCCACAAAGGTGACAAATACGGATAAACTATGAGGGAGTTTTCTTCTGTTACAGTGGCTGAGTCATCCTATGATGCACAGGGCGAAGGGTCAGAGCTGCATCCAAAGAGATGAAACTCCCAGAAACAGCTGCTGTCGCCATTTTGGACTGAAAACGTTTATTGTTTTTCTAATATTTAATTGTTCAACTCAGGGACTTTTGGTAGAATATAACAAGAAAATGGAAATAATATTGCTTCACTTTTGTACGGCACATTTTAGGCAGGTGATTTAATGCCGTCTGGTTTTTGCTTTCAGTCCAAAATGGCAGTGTGTAGCTTTGAGCTGGGCACTGATGTTGTAATGGAACAAACAATTGACTTTCTTAGCAATATACGTTCATTGCTACTGCCCTGTCGACGGGGCAGAGAGCTGGCAGGGAGCCGGAGATTCTGGAGAAATAAAACCAGTGACCGCGAGTCAGATTCTGGAGACATTTAGTGGCTCAACAGTGAGCGGGCCGTCGGTTTTACCTCCATTAGACCTGGCATTAAAATATGTTTGTGATCAGATTGCAATCAAATAGTCCTTGAAATAGTCCACATGAAAGTTAATTCACCCAAAACGCATTGGATGGATTGTGATCCGTCGTGCCAAACCACGTCTGGAGGTGGTCGGGGACGCGTTGTGGCCACATTGAACAAAAGTGTAAATGCAACTGGGTTTTCAGAGCCCATCGTGCGGCTGTGGCTGTCCACAAAACTGTACCTCTATTTCTGAGTGTGTAAACCGCTGCCAGATTCCCAGGCCCAGTGGACCAGGAACATTTGGCATGGGGCTTGTTGTGTCAGGGTCGGCGTTTGAAGGATGAACAGTGACACAGTGAGTGGAAGCAGGAACCAGACAATGGACCTTTATTCTTGGGGCAGTTTTCTTTTTTCTCCGCCTGCCTGCCTGCCTGAGGTTTGGTGTAGTCCAGCACACAAAGCGGGAGCCCCATTCTGTCCTATCAGCACGGCAGAGAGGGCCTTAATGAGGTCTCATGGGAGGTGTAGTGTTTTTATTAATGTGATGGCATGTCAGGCTGCAGAGATATGCTATGTCAGCTGAGGTTGTGCTGCTGTGTGTTCAGAGACGGTCTTACTTTGTACTTGTGATGTAAGTGGGGCAGACGGACGTAAGGTCACTCAAGAAATATGAACGAACTGCCAAGGGATGTTTGAG
Source organism: Pterois miles (assembly GCA_947000775.1). Taxonomy (NCBI): domain Eukaryota; kingdom Metazoa; phylum Chordata; class Actinopteri; order Perciformes; family Scorpaenidae; genus Pterois; species Pterois miles. Next base: position 2,644,664 of record CAMQGK010000147.1, on the reverse strand, counting down.
AGATGTGTCTGTGTACATGTGTTGCTATGTATGTGTGGATACTCTTACTACTCGTCTGCAGACTTCATGTGTGCATTCATATATTTCACTGGCTGAGTGAAAACCCTGACCTGTCAGGGTTTATATTCATATTCACATATCTTATGAAAACTTTAACTGCTCTTGGCAGCAGTTTTTGTTGATTGAATGTGTGCATTCGTATCATTTCAGGTCTGTTTGCTGATCAAACAGAAATGCAGTTTGAGGCTCAGGGAGGTGAAACATTCACAGATGGATGATTCCCACACAGCGTCACTGCATGAAGTTTACGTTTGTTGCTGTTGAGGGCACTCCTCATCCAAGAGGTGAGTAACTGTATATGCACCATATCGCCATGCTTTAAAGACTACTCCACCTATTCAGCATTGCATTCCTATAAAATTAGCTGCAGTTACATGAACAATATATCTTCAACCTGATTCCAACTTCACTGTTTCACAGTGATCTCATAATATGTGTGTTTACATGCCCCAAAGCATTTAATCAGAATATAACTTCTGTGATTTGCACAGTAGATCCACCTGCTGTTAAGTGTCCAATCTGCTGGAAATATAACAAAAGTTTTTTTTCCTTTATTGAGAAAATTCAATTCATTCATTCATTCGACCAGCCACAACTTTTCAGACCAGGCGTCTGGGTCTAAGGCTGAATCTTCATCCTCGTCCACCTCACTGACGACCTCTTGCTTTTGGATATGGGTTTTTGAGATTACCAGAATACTTCATTTTTTGTGGTCACAATGCAAATAAAGTTAGTTTTCATATTTCTTAAAATGGACTGCCGCATATTTACCCACTCCCATGTTGATTAGAGTATTAAATACGTGACAAATCTCCCTTTCAAGTACATTTTGAACAGATAAATGTGCAATTAAATATTATTAAGTACTGACAGCCCTAGAATATATACTTTTGTATTTTAAAAAGGCTAAATAATTTCCTAAATCAACTGGACACTGTAGTTTTTGGAAAACATTATTCAAACAGGAGTAAATAGTGAATTTATTTGGGACTATTTTATGCTGAAGATTCAGGACTCGGGAGTATTTACTGTACAAGTAAAGAGTACTTGACTCAAAAACTACAGTGCCCATTTTGATCGTACAATTGAAGGAACAAGTATTAAATACTTGACAAATCTTCCTTTAAAGATTCATTTTGAGCAAATAAATGTTTAATCATGATTAATCATGGACAATTGTGTGATTAATCACAATTATATATTTGAATCAATTGACAGCCCTCGTATTTAATGATAGTGAACATGTACTTTCCCTCATTTTGAACAATATCTCTCATTGTTTTATGTTGTTAGTTGATTTACAGTAATAAATATATACATACATTTGCATAAAGCAGCATATTTGCCCACTGCTCATGTTAATAAGAGTATTAAATACTTGACAAATCTGCCTTTAAGGCATGATTATGAATGGCAAGGATTATGAATGGATAAAAAAAATGTGCGACTCATTTGCAATTAAGATCAATTAACTTGGGACACTCATGCTATTAATCACAAATAAATATTTTAGTTGATTGAGCACCAACTGCTGACTGTTAATATTATGGCCAGTAGAGGTGTGTCTATGTCACATAATTGATCCTAAATCCGGCCCCCCTTAGTTACTGATGCTCGGTTGGACAAATCTGACAAAAAGAAACATACTTCAGCTTCATTTAGGGCGGCACGAAGCAGATAAGATAATTCAGTATAAAACCAGGAATGAAGTCAGAGGAAATCATGGAGGTTCCTCTTCAGCTCAGAGCTCCAGCAGGTTGGAAACATGGTGAGATAGATTTTTTTAATGCCAGTATTGATATTCAAATTACTTCGACTGAGTCTGTGCAGAGCTAGAAGGAAGTTATTGCTTTTACTGTTGTATTCTGAGTAACGATGGAGGGTCCACTGTCTGTGGAAATACCGTCACACCATCACATTTTAAATCCAAAGTATGTTAATCACTACATATACAGTACAGTATGGAAGCACTTTGGGTTTCACACATTGTCAGGAAGACCTAGACATGCCTAAAGCTGCATGTAAACTCTTTGTGGACAGGAAGCGGAAGATTTGGTTTTTATTTAGATATTACGGTAGAAGACATCTGTGACGACGTACATACTGAAAATCAAACATCTTTGCTGTATCAGTTTAGAGATTTTCCAAAGTAAGAGTCCCTAGAAATGTATGATTCAACTTTTTCCCATGTTCTAGTGTTAAAAAAGTTAACAAAAATCACAATAAATCTCAATATTGATTCGCGATACTTGCTTTTGTCCACAGGGATCAAATTCATCATTCATCATCAAAATCAATCTAAAATGAAAGTTCCTCATGATGGACGATATGACAGCTCCCCAAAAGTGAAGCCAAAACATCTGGATCGCCCCCTGGCGACTGGCTGCAGTATTGGTCATGAATCCCGCCTCCTTCATGTTAGTGGATGGGCCAAACTAAAAAGTCATATCAAATAAATTTTTCCCAAAGATGGTCGCAGTCATTTTGCGGAGCTCTTACCAGGCTGATGATTCAATTTTCTGATAAGTTTGGTTTTATTAGATGCCATAAAAAGGGGTTGGGACGTCATGATAGACAGCTGCAGCTGTACGCGGCTTGCGATTGGTTTACACGGGTGACCTTGATACCGTGGCTCCACCCCCTGATCACTACTGTGCAAACTCTGGCTCCAAATAACGTCAAAATCTCAAGAATCCTGGATATTTTGGCGTCAACTGTGGAAACACGTCATTCATCTTTATATACAGTCGTGACTGTGACTATATACTGTACAATGTAATGTGACTTACATAGTAATATTACCTTTTAACAGACATAACATATGGTACATGTTTAACCAAACGTTGGAGGGGAACGTTGACTGACGTTCTACAGGGTTCCAAGCTTGCTCAACTCTTATTGGAGCACAGAGCGTAAAGGGGTGGGACTTAGCAAAGGTCAATTATCTTCCATCAGAGCCTTCAAGGTGTAAGGCAAAGCGTGTCTCCCATGATAACGTGATAATAGAGAGAGTTCACAGTCAGGACAGACGTAGTCATGTGCGATGAGTGTGTTACACTCTGAGAGGAGCCTGGCAGCGACACTAACAGACCGCCACATTATGCTGACGCCATTGTCCTCCGTTCCAGTTCTTTCTAGCAGGCCTCCTGGGACGCCAGTGCTGTCGTACAGCCGGCCTTGGTGCAATATTTTACAGTCATAAAAGCACACTGTGGTTTTGTCAGGCAGGAGGAGGGGGAGAGTTTACAGATATAAATCTAGACAAAGAAGAAATATGTAATCTGCACTATAAAAGATTAGCATTCTTCAAGAGTATGCATAGTGTATTTTGGTGGTCAAGTAGTAGTTGCAACGTGCAGGATGAATATTGTACTTTCTCAAGTCATGGCATCACTTGACCTGCTTGTGTGATGGCCAGTACTCTGTTGTAAAATGCGACATACTCTCACATTAATGTGCCTGTTGATACCTGAGGTTTACTTCCTCGCCCTACCTTTCCTGTCTCCAGGTCTTAAATTAGAGAAGGGATAGATTACACTACACAATACCTCAGTGTGAAGAATTGAAAACTCAAATTACAACATCACCATCTCATTTAGTCGGCCTTTGCTGGTCCATTCAGACACAACATCCTCTGCAAACGTCCGAGAAAAGTGTGTTCACTCGTATGATCTGTCAGCTCTCTGGAATAACCTGATTCCTCAAATGTCAATGCAAATGAGAAACCTGGTCTCCTTAAAGGATCAGTGTGTTGCATTTAGGGGAGTCTACTGGTAGAAAAGGAATATAATATATATAATATAATATAATATAATTAACTGGAAAGGCACTTGGAGAGTGCAGTATTGCCCCCTCTCCCCGGTTCAGCTTTTGGCATCATCCAGGTGTATTTTAGTTTATGCTGAGATCAGCTGGACGTAGCGGAGCATTGTAACAATACAAAATAAAAATAACCTAAACCATCACTGGGCCAGAGGCCGTGGGCCGGAACTGGTCCTCGTGATGGTTCTTCCTGGCCCGGGAGGTCTCAGACAAACCACACTATTTTACTTACAAAGCCAAAAATAACAATAAAGAGAGAAGCTTTTGTTTTGAAATGCTCGTGTATTGTTAGTATGCTTCTTCCTGTCACACTTCACACTGATATAAATTGACATGAATGAAGTAGCGTCACCTGCTGAGTCAGCACGTCTATAACAAGTCATGTCACTATGTCAAGTCACTAATAAGTATTTTTTCACGGAGGTTGGTGGTAAAGCTGTGAGCTTAGTTTGCACCTAACGTGGCTGAATCCAGATAAAACAACTAGAACCGTCACTTTGAGACAAAATCTGCAGAAAAATCCAGAAAGCTGTCTGGAGATGAGAAGTAGAGGACAGCCGAGGGGCTGCTGGCTGAGATACTAAAGCAGAGAGGACTTTTTACAAAGCTGCAGGAACCAGAGGAGGAAATGGAAGAGTTAATGTTGAGTTAAATGTTAAATGTAAGCATTAATGTGAAGTTAAATGTTAAATGGAAGGGTTAATGTAAAGTTAAATGTTAGGTTTAGTTAATGGAAACATTACTACTCTAACCAGTCAGTCCTGTACGGTTCATAGACTCCTGCATATAATGTCATTTTCTTAATAAAATGCTGTTTGAGGTGATTTTCAGTAGAATAAATGCTGTAATGTAAGTGCCCAGAATGTTTCCTATAGTGATAAATAGAGGTTACATCTGACAGCATTTGTTTGGCCCCTGGCAACAGTCTGGGTTTCTCATGTGGCCCCCAGGAAGTTTAACTGATGCTAACTGTACGTTGGGTAACAGCATCAGTTCCACACTGGATATCGAACCGTTCAGGCTGAATAAGATCTCAGTGACTACATCATCTTCATCATACAGTACACAGTGAAGAACATGGTGATAATACAGATTCAGTCAACCACTCTGTGGCCTTCTGTTGTTTTTTTTTTTTTTTTCATGGAGCTGCAAAGGTCCCTTCACCCCTGCTGCTCCGGAGGTCCCACGCCATCCACACCCGGTCATGCTTGGTTTGGTCAAAACAGAGCCCCAAATGGAAACCAGACACTGACACACACACACACACACATACACTCACACACACACACACACACACACACACTCATAGAAATCTGGGCCGTGTTTACAATGGCTGCCACATGTCTGATGGAGCTTCAACAAGATTTTCTTCATGAATGTAAATGTATAGACAGAGCTTTGTTTTCTAATATGGAAACACACACACACACACACACACACACACACACACACACACACACACACACACACACACACACACACACACACACACACACACACCGCAAACTCATCCATATTACGTGGGTACACGTGCATATTCGAACACTGACACACTCACAGGACGGACAATGAATGCAGATTTCTGTGTGTGTTTATGTGCACATTCTTGAACCCACACACATGCAACAGACACACACACACACACACACACCACACACTGGCGAAAACTAAACACAAAGGAGAGGGAAGGAGGGGAAGTAGGGCATGAAATCTGCCTGTGTGAAAAATGAATTTATTAATATTTCAAAATAAAAGCAGGTCAATGTGCTGCAGTGTTGCTTGGAAACATCTCATTAAAAAGGGAAACCTCAACCTGGATTTGGACAACAAGTTTAAAACTGGTCCAAGTAATGAGGGAGAGCACTCTAGACAAAAGCTGCTCAATATGGTGCTATTGGGGCAACTCCTCACTGTCATTTACGTCCACTAAAAGTGCTTGTTTTCACCATGACAGGCTCTGATTGTTGTTTTAACTGTCTGACAACATTATGGAAAGAGTCTCGTTCTGTGATCTGGTGGATCGCATCCATGGTGGAAACGGTGGTGGAGTCCAGAAAGTGTAAATTAGTGTTATCTAAAAGATGTTCAAGGTCATGGCTGAATATTTAGATGATTTCCACAATGTGGGATTTGGTGGCTACCTGTATTTATTTGAGCCAGAGCATACGGATATTTAGATTTCACAACAAGACTTCTTCTTGAGCACAACTTGGACATCATAACAACCAGACTGGATCAAGAAAAAAGTTTTTTCTTTCGTCAGAGGAAAAAACGGGAAGTTTTAGTGCACATAAGCTTGTTTAACTGCTGGTTACATCATCCTCCCTAAAAACTGGCCCAATTTCAAAAAATGTTAGTCACTTATACACAAAAACTTGAGAAAATAGGGTCCAGGTCAGAAAGCAACTCCGGGTCTGAGAAGTGAAGTAAATGGTGAAGTGTCTTAAACCTGCATTCTTCCTAATATCCAGCAGGGGGCGACTCCTCTGTTTGCAAAAAGAAGTCAGATTGTATAGAAGTCTATGAGAAAATGAGCCTACTTCTCACATGATTCTTACCTCAGTAAACATTGTAAATATGAGTTTATGGTCTCAATCACTAGTTTCAAGTCTTCTTCAATACAGCATGATGTTCATTTAGTAAATTACGATCCCATTTAGAGTCAGATAGACCATAAAGCAGGGGATGCTTTAGGGCGGGGCTACCTTGTGATTGACAGGTCACTATGTTGTCCGGTCTGGGAGTTTTCCGTGTACTTGTTGTACTTAGCTCCACCCTCTTGTGTCTTGTGATAATCCACAGACTGTTGACAGACTGTCAACAGTTTTCACTGGAAGTACTTCCTCCTGAAGAAATAGTCCCAGTCAGAGAGTTGACAGAGAAGTTTCAGCCACAGCTCAGCAAAGTTTTCCTCCATCTGTGTGGCCTCATCTCTCCCTCTATCATTTCACCAGCATTCGTTTTTCTTTTGTTTTATCCCGCTCAGTTCTCTGCACACTGCGTCACGAATGAGGAAATTGTTTACTGACGGATGTCTATAAACAAAGAAAGTCGGCGTTCTTGTGGGATTTGGGGGGTCGACAAGATCCTCACTAGCCCCTGAATATGGTCTTTATTCTGTCTGCCAAGAAGTCTGTATATGTTGATGAACTTTGTAGATCTGTGTAGGTTTTAGTAGACGACCCTGATGTCAGACAGATTTTATTTCTAGGGCTGTCAATCAATTAACATATTTAATAACAATAATTGCAAATTAAACACACATTTTTTATCTTTTCAAAATGTACCTTATAGAGAGATTTATCAAGTATTTAATAATCTTATTAAGATGGAAATGGAAAAATATGCTGCTTTATGCAAATGTCTGTATATATTTAAAATTGTAACTCAATAAACAACACTAATCAATGACAGATATTGTCCAGAAACCCTCCCAGGTTCAGACTTTAGCATCAACAATCTGCTCCAATCAGAACAAACTGCAGCCCAACAGGCAACAACAGCTGTCAGTGTGTCAGAGTGCTGACTTGACTATGACTTGATCCAGACTGACTGGGACTATCATAAAGTGGGCATGTCTGTAAAGGGGAGACTGGTGGGGACCCAGAGAACCCATTTACATTCACACATCTGGAGGTCAGAGGTCAAGGGACCCCTTTGAAAATGGTCATTCCCGCCTTTCCTCATCACAATTTAGTGTATGTTTGGAATGTTATTCAGCCTCCTTCGCTGGTTGGTATCGATGGATTCTTTAGGTTTTCTAGTTTCATATGATACCACTATCTTCACTCTAGCTTTAAAACTGAGCCGCTACAACCAAAAAAATCCCAAGTTGCATTAATATAAGAAAAAAACCAGATCTGCAACAGTTCTTCTGTAGTAGAAAGCAAAGATATGATGATCATATTATCTACTTAAAGGTGTGACAGGCTGTGTTTCCACATCATTTCCCACATTATCGACTCTAATAAAACCTAACGTGTGCAGCATACCTCTAACTTTCTCATCAGTTCAGTGAAAGTAATAACCAGAGGTCTCACCTAGAATTCACAAAGTATCATGAGTCTAGGAATGAGGTGAACAGGTGTGACTGAGTGCCCACTGATGACTGACTTTGCCCAGTTAAAGAAACAGTCAACCAATCAAACCTTTGTTTCAGGACTAAAGGTACTATGGGAAATGTTTTGTGTTGATTTTGGCGGTCCCCGTGGTAGTGTTTCATTTTACTGTAGCAGGGTCTGACAGACTTCCCTGTGCAGTCTTGGTTCTGGTTCTCCTGTGCCTCCCTTCCCTCCAGTGGGCCCAGCTGTGTGGTCTGGGGGCTCCCAGTTGGGACCAGTGGAGCAGTGAGGCGAAGCTCTACTCCTCACCAGAGGAGGAGCTGCTGCTGTTGCCGGGCGTGGAGGCGTCCACCTCCTGCTGCAGCTCCGACTGCAGGTCGAAGGCAGTGTCGAAGCCGGATCTGGGTATCTGGGTCTGTCCACGGCGAGCTGGTTGCTGCTGGAGGCCCCACTGGAGTCTGAGTTGAAAGGAAACTTAATTTCCTTCACGTCCCTTTTATTACATACAATAGTGGGGGTAAATCATCATTATAACCAAAAGGAATGACTGACAAAACTATCAAAATAAAGCCAGATTGTAAAAAAAATGTTTTTTGTTCAGACATGCATGCTTCCTTGTGCAGTATTATCCATGTTTTATTTCTGATGTGGTGCATGTTATGTTTCCGTTAAGTTAATCTGGTGACACTCTCACACCAAGTTCACACTTCCCTCTCTGCTCTCTCCTGTCAAACGGGAAACTGCTCAGTGACTCTGGCAAATGAAAGATGATCTCTTCTCTTGTTATGCTTTGAATCAGTAAGAATGAGTGTGTGTGTGAGTCTTGCGTTATCCATCGATGTGTCTGCAGTTGTGTTGGCTGCTGCTCCACAATCTGCCGCTGCAGCTTCAGTTGTTATTCTGATGTGTTTTGCTGAAGCACGTCATTGTGTTTATGGGGAGGCGGTGGCGAGGTGCCTCAAGGCGCTGTTAGTGGTCGCGCTCAATTTGTACTGGTGAATGATGTCCAACAATGTCCCAAACTGGTGCCCACGAAGGAAGTGGCTGATTTCCTGGAAAACAAGGCTGCTTGTATATTTATATATGCACTGAGCTTTAGCTATGAGTGAAGCCATTTCATGCCTTGATTGTTATGTTAACCGTTTATTAACCATATCAAATGCATGCAGAGAAGCACATCGATCATATTGTTTGTAACTTCTTGTGGGTAAATTTCACACTACAGGAATTCTTCATGCCTGTTGTATCTGCTGTGGTTTGACCACATGCTGATTTCTGTGCATGCAAAATAAAATGTATTTCTTATTGACCACATTATAGAAACACACTGAATCATCTGCTATGTGGTGTCAGGCTTAAAGGGGAGATAACGCAGCATTTTATACACATGTACATACAGACATCCTTTGCAAAACCTGGCATTAAAATGCATCTCATACTCAGTGGCACAGTGGTTAGCACTGTCACAGCAAGAGGGTCATAGGTTCGAATCCGGCTTGGGGTGTGTGGAGTTTGCAGGTTCTCCCCGTGTTAGTGTAGTTATCAGGCTTCATTCAGGCTGAATTGATGCCCGTAGACATGTAAATGTATGCTGCGTGTTTATGGACTGCCATTTTGGCATTTTGTCTGTCGCCATCTTGGTTTTTGGTCATCGCCATCTTCATCTTTTGTCATAATTTACTAAATGCACATCATGCTGTATTGAAAAAGACTGAAGACTGAAAAAGACTAACTATTGATTGAGAACATAAACTCATGTTTACAATGTTTAGGCAGATTTTTTTCATAGACTTCTATGCATACAGGCTTTTTTGTAACCAGAGGAGTCGCCTCCCGCTAGATATTAGGAGGAATGGTAAATGGACTTGCATTTATATTGTACTTTTCTAGTCTTCTGACCACTCAAAGCTCTTTACACTACATGTCAGCATTCAGCCATTCACACACACATACACAGATGGCAGAGGCTGCCAAGGTGCCTCATCAGGATCTAATCTAAATACTCATTTATCTCTTTCACGTACCGATGGCTATGCCTTCAGGAGCAGTTTGGGGTTAAGTGTACGTAAAGTACATTAAGTGCCCAAGGACACATGGACATGTGACCGGCTTCACTTCTCAGACCTGGAGTTGCTCTCTGACCTGGACCCTATTTTCTCAAGTTTTTGTGGCTAACATTTGAAACATGAAATTGGTCCTGTATTGAGGGAGGATGCTATAACCAGCAGCAGTCAAACAAGCTGCAATGTCCAGTAAGCACAGTCAATGTGATGTTACATCCACTAAAAGACAGACTCAGATTGTTATTATAAGTGTCTGACAACATTATGGAAAGAATCCTACAGAGAAATAAAACCTTTCTCTCGACCTGGTCTGATTGTTATTTTGTCCATGTCCTGCTCAAGAAGAAGTCTTGTTGTGAAATCTGAATATCAAATAAATAAAGGTGGCCATTGCTGAATCCAAAGACCTCATCCACATTATGGAAATCCTCTAAATATTCAGCCATGACACTGAAAATCTTTTATATAACACCAAGCTACACTTTCTGTACACCAACACAACAAACTGACAGTTTTCACCATGGATGTGTTCCAGCAACTCGTCACCTCGCCAGCTTTCAGAACGAGACTTCTCCTTAAGAGAGACTCTTTACATAATGGCTGTAAGACTTCTATACAATCAAACTTCTTTTAACAACCAGAGGAGTCGCCCCCTGTTGGCTATTAGAAAGAATGCTAGGAATAGCTTTTCGCTTTTCAGAGTTGTCCACTGCGCAGTACGTCAGATGTGGATCGGGATAAGAGTCAGTGGGGGTCCCGGACCTTGTGGTTTTGTGGCGTGAGGTTTTGATCCGGACGGACCGCAGAACTCCTGCCAGAGGGAAGTGGCTCAAAGCGTTTGTGACCAGCTTTCATCCATGACAACCTAAACCCCATGAGGCAGAAGGAGAGAAGACATGAGAACAGGCTAAAGATAGGACAGAGATGGCAGCTCCCCATGCAGGAACCAGGTGTCATAGCTATAACATCACAGAGGTCACCTCTTCATCACATTCATGTCAGTCCACACCGCGGCCTGGTGGAGGGGTGTTGTTAATGATGGGATAGAGCGAGGAAGAGAGAGAGGCTATGTATTGCTATGTACTGTATGTACCAGTCTGTGAGTTAAATGCAGGTGTTTTGTTTGTGTTTGCTCCTCTGAGAGCAGAGTGAGACATCTGAATATGGCCAAGGTGAGATTCCTGTCTGCTGATGCCCGACAGCTGATCCACCAGTCACATGATAACAGGGACAAAGAGACATTTAAGAGACAATAAAACTCACATAGGTTGACCCATGGGGGAATTTACAGTGTGTTGTTTTAGTCTTCGCAACACGGCACCCCTAGTGGCAGGACAACATCATTGCACCTTCTCTTTTACTTTTACCTTTTACTCTCTTACTTTTTACTATACTGTATTCATCTGTACTGTTGTTGCTGCTGCTATGACACCCAAATTTCCCTCCAGAGACTAATAAAGGTTCATCTTATCTTATCTTTATCAAATATGTCACATTTTCTGATCTGACACCTGGTTCTGTGTGGTTAAGTTTAGGAAACTAAAAGGTTAAAGCTGGGATGGAGCAATACCATTAAAAAAAAAGCTATTTTTATATAAAACGCTCACTATATCCTGTCAGGCAACAGCATGGGTCCACGTTGATGTCTTGTCAGCTGATGTTATTTACATCTTGTAATGTCAAAGCTGATGTTATTTACATACACTGCAAACAGGAAATAAACTGGGAGACGTTTAGAAAGTTTCTATTTAAAACCATGTTATGGTCTAAATATTGGATAGTTGTGACATCATAAATGAACAGAAATCAGCTTATTTCAAATGCACAATATCTGAATTTCAATTTTTTTCTCCATTTAGACAATTTAACACATCGAACACTTAAACCTGCTTTATAATATAAAGACATGAAAATCTGACTTTTTACAATATGGGACCTTTAACTAACAAACATGCTGCCCTGTTAATGAACTGTATGATTCAATGTTGTCGTCTTGTCATGTTTGATGCAGCTATTTGACCGACTGTCTTGGCTACATCTCACTTGTAAAAGCGGTTTTTAATCTCAGTGTGACTTCCTAGTTAAATAAAGGTTATATTAGTGAAGCCAATGCTGATTTTACACACTGCTGAGCCCTGACGGTATCTGTGGTACTGTAGGAATACGAGTACTGTCACTATTTTGAATATTGGCATCAACTTGGTGCCGAAACATTGGTTCTGGTGACATGACTAGTTTGACAGACTGATGTATTAAATCCATGGAGGGATCGTGATTATAGTCCCAGTTTGTTGCCCTCCCTGTTACCCTGTAGTACCTCCTGCTCTGGGCTGATGGGTGGAAGGGGGGAGGCCTTTCATCCTCACAGCCCACTTAAAATAGCCCCAGGCTGGACTCTGAATGCAACATAAAAGAATGGCCATCTCTAAATCCAACAACAGTACACCAAGAGCAGAGAAAGTGAAGATAAATCAAGACAACACACACAGTACATGTACAAGTGAAGAAGACATGACCTTTGCATATCCCAAACATACAGTATATGACCGGGACTGCACAGCTTCCCTGTGTCGCATTTTACATCTGAAAATGAAGCTTTCATTCAGTTCGTGGAAAAAACAAAAATCTGCTGCTATTACGAAGAGACAGGAGCTTTTAGCATTCAGAGTCTATACGGTTTCTTTGAGATTGTCCCTTTGCAATGAATACTGATCAGCCCATAAACTGAGGAGACCTCTGAAACACGGCAGCCTAGATCAACACCTAGCTGCCCCACAAACGACCCACTATCTAAATGGTAATGTTCATTCATGCATCCCATATTCACATCTGTAGGATGCCATATTAAACTCATTGATCTCTCCCTCTGATGGCTTGTTGTCGTGGCCTCGCTGTGCTCCTGAAAAGTGTAAAGCAGCTTTTTGACCCAGCAGGCATTTGATAGATGAGAACATTAACCCAGCCTGCCCTCAACAGAGAAACAAACAGCTCTGGTTTGTTCAAATTCTTGAACTCATCTACATCTTGACTAGCTTTCTGTTGTGGTTGTGTGAATAATGACTGTCCTCTCTTTGAAACAGTCTGATGGGAGGCGGTCACAGCACCCATCTGTGCCTTAGATTGGATATTAGAAATGGATGCTTGTGGACTGCTGTTTTGAAGCCTTGAGTTTGGCATTTTGTCCGTCGCCATATTGTTTTTTGGAGCCGATCCCAGCTGGCATTGGGTGAAGGCGGGGTTCACCTTGGACAGGTCACCAGTCCATCACAGGGCACATAGAGACAGACAACGCGGTCACATTCACACCTATGGGCAATTTTAGAGTCATCAATTAACCTGTATGTCTTTGGTCTGTGGGAGGAAGCCGGAGCACCCGGAGAAAACCCACGCTAACACGGGGAGAACATGCAAACTCCACACAGAAGAGCCCCAAGCCGGACTCGAACCTATGACCCTAAGATCCTACTTTTAAATATCTTCGACTCTCTTTCCTCTTTATATTTTTCCCTCTTTTTCCTTCTGCAGGTATAAGATTTTTTAAAATGTTTAAGACTTTTATTGTCTCATGGGATTTTCATGTTTCCATACATTGCGCGTTGAATAAATATCCAAAGAAACCCTCCGATCTCCAGCATCCCCTTGTGTCCGTGCCCCTCGCTGTACCCATCTACGAGTCTAATGCTGTCACCTTACCCTAACCCTAACTGTAACTGTTACTGTAACCTAATACTAACCCTAACCCTAACTTCAACCTAAACCAAGTCCTCACCCTAAAATATAAGGTTTTACATTATGGAGACATGCACTTTGTCTCCAAAATGAAGACAAGTCCCCACAATGTGACTGTGTAAACAGATTCATATCCCCACAACATACAGTAACACACACACACACACACACACACACACACACACACACGTCTGTTCTTATTCTGGATGACTGAAAATATGTTTGCAGCTCATATAAAAGACCAAAATAGAGGTTGCTGGGTGAATGTTGATCACGCTGAAACGTGTGTGTGACTTGTCATTGTTGCTGTCACTCCCTCCCCTTCGCTCTCTCACACACACACACACACACACACACACACACACACACACACACACACCGTCTGTTCTTATTCTGGATGACTGAAAATATGTTTGCAGCTCATATAAAAGACCAAAATAGAGGTTGCACGCTGAAACGTGTGTGTGACTTGTCATTGTTGCTGTCACTCCCTCCCCTTCGCTCTCTCTCTCACACACACACACACACACACACACACACAAGGACATTCAGTGAGCATAACAACTTCAACATGTGATGTTTGGAAAACCAGGTCAGTGAAATACAACGGAGAGAGAGAGAGAGAGAGAGAGAGAGAGAGAGAGAGAGAGAGAGAGAGAGAGAGAGGCGGACACAGTCTCCATCTGCATGTGAGCTGTGTGAAGACTCATGAGTGAAGAAACACATAATCCTGCTCGTCGTCCTTCCTGGAAGACGCAGGAACACACACACACACACACACACACACACACACACACACACACACACTGCTCTCTCCATTGTTGTGTGTTACATGTGTTGAGTGAGTGACGGTGCTGCTGGGAAAACGGACCCCCAGCTTTAAAACCGAGTGTGTGATAATGGGGCTCTGGTTATGTAACGGAGCAGAGTGTGTGTGGTGGGGGTTGGACGGAGGCTCGAGGGGAACAAGCGGGGATTTCTTCTCCACAGTGCGTGAAGGAATGCCCATAAATCCACAGACATTAGATTTGAGTCCAGCCCTGTTAACACACTGTAAAATGTTGCCTCACACTATGATGTGTTATCATCATTTTCACACCTACAAGCTTTTAATTACATTTTTATCTTAATTTAAACTAAACTAAATAGTGAGGGTCCACCCTGGTAATAAAAAAGCCTAAGGAGTAAAATCTCCCTGCTCTTAAAAATATGCAGAAAATGTGCAGGTGGAAGCGACAGATTGCTTTAATTTTCAAAGATTCATGATTACTGATGATGCAGTTTATGGCTGCCAAAGTTAATGAGATAATAGCATCAGTGTCATACTAGCTTGTCGCAAAGGAGGCTAAATAAATTTTGGTGAGGAAAAACCGTCATGGCCATGTTGGGGTCCCTTGACCTCTGACCTCCAGATGTGTGGATGTAAATGGGTTCTCTGGGTCCCCACCAGTCTCCCCTTTACAGACATGCCCACTTTATGATAGTCCCAGTCAGTCTGGATCAAGTCATAGTCAAGTCAGCACTCTGACACATTCTAGACAATATTTGTGATTGTTTTGTGTTGTTAATTGATTTCCAATACTAAATATGTACATGTATTATTGTAAAGCAGCATATTTGTCCACACCCATGTTGAAAATACTTGACAAAGCTCTGCAACATTAAAGGCTTTTACACACTGGGGGTATTTTTTGTTGTGCAATAAAAGGAAAAAAGTTAAGATTAATATGAGACAAGCTTATATTTCCAGGTATTTACATCGAGATCAAAGTTACACACATCCATACAACTGCAACAGCTTATCAGCTTTCACACCTACAGGCAATTTAAAGTCATCAAGCCTGTGGGAGGAAGCTGGCGAACCCAGAGAAAACCCACACTAACACGCTAAACGCCACACAGAAAGACCTCAAGCCAGATTCAAACCTGTGACCCTCTTGCGGTGAGGCGACAGTGTACAGCAAAGATAAAGGAAATGGCTGTCCTGCCGATAGCGTCGAAACAAGTCTGTAGCACAGTGCAGGACTCTGGGAACTGAGGGAGTCTGTGGGTGTCGTGGTTGGAAGTGCTCCCCCAGACCATCCTGCTCCTTCACATACTATCATGGTTTTAAAGTTCAGAAAGTTCAACCAGACGTCCCGTCCAGTTCGCCTCATCGCCGCAGCTCAGGATCTTTGCCAGAATAAAATTAAAACATGTCACGTCCATAATAATGGTGGTGGTGTGTGCAAAAGCTGTTTTTCTGCGTTGATGTGAACGCCACTCTACGCCTGCCGACCAGATCTCATGGCTGAACCCATGATGGATGGTTTACACCGAGCAGCTGTCAGTACAAGTTAGAGCGCTGCTTTGTTCAGCCAGGAAGATTTTCTCCAAGAGACACTGACCGAATGAGAGGAAGAACGAAAGCATGTTTGTGTGTGTGTACCTGTAATGTGATAGAGAATAGGTCTGAAGGCCGAGACCTTCCTAACGCTCACCAGCTGTGAGCTGTTATCATTTCTAAGACTCACTACAACAACTCAAAGTGCAGTAGTTAAAGGTAGTTACAGTACATCAGATATCATGCTACTTTAATCATTTTAACCATATTGTAAATAAGAGACTGTCAGCCTGCTGTATGTTGTTTAACAACAGTCAAACTGAGTGTACGTCTGGACCAGGTTGGTCTGTGAATTTGTGGCTAAATTGTCATACAGATTATCAGTAATCATGTCTATAATGTTAAGTACAGCAATATACGTCTACCAGGTCTGGCGAGGACGTTACGAAAAAGATTGTATGTCACCAAGAAGTGAAAGTTTGTTCCATTGCAACAGCAGCACATCAGTAAAGCTACGCGTCCGCCATTTTGGACTGACGGCGATTACCGGACGCCAGTAAAACGTCCTACAAAATGCCGTACAAAAGTAAAACAAAATTGTAACTGTTGACTATATGACAATATGACAATGCTCTGAATGCGCTGAAACAATCCTACGCAGCCACAGTGCACAGTGCAGATATACTTGGGTTCGGACTCACTCGGTCACACTTTGAACTCATGATGCCTGAGATAAAAACCTGATCTCTGCTCCATCTCCAAAACCTTTCCACTCACACTCTGCTCTGACCAATAGTCATTTTTTTCTAGATCTTTGCACAAAAAAAAAAAAGATCAATGAAGGTGTTGTTTGATTGGCCAACTTTAAATACTACCTAGTGCTGGGTTATTTCGGTCGACAGCTTAAAAGGTTTTGAGTTCCAGGACCGAGCCCTGACTGTGATTGCATAATAATCAGGAAAAAAGGTGCTGGGTTTGCCAGAGAAAACATAGTTTCTGCACTGATTTAACCATCACCTCCATCATGTATCATGTTATCGTGCCTCAGGAGAGTAGTGGATGTTGAAGTGCTGCACACACCAGCCACAGAGACATTTGATGTGTGTTTGTTGACTTTACACCCACAAAACATATCATATAGGCAGATTAATAATGTAGTAGCCAGGATGTGTCGATGCAGAAAGCAAATGTGAAACAGTGCGTCAGAAAAGGAGCGCTGGGATATAAGGAAGAGCTGAATCTCAGTGAGCTGACAGACATCAAGTGAACTGATATATGTGGTGAGTGACTGATGAGCAGATGAGCTACAGGTGAGGAGGAGGACGAGGAAGGCCAGGTGAGTCCAGAGCAGACGAAGGAAGAGGAGGCAGGTGTGTCGATGGGTGTGGCACTCAGCTAACGGGGAAAAGAGTATGAAAGTATTGTATGAGTCTACACCTTTTTTTTACATGAAATTCCTGCACATTATACATGCAATCAATTGAAACAATTTATTCAGGAGGGTAATATCCTCCTCCCATCAATGCTCATTTTTTTTTTCACAGAAAAGCAGCATGTGTACAAGAGAAAAACAGAAAAACAGGAAAAGGAAACAGGAAAGACCCCTCCTGTTATACTGTTAAAACAGTAATTTTACTCAGTAGTTTCAAGTCCAATTTCAAGTCCTTTTTGTCTACTGTTTAAGGACTGGTATGAGGAAAACTGTTAACTTCTGTTGTATTTGTTTTTTGCCACTTCTAAATGTACTTGAAACTAAATGTACTCTCTGGAGGCAGCTGAAATACTGAAAGGCTGAAGCACAGTGAGGGAGCTGAAGCTTTCTCTAAACACATCCAGTTAGATTTTTTCAGTCGCTAATCATGCTGGCAGCGTTTTGTCACCTGTCCATCCCGAAAAAATAGAGTTTGATTTAGTGATGGAGCACCAGATCTGATCTCAGATCTGTTGAATTAGGCTAAACAGACCTGAGGTCACAGACCATCAGGTGATCAGTTAGTACGAAGTAGTGAAGTAAAACGTAGCTGCAGTATTTCCCTCTGAGATGTAGGAGTAGAAGTATAAAGTTACATAGAAAGTAAAGCACAAGTGGCTCAGAGGGTACAGCAGATCATCCACCAATCAGAAGGTCGGGCGGTTCGATCCCCATCACAAGTCGACATCAACAAATAAGTATTTAGATTAGATCTTGATGCACGGCAGCCTCTGCCATCAGTATGTGAATGAAAATGGGTGAATGCTGACATGTAAAGTGCTTTGAGTGGTCAGAAGACTAGAAAAACGCTATATAACGCTATATAAATGAAAGTCCATTTACATCTGCTTATAGTTGTAGCCTCTTAGTGTTGTCAAAGTGAACCAGATTGATGCATTTTATGTACAAAATTTTCTTCCAGAGCAGCATGCTCACGGACCCCCCAGAGGGTCCAAGGTCCACCCACTGCAGGATCACAAAATCCTATAGGAAACACTGAATAAACAAACAAATATACCTGTACGGTATATGTGGTCTGTTGTGGACATGTGGAGATTGAGATCTGAATTATGTTCCCATCCCGACCCTGATATTCCAGGATTTAGCCAGGTTTCAATATCCCATTAGAAACTGGTGCAATGCCTGCACATTGGCCTGCAGGATGCCCACTGTACAACTGACTGTAAAGCAAGCCATATTATTTCTCCAATATGTGCATGAAAATATCTCCAAAAGGCACCAACATTACAATCAACCGGTTAAGTTCAGTGACTCTAGCAGGCAGCTAGAGGCCGTGACGGCACCCTCCCTTTTATTCAGCCCTGTGTCAGTGTGAGAGGATGACACAGCGAGCGACACCCAACAAGGCAGAACAATATGGGATTGTGTTTGACCTGCATGCTGGCTGTTCTTCCACGGCACACCCTCAGATAACTTTACCACTCAGACACACAAAAGCAGCGTGAGGGCGTTTATTTTCATTGGCAAACCCTGTAAGCGCTGCAGCTGCAGCTGGGGATATCACATGTGAATAGAAAATACAAGCCATGAAATGGAGGCATCGTTTCCATCATAATGGACTGTATCAGATGTAGGATAAATAATGCAGATGTGCTCCTTTTTACTGACTTTGAATTTCAGAAAAGTCTCCATCCTCCTGAGCTGACGACACACGATATAGTGGAGGAAATTAACTTGACAAAGAACCAACAGCTATCTGGTTCAATTCGTACTAAATTGTGAATGTTCCCTGGTGCTACGTCCCTCATTGACCTGAGGAGGGAATATACTGTACATTCAACCAGCATTGTTCGGAGTTACTTCAGTTCAACATTTTCATGGTGACTGCATATAATTGGGCCAAAAGGTGGAATATAAAGATAGAAAAGCAGAAGGCCAAGGACCGAGCCCTGAGGTACCCCAAGTTGACATCGTTGTGAAGGTAAATAAACAGGCTTTCAATCATGTAAAATACAATGACAGTTAGCATTGGAGCAACAGAGAAATAAGCCATCAAACACTAATTTCAAATTTTCCCACTGAGTTTACATAACATGCTTCTTCTTACAAATCATTGCAAAATGGCTTGTTTTTTTAAGTGTTTAAAGTAAGATAAGATAAGATATTCCTTTATTTATTTGTGAAATTTGCAGTGTACAGCAGCAAATTGTGTAGTGCAAAAGAGATAGACATAAAATATGACAAAAAATTGAAATATAAACAAGGTGAAATATTACAAATCTTAACTGCTATACAAATAAGTAACTTTTATCCACACTCCTGACATTTATAATTAGTGCACGAAGTCTGGAGGCCGATGTTCGTTCCAGTCATGCAGGATCTGTAAAAATGCTGCAGAAAGCAAACGCCCACATGCACTGAAGACAATACGCCAGAGGCTACATCAACACGAGCCTGCGGTTTGAGACCGTAAACGTCCTCCAGGTGCAAATCCAGTCAAGGTCGAGGTTTTGGTGAGTTTTCAGTCGTTCAGATTCACAGTAACGTTACACTTTGAAGAGACAGACAGAAACACTGACACTGTCAAACACAACATCCAGGCTGCAGATTTATGGAGTCAGTGTAAACAACCAGCTTTAAGTGATTCATGACTCAGGATAATTGTACTTGTGTCCTCAGAAGCTATTTAAAAACATTCCTGACATAACTGCCAGCCCTCAATGACACACAGGCTCGTCCATGCAGAGAAATAAAATCACACTAAATAAGGCTTTCTCCTTTTTAACTTCCTTTTTTGTCCACATATCTTTTTTTTCCCTTTTGCCATGAATAAATATATATGGCAGAAACTGTTGACTGGCACAATCATCCAGAGTGACTTCACCCACCATATTCACTGCTGTAGGAGTGAAATCACACTTTAATAGTTCAAAACAGGAGTATTGTTGTTCAAAAACTATTAAAAACACATCAGTGAGAAACACTGTGTCACTGGGTGACATGTTGCTTCATTACTATGAACACACACACTGTAGTTTATTTTCATACACTCCACACACACTGTCCTGCTGCCACGAAAACTCACTAGAGCACCAAATGTGGATTAATCCACCGCTGAAAATAGTCTCCAATAAATACATTATTCATTGTTGTTTGATTAATGTTTGTAAAAACTACAGCGGCCAGCAGTTTTAGGAAATTACTCAGCCTTCAAAAAATAAAAATAGAGACTATATAGTGTATTTGAGAGTTATTTTCTTCAGGAGGAACACACATACAGGAGGCTTGTGGCTGAGTGCAACAGACAAGGTCAGACAGTATTGACATATAGACGAAAAATTGTTGGTTTTGGTGTTTTCATGGGATTTGTCAACAATAAGAAAGATTATTGAATAATGCCATTGGAGCCTTATCCTTTAAAGGTACAGTATGTAGGATTTGGCGGCATCTAGTGGTGTGGTTGTAGATTGCAACCAACCGAGTGCCCCTCCTCTCACTCCTCCCTGTACAAGACTGCCGTACCACGAACCGCTGCAAAACTGTGGTAACGTCGTTCACCTCCCTGAGAGGTCGTCCATACCATAATAACACTAGTTTAGGAGCAACAGAATTCAGACAGCGGCTGGTGGTACAACGGTTTAACACTCTAGCTCACGTCACCGCGGTTTCACAAGTGTGTCTGAGTATTCATTTTGGGCTACATGGAGGTGCAACATGGTGGACTCCGTGAATGTAGACATGCACCAAACAGCCAAAACATTAACAGTATTATGACCTCTGAGGGGTGAAGTGAATAACAATGGCACCTGGCAGTGGGGGGGGGCATTTAGTCCTTGAAGTTGACATGTTGGAAGCAGAAAAAATGGCCGACTTTGCAAGGCATCTTTGACAAGGACCAAGCTGTGATGGTGAGACGACTAGGTCAGCGTGTCTCCAGAACTGCAGCTCTGCAGGAAGGAATGGGCGGCTAAGGCTCATAGATGCTCATGAGGAGCGAAGGCCGGCCCGTGTTGTCCGATCCAACAGAAGAGCTACCGTAGCTTAGATTGCTGAAAAGGTTCATTCTGGTTCTGATAGAAAGGTGTCCGAACACACGGTGGATCTCAGTTTGTTGTGTATGGGGCTACGTAGCCTCAGACCGGTCAGGGTGCCCATGCTGACCCCATGTTATGGCTGATCGGTGTAAACGAATCAACCATTCTTAGATTCAGGTGATTATACACTAATGAAAACGTAGTTATGGGTTAGGGTTAGTTAACTCAGTTAACTGTCATTTTCTTAATAATATGCTGTTTGGAGCGATTATCAGTATAATAAATGCTGAACAATAAGTACCCAGTATGTTTCCTATAGTGATTAAATAGAGGTTACGTCTGACAGTATTTGTTTGGGCCCTGGCAACAATCTGGGTTTCTCATGTGGCCCCCAGGAACAATAATTGCCCCCCCTGTCTAATATATGTGGTTCTACTGCAGTACCAAGTGGCGCCACAACACGGTGTCTGCCTTTGTAGTGTTGTGAGGTGAAAGCTGTATTCAGTTGCTGCTGCACTACTACGACTGACTTCCACAAAAAGAGGACTCTCCACAGTAACGAGTTAGTGCAGGTTGCTGTCTATACGTCTTACTATTCATGTATGAAGAGTGAATATAGCGCCGTGGAGACATGACGTATGCTCGATGTGAAGCGCTGTAGAATAAAGTAGCAGTGGAAATCCCCATCCTGCCGTCTGTCGACTGTGAGAGCTAACCTGCTAACTAGCAATTTGCTGCTAGCTCTCTATACCTACACCAACCCACAATACACCGTCACTTTGGCCATGCGGACACTGCCGACCCTCGCAAATGCGGCTAGCATAAATCGCGCTTTAGTCTTGTTGAGGGTTGTTTGGGGAGAGTAGTTGGAAAAATGTCACAATGAGATTGTGGCGCACTGAAGACCTGATAGAAGCAGATTAGTCATGTAAGGACTGGCCTATCACTGGTCGTTAAAACGGTCAAAACAGACAGCTCTCTAACACATTACCGAACAGTCTCTGAACTCAGACATCTGGCTATTTAAGGCTATTGTGGGGTCTTAAATGCTCAACATCGAAGAAAATTGCAACGCCAGTGGTCGACCAGAGACATTTAAATACAATCTCTCAATAACCCTAACCCCGAGTCCTGAGCCTAAACCAGTCAGCAGACAGATTACATGTTTTCAGTTTGGATGATTGACTCATATATTTATCTTAGTTTGGACAATTTGTCCTCGTAAGGCTTGGTGAACAGGAATGTACACACACTGTATTTATGGGTGGATCCACACTAAAACGCTGTAGACTAGTGTAAAGTATATTGAACACTCACAGGAGAGCAGAACAAAAACAAGGGCATGGAGAGTTGTGGGAATAACAAGGTTATGTAACACACAGTAAAAGAGGTGCAGGCTGAAGGAGCTGAGACAAGAACAAGGTTATAAGACTCACCGGAGAGGGGCTGGGGGTCGTTAAAGTCAGAGACAGGGTCAGAGGTCGAGGGGTATAAATAGTCTCCCTGGTCAACCTCTCAGCCACAAAGGAGCGATACATCAGGCAGGTAATAGCTGCAAGTATTTTAACTACACTGCCTTTTCATACTGAAATGGGTTCTTCATAATTACACACCTTTAGTTTTCCCACACAGGTGTTTTCATTGTTCCTAATTCGAGCTCTCGTCAGGCCTGAGTGGGTACAGACTACACCTGATTGACCCAGTTATCACTGTTAGTAATGAGTCTAGTAATATCACTGAATTCACAGCCAACCTCCGTCTGACTAGAAGTCTAATTAGAGTAATTCAAAGCACCTGTGTGGGCCTGTAAAGTAGCTATAGTCAACTCAAAACCAGTACAGGATCCACACACTGAAGAGCACCACTGGGACACCTTTTTCAGACCTGAGTAGCGCTCCATACAGACTTATTTTGTGACTAGCATTAAGCCCTGAGCCAAACCAGCCACATGTGCAGCGTGTGATGGCTGCAGTAACAGTTGTTTTTTTTATTTTGCCGTCCATGTTAACAGGTTAGAGCAGCCACACCGCCTGCATGAGACGTGCGTCTCACAGCTATTTTTGCTGCGTTAATTTTGGACGGGGATGGCATGTAAATATACACTATTACATGCATAGTGTCCTTTCAAAAATACACTTTTTGTAGTTTTCACATGAAGTTAGGTTGCATGAACAGCGCGTGCCAGCTGTTGTTTTTTTTTTTTTTCCAGCATCCATGTTAACGGGACTGCCCGCATGCGTCAGCTGCGTCTCTTCTAGAGATTCAAGGTCTCGCCAATTTGTAATGCAAGGTGTGCGAGGTTCACGGCAACAACAGACAGCGAAAGTGATCGTTTGATAGAATATTGACATCATATCAGCAACATTACTACAGTTCTGATATCTACTGTACATATCTGTGGAAAATGTCATGGACATGAAAAAAGTAAAGATTTATATAAATCAAACTCTATGTAGAAAGAGCAGCAGCAGAAATGCAGCTGGTGTGAATGCAGGATGCGTATTCACACCACCTGGCGATGGGTAACGCAGCCACCACACGCTGTTCAGGTTTTAGAGTGCTGCAGGAATGAGTCCTAAATCCCAGAAATGAGTTTGCATTTGAGCTCTAGCGGTTTCTTTGTCTGGAAGTCAATGGGTTTTTTGAATGGTTTTAAGTTCGATGCATACTTACCTGGCAGGGGAGATACCATGATCAAGAAGGTGGTTCACCCAGGGCGAGGCTCATCCATTGCACTCCGGTTGTGCTGACCCTTGCGAATTCCCCAAATGTGGGAATCTCGACTGCATAATTTCTGGTAGTGGGGGACTGCGTCCGCGCTCTCCCCTCTGATTTGGGGGCGGCAGTAGCTCAGTCTGTAGGGAGTTGGCTTGGGAACCGGAGGGTCACCGGTTCAAGTCCCGACATGGACCAAAAACTAGTGTGAACTGGTAGCTGGAGAGGTGCCAGTTTACCTCTTGGGCACTGCCGAGGTGCCCCTGAGCAAGGCACCAAACCCCCAACTGCTCGGGGCGCTTGTCAGGAGCAGCCCCCTCACTCTACATCTCTCCATTAATGCATGTATGTGTGTTTCAGGTCTGCATGTACCATGTATGAGTCCAACAGAGTGTAAATTAATTTCCCCATTGTGGACTAATAAAGGAGACTTCTTCTTCTTCTTCTTCTGAAATAAGGTCTGTGGTTAACACAAGCTGAAGAGTCGGCAAACCGACATTCTCCTCAAAGTTCTCCATTTTCTCTGCCCATCCATGTCCACATAGTTAGAAAATGTTGGATGTGCACGGGCAGGTGAAAACGTGCCACATGGATTCACATGGACGCTGACTCATCCTCCCTTACAGCCTCATTGTTTATACTCACACTCATGCAACCATGGTGTAGTTCGCTCATAGCATAGCGTTCACGTCTTACTTCTGCCAATTGCATTCACACTTCAGAAATCATAAAAGAAGTGTTCATTTGTGGAGATTATCTTGAGGAATAAACTGTGTAAGTATCATAAATGTTGTGGTACAATGTTTTTATATTACTAACGATCACAACTTGTATTTGAAAGATTTAGGACTCAACTCCCCTCAGCTCTACAGAGCTGTCAATCCGACATCTGGCAGTTCATTACTCAACCAAAATGGTTACTGCAGGTTCAAGGAAACAACATAATGTCTTTCAGAATACAGTATATGTACAGTACATAGAGTGTAGCTATAGAGGATATAGTATTGCATACTTAGCCCAAAATCACAAATCACAATTTCACCTCAGGGGGCTTCACAGTCTGAACAGGATATGACATCTTCTGTCCTCGACAGAACGACCCTCTCATTGGATAAGGAAAAACTCCCCAAACAAAAAAACAAGATGGTGGAAACCTCAACCATTATACCACAATAGTAATGAGTAACGAAGATGCTCAGGGGAAATGTATCAGAGTAAAAGTACACATTTTATTTAGGAGATGCAGTGGAGTAAAATGAAAGTTGATAGAAATATAAAACTCAAGTAAAGTACAGATACTCCCAAAAATACCTAAGTACTATAACGAAGTATTATCACTTTGTACTGTTACAGTACACCTCTGGATCTATGTCGACCCCATGCTGCTGGAGGCCCAGGTACTACTGGAGGCCCAGGTACTGCTGGAGGCCCGGGTACTACTGGAGGCCCAGGTACTGCTGGAGGCCCGGGTACTGCTGGAGGCCCGGGTACTGCTGGAGGCCCAGGTACTGCTGGAGGCCCGGGTACTGCTGCAGGCCCAGGTACTGCTGGAGGCCCAGGTACTGCTGGAGGCCCAGGTACTGTTGGAGGGGCTGATGTTGCAATGGAACCAACAACTTCTAATCAGTATATGATTTTTGGGTTACCTGATTTAGACAATAGAAAATGTAAAGTATTTTAAATCTCCATGTGGATCTGCATCAAATCCATCCATAAAAACCATGCAGGACTGGAAACATAACTTCTTTAGATGTAATGAAATCATCATTGCTGACCGTCACTCCCTCCTTCATGGGGCTCAGCAGGACATCAGTGATCATTGTTCTCTGAGGTGCGTAGCTTTCATTTCCCAGTTTGCCCGGCGCTACCCACAGATTAATCAGCCACTGAGAAGAAAGGAGCTCTTTTTCCTCAAAGTTCACTCCAGGACTTGGACCCGCGTGTTAATGATGTTTGTGTTTTTCCCTCTCGGCCTCAGCCTGACTCCCTGGATGAAGCCACAGGTCAACGGGACGAAGAAACGCACCAGCGAGACGAGTGCGGGGACGGTCCCTCGATCACACTTTAGCCTTAATGGGAAACAAATTGCACAAAGGAGGTGGAATGAGTGGGAAATGCCACGCAGGACTGAAATGTGTGCTTTACTGCCTCGTAAGCGATGCTGGGGGATGTGACTCTGATTTATTAGAGTGATGTCCTTCTGCAGAGATATCCAGTCTTTGGACGATCAAGACGTTAGCACACAAACATGTTTCTGTGGAAATTGAATCAAGACGAAACTGTATCCCAGTCGCCTTGAGGAGTATTTATTTGCCTCAGAGGGAGGATTTTGCTCAACTTGTTATTTGTAGCAGGGAATTAAAACTGGGCCTGTGAGGTTTTTCATCTCCCATTAGACATTAGAGAGACACATGTTGTGGTTTCAAGGCTATAAAATAGCAGCAGCGAGAGAACATAAGGCCCACGTGTTTTATGCAATGTTGGTCCTCTCGATCATTGTTATGATTACCATTTGCGCTGCTTTGCCTGGAAAGGAATGCCTTCTGCACACCAGTGTCTAAATGTGACACTTGCACAAATAAACACACCACAAATGTCCTTAGTCTATTTTGAAAGGGTAGCAAAGACGGACATAAATGTTCGCCGAGCACTTCTGTATTTTGTGTGTGCGAGCAGCTGTGGGTGTTTCGAGAGTAAACATGTGCAACGTTTTCTTAGTGGACCCGTATAGCTGTGAGGAAACAAGAGGCTGTATCTGGGTGCCCACGTCCAAAGTTTGACAAATGACTCCTTAAATTAGGGAGCGATATAAATAAATGTTCTGTATTTCGGCAGCCTGAACTTGCGTATGCCGTACATGCTGAGTGGACAGTTTATTTCCTGCATCATTCTAAGCCACTCAGATAGGTGAATGATGTAAGTGTATACTGTGCAAGATTATTATAACATTATTGTTTTACAGCTCCCACACTAAGCAGATACGTCATGCTTTAGCCTTAAGGGACAATTCAGGTTTATACTCCATGATTGTGGGTCTTTTCTTTCTTGACGTGCCGGGTCTAATTTGACCCGCGGGCCTTGAGTTTGACACATGTGCTTTATAAGATATTCAGAGCATTAATATATCATTAACAACTATTGTCTATGTAAAGATATAGAGGACTAACGTCTACCTGAGCAGAGAATGAAGGATAAAAACTATGAAAACTACGTCACCACGTCACTCCCTGCTCTTTTTTCAGAGCGTTCACTGTTGCAGCGGATGAGTTTACATTATAGTTAATGGAGCGGCCGGTGTTTCATACAGGTGCCAAAGGGCGCCTTGTGCGGCGGCATCGAACGCCGATTGGTATTTGATGCCCTGGGAATAAGAACAGGCTGGTTTAGCGGCTTCCGTCTGCAGCGCTGTCATTCAAAACTGGAACTGGACTTACTTAGACATAAAATCTTAGGAAAATAGGGTCCAGGTTGAAAAATACTAAAGTTCCGCTTATAAAAAGGCTGTTACCCATAAACTTTGGAAAAAGACACACACTTCTTACTGTCACACTGTCAAAGATCCATTTTACATGTTTGAGTCAGTCAACTGACATGTTTGCATAAATGAATGCTAACAAGTATGCGCATGTTTAACATCGATCACTAGCTGGGTACAAACTCATCTCAGTCCTGTCAGTCACACAGTAAAACCAGCCTTTCACCAAGACATGACATCATACCTCAGGTTTCCATGGTGAAACACACACCGTCCCATAGTACACAGTACAGTACACACACTGTTTTCTACCAAACAGACTCTGACAAGCCGGCCTGTCTCCTGCGCAACGTCACCACAGACCAGCATAAACCCACTTTAGTTGTAGTTTTTAAAGCAGCGATTCATCACGGTCGCCGGGTACGCTGGGTAAGCGGTCCCCAGTCGCAGGGCTGACTGGATGAATAAAGGGTGAACAGGAGAGTGGTTCTCTGCTGGGACAGAGAGTCCAGTCTGGTGGAGGACAGCCCCGCAGGGTCTGATATCAGCGGTAGACGGGACGATCCCACCGCTCAGGCTCAAATAAACATCGGGTTGATCTTGGTGTTGCACAACAAACTTCCAGCTGTTTCGTGAAAAGGCATCTGTACATTTAAATGTTTAAGCCACAGGTTTGTCAATATGCATATGTGTATTGTACATCTAATTTGAGAAAGGTTTGACCAGTGTACATTTCTGTCCACACTTGACTGTTAATGATTTTATTGGCTGGAAAACCTTTACTTATCCAGATATGTCAGTGGATGGATGTGAGAAGTCCCCCTATGGCACCATCTTAGCTTTCATACAAACTATGGGAATAAATGGAGCCAAATTTTTAAAGCTGACTAAAGCCATAAAAGGAAAAACTGAAAGTTAAAAATGTTAAAGTTAAATGGTGTGTGACATTAGTTAAAGGATAACTCTGACATTTCAAGAGGTTGCAACATGTGGTGAGAGGATTTAGATGTATTGTAAACGTATTCAAATAGTGACGCTTGGTCAGTGGTCCTTCACTCTAGTGTCAGTTTCAGACGTGTCAGGGACGCTGTGATGCTTCCAACATAGGTTTACGTCATTTTTAAGTTTACTTGGTTAGGTTTAGGAAAACATCATGGTTTGGGTTAAAATAAGTATATGTATTATATAAATTAAGTATGCTTATGGTATGGGACGGAATGAGACTTTACCCCAAGTGAAGGAGTACCTCGGGGTCTTGTTCGCGAGTTTTGTGGACAATGGAGCATGAGATTGGCCGGAGAATCGGAGCAGCGGGGCAGTATTGCATTTGCTTTACCGCACCATTGTGACAAAATGAGAGCTGAGCCTGAAGGCAAATCTTTCAATCTACTGGTCAGTCTATGTTCCTACTCTCA
Source organism: Pterois miles (assembly GCA_947000775.1). Classification (NCBI taxonomy): domain Eukaryota; kingdom Metazoa; phylum Chordata; class Actinopteri; order Perciformes; family Scorpaenidae; genus Pterois; species Pterois miles. The sequence goes on along the minus strand of CAMQGK010000147.1, from coordinate 2,615,535 downwards.
CCTGTGGTCATGAGGGCTGGTTATGACCCAAAGAACTAGATCGCAGGTACAAGCGGTCAAAATGGGTTTTCTCAGGAAGGTGGCTGGCGTCTCCCTTAGAGATAAGGTGAGAAGCTCAGCCAGATGAGAGGGACTCGGAGTACAGTGTTGAAAGGAGCCAGTTGGTTTGGGCATCTGGACACCTCCCAAGGGAGGTTTCCCAGGCATGACTAGCTGGGAGGAGACCCCGGGGAAGACCCAGGACTAGGTGGAGAGATTAGATATCCATTCTGGCCTGGGAACGCCTCAGGATCCCCCAGTCAGAGCTGGTTAATGTGGCCCGGGAAAGGAAAGTTTGGGGTCCCCTGCTGGAGCTGTTGCCCCCATGACCCGACCCCGCATCTAATAGTGACACAGATAGGTTTACATTGGAGTTAGTTTTATTATTAAGTCTTATTTTTTTGCAGCCTTATTTTTTAGTATTGAAAGGAGGAGACAGAGGGAACGACATGCAGCAACATGGCTGTATTCGAACCCCTGGCCACCGTGGGAAGGACTCAACCTTGTTACAACCCGGCTACAACAGCACCCCTACTGGACTTAGTTGAAAGCCTGATGCATCTCATTGCCTCCTCCAGACTGGATTATTGCAATGCACTCCTCATTGGGATCCCCAGTAAGAGTCTTCAGAGACTACAGTATGTTCAGAACAGCACTGCAATGATCCTCATGAGAGCGCAGAAGTATGATCCTCTATTCACTTCACTGGCTTCCCGTCTCTGTCAAGCAAGTAAGCTGGAAATGAATGTGGCCAAAACAAAAGAACTCATAATACAAACAAAACCCAGTGGAACCAGTAACATCCTCCCTGTCATACTCAATAACCAGCATGTAGTGAGCTTGATGCAAATAGCAAAAACAAGTTTATTACTGGAGGGAAGGTGATTAGCAAGTCACAGAAACAACTTTTCAATATGCTGTTCAGAGGTGCTCACAGGAAGGCTCAACTTGAAACTGCAGATACTTCATATCCACCACGCTCAGGGGCATCCAGTGTGGTAATCCTTCATCAAATGTTAGTGGTTTGAGCTGAGACTCCCAACAATGTGCTGCAGTCATTTAATGGCTGAACTTTCTGTCTGGAGTTGACATTTTAAAGCCAAACTGATGTGCTGCTGCTGTGGCTCATTTGGCTGAGGTAAGGCCATTCATCTTATGTAAAATCCAACTCCAGGACTGGAAAATGTTATGCATGTCATCCCGGTAACCCATTCAGCAAAGCAGAAGTCTGAAAGACAGTCGAGCTGATTTCTGCTCTTTATCAAGCTGAGACCAATCTTTAGTCGTATCCTGCAGTTTCCCCGACCAAACCCACAGAAAAGGAAGAAAGACTTGTTGGGCAATTGCGTCTAATCTGCAGGCAAGACAACCTTGCAATTATCAATGAGGCATAAAAGAGAGAACTAACCAGACTATGATTAAGAGAAAACGTCTGGCTTCCTGTTTTCAAGTTCTCATGGCTTTCTTTCTACTCACTAATCCAGCGAGTTGATCTTTAACTTCTTCATCAATGTTTAATTGTTTTGATTTTTTTTCCTGCAGATTTGACCTGAATATGAATTTCCATTGCAAACTGTGGACTCTAAAAACAGGAGGGTGATCTCACAATACATCACTTATTAAATCCCAAGTCCAGCCAACCTTACGTAAGAGAAGTGAGACCCGCAGACTAACACACTCTGTGTGAGTGGATATTATGACTTATTTTACAGTCAGCCTTTCATTTGAGGACGTCAGGCTTTTTGAGGAACAAAGTTTTTCTGTTGCTCCGAGCTGGACTGACTCACCTCATCCATCACAAGATGGAAAACTGATACAAACACCTGCGGCTTCGTGCTTTGATCCAAGTCCACTTCCAGCAAGCTGTATTACCCACAGCTCCTGTCAAGGGCGCCTAGTTATAGTTAAGTGGGGGAGCAAGATTAGTGACAGACAAAGGGAGGTATGGCAGAAAAAAAACATTTATTTAACACCTGAATGGGCCATTTCCTCCAATACAGAGCCTTCAAGCAAGACCAGTAAAGCTGCTCTTTCTCTATAAAGCTCAGTTAATATTGCTCTACTAAAGTGAGTTTCTCCCAGGACGACGCTGTTTGTGTCCTGTGTGAAACAACGTTATCTTTCTGTTCCCAATGATAATTTCCACTTTCAAATGTATTGCAAATGTAATTTCAGCACAAACTGCCATCTTTTTTCCTTAAGCTAGATAAGTGTTTTTCACAGCGTTAACCACATGTTCACTGTGACCACAGTGGAGCGTCATAGATTGACATGCTGGGCGACAATACGTTCTAACTCTCATCATCAAATACCACCACATGGTCAATGCTCGGCATCAGAGACCAAAACACAGGGCACCTCTGCTGAGCTACTTTTGGACGGACCAGGGATGATGTGTAATTGCACGCTTGCTACAAGCATAGTATCCTTTCAAAATAAACTTCAGTTTTTACAGGAAGTTAGGTTGCATGAACAGTGCATGGCAGCTGTGTTGCTTGTTTTTTATTTCAGCATCCATGTTAACAGGTTAGACCGACCACACTGCCCGCATTCGTCAGCTGCGCCTCTCCTAGAGTTTTGAGGTCTCGCCTGTTTTTAATGCGAGCCATGTGCAGTTCACAGCAACAACAGATAATGGAAGTGATCTTCTGACTGTATATTGGCATCATATCAGCAACATTACTACAGTTTCAAAGTCTAGACATCTGTAGAAAATATCATGGACATGAGAAAAGTACAACTTTATTTTTAAATCAATACTTCCTGCTTTCATTTTAAAATAAAAGCCCTGCTTTTGTAAACACAAGGCTTTTATTCTGAAATATTTGCAGGACAGTGTTGTAGAACATGCAGTGGCTGAATGAATGAATATAGTAAGGGTCTTAATTGGGGATTAGCACTATTATTTACAAATGACCACACGTTTCTTGACCTTTCTCTGTCTAAAATAAATATAAGTGATATTTATAATGAAATGAAAGGGCCATTATGAAACCCAAACTCTGTGTGGAAAGAGCAGCAGCAGCAGAAATGCTGCAGAAATGCAGCTGATGTGAACAACGGATGCATAAATAACGCAGCCGCCATGCGCTGTTCATGCGGGCGGTCTGGTTCAGGCCTTCGGAGGGGTTAGGAAACGGTTGTGGTTGAACTTCATTAACGACACACGGGGCTAAAAACTGACGGGACAAAACGAGTCAACTTTACTTTTAGTTTCACGCAGGAAACGAACACCAGTCTCCTCAATGAAAGGATTCTCAAACTAATGTGACGTCGCTGCTGGTGGGTTTATGCTGGAGTTAGTCAAAAGCCGGGTTTGTCACATACTGTAACTAAAGGGCGATTCTTTGTAAATTACATGGGACCCAGCTGAACCCCAGCCGCTCCACAGGCAAGTCTCAAATATCATGCAGTTCATTTCCCATAATCCTCAGCATGTAGGGCTTTGGTTGAAAAATGCCAAAGGTGGACTTGGTGGGACTGTGACAAACAGGTAAAGTCACACAGGGGTGGGTGGTACAGATGGCTGGTATCAGGCCAGCGGGTACAGAAGCCAGCACAAGAGAAAGTACAGAGGCTTTAAGTGTAAACATGTGTGGAGCGACGCCTGCTGATACACCACAGATGTGTTTGTGTGCATCTTAAATGAGGCTAAGTAAGAAAGAAATCGCAGGACAAAATGTCAGTGATAAACAGCAGTATCTTGGATCCTGGTGAACTTCTTACGGGCCAGAACGTAATTTTGAATTTCCTTGTACACCGCTGCTGCTTTGTGAGTGATTACAGGCCTGATTGAAATGAACACCGGCCCCTGGCTCTGTCTCAGCTAGAGGTCCGCTGACATCTGAGCGTTGGCCATTTTAAACATTCACATAAAGCCTCCAATGTACCAAGAATGTACCAGTCATTATCTTAAATGCAGCAACATTAAACGTAGGCTCAAGGCGGCAGATATAGCAGATCTGTGGTATTAATACACACAAGCTTGGTCTGCACACACAGGACTTCAAACCAAATTAGGTTATGCAATCGAGAGGAGTTATACAATTCAAACCACTGGGTGGATTATTGTGTTTGGACCGAGAAGAACTGAAAAGCAGAACATTTTGTTTTCTGATGAGTAATTGATCGTTTAATTCCGACAGTTTTCTCACTTCCTCCCACGTGCTGTGTGTTTCATCTTCAATGAGAACTGGAATGATACGCTTTAGGAGCGACGTAGAGATAGATGACTTAACAGGGACGGCCCATTGTTTCAAGGGCCCATTATTCTGATACCTCAATAGTCCAAAAAACGTCCCAATGGACCGAAAGACCATTTGTCTGACAGCCTGTTATCCCGAAAACAAATGGTCATTGTTCTGGAGGTCCGCAAAAATACACACTCTGTTAAAGCTGCAGTCATGACATTGAGCAAATATGATAAAAAGAGAAAAAAATGAGAAATTTGAAATTTCAAAGAGAAATGAGAAAGTTTATGACCTGGTCGCCATGTTGAAACCAGTCGAACCCACGGCCGGAGCAAGCTTTCTCATTTTACAGCTAAACCGGATCTTCCGGCGCTGTCTGAGGGCAGCTGCCAGCCAGAGTTGCTCCGCGTCTGTTGTGTGTTTTCCTACTTTTTTCTTGTGTATTTACCTTTCTGGCTATTCTTGTGCCCTGACTGGACCATCACTGGACCCCCTGCAGTTCGCCTATCAGCCTCGCATTGGAGTGGAAGACGCCGTCCTCTTTCTGCTGAACAGGGCTTGTACTCATCTGGAGGAGGCAGGCAGCAGTGTGAGAGTCATGTTTTTTGACTTCTCCAGTGCTTTCAACAGCGTCCGACCCGCCCTCTTGAGGACCAAGCTTCTGGACATGCAGGTGGATGCTCCACTTGTGGCCTGGATCACTAACTATCTCACAGGTCGGCCACAGTATGTGAGGCTGCAGAATGTCACGTCGGACACCATAGTGAGCAGCACGGGGGTCCCTCAGGGGACAGTCTTGTTTCCATTCCTCTTCACGCTCTTCACCTCGGACTTCAGCTACAGCTCACCTTCCTGTCATCTGCAGAAGTTTTCAGACGACTCTGCCATAGTGGGCTGTATCAACAGAGATCAGGAGGCTGAGTACAGAGGAGTTGTGGACAGGTTTGTGGGATGGTGTGACCTAAATCACCACTCTTAACCCAGTCAGCATCAGGGGCACAGAGGTGGACATCGTGGAGGATTACAAATACCTTGGTGTCCACCTCGACAATAAAATGGACTGGACAAAAAACTCACAAGATCTGTACAAGAAGGGTCTGAGTCGACTGTATCTACTCAGGAGACTCAGATCCTTTAATGTCTGCAGAACCATGCTGCAGACGTTCTATCACTCGGTGGTGGCCAGCGTCATCTTCTACGCTGTAGTGTGCTGGGGCAGCAGGGTGAAGGTAGCCGACGCCAACAGACTCAGCAAGCTCATCAGGAAGGCGGGTTCTGTCCTGGGAGTGGAACTGGAGTCTTTGGCGGAGGTGTCGGAGAAGAGGATGCTGAGGAAGCTACTCAGTATCAGAGACAACACCTCTCATCCCCTGCAGGCCACTCTGGAGTCCTACCAGAGCACCTTCAGCCGTAGACTGAGACCACCGAGATGCTCAACAGAGCGTCACAGGAGGTCTTTTCTCCCTGTGGCCATCAGACTATATAACTCCTCCCCTTTCTGCTGGACGGACAGTTGACAATACTGGACTTTATGAACACCAGCATCAGTGCAATAATACGGCTTTAATATCATCATCTTTTCTACTATCATATGCAATAATACGGCTTTAATATCACCACCTTTATTTATTTATTTCATGTGCAATAACACCATTACTGTCATCAGTTTTTATTGGCATGTGCAATACTTCACATATGGTAATGCTGTTCAATTAACACTACATTACTGATGTTATCTGTGCAATATGGTTATTATTCAGTTATTTGATTTCTCACTATTGATGAGAAAAGTACTTTTCCCCTCCTATTTGTACTTATCAATCCTCAGTTCTTATCTCTTTTTTAAACTTGTTTCTCTTTACACTGTGTGATGTTAATTGTGTTGTGTTTTGTACTTTTTGTAAATACTGAGCATCTATGGCACAACAATTTCCTTCGGAATGAATAAAGTTCAATCTTATCTTATCTTATCTTATCTTATCTTAAACAGTAACTACAAGATGTTTCTGAAAACATCTGGAGAGAAATAGTCATTACAGTAACAGAATATTGATTCATATTTGATCAGCACTTCCTAGATTGACTGTTTGAGCAGTTTCACAAGCAGTGATTGACAGCTGCGTTACAGCATCCTCGGCTTTGACTGGTTGTTTTCCTTCAGGCTCGTTGAAAATTTGCAAATGTCATTGGGTTATTTCGGATTATCTGTCTCATACACTACTGTCAGGATATAGTGACAGTTTTAAAGAAATAACTTTTATCATAAACTCTGAAAAAAAGTTTGGAAATTAGTGTTTGGTGAAATTTTTCTCTGTTGTTCGATGTTAATTGTTGTATTTTACATGGTTAAAAATCCTGTTTATTTACCTTCACAGTGATGTCCAACTTGTAAGGATCACGCATGTGTGGGATGAGCAGCACAGCTGATTGTGTACTGACTTTTGTTTTGAGCTCCAGGTGCTGCTAATCAGGCACCACAAGACCAGACCACAGGATCACAAAGTGATTCAGTTCGTTCTGAAATGGGAGGGGGGTTCAGGTAGGCGGGAGCTGTCTTTGTTCCTGGTTGGTAAGCGAGCAACAGGGTTTTGAATTTGATGCCAAGTAAAACAAAAAAAGTAAGTAAACCTATGATGCAAACACACCATGCATGTAACGAGCAGAAACTGACACGCCGTCCCTGACACGTCCAAAACTGATGCTAGAGCGGTACGTAGATCATCACAGTTTGGACCGTTGGGCCGCTGACTAAGCATCAATATTTATTGAGTCGGGAGTGAGAACTGTCGGATTCTCAGACTTTGCACTGAAAACGGAGACCAGCACTGAATGAGTCTACCAGATGACGCGTCAGACTGGGGGAGGCAGGTGGGCCAGTGTGAACAGATATCTTATAGAAAAGCCAGACTCAGCTCAGATATGTGAAATAGGAATCCGTGGCAGCAAAAGCCTGCTCAGTATTCACATCCACATGATGCAGCATACCTCCAGCACATGGCTGCCTGTGCTGAGGTGCCATAAATCCACCGGACTGCTTTCATCTGAGCGCAGCGCTAAATTGACAACAAATGTTGTCCTCCTCTTCCTCGGCCTCCCCGGGGTTTTGACAAAGTGTTTCCAGAGGAAGGCTTCATGTCCTGAAGGCTCATATTTATGTGTGGAGATGTTAAATGAACCTATTCCTGTTTGGACCCATCAGACCCAGTTTCACTCTTCACGCTGGACTCTGCCCGCCGAGCGGTTGAAGGTTTGAATCCCTGCCCAGCAGCTAATGTTCTGCTGTTGATTTACAGCACGGCGCAGCACCCATTTCTCAAACACAGACAGCCCACGATGCTGTATTCTTCCCCACTTCAACTACGTTCCTCATCTTCTGAGACCCGTTTTAGATCCGCAAACAGACATGGCAGTCAGACAGTCATGATACATTCCAGCTGAATAATAAACACCTGCTAAGAATGTGGTGGAGGACTGGGTCAGAAAACAAGCCCCAGGTGAGTTCGAGAAACATCTCTGGTCAAATCAGGAGAGTGGAAACTGAGGTTAATCTCATGGGCTCTGCCAAGCAAATAAACAGCGGGAACACATCACAGCAGCGAGGCTCCATTCAGCACATTTTCAGACCGGTTTACAGTCCAAAAACTGCTCTAAGTAAAGCCTGTGTCCACAGATATGTGGACTGAAATCCTCCAGCAGCTGACCGCAGTCCTAACAGTGTTATTTAAGGCTTTAAACCAGGCGTGTGGTACATCGTTTATTAAGCTGTTTTCTCACTGCGTGTCAACGCCAACACAGGACGGGCATTTATAATAACTTGATGGATGACACTGTATTTAAATCACGCAAAACAACGTACCAACACATCACATACTGTAAGAACAGTTAGGAAACAGATACAGGGTCCTTATTTAAAGAGATACATAGAACGGCGGTTCAGTTGAGTATTTGAGTCTCAACATAGCAAGACCAGGTCTAAACCTAGTAGCCTATATGGCTGGACAGCACGTCCTCATCCCAACTCGTCACATACCGCCGCTTTGTCACGCTCCTTAGCGTCACTTTATTTTCAGCAACAAAGCCACTATACAGTGGAGACCACTTAAAGTGATGATCACATCTGTCTGGGTTAAATTGATCAGTATAAATAAATGATTATTATGATGATTTTTTGTTGTTGTGCTTCATTTCTAATGCCGATTACCATCTAATTGACTTTTGTGTATTTATTACATGAATACAAAGTAGCCCTGTGGTAGTCTGGTGACAGGATGAACCCCGTCTTCGCCCAATGCCAGCTGGGATCGACTCCAGCCCCCCGGCGACCCCTAATGGATAAGTGGTTGCAGATGGGTGGATGGATGGATGGATGGATGGATAAGTAAGTAAGTAATGAAAGTAACCGCTTCACTATTTACTGGCTCACTTCTTCTGCCTTTTCCCTCACCGAGAGTGAGGCGTTGCCGTTTTTGGCCAGATCTGCAGAGCATGCAGAACGGCGCCCCTTTGCCGGGGCTCCTCGTTCACTCACTCGGCAGCGGCACGTAGGGAAATGGACGCCAGTCTGAATGTGTGCCACAGCATTGGGAAACATTTCACTTCATTCAGAGATGACTTTCTTTTTCCCGTCACAAAATCATTGTGCACGTATCAGCCTCAGGTATCCACCGCCAAAGCAGACAGTCAGCAAGGCAAAGTATCAAGAGCATAATATAAATAACAATACAAAAATGCAACTAATGTTAGTCTAACATAGTTAGAAAATGTTTTTCCATATGTTGTTCTGTATGAAAAGACCCAAAATGAACCCCGTAAGTCACAGGTATCAAATTCAAACACACAGTGGGCCCAAAAAAAAACAAAAAAAACTGGGACTAAGTCGTGGACAAGTCGCCAGACTTGATATTTACTGAAATATTGACTGCAGCTGTGCATGTTCTCCTTTCTCTGCACATACTTCCTGTATTTTCTATAACCCACTCCTGTTTCGCTCTTTTATTCGGCACCCCTCCCTCCCACCCCATTTTTATCTCTTCATCTCTTCGAAGGGTCCCTGAAGGGGGTCCGTCCCTGAAGGGGGTCCGTCCCTGAAGGGGTCCGTCCTGCCGGGCGCTACGGCAGATGCTCAACTGAAGCTCCCCAAACCGCATCCGACTAAGTGGACAAACCACGAGCATCATCTGTGTTTTCATTTGATGAAATTGTTAAATCGTACCTTATTGATGGTGTGGTCCTTGCTAGTGAATAAGCGGTCGATCACTGTAACTGTGATCACTGTATGCGGTTTGCACTGTAGTTAGGATTAGGACAGAACCACATGGTTGGACTTAAAACTGCTGGGTTTGTACAGTGAAAATTAAATTGAACCACCAAAAATGCTCCTTTTTGAAACGTTTTCCATCAGTAGAGCACCATAGAAGCTGAAAGCTCACAGCTGTAATCCAGGCTTCTTTTGACTTCTTCTTTTAAAAAATGACGAAATCTGCACAATAGCTCTGATTAAAGTGCATATATCTTTACACAAAAAGGATTCAGCTCATCTTTAACACTATGAACACCAGACAACTTGAGTGGATTTAAGACTACTTTTTAAAAACCTCATTGGCTTTTTTTACATTATTGACTAATCATGTTTGGACTGCACACAGTGGTGAACATGAGTATTTGCTCACTCACACAGCTCTGCTTCATACAGGTCGTAAATAGAAACAAATAATTTGTACAGTAAATTTAGCTTCATCAACTGACCTAGTAGTTTGAGCATTCTTGACCTCTGATTCCTGACATGAGCCAGGCTGATGGGACTCAAAGACAGCTCTCAGTTCAGAGAGAGAGCTCCGCTTTCAGTCAAGAGTCAAGTTTTATTGCAACACGCTCTGAGGAAGAAGTATTTTTATCACTGAGCAGTGCAAAGGCCACAGGTTTCATCAGCAGTTATCATGCGCGCCAGGAATGCTTGGCTGCTGTGTCTTCGGCAGGCCTCTGGAGAGCCATGCAGGCTCAGAGGATACTCTGCCGGTCCAGTCCAACCCAAACTGGTTCACCATTGGAATTCAGTGTAACTGCCTTGAATCCAAGTTTACAGGCACCGTCCTAAGCAGCAAACTACACATTTTTTTCGAGCCACCTTTCAAGGAAGTTAGTGTGACAGCCTGACGGATTGGGGTTCTTTGGAAAAATTGGCATCTTCACTTCAGTTTCCATCCATCCATCTGCAACCGCTTATCCCATTGGGGGTGCTGGAGCTGATCCCAGCTGGCATTGGACGAAGGCGAGGTTCACCCTGGACAGGTTGCAAGTCCACCGCAGGGCACATAAAGACAGATAACATAGACATATACAACCATTTGTGCTCACATTCACACCTACGGACAATTCAGAGTCATCAGTGAACCTAAACTGCGTGTCTTTGGACTGTGGGAGGAAGCCAGAGCACCCGGAGAAAACCCACACTAACATTTTTGGGCGTGGGTCCCCCCCTTTTTGGCCCCTCCCCCCCCTTGTCTCCCCCCAATGGGGAGAACATGCAAGCTCCACACAGATGAGGCCCAAGCCGGATTCAAACCTGTGACCCTCTTTTCTGTGAGGCGACAGCGCAAATCACTGCACCACCGTGGGGAGAGCAACCAGATATTTATGGGGTTTATGAAGGCAACACATTCTCTTACAATGGTTCGTGTGATATCTCACGAAAAAGTTATTTCTCCTTTTTTGTGTTTCCCCAAGAACACAACAATTTCCTTAGGTTCAGGCAATAAAACTACTCAGGCTTATAAAAATATCAACTTGGTTAAGTTTAGGTAACAAAACTACTTAGTTTAGCTTTAGGAAAGACTGTGGATTGGCTTAAAATATCTCTGGAAGAGGCGTTACTTAACTAAGTGGGAAAACAATGATCAGCGGTGTTGTCTTCTGGTTTCACACGAAGGTTGGTCGGTCCATCCATCCATCATAATCTCCTGCCTTTGCAGCAGTCATGTTTGTGAAGGTTGTCAGTCATCCAGGTCATAGTATCCCAGTAAGGGTTAAATCAGCAGCAACTGGACTTTAGGTTTAGATTCTTGAAGACGTTTCACTTCTCATCCAAGACCCTTCATCAGTTATGACTAACTGGCAGGGGAACCCAGGAGTTTAACCTCTGTGGGGTTGATAGCAGGATAATAAAAACCACTCGGTACATTGGTGCTCCTACGTGTGATAACTGTGGTTTGATTTCACCAGTGTATACATCCGTGCACGCCTCACTGCATTGGATTGCATACACCACGTTACTTTTCTTGTGTCTGGGTGTGCGGTCCTTAGGGTGGACCAGTTTCTGTCTGAGGGTGTTGGTGAGTTTGTTAAAGATACTCCTGAGTTTCTCAGACACTCCAGACATGTAGAGGACGACAGTGCTGTCGGGATGTATCTTGCACTGACCATATCCTATCTCCATCTCTGTTCACAGATAGACTTTTGGTGTTGGATGTGAATGTCCCCCTCATCATTGTAGTCCGTCTTTAGGATCCACTAGAAAACATCATAAGGTGTTGAATGATCTCCTCCTCATTCTATCCTCCTCATTGATAAGCTGTTCTGCTCGAGTGTCCTATCTGACGTGAAAGGAAAAAAATCAGAAAACAGGATCTGCACACTGCATTGGTAGCTCTTGGTCAGGCATAGTGCTTCATTTGCTGGGAGCCACCAGTGGAGTGCACAGATCCTGCTTTCTGATTTCTGTCCTTCAGTTTGCCTTGTGTTGATGCAGGACCTGAAAAAACCTTTCGGATGTGCATTTTTCTCCTTATCCGACACGGAAAAGTGCAGTGGAACGATCATTCAAGTTGGAAACAAGATTTATGAAATGAAATGAAACCTGATTGCCTCAGGTGAGGAGACTCAGTTCATTATCTACTATAAACAACATAAATATATATTAATCTTGTCATATCAATTTGGCTATGAGAGCAGAACTAGCCTCAGGTTGGATTCATCATTTAAACTACGCTGAAAGGGGAAATAATAAATCTGTAACCTAGAGATATCATTCATTTGTGCTTAATTAGAAGACATGGTTTCAGTAAGTACTGAAGTACAAAATACACACAAGATGGTGAGTTTCTGCTAAACTTACAGCCTATATCATGTATTACAGAAAAGGTTCAAATATTAGAAATAGACATTGAAATACAGTCATCTTTCTATGTTTCTGTCTTGCCAAATTAGTGTCACAACATATTTACAACACTTGCACAGGGACACTTTCTCAACACTGTCTGGTGTAATGCCTGCCTGACCTTCTACTCACAGTGTCTTAAAGGGACAGTTCTGCTGTTTCTCAGTGGGTTTGTATGAGCTACGTATCCACGGTTTATTACCTACAGTCAATGACAGTTTGGAGAAACAGACAGGAGTTACAGCATGTAAGCAAAGCAATGAACTGCTGTGGACGGTCAGTAGCAAAATGTATTTGAGACATTTAAAAGAGAAGCTCACCTAAAAAATCAATATCAGTTGAAGTGAGCGTTGTATGTATAATATTTTCACTGCTCTACCTTGACATGGGACAGCTATACAGTCTGTGTTTCCGATGGGGAACTGAAGCCGTTATCTTTGCTCCAACCACACTCCATTGGAAAAAATGAGTTTTTTAGTGCTCTTTTGCTGCCTCGATCAGCTAGATTGTTTGTGTTATTGTGTGACTTTGGTGAATCCAATCTAAACAAAGTCAAACAGTAACAGAAACAAACTAAAGCCCAGTTCATGACCACATCATATCGCAGGACTGTTCACACTACAAAACTTGCTCTCTTGTTATCAAATCTCAAAGTTGTTTTCACACTACATGACAGACCGATGAGAGGAGGCCATGTAGCCTCTCGGTTCTCATATTCGAGCAGCTCACATGACGCTCATGCACTGATATACGAACATCGAGCCAACCCTGATTTGTCTTTGATCTGCCGTTTTTGTTGGGGAGCTCAGAGAAGTCGTGGTTTGTGAACTAGGCATAATCGATCGGGGGAGCAGTAAACCAGCAACTCCAGTGTCCTGTAAGGTAAAATTACATTTTTTCCCAATGGAGTCTGGTGGCTTTGGCTACAGCATAGATGGACCCCATCAAAAAGGGCAGGTTGAGGGCAAGGTAGAGCGACTATCATCTGCTGTGGGCAATACACTGACTATGGATAAGTACCTCATACAAACCCACTTAAAAACACCCAAACTGTCCCTTTAAGGATGCTCTACATGCAGGAGATGTTCCTCCAGTACATTTCTCCTCATCACATTCAGGGTCTAATGTTTTTTCTTGGCTCAGTCCTCCAGCAGTAAGTGAATTGTCTCTGGCTATGACTATCGTCGTATCTGTCCCTACCAAAAAACAGCTGAGGCAAGATATTTCTGATTTATACTGCTCTCTGAAATAAGTACTGCTGCTCCAGACACTTCAGTTAACCTTTCTTTCTCTGACTGTCTCTCCACTGCCTAACTTTAGATTATGTAACTGCTGCTTTTCACCAGGTAAGTGCACAGGTAAAACCAATAACAAACAGCTGAGTGTAGCACATGTGCAACCCATTTCTGTAGTCTTAACCACCTGCATGGTGTGACAGAAGGGATTTATAGTGTGGAAGAGAATAATGGGACCATGCAGTTGGGAAGGCTTTTCACTGGGACGCAGTGGGAGCCCTGGGAAGGGAAACACCTGCTCAGTAATGAAGGTGAGACTCTGGATCAGTCACGTTAAATCCAGGCTGCCAGGAAGGTGGCTGACGCACATGTACGGTGTGTTTAAACGTCTCGACCTCAGTAATTGGTTTAGGCGGCATGTAGGAATGAGTGTGTGAGCTGGGAATAAGTAGTGTTTTAATATCAGCACTTTATTACAACATAAATGTTGAGGGCTTGGTTTAACACCACAAAGAAAGAGGAGCTGTTTCTATATACCTGAATTATACAATACTGGTGGGAAATTAAGGCTGCTGTGAACCACTGAGAGAGGGCAGCTGTTCTTTTGGAGGGAAGCTAGTTTCTCATTGTAGTAGATGGGCAAGCAGAGAAATGGCGGCTGAGCATTATGCGACAGGGTTCAAAGAAAATGTGGCTTTAATTTTGAAAAACACCAGCGCTACCAATACACTGCATTTTTTAACACATAAGTCAACCCTGTCTTCTACAAATTGTGCTCATCTGCAACTCATTTGCATTAGCAAAGAATGTTCACTGTCTAGATTTAATTGAAAACATGTTGCACTGTGAAGCATGGAGGTGTAAGAAGTGTCTGTCTTCGACATCAGGGACCCAAGTTTTCTTCCCATAATACGAAAGACGTCGTTCATTTTGACAAATCTACAGGAAATGATCGCCAACTCTGTGGTTCCCCCTCAGCTCTATGGCGCTTTTTAACATTTTGAAGCTCATTATTTTGGGTTTTCATTAATAAACTCATTATATACAACCTGAGCAGCGCCAAATGGTTCTATCACTTACTGAGTGGAGACGCCTTTCCAGCGGTGATCATCTTCCACACGGTATAATACAGGTAGATTATGACCAAAACAAGGGTGACTTTCTAAATAAGACCTAGTGCAGGTTTAACTTATTTAGCAATATTTGCTGCAAGCAAATGTGGCCCAAATCCAAGTTTTTTACCTCTCAAGTCACATAGATCTGATTTTTGTGGACACAGAAATCCATTTTTTTCCACTCAGATCTGGTTCATTTTCCTATGCAGGGCTAAATCTGATACAGATCTGATAACTGGCAATGCAGCCGCTGTCATATCGATATTCATGTGTGTTTTTCTAGGTTATACTTCACTGTGCAGGTCCAATCAACTCACCATACTGTGTCTGAATGGTCTGTTAAAACTTCAGTAGATCTCTCTCCACAGAGTTTTAAATCATTGATAATGTTTATCTGACAAAAAATAAAAATACTTTTTCTATATTCCCAAGTTCTTCTGCTAAATTCATTAAAAATGTAAATTAACTTATGAAACAATCTGTTGTTCACTCAGTTCATCTTATACATGTGTCATGTTTCACAAAGCAGAAGTCGAACTTAATGAAACCACATGTGGACGTGCTGACTGGCAGTACTTCAGGATGTCAAACAGTAACAATACACATCTTACTTTATTTACAGTTCACAGAAGAGCTGGTAAATTTAAATATCCACCAAAAGTCAAACAAAGTCACGTGTTTCAGGCACAGAGCATGGGAACATAGCCATAGACGAACAGGGCATATGGCAGTAATCTGGCGGAGACTGGCTGTTGGAGGGTTTAGTAAGTGAAGAGGAGCTGCTTGATTGGTGGACAGGTGTGGTGATTGCAGATTATGGCCAGGTGAGCTGTGAGAAAGAAGACACAAGAGGGAGGGGAACAAGCAGATAAAACTACGGTTGAGTTCACACCTAAAAGTCAGGTTCATACCTAAAGGTCCGGTTCCTGAACCAAACCAATGTGAGGATGTTACACTGCTTCAGTTTTACAGCTGGTCCTGGTTCACGTTCACAAATGCAAAACTCAAACGGTCCAGAAATTGTAAACAACACTCACATGGTGAAAATGTCATTTGATTATTGGTTAGACAGACGGTGGATAAAAAGACAACAAACCTCCTAATTTCTAGCTGTATATCGTAAATCATGGAGCATCTGCAGCAGTTATGAAATAATTTATTAATGCAGGCATACCTCAGTGCTCGTATACACTTTTTCCAGTGACTGACTATGTTATCTTCCGCCCAGATATTCAGGAGGCCTCTGACTACGCTGCGAGTCCAGGTTTGTCCCCTCCCACTCGGCCTTTTGCTAACAAACACGCTAATAGCCACATTCACCAAAACAAGAACAGGAAACATTCTTTTAACCAATGAAATGACATGAAAACGGTACGCTTCCTGTGATTGGTTTGAATGGCGTTCACACAGAAACAAACCGCTCCAGAGTTCAATGGACAGCGAGCTGAGACGTTCGAGGCAGACCAGGGAGCGGCTGTTTGGTCCACACCAGGGTTCGATTCCTGCGTTCACATGAACCCAGACAAACCGCAACGAGTGGGGTAAACGCTCCAGGGTTCGGTTCAACTGGACTAAACAAGGCTGGTGTGAACGAGCCCTACAACACACCAAACACATGTCAACTATACTAAAGCCAGGCGCCGTGACATTTCCAACACCTGCAAAAAACAACAACAAAATGTTGCATACAAACGGTGCCCTCAAATATGGTGGTGTTTCTGAAAGTCAGAGTTCACGGCGTCTCACGTTGTGAGAAATGCAAGAGCCCAAGAAAGTTCATTTATCGGTGCATAATAAGTTAATGTTATACAGTTGTAATTTTAGTCACATATTGTTTTTCTTGGTAATTTTATGACCTCGTCTTTCGTCATCTTTCTCCTCTCTTTTGTCTTTGTATTTCCTGCATCACGTTGCCCACTGGCTAGCTTGCTGAACTGTCTAAACTTGGACAGTAACGTTAATATTGTTTTTGCTTATCAGTGGTTTTCTTTACAACTTAAGCACTCAAAAGCAACGCATAATTTCTCATCTTGTAAACACGAGTTCACGAGTTCCATTTGAAGGCACCAAGAGACAAAAATATCACTTTCAGATACAACTGCTTTCACAGGCTGAGTATTTCTCCTTGTGTCTGGTGAGTTGATCTTGATGTGTAAAACTGATGGAGTGCACCTTTAAGTTTTTCTAACAGTTTTACTTCAGGAAGTCTCACTGCCTCATCTCATTTCAGTTCAAGTTGAATTTTCAGGCCTCAGCCCTCCAGCCGTGTCTTCATTACTTACTCCAGGATTAGGTAAGTCGTTGGTCTGAACCTCTGGCAGCGTCCTGGGGTTTTTATTAACTGGGCTGTATATTATTTTTATACCTCATGGTGCTGCCAGCGACCGCCAGCTCTGCAATCCCAGCGCCTGGTGCCAAGGTGAACATGGCTGACCTGGACCAGGCTTCAGGCAGAGAGTCACGGGATGCCAGCACATAAAAACACACACTCTAACAGTATAGTACCAACATAATGCCCTCTTTTACTCATGCATGTAAACTCACTAAAGTGTGCATTCCCACCATCATTATCAAGCTGGTTCGTTCACCTGCTGAGGAAGAAGATAAAAACAAGTCAATGGAGAAAATTTCCTTTTTGGTTGATTTCAACTTTTATTCATGTCTGTTGACAGTTAATTACACTCAATGCTGTATGTGTGTGTGTGTGTGTGTGTGTGTGTGTGTGTGTGTGTGTGTGTGAGGGAAAGAGAATAAGAGTGTGTGTTTGTTAGGTGGTGGTGGTATTGGTGGGGGGCAGGTGTGAATCTCCAGCTGTGGAGTTTGGAGTGAAAATACACTCAGACGCCTGGAAACACAACAGCGACCCCACTGGAGCGCTCTCAGCCAATCAGGACGGCCACACACACACACACACACACACACACACAAAGTTATATTTATAATCTGCTCGACGGATACGTGGAGCTCCTGAGCTCGCTGCAGACAGCGTATAGAGCATCCTCCTCATCCTCCTGTATACTCAGCAAACACACTGAAAGAGACGGGAGGGGAAACACAAGCAGGAGTCCAGATCTGTCCAACCAAGTTTATACAGTTTTACATTTGTTCACATTGGGTTTTTTTCCACCAGGATCCTCTGATTATTAAATATTTCCTGCAAAACACACATTACGGCTGAATGTCGCCCCAATTCCTTCATCTCACTGCTCAGAAAATGTGTGTTATGTGTGTAATCTTGAGAAGAAGACGTGAAGGAAGTCTGGCAGTGATTTTATACTTAAAAGGTGGACTCTGGTATTTTCAGGATTTCTCTTACATAAAGTTTGAAGACTCACAGGAAACTGACAGACTGAGATATTCTGACTTTTAACTGGTGAACGTAGAGAAAACATCTTAAAGTACCAGTAATTCAACCAGCAGCATGTTTTTATATGTCAGTGCTATCTTTCATACAGTGTGTGTGTGTGTGTGTGTGTGTGTGTGTGTGTGTGTGTGTGTGTGTGTGTGTGTGTGTTGCCCCCTTGTGTTTGAAAAGCAAAAGACAATATAATGATGGAAATACAGAAACTTCCTTCTTTCTTAAATAATTACTTTAATTACCAGATGACGTGAAATTAAAAACAAAATGTAAAAGATTTATACATTTATTGGTTTTATACTTCTTTATATGGACACTGTGCATGGAAAGCAAAAGCACTCACACAAACACACACAATTGTGTTTCCATGACTTCTGAGGACATTACATTAACTTTCATAACTACATTAACAACTTGCATTCATTTCCTGGAGACTAACCCGAACCCTAAGTGTAACTGTTACTTGCCAAATCCTAACCATTAACTTAACCTCAGCCTAAACCTAACCTTACCCTAACCACAACCTACACCTAACTTTACCCTAACCTCAACCTAATCCTAACCTTACCCTAAACCTAACTTTACCTAACCTCAACCTAAACCTAACCTTACCCTAAACCTAACTTTACCTAACCTCAACCTAAACCTACACCTAACCTAATCCCTAACCCTAAACCAATTCCCCCTAAAATATAATGTTTTATGTTATGGGGATGTGCATTTTGTCCCCAAAAGGAAGGCAAGTCCCCAAAATGTGACTTTGTAAACACACACCCACCCACACACACACACACAAACACACACATACACACACACACACACACACACACACACACACACACTGCTGTCCAACCACAGAGTGTCTAGCGCTGGTCTGATGGTCAGGTTACTATATGCCGAGTGGATCATTAACATGAGTGATAACTGAGAACCAGAACCAGCCAGTTCAGATTAAACTGAGGCACACACACACACACACACACACACACACACACACTGAAGAGACAGCAGTTAAAGTTAAAATTGTTCAGTCAACGTCAATAAAACGTCCTCGTCTTTCCTGCTTGTGTTAATATTTACATGATGTTTTATCCTCAAACATACAGATTAGAATCAGACTTTAAATCTTTAATTGCAGGTAATGCAGGCGGTAGGTAAATGACTAGAGGCCAGCTGATGCAGTGTGTGTCTGAGCATGTTTGGTTGAGAAAGTGTCAAGTTCTCAATGCACACTTGTTCGTGAGGTTTGTCAGAAATCCATTATGTTAACATGTGTGCAGATAAACTGATTTATCTCTCAGTCTAACAATCAATGTTGAGCTATGGGGCTATTTACTTGTTAGTATTTAGTTGTAGTTTTACAAATAAATAGTATTATTTAACTGATTAATCTAGAGGGTTGCTTAGGTTTCCTTATTTTCTTGTTTAGTATATTTAGCTTTTGCTTAAATTAGCATTTTTTGTTTTATTTTGTTCATGAATTTGTAACATTGTGGGCACCAGTGGATGTATATGTACTGTAGGTAGACCGGTAAAGGACCAGCATGCACCTGGGAAGGCCTATGTTTTTTTTTGTTGTTTTTTTTTTTTAACCAGAGCAAGCGAGGCGGCGATAGCCATGATTTCTTTGTTGTCATTACTATATAGAATAGTATATACAGTATATGAAAAATAGGCTACATTGAATTATTGATTGAATTATTTAACAAGTGTTTTTAGTGTATCTCTGCTTGCAAAATCCTTAAAGAGGCAACGGCAGCAATGAACTGATGAGAAAAATGTAAATGTTTAAGGTATTAAATACCTCCCTTTCTGCCATACACAATAATATGTTGTGTTTGCACTGAATGTCTGCAGGTTGTGTTGTTGTTTTGCTGCCTTTTTTCTATACACTGACTTTGACCTTCGTGCCCTCTGACCTTTCTTAACAGGAACAACAACAACAACCTTATCAGCCCCCAGGTCAGTCAGTGAGCTTTATCATTTGTCTTTTAGCTTAAAGGGCAACTTGTGTATTTTTCAGCCAATTTTCCCATGTTGTGGTGTCAAGTGACTAATGGGGACAGGAAGTTTTGAAACTGGTCCAGAATTGAGAGAGAACACTGCAGACGGCAGCCGCCAAACGAGTTGTAATGTAATCGACTGGAAGTGTTTGTTTTTACCACTGACAGACTCAGATTGTTATTATACAGGTCTGACGACATTATGGAAAGAATCTTACACAGAAACAAAATGTTTTCTTAGACACAATAAACTGGGAAAATAGGGTCCAGGTACCTAAGGTACCTTTAAGATTTGTGAACCTGTGATCACTCAGTTATGTGTAATAGGGATGTGCATTCAAAGCAAAAATACAACTTGAAACTAACTGGGAATTATTCAATTATTGTTTGAAAATTGCTGTATGACCAATGATCAATGTCACAGTCATTTTGAGTTTGTCTGAATGAGCGTGACAGTAAAGTGAAAAAAGCCAGATTTGTAATTGCTGTGTTGTGTATTTATAACAGACTGCCAGACAGGTTGTGCAATGATGGTTATGGATGCTGAAGTTTGTTTGGAGCTTTGCATAACTCTGAACCTGTTTAGAGTTTCTATCTGTTGAATGACCGACTGTGGCTGTCTGCTGCTTTCTTATCTCTGCTTCATTGTAAGATCTTCTTTTATGTTCACAAACAACTCTGAGGAGCTCTACTGAAGTGAAGAACTCAGCTAGCAAGAAACTTTTATCATCTTGCTTTTTCTTTTGAATCTGTCTCTCTCAATCATACAGTTTTTATTTGTCCAAAATGAACCTTAAAAAAAGATTTGTCAAGTATTTAATACTCTTATCAACATGGGAGTGGACAAATATGCTGCTTTATGTGAATGTATGCATACATTTATTATTGGAAATGAATTCACAACACAAATCAATGACAGATATTGTCCAGAAACCCTCACAGGTTCTGACTTTAGCATCAAAAATCTGCTCTGCTTGGCGTTATTTAGCCTCCTTCATGACAAGGTCATTGGTACCAATGGATTCCTTCCTATCTTCACTCTAGCTTCAAAACTGAGCCCACTACAACCTAAAAACTATATAAATTATATAAATTGGTAGGATTAAAACTAATCATATATTTATAAATAATTAAATACATTAAAACAAAGACAGGACATTAAAACAATCTCCATTTGCTTTCCTTGCCTTCAAACGCTCTGTGACCTTTGACCTTTGGTCGCTGCCATTATCAGAACTAACATCTTGTTCTCATTCTCAGGGCGTCAAATACTGAAGCTTTATCACAGCCGTTAATGAATGAGTTAATCAATGAACGAATGAATGAACGAGTGAATGAATCAATCAGGCTTTCTGTTCTGCTCTCATATAGCGATTACTGCTGATAACACCGTCCTGTCCAATGGCGCCGTCGTAGGAGCGTAACACTGTTAGCTGCTAGCCACCAGCTCAAACGCCTCCATGAGCACCTGAATTTCTTGTCTATCTTAATTGATTCATTGGTTGACCAACTGATTTCAAGTTTAATAAAACTTATAATATACAAGAAGCATTTCAACATGATTCTGGACTTTACTTACTAAAACTGTACGACCATAACAATATCTCCATAATTTTGATAATATGCACATTTTTTAAATTTTATATAAACTATATAATATAGAATATTTTTTTTTACAAATGATGTATTATTTTTTATTATTCTAGTACAGAAATCTTTTATTCTTTAATAAACGTTACGGACATATCATAAAAAAAAAATCAATTAATTAAAACAAAAAAGATTTACGAATTACACATACAAATTTCTGCGTGTGGAAAACACTTTTTGCTGAAAAAAACAAATGAAATTAAGTCAAATTATTGCAGGGAAAAATCAAACGGTACATTATGTCAACAAAAACAGTCAGTATTACCAATAACATAACAGGACACATCCTTCCAATACTTTGCCAGAACAGATGGAGGCATTTCATAAAGAGAGCAGTCAACACCAAGGTCATTTTTATATTTTAATTTAAGAGGAAAATGAGATGTAGGACGAAATCTATGTAACGTTTTAAAAGAAACTTTTCTTATTTTATTGCTAAGGAGACATTTGTATGGAAGAGTCCATATATTTAAAAACTAGACCAGTTGGATGCAGCAGAGAGGAGGCCAGTAATCTACTTGTGAAATAATAAACGCATAACGAAATGTCCCTATTATAATAATTTAGTGATTTATCACAGCTGACGGTTCTCGGTGTCTGTGTGATTGGCTCTCCCGGAGACGTCAGCAGCTGATTGGCTGCCTCCTGCAGCCTCACGGCCCCGTCCTGACCAATCACTGCGCTTTATCCGCATGTTATGCAACAGGTCTCCTGTTTGCGAGGCTGACGGGAGGAAAATAAAAGCAATGCGCTCCGTGTGGTCGCTCTTTCTGGGCAAGAAGAGGAGCGCTGGGCTGCAGCAGGCGGGGTAAGAAGCGCTCCAACTGGGGTTTTCTTCCGTTTCATCACTGTTTGATATCCCATCACACACACACACACACACACACACACACACACACACACACACACACACTCTTTGTATTTGTAATAAGAGACTGTTGGTGTTTGCAGCAGCTGCTGAGGAGATTAATGTTCCGCATCATGGCTGCACATGAGGATAACATGCGGTTAAAATATGAACGTTAGTTTGTGATTAAACTTGATTGATCCATTCAGAGTCAAAGCCCTTCAACTCTTCCGCGCTTTTGATTGGCCAACGCTGGAGTCATGAACTGTGCTGACGGATCTGATTGGTTGGCAGGAGGTCAGGCCCCGCCCCTCTCTGTTTGGGGTCAATAAACGGTCAAACAGACACTCATTGTACTGTATAATTGGCACTGATCGTATTATTGTTTTATGATGAGTATATTAAGTTGTGTTCAAACCTGGGATGTAATATAAGACATATAAAGCATCTGCAGCCACATGTGAAATATTTCTCTGGAAAATGGATTAGGAATGCTGGTCGTCTACATGCGCATTAACATATCTGAGCACATGCACACAGTCTTTACTCCTTAAAGCACCACAGAGCTGCTCAGGTTGCTCTTTGGACTCAGTCATACAGCAGAGACTGTCAAGTTTGCATAAAGTTCAAGTGGGAGGGCTGTGACCGCTCAGTCTTTCCAAAACAAACTGAAACCACAGAGCTTTATCATGAAACAAGGCTGCACACTAGGGCGTAACAATTTACAAAACATGTCTAACTATGATTATTTGTCTGATATTGGGAGGGAAAGGGCTAGAGGGAATGATCATTTTCATATTATTCTGTTCTGTTATTAAATTAAATGAGTTATGGTGTGATTTTTGCGGGGATCCGTACCAAACAAAGACTGTAGAATGATGTGTAGGTCAGGACATTTCCGCAGCACAACAGTATTTCATTTACAGTAGAGACGTTCTGACAGCGTTTTTTCCTTCCCGATAGTGCTTACAATACCTGAACTTGCAGTATCAGCCAATACAAGGTGCCAATGCCAGTGTGAGAAGTATAGTTATTGTTATTATTATTATTTGTTTCATGGCTTTGTGGAATACTTGATTTTGATTGGTCACTCATGGCGTTCTACAGTCTGTTATTTCTTCATAACAGACCGTTGCTATGGGCACAGTTCTGATGTCGGACTCTGGAGGACTGTTTTTGTGTCAAATTATTGATTTCTTAGGTAAGTAGCTGAGTAGTAAGCAGGTCGTTGTTGTGAAATAAACCCTAGTTTACCATGAGGAGAGTTACTGTAGCAGCCAAGATGCCATGTTCACTGTCTCCAGTTCACCGTCAGGAGAGCTACTGTAGCAGCCACGGTGCTGCGTTCACTGTCTCCAGTTCACCGTCAGGAGAGTTACAGTAGCAGCCACGGTGCTACGTTCACTGTCTCCAGTTCACCGTCAGGAGAGTTACTGTAGCAGCCACGGTGCTACGTTCACTGTCTCCAGTTCACCGTCAGGAGAGTAATTGTAGCAGCCACGATGCTGCGTTCACTGCTCGCCGTTCACCGTCAGCAGAGTTACTGTAGCAGCCACGGTTCTGCGTTCACTGTCTCCAGTTCACCGTCAGGAGAGTTACTGTAGCAGCCACGGTGCTGCGTTCACTGTCTCCAGTTCACCGTCAGGAGAGTTACTGTAGCAGCCAAGATGCCATGTTCACTGTCTCCAGTTCACCGTCAGGAGAGTTACTGTAGCAGCCACGGTGCTACGTTCACTGTCTCCAGTTCACCGTCAGGAGAGTTACTGTAGCAGCCACGGTGCTACGTTCACTGTCTCCAGTTCACCGTCAGGAGAGTAATTGTAGCAGCCACGATGCTGCGTTCACTGCTCGCCGTTCACCGTCAGCAGAGTTACTGTAGCAGCCACGGTTCTGCGTTCACTGTCTCCAGTTCACCGTAGGAGAGTTACTGTAGCAGCCACTGTGCTGGGTTCACTGTCTCCAGTTCACGGTCAGGAGAGTTACTGTAGCAGCCACGGTGCTGCGTTCACTGTCTCCAGTTCACCGTCAGGAGAGTTACTGTAGCAGCCACGGTGCTGCGTTCACTGTCTCCAGTTCACCATCAGGAGAGTTACTGTAGCAGCCACGGTGCTGCGTTCACTGTCTCCAGTTCACCGTCAGGAGAGTTACTGTACCAGTCACGGTGCTGCGTTCACTGTCTCCAGTTCACCATCAGGAGAGTTACTGTTGCAGCCACGGTGCTGCGTTCACTGTCTCCAGTTCACCGTCAGGAGAGTTACTGTAGCAGACTCCTAAGGTAGACTCTTAAGGTGGACCAGCTTTTCTCCTTAAAGTGAGGAGACGCTCCTCTGAGTTTTTCTCAGCTTTTGAATTAATTACCAATATTTCTTTTAACCGTTTAACCAATAATGGCTAAGTTTTAAACGTTAATGGGTTACAGTGATAATGTCTAATTTGTCCTGCAGGGTGTAATATTCTCCTACTATGTTGCCGCCACCCTGCCTTACATACTGGACATATTGCCGTTTTACTTGTTAGCTTTCTTCTGTAAAACGTCGCCAAATGGCGGACATCTTCCTCGCTCTGACTCACCAGGACCACACTGTCGTTTTCTATCATCGTGTCACAAACTACCTGCAGTCAGTTCTTCTTCACTGCCCTAAAACAGTAGCAGCCAGGATACATCCAGTGAAGGCTGCTGTCCTGGAGTAGCAAAGAGGCCCTGATTCCAGGTTAAACAAGCACATTTTTTTCTTGGGTTAATAAATTATGGTATCAGAGCGATACATAGACTGGTGTACTCACCGATACCTGATACCAAATTCTGGGCAGTATTGGATGCATTTCTGTCTTAGCACCTTTAGTGGTCTCTTGGAGATGTAGGTGCCCTTTAGCCAAAGAAAGAGTGGAACAATGTGACACCTTTCAGTTGCCTCATGTATTTCGTTTACGTAACGTGACATAATCCAGATACTTTGACTGCTTGTACTAATTTCAGACATATTGCCTTGGTGTCTCTCCAGAACACAGTGAGGTGTGAGGATGAAGATCGCCGTGATTGGACAGAGTCTGTTCGGCCAGGAGGTTTACAAGGAGCTGAGGAAGGACGGCCACACCATTGTAGGAGTCTTCACCATCCCTGACAAGGACGGCAAGGCTGACCCACTGGGTGAGGACTTTACTGCTTTGCCACAAGTACAGTCGGGCCAGAAAAACTCTCACTAAAAGCTCATCTATCATGACTAGATTCAGGATGGTGCCACATGAAGTTTGGACTCTTCACACCAACACTTTTATCATTGTGTTCCTCTAAACAAGTAAAAAAATCAATATAGTTGTCTGTCTTATAAAAGTTGCACAATCATTAGTGTAGGTGGTCAACAGCAGTGTGTCATCAGCTGTTTGCTATCTTTATATCTGGCAATAGAGAGCATCTTTATATGCGACCATAACCAGCTGTAACATGTCTATATATGGATTTACAGCACTGTAGAAGAATAAGGAAGGGACAAAAACACCACATAGTTTTCATTGTGAGTTAGAGGACTACTAAGTCCAGCATTCACCTTGACAACAACATTAAGGTTATTTCAGCCAAAGCATCTGCTGATCTGTGGTATTATATCTATTAATTTATTTGTTAAGTTATGAAAAAAGCTTTAAATCAGCTGAAGGAATGCTCTCTACAGGATGTGCAGTCAGATTACAGTTTTTAGGATACCAGAATTAATGTCAAGTTATTTGCTGCAAATTTTCTCTATTATTATTGCTTTTATTTATTACATGTTTGATATATAGAGAGAATTAATTTATTATTATCATTATTATTACTTACTAAGTAATATTATTTATTTGCTATTATTTATTATTGCTTAATTATTTATTTACTTAGTGTCCTTCCCCTGTGAGCACAATACCTCTCTTTGTGTATAATTTCTTAAAAGTGGTAAATAAATTAAATAAAAAATATTAGATTAATATTTTCTTCACTGTTCTTACAATAAATTGATTAACCAAAAAATAATGGAGAGAAAAAAAACAGGCCTTTGTAAGTAAAGCCATTTTGTATTTCACAATTGAACTGTTTGGTCATTCTTTCCTCCCACAGCAACCGAGGCGGAGAAGGATGGCGTCGCCGTCTTCAAGTTCCCCCGCTGGCGTATGAAGGGCCAGGCCATCCCGGAGGTGGTGGCTCAGTACAAGGCCACCGGCGCCGAGCTCAACGTCCTGCCCTTCTGCTCCCAGTTCATCCCCATGGAGGTCATCGACCAGCCCAAACACGGGTCCATCATCTACCACCCCTCCCTGCTGCCTCGCCACAGGGGAGCCTCGGCCATCAACTGGTGGGTGGTAACGTTCGTCAGGTTGGGGTCGGTGCGGCGACGAGCCCACTTACTTACCTACTGTCTCTGACACACAGGACCCTGATCCACGGAGACAAAAAGGGCGGGTTCACGGTGTTCTGGGCTGATGACGGACTGGACACCGGACCGATCCTGCTGCAGAGGGAGTGTGATGTTGAACCCAATGACACCGTCAACACCATCTACAAGAGGTTTCTGTTTCCAGAAGGCGTCAAAGGGACAGTGAGTGTAGTGATGGGGCCAGAACATGTTTACATGCTTTATTTGTCTCTCTGAATACACCTGTATTCATCCTCTGTGTGACACGCTCCATTTTAGTGCCTGTCCCTGGTTCTGGTTCCAGGTGGATGCAGTGAGGCTGATAGCAGACGGGAAGGCCCCGAGGATCACCCAGCCAGAGGAGGGAGCCACGTATGAGTGCATTCAGAAGAAAGACAACGCTAAGGTGAGGTCTATCCAGGCAGTGACCTCCGGGTCTGAGAAGTGAAGCCAACTCTGAAGTCTTGAACCTGCATTCTTTCTAATATCCAGCAGGGGGCGACTCCTCTGGTTGTTAAAAGAAGTCTGATTGTATAGAAGTCTATGAGAAAATGATGCTACCTCTCTCTTGATTTGAGACCTCAGTAAATAAACAGCCTGAATGGAGTCTATCAGAACTTACTATCACCTCCTGGAACTCAATGTGTATTCATTCAGATGAATGGTTTTCAAAGTAAAATATTTCAGCTCTTTAAGTTTTTGCACATAATGACCTCAGACCTCCTCCTCTCTGTCTGTTGGCAGATCGACTGGAACCAGTCCGCCGAGGCTCTCCACAACTGGATCCGAGGAAACGACAAAGTGCCCGGTGCCTGGGCCGAGGTTGATGGACAGGTAATGCAGCACTCTGGACAGAAACCATGTTGTCTAGTGATACCTTATGATAGAAGTAGATCTTAAAAACATGAATATTATAAATACTTTTTTTCGTAATTGATAATGAATTCTACACACTAGGAGTAGCAGTAAAGTTACACACTAGAGCTGCTCTGATAATATTAAAAGTTTTTAAGTTATAATATTTGTACATTTTTGCACCCAAACTGCAAAGAAAGCATTTTATGAACAAACCGTTATGAGTCAGTCAGACTTCTGTTAGGACAGCAGTCCTATTAAATAACTTATTAATGTGTCACAATTTCAGTGCCCAAGAAACAAGGCTCATGAACAGCGATATTTTACTCGCTGTGGCCTCAGTTTTCGCTGTAAATATAGGTTCTGCACCTCTGTGGAAACAACACAGTCATGGATAGAAGCAAAATGTCTTCACTTTCAATGAAAAGTGATGTAGAGATTCTGGCTGTTGTCAAAAACTCAAGTATTAGAGTTTTATTAGACCTTCTTTATGAGACATTGTCCTCACCAGAGTTGCGCTGTTTGGTGTCTCTCTTCCTACAGAAAGTGACTTTCTACGGCTCCTCTCTGGTGGATAACGGCACCGCGGCTAACGGTCAGCCGCTAGAGATCCCCGGAGCCAGCCGCCCCGGCATCGTCACTAAGGCCGGCCTGGTGCTGTTTGGCAACGACGGCAAGGCGGTAAGTCGACTCCGTTATCATCCTCTGGAGCTGGTTATCTCCTGCAGAGTCCGTCTCATCAGTCCTGTTCTTTACTCCCGCTCCTCATCTTTTTGTTTCCCCCATCATGTCTGTCTTCTCTGATACATATTTTCTCCAACTATCAAGCAATGCGCTGCAGTTTCTGGTATCTGACAATGTTCACACAAACTGGTTGGATGCTTCCCCATCCATCAGACTGGCAGTCAGTCATCCAGAGTAGACTCATTAGTTCCGCTTTGTGGGGGAAATCAACCCTGTGTCCCTCATAGATGGTAGCGGAGTAAACAGAGGAGTTGAAACATGTCTCCAAACTCCAAAAACACTGATCTCTGATTTGTTCTCCTGCCATGTCCTAAAGAAGACTTTATGACTCCAAGCTATAGACC
Source organism: Pterois miles (assembly GCA_947000775.1). Lineage (NCBI taxonomy): Eukaryota > Metazoa > Chordata > Actinopteri > Perciformes > Scorpaenidae > Pterois > Pterois miles. The sequence goes on along the minus strand of CAMQGK010000147.1, from coordinate 2,586,621 downwards.
AGACCAGCGTAGCGTCATCTCCCTTTCAGAGGAAAGAAACTCGCCATGTTTCGCCAGGAGAGAAAATGATGAAAATTTGTTGTGTAGCAGGTTAACTGAGGCTTTCACACTGTCATCGGAGGCTCATACGATACGTGAATATTCACTGTCAGAGAGCTAAATGGATAAATGATGGTGGTGACAGAGACTAGCATGGCTAGCTAACGTTGGCTTGAGTAATACAGTCAGACATTAACATTCTAGCAGACCGTCGTCTCCAACTAAATCTCCGCCTACAGATCAAACAGTTGGTAATTTACAGACGACTAACAGGATTCAATCAGATATGTAGGGATGTCTGGATCAATAATATTTGTCCACTGTGTTGGACGGGGGAAGATAAGGTATCGCCAACACTCAGCTTGAGGAAGATCACAAAATAATTATTAGACGTGTTTAAAACAAACATTTGTATAACAAGAGAGATGACCTTGTGTGTGACCTTGTCAAAATTACAGCTCAAACATACATCAGATTGCATTGAAGTCTATGGGATCTTCAGTTTTCTGTTCATTTCCTCCTGTTTCTTACAATATGCATGTTTCTTACAAGTTCTTAAAGTATATTAAAATGACCCCAAACAAATGTCAGCACACTGAAAGGTGTTCAATACAGATATTTCCATTATCTCTTAAATACAGTGTCAGATGACTGACAGGTGTTTTCTTTTGTTGACTCCATTTGATGCATTTTTCCTTCTGTAGATGCACAAACTGAAACTAATGACAATAACGCTTTTATCTAATCTAATGTTTTTAAAGCCTATGTTTAGGTCATACTGGTTTCATCACTGATGGTCATGTCATGCTGTGTTTCTCTGCAGCTGCTGGTGAAGAATCTTCAGTTTGAGGACGGGAAGATGATCGCTGCTGCTCAGTATTTCCGCTCAGGGAGCAGCGCTGCCGTGGAGCTCACTGAGGAGGAGAAGACCTTCGCTGGGCAGATGAGGGTAGGGCTTTCTTCTCCCACTACTTCAAGGAAAGTTGAAAATGATCAAATGATATGAGTGAAATGCAGGGCACTGACAGGAGGCTGGAGAAGTGATACGAGGGTTTATTCATGGAACCAACGGGGGTTAAAGTTTGGCCCAAAGCAACACAAGGAAAACACAAAACCTGGCCTGGAGAGTAAACTACCAGCTGAGACAGTTGCTGCGTTTATATGGACACAGGCAGTCAGAATAAAGGCCCAATCAGATTAAAAATGCGTCATGTAAACACGTCAATCGGAAGATTCTGATCCGATACGGCCCAATCGGAAAGAAATTCCCAATGAGAGAGGTGGTTTATGCCGATCGTTGTTCCGATTAGCGTCCAAGTACACACCCACTTGGATCAGTTAATATTGTATTTATACATACAGTCATACGAGTCAAACGACCTCATCCTTCTATTCTTTTTATTTTTTTCTTTATATTTAATCACTTTTAGCTTGCTAAATTGTTAGCCTCTGTGGCTTCTAGACTCAGACAGTAATATTAATATTGCCGTTGCTTAGCAGTGTTGTTCTTCACGACTTAACCACTTGAATGCAACACGTCATGAACACGGTAAAAACGACCCCATTTGAAGGCACCATTTGATTGACAGTTTTAAACGCAGCCAATTCAGTAAATAAGACACTGAGAAGAAGCTGGAGCTCGTCTAACTGAGAAGTTGCCAGTGAAACGTGTAGATGTGTTGACTCTCTGCTTGTCTCCTCACAGGCGGTGTGGCAGAGTATTCTGACGAACGTCAGTCAGATCGAAGACTCCACTGATTTCTTCAAGTCTGGTGCTGCTTCCATGGATGTGGTCAGGTAATGAAGGGGAAAGGGAGATTTAGCTGCCTCAACAGATGTCATCTAACTAGTGCAGCCGTTGGTGGCGTGGCCGCTTGGAGCCTATGTGGTCAAACAGTCCAAAAAAAAAAAAAAATCCATCCTATGTGGTTTCCTAACCACCTTTTCTCGATGGAAAACGTCTTGAGGTCAAGGAAAGATAAGATAAGATAAGATGAAACTTTATTAATCCCCGGAGGGAAATTCGGGAAAGATGTGAAGGACAAGAAAACAGCAGCAGAGTTAAGAGAATGTTGTTGACGTGCTTCACTTTAAATGTTGCTACAGCAAGGACGTCATTATCTCTTTTCCTTTTTAAAAGGATGGTCCAGTATGCTAAAGGAGATAAGGAAGGAAGCATTGAAGCACCTTTCCTCAGCATTTAGAGCAGATCTACTGAATGACTTTTGTTAGAATGGCCAGATTTAAAAAACAGGAAACTCTGAACTTGAATTCTCTCATGATTTGACATTACACCTGTTGTGATTTATGAATCATGCATGCAAACTGGCCGGCTGATCAAAGCGGTAGTTTGACATTATCGGAGATGCGCTTCTTTGCTGTCTTGTTGAGAGTTTGTTCACTAAAAAGCTACAGCCAGTTAGCTTAGCTTAGCGTAAAGACTGAAAACAGGGGAAACTAGCCCGGCTCTCTCCAACCTCTAAACCTCACAAATACAAAAACCAGAGTGTAAAAAATCAAGTTGTGGTTTTACAGGAGGCTATGTGCCTGAGGACAGAGCCAGGCCAGGTGTCTGCCTCTGATTCCAGTCGTTATGCTAAGCTAAGCTAACTGTATTGTTTTCACATTTAAGTTAAGAACTTAAATGTGAAAACAATACATCTTTTAATCTCAGTCAGTTGTAGTTTTAATAAACATAATGTTGCATTTAACATCTTTTTTATTCAATCTGACTTTCCTAAATTCCCTCAGCTTAAACAGCCTGGGTTAAAACTTAAGCACGACATGCGTTGCATTCAAGTGGTTAAGTCGTGAAGAACACTGCTGCCAAGCAACGGCAATATTAACGTTACTGTCCGAGTCCAGAAGCCACAGAGGCTAACAGTGTAGCGAGCTAGCTAGTGGGGAACATAACGCAGGAAATGTAAAGACATAATGACGGAGAAAGATGAAGTCGTTGAGAACATCAACATTTTCCTCAGACAGATTATAAAATTACCAAGAAAAACAACATTTGACTAAAATGAAAATACAATAACTTCTTATGCAGCGATAGATGAACTCCCAAGGGCTCCACCATTTCTCACAATGCCAACAAAGACATCACAAGACGTGAACTCAGAGCTTTCAGAAACTTTCCACTGATGGGGGGCTCTGTTGAGGGGGGAGTTCGTATGGACCCAACTCGTAAACACAAGCACATCTGAGGGAAGCATTTCTGCAGTACACCTCTGATTCCTTCCTCTCTTCTCTGTTGCCGTCTTCAGACTGGTGGAGGAGGTGAAGCTCCGGGCCAGTAGCTGCCAGCTGCAGAACGAGGACGTCTACATGAACTGCACTTTCCAGGATTTCATCCAGATGTGCGTCAGGAAGCTGCGAGGGGAGGACGATGAAGAGGAACTGGTCGTTGACTATGTAGGTGTGATTGGCTGTTACTGGCATGTATTACATACTGATTGGCCTCAGGAAGAGAAGACGTTGACCGTCGTCTGTCTGTTTCCTCAGGTGGAGAAGAACACCAACAACATGACCATTAAGATGCCTCATCAGCTGTTCATTAATGGAGAGTTTGTTGATGCAGAAGGAGGAAAGACCTACAAGACCATCAACCCCACTGACGGCATGGTGAGGACGCAAAGACAGACAGAGACCATTAGTATAAAATTACTTTTAGAGCACAAATCCTCATGCAAATTATGTCAAATTCTGTCAGGTTCAGGAGATTACAGCTGCAGCTGTTGAGAGGTTGCTAAGTTTCAGGTCTTGAAAGGTGCTATATCGTTAGATTTCAGCATTCATTAGAACAACATTAGGCGGAAATAACTTTGCCGTGTTTTACAGATTTTAAAGTCTCCATCACCAGTATTAAAACCTTTAACCACCATGCTGTTGTAGCAGGGGTTAACTGAAGTTTCTTGTGCCACTGTCCTCTCTGCTGGCTTCATGATTTCATGTCCTATATCTGTCCGTCCTGCAGGCCATCTGTGACGTGTCTCTGGCCCAGATAAGTGACGTGGACAGGGCGGTGGCTGCTGCCAAGGAGGCTTTTGAAGAGGGAGAGTGGGGCAAGATGAACCCCAGAG